>OY796660.1:20246315-20902610 GCA_963680705.1 Rhagium mordax
GAGAACGGAGAGACTTTTAAGGTGAATTTCGCTCCACTAACGGGTAATATATACGTAAGATCTATTTTATCCGGAATTAAACTGATATTTGAAATTTAAAATTATAGAAATTATACTTAGTGTTCCTTATGAGTACCTACGGCAAACATTTTATATCGATGAGCCACCAAAACAGTTAATATAAAACTTAGTGAATATAGAAATTAGGCTAGAATGGAACAAAAATTTTTGTAAATATGCGTCGGATGACAACCGTAGTATTAAATATAACTACTTACACAAAAATCGAGAAAAAAATTTACAGTAAAAGAAAACTGAGAATTAGCGATTGTGGGGGAGAATTGTGTACTAATTCTGTTAGTATTTTGTAATGCCAGACCATCGATTCTCAAGGAAAAGATACATAAATAAATATATCTAATATAAATTGCAATTTCAAAAAACTTTGACCACAGGAAAAAATTGCCCTCCATAATGCAAATAATTTAAAACAAATGACCTTGAATTTAATTACAGTTCAATGTTTTTTAGATGTGTTTCAATATTTTGCAGATTAGTGGCTTAAACCGGTAGTGCGCAACTATTTTCATTTCCGACCAACACGTTTTGTGTAAAATTATGTATTTACACTATAGAACAATTAAATATCAATCAAGTTTAAAGCAACCTCCCACCCCATCGATATGAATGGATAAACATACACGAAAATTCTCAAAATATACCTTCTGCACAGTCCCAAATTTTATGAAATTATTTTCAGCCGTTTCAAGATATTGCCTTGTAACATTTTAAAATTTCAAAATTTGTATGCTTTCATCAGGCAACCGTTATCGAGTGTTTACATCCAGGAAATTCCAATATTTCTTAAAATTCAAGTAATACCTGTGATGTTACAAACAACACTTCAGAATATTGATTGTTAACCAATTTGTTGGTTAGTTGGTTTATATTATTTAGCTTGCTTCAATTATAGTTCTAACGAATTTTTTGTGACTTACCTGGTTCCTTTTTAGTACGCCGAAACTCGTACTTTAATACGTAGGTTATTAAATACGATATTATAGAGCTTGAGGCACCAAAGGCTTTGTGGGCGGCAGCTTCTTTGAAGTAAAAAATTGTTACTATATTTATACATACGTGTAAAAAAAGATATACTTTTTTATACCTATACCAAACGCAAATTTGTAAATAACTTTATTTAGGTTTTATATACGCATAATAATAACAAAAATATCCAATCTGATATATTTATATTATTGATGCTCTACAAATACAAAATTTGCTGGACGTAAAAATTATTGAAACCACATTAGAACGCGTTATTTTAAAGAATTTTTAAAAACAACTGGCTTTTGACTATTTCACTCACCTTAAAATTATCACATAATCTGACCAATCACAAACCAAAGACAGCTTGTAGGTATTACAGCGAAAACACCGACTGTCTTTCAATTCTAATTGGTCTATCAGCGTGGTGTTTTCAACGACGTAACCATGGATACGGATGGTCGTAACCATGGATACGGATGGCAAAGCAAAGTTTGACAGTTTAATAAAAATTAATTATAGAATAGATAGAGACAGACGTCAAAATGAGTCGCTTCGGTGCTACTTCAAGTGAAATTACCAACCAAAATATTTGTTCGTGAAATAGTCTAATAAAATACCACTCGTGATTGAATTTATCTTATAAGTCTGTCTTTTATTTCTAAACTCAACTGAGTTGCTTGGAAACACCACGAGTCCGTAGGACGAGTGGTGTTTCCAATCAACTCAGTTTCGTTAGAAATAAATCGACAGACTTATCGCGAAAATTCAATCTCTTGTGGTATTACTACTGATAATATTACTGTTACTGGGTGGGGCATTTAAGTTGACATTTGCAAATAACTTGAAAATAAAGCATTTTAGAGAAAAATGTTTCAGACAGGTGTTTCATCATTTCAAAAAGCGGGATCTAATGGCTATAATTTTCTTTCATTTGGTGAAGGACCTCAAGACCATTTGATGGCCACCTTTGTTTTTCAATTTATATCCCTATTTTTCAAAGATTCATAGTTTGCGCTAAAAATAAACAACTTCTGTTTCTACCATTTATCTAGTTGAACTCATCGTTTGCGAGTACCTAATTAAGCAATGAAAAATAGAGGTTTTTATTCAGAAAAACGAAGTTGACCTTCAAATGGCCTTGAAGTCCTCCACCATATTTAAAAAAATTATAGCCATTAAATCCCGCTTTTGAAATGATGAAACTTCTGTCTGAAACATTTTTCTCTAAAATGCTTTATTTTCAAGTTATTCGCAATTGTCAACTTTAATGCCCCACCAAGTACATGTTATAAAATATTGAATTAAATTACAGAATTTATAGCGTCCCAAGCAAAAAAATATTGAAATTAAAAAATATTTAACTTATCACAAATTCATTAATTAAGGCTCTATCAGTCAGAAAGCGCTATTCCCAAGAAAATGTACGCATTCTTTCAATCTTATTATATAAAACATAAATAAATACATTATTTATAAACAATATGTATTAAGAAAAGTAGAGTAATTTGTAAAAAAAACACAATGGGATAGGCCTTAATCAAAGAGTGAAAGATAAGAAAACAATTAAGAAATTATTTAGATATCATTTGATGAATAACAAAAATTATACCTATAAAAATTTCTAAAAAAAATGCTTTAATCGAATTAATTTTAACCCTCCTGTATATTTAAAACGGTATACTTTGTGACATGTGGATTTTCTAATTTTTTTCCAGTAAATGTCCACTGCATTGTTTTGTAGTTATTATATTTGATTTTAAATCTGGCGCATTCGGCATTTTCTAGACTATCAGATTTAATTGCTGAGGATTGCTTTGTACGCCTTAATCGTTTAATGTAATAGTCAAATGATAATGACAGGGTTTACTGGTACTGTAAATAATTTTAGTATAACTAATAGAAATTTGTGATATGAGTATACAGGGTGAGTCAATTTTTAATAACCAAATGGCCAGAATAAATTCAAAATATGAAATTAAAAAGGAAAGTTCATCGTAAAGTTGGTGATTGGAATTACACAAAATGTCGAATGATGCAAATATCCTTGATGATCAATTAATATATCAGTATGTTCAGATAGAAGGATGAAGGATTGCAAAATTATTGAAACAAAAATTTAATAAGCAAAATAAATAAAAATTTGAGTAAAAACTACGTTTGGAACACGGGCTAATGTTTGTTGTTCTTTACTAAAGTGGCCAAAGAAACGTTAATTTCGTCTTTCAACTTTTAATACTTAATAACTCTGTTGTGAATAGGGTCTAGTTAATTATTCTAAAGCACAAACGCGTCTGCATATAAAATGTTGGATTATATAATTCGAAACTGTCGCAATTTCTAAGAACTCGCAACATTAAAAGTGCTTCATTTTTCGTATCAACATCAAAATAAGAATCATGTCCTATCTAGTGTCAATTTAATAATCACAAACATTTACAGTAGGTTCATCAGAAATATTCCTTGAGATATATTTTTATTAGTGTAAATTGAATCTATTACCGACAGACAGGCCCATATTAATAAGTGTCAATTTCGAAACCAACAGTAGTTACAGTTGTAATTTTTATGGTTTAGCTTTAGCTCATTGATATCAAAATGAAAGTAGAGATCAAAATCATAGTAAATTTTATTTAAAATATATGAAGATCCAAAAGTAAATTTTAATAAACTACTTATGTAGCTTAAATATTTGAGCAAGTTGACTTATAATGTTAAAATTAAAAAACTAATTATAGAATTTGTCGCAAATATTTTAACAGCCCACTGTATTTAATTTGAAAATCGGATTCATAATATTTTAAAAAAAAAACTATATACACACATAGCTAAAGAAAACTGTAAAATATTTGCAAACCGCTTTTTCAGGAGGAAAATTGTACAAAATATTTAATATTCATTAGGTAATTTTGATTGCACCTTTCTGAATTTTACAAATTAAAAACCATCATAAAAAAATGAAACATCAAAAAGCTGTAACTTTATAACAAATCAAAATTCTTACAGCAAATTAAGATATTGACAAGAAAAAGAATAATTCTCACAAAATTTCTTTATTATTGTGACCGGTTTCGTGAACAAATTTGTTTCACATCATCAGACACAAGAACTACAATTAATAAAAGAAAACTATCAAAGTGACATAATACAATATTAGGAGGTAATATAATGCAATTATTAAATTATTGAAATTAACTAAACCTTACAGTAAATCACAGAAAGCAACTATATGTATTTAGACTATAAAAACCAATTAAAGAATATTTTTATTAAGATTCTTTGATTGGTTGAGAATTATTCTTTTTCCTGTCAATATGAACAATTACTCACATGGGATCAATTTACCTACGTTAGTAGATAAATTAAGATAAAAAAAATTATTTACAAAATTTTCAAAAATAATTTTTTTCACAAATCATGATCATAATCATAATCAATCTAAATTTTTCCAACCACCACTGGATATTGCTCCAGTTCTTTATTTTATCACATAGAATCGCCCGCAGAACAAGTGAATTTAAGTAGACTTTTACATTTATTGAAACCAAAATCTAAAAAAATAAGCATATACGTAATAATTTATATTTTTAAAATGAAAAACCAATGATGAGTTCGATATTCTAATAAAATACCACGTTTTCCCTTAAGCAAAGGAGAAACTCGTTTTAATTTTGTCTATCATAAAAATTATTTTACTTCCTTTACTTGATACATATTGTTTACAACTACTATAGTGCAACCATGCCTATTTCTTAATATTTCTAATAATTATTAAATACGTCAGTATTGTGCAATGTGGGTTCAAAAATTTACCATGTGCTCATAACTTTTAATAAATTTTAATTGATCCTAGGAATTACAACTTTCGTTATGAATGAATTAATGATTCCTGAAATAATAGCTAGGAAGCCATAACGACAGTCACGTAATGTATAAACTACTTTTAGTTTGCATCGTCACTACTATTTTTAGTTTAGCCAAATTTTTACAGGATACAGCTTTTCGCACTAACATTCCTCTACGAATGCATGATGAATTATATTTTATCATCACTTCGTAACCTAAATATGGCTGCAAGATGAGACAGCAGGTACTATTTCGTTGTTGCTAATGAAAAAAATATTTAGAATTGCGTAAAACTACCAACCATTATCTAATCTTTCAAAAATTAGCTTATAAGTTTTTTGCAAACCGTTAAGAATAATAGATGCAATTTTGATTAGCGGGAAATATATTTATTAAAGTAAAAGTTTGTTCGTAATAAAAGAATGATGATGTCTAAATCTTGCCTTGCCTTGTTTGATTTTTTAGATCTTCAAAACTCCTGTAATTTTAGGTTTTTTTTCTTCCTCTTCCATCAGCTATGTTCGCTATGTTGGTGTGTTTATTGCCCATGGAAACAGCACTGTTGCAATTTTGTATTATAGTTTTAACTTTTTAACGAATGTAGTTATGTAGGTATTTAGACCTACTTGCTAAACGCCTTATCTCGTCTAAATTTTGAAAATTTTCAATACCTACCTATGATGAATCTTCCATTGAAATTTTAAGCCAAGTAAGCATAAATAAAAAGTATAGACAATAGTTTGGTTTGATATTTTACCTACTGAATTTCTTCCTCTTCGTTTTCATCATCAACAATATAAAAAAGAAATTATAGTTTTGTCATAGATGACTGGTAAAGATTCCGCCTTAAACTTGAAGAAACATTCTCTATAAATAGATGGCAAAACACAAATACGGGATTTTTACTATTGCTCATCATCACGCAGATGTTTTTAGCGTCCATTTTGTTTTCTATTTATGCATGAAATAATTTAAAACTAATTGTAATTATGATTTATGGTTAGGAGCAATGAGCAAAGTTATGAATATAGAGCATGAAAATAAAAAATTTGAATAACAATATTTTCCCCTAAATTGAAAACCTCCTCTTGTACATGTTGCTTCAGACTCCTATAGAAGCATATGATTGTTCTGGATTACTTCAAAGCTGATAATGAAGAATTGCGTATAGGTGGTACTTAAATTATTTTGTATGAATTTGCATTTAATAATGTTGTTTTAAGAAAAATTCAAATATTTTATATACAGCGTATTAATAACAATTATTGTAATACATATGTCTGTACGTGTGTGTACTTTAGGTGAAAAATGTGAAAATTCGCTACGCTGTGACAAACACCCTATATAAGGTATTGAGCTCAAACTTTGTGTAAAGGTATTTGAGGCACGTCCGAATCGAATGCGCTATCCATTTTTTCGAAATAAAATTGCCTAATGGTCGATCTCTAAATTTCGACCCATTTAGCGGGTCTTAGCAGGCCTTGAAAAAATGAAAATTTAAAGTTTTTGCACATGGTCAAATAGAGCGCATAGAGCACTATATTATACTTCAAAAATAAACAAAAAAATTGTAAAATATAAAAATTGTCAAATTTTGCGTATCACTTGTTAAGCTTTTTCGTTACTATGACAATCATTTTTTTTTAGACAAATCTGGAAAAAGCACATATTTATCCGCATAGTAAAATATACTTACATAGATTCGAGCATAGATTAAAAAAAAAATGAATAAAATTTTAGCATTTTTTTTCCCTTTTCCTATTTGGAATTTTTACCACAGAAACGTCTGCGAAATATCAATATTTTTATTTTTATTTTATTTATATTCTGCAAAGGTTATTTTTTTTAAATCCAGATATTATTTAGATTATATCTGGGACCTCAAAATATTCAAGAATGTGGTAATAAATCTCAAATAAGAAAAACAAGAAAAATACACGATGCCGCAAATAACATTTGGACAATACTTAAGATTCTTATTAAATAAAACTAAAAAATAACAATCATTTAAGGAACAATTATTTAAGGAACAAAATACAAAGATACTTTGAAATGTAAATGTAACTTAATTTCAACCTTAATCAGTAATAGTAATCTAACACACAAATAATTACATTTCAAAAACGTATCAAAAACGGTGTTCAAATTGTGCCCCATCTACAGCCAGGCGATGTTGAAGATTTTTTGAGATATGACGCATGAGGTATGAGAATAAATCGGTCCATTTTCTTTCTTCTAATTATCCAGGTTGTGAGAATTGTGAGATTCATTCTGGTACGCTTTATTTTTTAGATAATCGACAGGAGAAAGTCCAGAGGCGTATCTGAGTATCTAGCAGTCCATCACATTGCTCTCTCTTACCTATCCACTTGTTGGAAAATGTTTCGTTTAAATAATGCCTAACATTGGAAATTGGAGCTCCGTCTTACTGAGACCATGCATCATTATTCATAACGTTTTTCCAACTGGAAAGAAGGCTGCTTGGTATGTCCTACTCGTTTGTAATAAATCTAAATAGCGATCTGCAGACAACTTGCCTTTCAAAAAAAAACAAATATTGCGTATCCAAAATTTTTACTTTATATGCTCCTCTTCTATCCAATGTAGATTATCTTTTTCACCAGCAACTGCGGTGGTCAAAGTCAATTTTAGTGGCGAATCTTCATTATTAAATATTTTCTTAACCACCTCCCAAATTACTGAAGTACCTCCCTGAAAACCAAAGATTAGATAAAAAGCGAGACGAGGCTTCATAGTTTATTGTGGAATCTCAATCACATCTAGGGAATCTACAGTTTCTTCCTCAAATTTAGTCCAAACTTCCCAATGAAATCCGATAAAAATTTAATTTGCTTTTAGTTTTGATTGATGAATTTTTTTTATCGAAATAACGGTGACTAAACAGTTTAAAAAATGTTTATGTATGATTCATTTAAAAAATAAATCCTGTTTAATGCTGTCAAAATCATTATTACACGTTGCTCCGTGTAATGTGCTTTTTCCAGATTTGCTACAAAAATTGAGGTTTCTGTTAAAGAAAATAAATTAGTTATCATAATAACTCAATGGCTTATCAAATACAGTTTTTGTATGCTAATTGCTAAATTATTTCAAACGAATAGAGCCGGAGATATTTAAAAAATAGTGTAGCGATACACTCCAAATGCACCAAAAATGCACTTTTCTCGCGAAGCCCCAGCCTGATTTTGCTATTTTTTTCGGTTTTCGACTCATTTACATGTATAAAAAAAAAACAAAAATTCAACATCCCGATTACATCACTTCACTATAAGGTCTTGGCAAAAATTTAACATATTTTAAAAATTTCAACGCCCTGTATTTTGAAAACTAAGGGTCTTTGAATAAACCGAAATTAACTAAAATTACTAAGGATGTAGTTAAGTAGATATATGTATTGTGTATATTTAATAATAATGATACATAATTTGAAAGAATATATATGTATATGACAAAGATACTTATTATGTATTGCATAATAAAAAAAATACATACCGTTATATCAGCTTCAATTTTAATTTGCAAACACGGATGTACATTGTAAAACAAAAAATAATCAAAATAATAAGAGATAAAAAGAACAGTAGGTATACATACTATACCGTTTGTACAAAATATTTTACATCTTTTGATTCATATAACCACATCGTACAAATATACTTTATTTATACATTGCAATCTATATACAGAGTGTCATATTATTAATGATACATATCGGAAACCAATTTGCCACGTCAAAATAATAAGACTTATTCAATAGTTAATTGTGCTTCATTAAGAAGTGTCAGGCTATTTTTGTCCGTTTCTTGCTCATACTTCTGGTATTATTAAATACATAGATAGTGTTTTTAATTTGATGCAATTTCGTTATTTAGAAATGGAATATAATGGATCACACATAATAACAAGATAGAGGGCGCTTGTAAGGCTTCTTTTTTTTATTTTGTTTTTGTTGTATTTCATTTAATTTCAGATTTTTTCAGAATTTAAACTATAAATAATTATTACAAAAAAAACGAATTCCACGTGAAGAAACAATACTTTTTCATTTCATCAAATGTCAGTAGTTTTTGAGGAAATCGAGGTTGGAAATATCTTCACAAAACTTGTACCGTTATAAGTGGCTGTTTTCATATTGTAACCGAGCAGTTTGAAATATCCATCTTCTTATACTCGCAGTGAAGGAATTTCCTGGATGTGAACCTGCTTGACTTTTTTAATGCGGGTCATTTAAAGTCTATTTTTCCTGCAAAAAATATCTGTCTATATCAATGCGCCTGAGTATTTGTGGAGACGAAGTCGAATTTCCTAGGCTACAATAAGGAAAGAAGACTTAAGATTGCAATAATTTCGGCATAAACGAAGTCGATGGTGACCATTTAAAAAATTTACTATACTTCAAATCACAAGAGATGACCGTTACGTCACAAATTAATTTCTAATCTTCAACGTACGCTTCAAGCGTTCTTTGTTTACAAAATAGTAAAACGAGAGAGACAGGGAAAGGGAGTCCATTATATATTATATGTGATTGTTAATATCTCCGACTGACGTTGTTGATAACTAACGCAGTACTGATTTGATTCTTACGAATTATAATGATGACGTAACGGTCTTCTTTCGTGATTTGAACTATATACATTTTTGGAGAAGAAACATTTTTTTTGTATATTGCTATCAAAACTTTTGTTTATTTATATTTTATATGCTATCGATTTCGTGAATACGAGTAACTTATTTCATAATTTATTTATTTATTTATTTATTTAATGGTCTTATTTATATTAACGTCCTGGCACATACTAAATTGAATATATTTACAAAATCATCGCAGCACATAAAAGTAAAATAAATAGGAATATTTGAAAATAATTGTTAAATTTCTAAGATAAATTATTATTGAATTGTCCATATTTATAAATTCTTAATAATTATTATTATTTTTCTGTTTTAAACAGTTTATTTGTTTTTCGAAATTTGTTTTTTAATTCATATTCTGAACGCTAAAATTTTGCCAAAGATCTAACTTTATTGACTCAAAACCGATTTTGATGTTTTTTTTTAAATTCGGAAAAGTTTATAGAAAATTTCCCCATAGGAAGGTGTGCTTTTTATTTTTTCAATTGTTATTAACAGATAAGTGTTTTTTATTTATTTAAACAATTGCCTGAAAGTTGATGACAGGATTTTTGGGGTCGAAGATTATGAATTTGACATTAAAACTAAACTAAAATAAAAATGGCGATCCAAAATGGCGGAAAAGGACCAATTTTATTTGTCGGATTTTATTTCTGATATAGGGTTCTTTGGGTCGCTGCGCTGGTCTCAAATTTTATGTTAAAATTTATCAAAAATGAAAAAAGACGTCTATAAAGTGACAAAACAGCTTGAGTTTTAGAATTTCGTATGTTGCTTCTGATCTAGAGGTTTTGGGCACACTAATTAAAAATATGGCATTAAAAGTCTTAATTTTTATTATTTAAAATTAGGTATTATTATTTAATAAACATTATTTACAAACAAAATGTTAAAATATTTATATCAACTCGGATTTAAGGAGGAATGTTATTACCCGAAAACAAATGGCAACTTGATCTGTTGATCACACTGTTGTATGGTGCAATTTTAAATACTTAGTTATATTCATTTTTTATTGTGCATAATTGTTGTGTTTGAAGGTTATCAGATGGAGTAAAATCTACTGAAAGAGACCGACGACGCTAAAAACAAAACCTGCACCAGATATTCGATTTGAGAGATACATATTTTTAAGGCTTCATCGAGAAAAAATTCTGGCAAATGTCTTTAATAAAAGTCGTTTTATTGATTTTTTAAAAGAAACTTTAGTTGTAAATAATATTTCCTGCTATCAAACTGAAAAGAATGTTAATAGTAACAACGCTAGCAATGCTTCAAATGAAAACATAGTCGTAGGATCAGAGACGTATTAGTTATATTAATAGCTTTAGCTTTATTCCGCGCTTTACCCGATAAAGATATGTATATTATGAACCTGCCAAAAATAAAGAAAATAAAAATATAATTTCCTCTAAGAGCCTGCAATTGTAGTGAGCATGTTCCTTAAGTATACTTATGCTTTAACTGGTTGTGACACAACTTCAGCATGTTTTAAAAGAGGACAGGATCAATTTCCCAAAATATTTTGAAAATAGCAGTGATTTGCAATAAAAAATGCTGATTTACCAGCTCTATCATCACTGCTGGTATTAAGTGTATGTTTGCAATATGGTGCAAAGGTAAGAGACTCTTACAGGTAAGCTTAATTTATTTAAATTTTTTTATTGTTATATATATTTTTTAAATAAAAACAATTTGAATTTCAAGTTTGACTATTTTATTAAGGCGTCTACTAAAAAAGTAGCGTTAATTTAGCATCATTGTGCCCTATATACGATGGATCCGATGCAGCAGAACAACTTTAAAGCGCGTGTATTTGCAAACACAGTTGTGGCTGGAAAACCAAGACATTTCAGCGGAAGATTGGGGTTGGAAACATGATATAGGACAGTATTTTCCAATTCCAATGATACAAGAACCAGCTCTACAAAAGATCCTGAAAATTAATTTTTGAAACTGCAAAACTAATTGTGGACCAGCTTGTGAGAAGAATAGAGAGAAGTAGTAGATAAAAATTAAATGATTTGTTTCTTGCTTTTACATGTATCTTTGGTTAATTTTAATAAATCGATTAAAATATATTAATATCCTTAATACTTGTAACTCTTCTATCATTTGTTTCCATCATTTCTCAGACTTTGTTTTCCATTTTTTGATCATTTTTAACATAAAATTTGATATAAGCGACCCAAAATACCTCTATATAAGAAATAAAATCCGAATTAAAAAAATGTACCCTTTTCCACCATTTTATATCCGCCATTTTTTATTTCAGTTGAGTTTTAATGTCAAATTCGTAATCAGCGACCCCCAAAACTCACAGATATTTAATAAAGCAAAAAGACAATAAGAAATTTGACTTTTGACCGATTTTGAGGTCAGATTCGTAATCTGCGACTTCAAGAACCTTATATTATCAAATTTCAGGTAATTGTTTAAATAATAAATAATAGGGTTATAAATGTTTTAATCTCGGTTTTAATTAAGAGCATATCAAAAAAAAATTATTTGTTAATAACAATTGAAAAATAAAAGGGGAACTTTTCTATAAACTTTTCCGAAATAAAAACAAATGATCAAAATCGGTTTTGTTTTGAGTCAATGAAGTTAGTTAGTAAATGGACTATTTCGAGAATTACTTACCCAGCTTAAATTTTGTTCATGAAAGATAATACGAGAGATAATACTATGTTCCATTCACAACTCCGAATAATAAACAATGCAACATTTCTGCAGCTACTTTGTGGAAAACTGCAAAAGGTTTTAATGTACAAGTATTGTGACGATATTTTTCGAATTTTTGGAATCGAGCGACATTATTTCTCTTCTTTTTTTTTTGGGATTTATTACCACATTCCTTGATGAAATGAATGAAGTACAAAGTACATTTTGCGTTGTTACAATAGATTTAAAGATTGTTCTAGTGAAATCTGAGTTGTGGAAATAAAATTTTGAGGGCCTATTATTTTTGACCAAATTATTTTGACGCATAATTTTACTCCTGGATCATGTAGGTACTATTAATAACATGGCACCCTGTATATAGGAAGTCCGGAATATCGTAGAATATATTTTAATTGCAAATTCTCCACTTAAAAATATAGGTTGCAGAATTTTTAATCATAAAAGTTAAGGACCTCAAAGTTGATTCTTTTTTTTAGATTTTAATTCTTGGCCTAATCCATTTAAATTAGATAAAAATTTGTTCCCAAATTTAAGAAATTCAACCAGTACTTCACGCAGGATGAACAAACACATGAATGCCATGAGTTCGAGGAGATAAGAGAAGGTTCTTACTCATTCTTAGTTTTAAGAAGAGTAGGAATTAAGCAAACCATAATTGGGCAATGAATTCCATAGCTCTGTTGTTCGCGGTAGAAAGTATATTTAGTAAACTAAGATCCGACAGCTGTAGAGCTTTAAATAGCGTAATATTGTAAAGGAAATGCGAGAAAATTTTTTTTTTTTTTTAGAAAGCACTAGCGACTAAAAATCCACCACTTAGTGGGGAATCTACGATTAAAATATATTTGATTATTTTCTGTACACCCAGTTAATTATATTATTTAATTTATTAGGGACGATTTAATTGAAACCGATTGTATATTCTATATAATGTTATGGGACTTCAATATTGATGATATTACTCTATTCTATTCAGACAAAAAAGAGGAATGTAAAATGTCTTACCAGAAGGAACTAAAACCATAGCATCTTCAACATCTTGGTCAGTATCACTACAAGTCTTAGTTTCAGTCTTTTTATCACTAATTACACTTACACTAAGTTCAGCTTCCGACGTACTTGCACTGACGGATGTAACTCCGGATGTGGACGCCACTGGTGAAAATGCCGGCGAGTTAATTTGCAATTCCGTCGAATCTCCAACAAACGGCAACAATTCGGTAAATTCACTAAATTCTGAATCGATGTTACACTCACTGGTATTTTCATTTTGACTAGGTGATTGTATGTACAAATTTTTTTCAGTGCCCGACAGTATAAAGTCCAATGCACTGGATTCCAAAATAGTTTTCGATAAGTTCGATATTTCCTCGTCGGAAAACTGTTCCGGTTGTGAACTTTCCTCACTAATATTCCGTTGCAAATTTTCCCTAAAGGTTTGTACTTCACTTGTGAACAGGTGACTTTGGCAATCATTGTCATCTTGATTTTGTCTATTACACTGTTTGTCCATTCTTCCATTTTTAACCTCTAAAAAATGAGGTAAATCATAACCTACACTCGGCACACACGACGAATAATTAATGTCGGTTTTATTACTCGCGATTTCGTATTTATCACCAGTTAATTTTGAGCAAAAAGTGCGTTTAGTCATGGAAGGGTCGGTGGAGTCTGTGCACGTTTCAACATCAGCCTCCTGGTCCTGTGATGAGTCATGCTTGCGTTTCTTCTTCGTAACATCGCTTGCACTCGATTTATCACAATCAGGACGGTCTCGATTAGTAACCCGCGCACTTAACAAATGCTTTAAAAGCTCTGAGGTCGTTAATTTACAAAAAATCGACTGTATATCACTATTATCACATTGCATAGGTTCAATCGCGGTAGATGTAAAATCTTCGCGACCGTCGGCTCTACTGAGAGCCGTTGATTCACCACCTTTAGCGATCATGGCTAACTGATTCATGAACCAAATTCCGGGAATATTCTAATTTAATATGATCAACGCAGAGAATTTCAATGCAGTTTGTACTTTTTCAAGTTCAGCACTTGGTAAAACCCACCATACATCTTTGATATTTGCTTTCTAGGTTATACAGGGTGAGTCAGAAAATACAATAAAAATTGCATAGATAGGAGCACTATTAGAGAATAAAGTAGAATTTAGTTGATATTCGCTTTGAGATTGTTAAATTTTTATTTAATTCTAGCAATTTGTTTCCTAGTACACTACGTATTTTTGTTTATATACGATTTCATAACACCTATCTACCAATTAAAAACTTTTGCAGTGTTTACTGTGGTGTAGATGTAGAAGGAACTTAAAAATTTTGTAATATCATACTTTTTGTCTATAGGTATACATTTTTACATTATTTTTGCATTTTACTTCTCCTTATTGCCTTGTATAAGAAACGGTAATAAAATATGTAATTTAATAATAATTTTTTTATTGTTGTATCCTGGTGAAGATGAGAAATTTCGTAATATGCCAAAAAGTATAATTTTCTCAAAAATTTAAATGGAACACCCACATACATTACTAGTGAGAAATTCTAATTTTAACACGTAAAAAATAGGGAAAAACTTCATATAGTGTAGTGTAAGTACTAAAAAATTGTACCAGGAACTGAATCAATCGATAGGTAAAGGGAGTATATAACAAATAATTTTGGAAATTTTGAGAATTTCTAAAGTCAGTGTGGCTAATCTAAAAGAAATAATTACAATCATTTGGCAACTCTGGTTATACCGGAAATCGATACCAGATTGCTTATTTTAAATGAAACACCCTGTATATTTTCGATTTTTCAAAAAACATACCCTAAACCTAAACCCAGCAGTTTCGGAGATATTTAACAATTTGTAAAACATTTGACGTGTGCAACGGTTTGCAAGAACCGTAATAACTTTCTTCGTGTGGGAAATCCTCATTTGCTTTTTGGCATGTATAAAGAACACAAGGTGAGCTACATTCTACAATGAAATTAAATTCCATATAGTATACCAAGTACACCAAGTGATCCATTTTTCACGTTACATTTTGTCAAATTCAAACTTCAAAACTTTTTTAATTCAAATGGAACAGCCTGTATTTTTTACAACGAGTTATGTAAAATTAAATTATCCTTTTACTTGCTTTTATTTAACTCACAATGTAGTTTTATTCA
Source organism: Rhagium mordax (assembly GCA_963680705.1). Taxonomy (NCBI): domain Eukaryota; kingdom Metazoa; phylum Arthropoda; class Insecta; order Coleoptera; family Cerambycidae; genus Rhagium; species Rhagium mordax. The sequence continues at coordinate 20,261,720 of OY796660.1, forward strand.
GTTTTCAGTTTTCATAATGTTTGTGTTCAAATCTGGCAACATTTATTTAACACACTTCCTGACATTATTAATTCATGAAATTATGCACATTTACTAAGGTCGGATGACAATACAATACTCCACCGCTACTTTTGCAAATATCCCCACGTATAGGGCGGGGAGATGAAAATTGGAGCGAGAAAATAATTTAATTAAAGTATGACTAAGAAGTAGAAATTAAAAAAAATTAAAAAACCTCTTTTTAAATTTGCTTTGCTCAAAAGAGCCGTACTAAAAATAATTTCTTTTTTGGCAATGAATTTCATGTACGACTTCAAGAAAAGCAAGAATTGGGGGTGCGCACGCCTTGCTTTTCTTGCAAACGTACATGAAATTCTTTGCCAAAAAAAGAAAATATTTTTTACTTTTTAGTACTACTTTCTTAAGAAAATTCAGTTTTTTTTTAGTATCTACATATATAGGCATTGTAGGGATTCAAGTTACAACTTTTTGAAATATTCGCGATTATCTTAAATTTGTCAACACCATAGATTAAAAACTATCAATATCGAATGTCAGTCATTTTCTTATGTCAAAAATTGCCAGCACATTTAAAATATACATGGTGTTTCATTTAAAATAAACAAGTTGGTATCGATATAACCAAAATTACCAAATAATTGTTATTATTTTTGTTAAATTGGCCACCAAAATTTCCAAAAATTTTTTTATATTCTTTCCCTATACCGATCGATCAGTTCCCGGTGAGACAACCTGTGCCTTATCTAGAACACTACGATATTTCTGTTTATATACGATTTCATAACAACCACCAATTAAAAACTTGTAATATTGTGGTGTAAATGCAAAAGAAACTTAAAAATTTGGTAATGTCATAATTTTCATATCGTGATATACTTACATTTTTAAATTATTTTTGTATTTTACTTCGTATCAGAAATATGTAATAGGAAAATATGTATTTTAATTAATTTTATTATTGTTGTATTAACAAAGGTTAATAGCTAATATACTATACAGGGTGTCTTATTGAATTTAACAGTTTTTGATAAAAATGCATTTGACCTGTAAAAGTTACCATCTCCAAGATTTCCATTTTTTTAACATAGTATCTACTGCATAGATTGTATCAAATATGTATGATTTATATTGTACGAAGTTCTTTTCTTCCCATACATCTTATAAACTACAAAAATTTTTTTTTTCAAAAGCAGTAACTTGCTAGTGCTAGATATAAATAATTCATACCCAAAATCTAACTACTAAAATTAAAACACAAACAAAACAAGCAGTATCGTTTACTTTGTAAATTATTCCAAAGAATTTCAAATTACGAAAATATCATACGTGTTATTTTCATAAGCATTCCATAAGCGACAACTGCACCAAATGCTTAGTTTAGTTTCCTGTTTATACTGAAAATGAGATAAACATGGTGTATTAGTGAAGGCTTACACGTTTATACAAGGTATTCTAATATACTTTCCCGTTAACACTGAGTACTTATGGCATCAAATTGTCTGGCTGGAGTTAATAAAAGTTTCATATTAAGGGAAATATTTACTTTTGAACATATTCCAAATTTTGAGTCCGGTGATGTCGACTTGCATATACTCATCCATTTCTGGATTATTTTCTTATACGTTAATTATTTTAAATTCTTAAACCATCTTGTGGTCTTCTTCTAAAATGAAGTGGAAACTCAGCAACAAATACTATAAACTCGTTTCTTTTCCCTGGAGTTCTCCACATTATTTATCGTGTCTCACAAATTACAGGATTTGTTATAATAGGATAATTAAAAGTATTCCTCGCTCTTTTATATTTATAGTCACATGACCACACACTTCCACATGAAAATGAATACATATACCCGATGTAAAAAAGGGAATTTTGTGTATAAACTTATTTTTGTTACTTGTTTTGTATTATGTAGAAATTTGACCCAAAATATTAAGAACCTGTGGGATGTATAGGATTAACTAGAATAAATCGTTAGTTTTGAGAGATTACAATTTAAAATAGCGCGAAAGTGTTTGAGAATCTATCTTGACTGTTCATATTAAAAATAAATACGAACAAAGGTTGTAGAACACACCATGTTTTTATTTTTCGTTTCCAATGTAAGGAAATGATTATTAAAAAATTGAGAATATTCTATTTTTATCGGGTTGGTGATAGAAACTTCAGTATATTCAGTATATTTTTTAAAATGCGCCTACGTCGATATAAGACAAATAAAAAAACGTCTGCGTCTTTTATGGCGGTAAAGGTACTCAAACACGATGGATCAACTATACGTAATAATACAGGGTGTATTTTAAAATCACCGACAAACAAAAACTGGAGATTCTGTGATTCAAAATAAGACGGAAATTGACATAAATGTATTTCCGAAAATACTTCCTTACCGAGCTACAGGGTTTCGAAACAAATTTTTTTTGGTTTAAGTTACTCACTTAGCAATATAAAAAAAAGACGGAGGTATTTTGAATAGTACCTATCTATAAAATTAATGTCTTTTTAAATTTCTTTAAAATAGTTTTATTATGTAATAGTTAACTGCGTTATTTTAATAAATTTTATTTTTAAAAAACAAATTTTGTTTTTTATCAAATTGTGGTCATTGGTCGTACGTTAATAGAAATTATCTCAAAAACGGAGTGCCTATAATCGAAAAAACACAAGATATGATTTCATTTGCAAAATAAAAAAGTGAATCTAAAAAAAATATTTTCAAAAAAAATGCAGGGGCGTACGTTTTTTTTGTAATTTAAACGAGTAACTTAAACGATTTTACGCCACTGGATTGAGCCCAGAACCAGTCGACTCAAACTCACTTGATTAATTAATTGTGGTCAGTAAGACATTCGAGTGTACCACATCTCAAACATAATATCTTATCTAGTTTTTGAAAACATTTTAAAAAAAGTCCTAAAACATTTTTTTTCAAAACCCTGTTTTTCGGAAAAATGTTTATAACAATTTTCGTTTTATTTTGGATTAAAGAATCCCCAATTTCCGTTTGTCGGTGATTTTAAAATACACCCTTGTATGTGTATTTATTGAAAAACGATGGCTGGGTGCACAGAGGCACGTCTCAATATTGACGCCTACTTTACTTGCTCTTATTAGCACTAGAAAAATACATTTTTTCTACTGTATCGTGCGGGTGTTTATGGATGTAAAAGGTAATTTTGGTATATATGTAAAAATAGTCTAAAACAGCCTAATTGCTGTTAAGCTGATTGTCCTTAACCCGTTTACTATAAAATGTTAACTCTATAATGAATTGGAAGTAAAAAAAGCTATGAATAAGTGAAAATAAACGAAAATCTGTATAATAGTACTGTTAAAAACATCCGCTCAATTATAGTTTTTCATAACAGTATATTTTAATTTAATCGTATGCCTTTTATTGCTTTATATCATATTTTATGACAATTGATGCCAATAGACCATTCTATACATAGGTCACAAACCTTAAATTATTGCTTTCATTTTATAATTGTGTTCGTGCTGATTAAGTTATTCGGTTTTGATAAAGATTTTATCATTTTGAAGTACCTAAATCAAATTCCATGCAAAATATGTTTTATTTTAGACAATTACCACATCCCCTCATATTACTTTTCCGTCTTCATGACTCAAGATTGTGTTAAATCGTTGAGTGAAATTCTTCACTCAACGGTTAGATGCTAAATTGGCATCGAACCTTACCAAACCTCGCATCAAAAATTGAATAATACTTAAAATCAAAACGTATTTAATTTTTATATTCCATTCTATTTTACATTATACACATTTTGATAACGATTCGGTACATAAGACTTTATTTACAAAAAAAAAACACGATTTAGGAAATGATTTAATAGACGTAGAAAGACATAGTTGTAGTTGAACTAGTTGAAGCAAGAAAAATAGGTGGTTATCAGGGAGCAATATTACCTTTGCTCTTGTTTCACTGATGCTACTGAATAAAAATATAGATGAGTAGAATAGGAGCCATTGGCCTTGAAAAGAGAAAGTTAAGGTCATTAAAGTAATTAAAAAGAAATCATAAAGCAATTAAAACGTAATTAAGCTAAAGTCAAAGGTGTCATTAAAAAGTAATTGGAAACACCCAATTAGATTACGTATTCAAGGTAAAGGGTGAAAGTTAAGTTGTTATAAAATACAATTATGACGTATGTTTTTTGTTTTAAAATATTCTAAAAGCACACAAATTTGAAACAAAACTATATACATAGATAGATGAGATTAATATGCCTATTAATAGATTATGTCTTAATTAACAAATGAAAATTGAGGTTATGGTCTAACGTCAAATCAAGTACAACAATATCCAACTATAAATTACGAGATATCCAAAAAATAACTACATTTGAATTTGCGCTCAATAACTTAACGAAAGTTTAATTTTTTTTAGCGTAAATAAAAAAACCGAAGAAAATACATGGAAAGACTTACGATAAAAAGAATATCTGGTTTTAAACTTTAAAATAAAAAAATACCCCATATATTGCTTTTATTCAAAATTTAAAAACCTCTCCCTCTCTTGAATGTGGTAATATGTAAGAAGTCTGGCTTAAGAACGAAATATGATACCACTCTTCTCATTTTTTATCGGATATGCATAAGAGAAAAATATATTGCATAGGTATTAGTAAGTAATAAAATAGATTTTCAAGACTTCATGCATTTCTCATCATTTTGTTTTCTTAATAATAATAAAACTTCTAATAAATTAAAATAAAATTTATTTACACCAAAATGCATCTCCGAGTAAGATGTTTAATTCATTCATAGATAACAACGTCATGGAATGTTAAAAATAGTAATGGTTGTGTATAAATAAAATAGAATGACTACGTTTCATTCAGAAATCAATCTTAATACATTTCAGATGTATTAAGGAAAACTATTATAATTAATGTATTTAATAGAATTAAATACTGCGTGTGATAAAAATACATATAATAAAGAAAATTTAACCCAAAAGCCTAAAATATATATTTTCCTAATGAAATATATTTGTACAACAGTTCTCTGTTAAATACTTCTATTTATTATTCTATGCATTTTCTACTCTTCTAGTTACATTATTTGATATTTGACTGACTCACCCTATATTTAGCTAAGCAATTACCGTGCTAACGTTCACTAAGACAACGAATAATTTAGTTTATTTTTGCACAACATTATTTACTATTAATTTTCCAAGAAACTTATTTTATGAATGACTGACTCACCAAAATAACATGTTTGGTGGCGACGCTGGCGTCTCTAATATAAATAAAAACAAGATTAATACTTAGGCATCATAAAATTACAAACATGCCTTTAACACATCTGATTTTGCACTGACTAGGCCTCATGCTTTAATGGAACTGGTTATAAAATTTAGGTATCCTCTTCAAGGAGCTAAAAAAAACAATCGCACGCACTCCTGAATGGGACTTTATTGGCTATAAAAATTACGAGGGCGTGTTTATTAAGTTTTGGGTTTTTGGGTCACCCATATTATTTCTTGTTTTTTTTTTTTTCGTTTATAGCAGGTGTAATCGGCGGGTATAAAAGGTGTATCAATATTAATTTGCTGAAGGAACACCAAATTAGGACTCACTTTTCATGGCATATTTAACTCATTTAAGTTAACGTAGCATGTGTTAAGAAATAAAAAGAAATATTCAATATATTTTTTTATTTATACAGGGTATTTCAAAGAATACCGAACTAAAAAGAAAAACCTTGTTTACATTTCCTGATATGCAGAAAGTAAATATAAGAAATAATTAGTAATAAATACAAGTAAGTAACCTGATCCGTTCCTATATCTCCATAGTGGGTGTAACATTTCTGCTTTCAAATGCAAATCGGGGATTGGTAATTAGTATGACACGCAGTACGCAAAATAAAATAATTAATTGCAATACGCTTGGAGTAAAAGTAGAAAGTTTAATTATAGGAAACTACCGGTGTCAGGCAGGGTATAAATATCAACAGTGAATAAGTTTTTGGCCAGCGGAAAATATTTTCGAAAAATGCTCGGACACGTCTTTTTATTTTGAGTTGCGCTTTGATTTTTTAGCTATGACGTCATCGCTGCTTCGGTTATGACGTCATCTTCTTTTTTAAGTGGAATACCCTGTATATTTTTTCATTTGTAAAATCATTATGGACAGCTGATTTCAAAGACTTGTACCACTTAGGGTATAAAGTTCATAAGTTTGGATCTTACGCCATTTAAAAATCTAATAATATATTTGAAGTTAAATAATTCTTGTATTATTGTGTTATTTTACAATAAAATAGCAAATAAACAGTAATAATAATAAGATAGCTTGATCAGGTATTTCCAAGTAAGTAAATTGAAAGACGTGGTAGTATTGAATGGCCACCAAAGTCATCGGATCTTACCCCGTTAGATTTTTTCCTTTGGGGGCTTAAAAAAATTATATTTTCAAATGTCTGTAGCTCCAAACTTATGAACTCCAGATCCTAATATAACATTGATTAAGGAATGAATAAGATACGCGACTTCAATGGTAAAGTGCGAGGCCTTTTTTGGCAGCGAGAATCCGGTAAGTTGCGAGCATTCCTGTGATTCACGTAGTATGCTTTTGATAAACCTGTGTCGTGTCTGGTTTTATATAATTTATAATCTAGTGAAAACAAAAATTGAATGTTCAGATTGATTTTAGTTTAAAATTATGTGACGGTTAAAGGTCAAACAATCGTTGAGAAATAACTCGCAGAGAGAACATACTACGTTAATAATTTTAAACTAAAATTAATCTGAACATTAAATTTTTATTACCACTAGATTATTAATGATATAAAACCAGACACGACACAGGTTTGTCAAAAGCATACTACGTAAATCACAGGAATGCCCGCAACTTGCCGAGATCTCGCCGCCAAAATTGACCTCGCACTTTACCATTGAAGTCGCGTATCTTGTTCATTCCTTAATCAATGACTATAAGTAGTCTTTTAGGTCTTGTAACATCTATAGAACGAGTCACGCGTTCAAATTCAATCCGCAGCTTGAACGCGTAGCCGAGATACGTCATCAAAAAACGAGTAATAAATTCACGAGGAGCATTCAGAAAAGGAGCTGATGTCTGATCTATCAGTCGAACCAGTCGAATCTAGAAGATTGTTTGTTAATAGCATCGCCTTAGCAAAACTGCCAACATCTACAAATTAACCGCCGCACCGCTCCGATTATTAATTTCTCTGCAAAATATCTTGGTAAAAATAAAACGTAGTCCGCTGTTAGCCATCCGCGCTGCCTTCAATTAAGTATAGATATTCGGAATTCATGTTATTTGTAAGTACCGAAGTTATGTACCATTAACAAAGCAGAGCTCGTAATATCACTAGCTGTTTGTTCTATAAACCATTCACCGGCTGAGTCGACATTTCTTGCTTGGGTGGTTAGCACAGCCCCAGTAATCTCGTAATAAATATATACCCTGCTTGTTTGCCAGCTCACGCTAATTTACCCGAAAATTGTACATAACTACCGCATTTCATTTATAACTGTAAATGAAATCGTTTATTTATTATTGTACATTTATTCATTAATTCTGTTGTTTATCACTAATTAAACCTGTTTGGGAAATCGTCCAGTCCGATTGACAAGACAGTCATCCACGGTCCCTGGTCTGGTCAGATGGAACCGTCTTCTCCACTCTTTAGCTACCACGCTAGCCCGGTGAGTCAGAGAGTGCTGTTCCTTGCACTTTAAACTAAGGAACTGGCTCCCGAGGTTCCATATTAAAAAGTGGTATAAAGCTGTCAAGTCCTGCTTGTGAATAGTAAGTTGCAAACAGTACAGTTATAAAATCGAATCAGTATAATTATATTAAAGTAAAATAGAATCAGTAGGTATATATTAATTTTTGTATTAGTTTAAAAATATTTAGGTGTAGAGTTCATCTACATATATTAAAATTTATGATTAAATTCTAATATTAGATAATCGAGTGGAGACCAAACCAGATTTTTTTTTGTTTTGTAGCAACCCCAACCACCATATCCAATTCTTCACAAATAGTAGTTGGTCGTTGGTCCCGTTACCTACTAGTACTAGCTAACAATTTTCTTCACACTATGAACTCGTACCTGCCCATAGGCGATGAGGTATTACGTCTTAGTCCATTCGTTCCTAGTCTTCCAGAATGGCACGTCATAGCTCGTCAATTGTTTCTGGGACATATTCGCGGTGCCTGATACGCGTCTTTAATTATTGATCCCAAACGTACTCTATCATATTTAGATTCAGATATTGTACTGGTCACCATTTACCTTAGTGATTTCAACTTGTAAATATATATTCCTCCTCAGACCATAACACATCCGCTTCCAAAGAGGGTAATGTTCAAAACGCTTCTTCAAACATGCTCACGCTCATCTGCTGAACCTTGGTTGAACTTTGACTCATCAAAATACAGAAACTTTTCTTACTGCTCCTTCGAAGCTGTTGTTTATAACATATTCCAGCCTTAGCTGTCGGTGACATGCTAAAAATCTAGGACCTCCGAGGTGACAAACCATATTCATGCTGTTTTCTGGTAAATGGGCAATATAAATATGAAACAAAACAACGTTAAGGGGAACTAAAAACTCTTAGATTGATATAAAATTGCATAAAATCGAAGTTACAAAATTAGAACCAAAATGTGAAGAAATATTCAATAATGAATGTTCGTTATCCAACACTTATCTGAAAGTGTAATTCATATGCGTTTGGAATTTTGATAACAATTAAGGTGTCGGGATTTTTTTGTCCAACAGTGTAGTATTCAAATATGTACTGAAATTACTTGATTGAATGATAGCCATAAGATTAATAAAATATGATGATTAATAATTTAGCCTTATTAGCTGGTGATTAAAACAAGAAACCTCAATTCACTCATACATCATACATTCTAAGTAAGTTTGACCTATAAAAAAGGATATTTATTATCTTTGCGTTAACTTTATCTTGGGTATGGCAACAGTTACTACTAAATTAATTCGTTTACGAGTTCTCTGAATCTTTTTAAACTTAAATTTATTGATTACAATATCTGTAAAAGATAAGTAATAATTTAATATCATTTTAGATGATGAATATGGATATTTTTGTATCATCATTAATATTTTAGTTTTTATACCTTTACTACTGTTAGTAATGTTTCAAATGTATCAAATTCAACATGAAAATTGCAATACTTTCAAGGATCATACATTAGGTACACATAATACATACAGTGCGCGCCAAATGTATGGACCGGGACCGGGATCTAAAGTAAGCGGCCAAAAAAATTGAAATTTAATATGCGCATATGGGACGTATTTTCGCATATTGTGACGTGATTTCGAAGTATTTACCCCTTTTATTACAGAATATACAGGGTGCAGGTCATTTTTTTTTAATGGTAACAGGGCCAGTACTTGTTAATTTCTGAAAGTACAATCTTTTCTGCTTCTAACAGTGTATCACAAGATGGGGGTTGCATAAGAAAAAATCCGAGAAAAAAAATAAAATGTAAAGTAACACACGAATATGAACTGGTCGACTGGTATTAATAAATTCCAAGCTTATCAGCTTGTACTTTTTTGTCCTTTGTCCCGTTTTTTGTCTTTTATACCGAGGATGGTTAACGGATAACGGATAATTATTGTCCAGTTCGTATTCGTGTGTTACTTCACATTTTATTTCTTTTCTCGGATTTTTTCTTATGCAACCCCCATCTTGTGATACACTGTCAGAAGCAGAAAAGATTGTACTTTCAGAAATTAAAAAGTACTGGCCCTGTTACCATTAAAAAAAAATGACCTGCACCCTGTATATTCTGTAATAAAAGGGGTAAATACTTGGAAATTACGTCATAATATGCGAAAGTACGTCCCATATGCGCATATCATATTTCAATTTTTTTGGCCGCTTACTTTAGATTTTATAAGTCCCGGTCCATACATTTGGCGCGCACTGTATGAAGGAAATTAGTGTACGGCTATTAATTTTCCAGCCCAAGATTTTTCTTCAACTTGTACAGCACCCACACTTATATTCTAATGAGTAGGGCTTGCCACCAAAGTTTGAAATCAAAAAATTTATTCGTAAATTAATTATGCACTTAAACATAAACTATAAAGTCCTTTTGCGGGCGCCTATGTTTACGTGTTCAAATTATTATCACTATATTATTTTTAACGTATCAAGTCGAGGTACTAAATCGAGGTCTAAATAAAAAATGTAAATGATTTAAACAAATATCCTTTAGATACCTAAACATTACTAATTTATTTTTAATAATTATTATTAGTTTAGTAATACAGAATATGAAGGACAATAGAATAGAAGGCCATATTTAACACGTAAGCTTTAACACGTTTCTTCCTTCGAAATAAATTTATTTAAAAGATACGTGTATAATTTTATGTATGTATTAAGAATAATACTATAGGGTATTTTTAATACAATATTTCTTTTATTGCTTTCGGTGTTTTTACTTTTTATCATTTACGATATTTGACGGAAAACTAATGTATCGGTGATACCTACGCTACATTCAAAATGTAGTGTAAAAATGAGACAAATGAGTGGTTTTTTATTTTTTATTGTGGAAAAGTATACAATAAACCTAAAATATTTATTAATAGTATTATAGGTAATAAACCATAACTGCAAAAAAATAAAAAGCAAGCTTTCAAAAAAGAACAGGAGAATTATAAATATAATTAATATGATTTATCGGTTTCAGGATATTAATCCTTTGTTTACATATGCAAAAGTAGGCTGGTAAACAAGTCATAACTAAAGTTGTACAGTTATATTTAAAACTTGTACGGTAATATTACAAATACAGATCTGTCAATAACTGTCAACAGATGAAATAATAAATAATGAAACTATAGGACTATTTATTAATACAAACAGACAGAAAACTCCAAACAATAATAATTAAGTACTGAAATCCAACTGAAATGTATTTTCAGGCAATCCAAGGTTCATTTTTATGTAGCCGTTGTGACATTAAAAATGTAAACATTTATGTAATATGAAAAAAGGTAACAAATAAAAACAAAAAAAAATATAACTGTAACCATGGCGACAAATCAACCTATACAGACTTGACCAACTAATGAAATGAAAACGTTATTAATAAGAGAATATCAAAATAGTAATTTTCGTCACGGCAAGTCCGGAAGGTGACTTGTTACAGTCGAGTAGATATTATGGACGAGGCGACGTCAGGAACCGAGTCTAGAATATCTAAACGAGGCTGGAACAACACCTTACGGACGTGTGTCGAATGATATTTTATTTCATCCCGTCATTTCGTGTATATTAGTATATTTGTATAATTTGACGCTTGGTTATTTTCTTATGTCATTTGACATTTGACACTATTTTTTAATTTACGGTTGATTTTTATATGTCAAATAACTGTCAAAAGGTATAATAACAGTTTGTGATTGGTTCGTAATAAGTTTCCGGTGGTTTCCGGTACTTTACCGGCTCTGATACCGTAATGTCTCATTTTCCGGCCGCATATGAATACTGTAATGTTGTACTTTCCGGACGGGATGAAATAAATATCTATTAATAATGTCTTTATTTTCTAAAACCGATAAACTATTGAACATATCATGGATGTTATGAATCATAACAGCCTTAGATGTCTTAAAATCCTCGCTCTACGAGCTCGGATTTCAAACCGACATCTGCGGTAGTTATGATAGTCATAACATTCCTAGATATGTTAATAGCTATTAATTATCATTCTCTGTTTAATTTGTTTCAACCAATTTCATTATTTGAAGACTTGAACAGGCATATACCTACATGAAACCGTTTCAGATAGCACAAGATATTCTCAGAATAATCTAAAAATCCTCTTATAGAAAATCATTTAATTAACTGAAAAAATTAACTTTAAATTACTCTTAGAATAACCAAATATTTTATGAATATTTTTAGAATCTCGTCTAATAAATAATACTAGAATAATTGAAAGCATACCTATATGTATAGAATATATTTTAAATATATTTTATGAATATATTTGTTCTTTGGATTATTATTTTGAAAATAGGCACTTCATAAAGAATATGATAAAAACATTTTTTATGATACATAGTATGTATCATAAAATAAATATGTTTTAAATATGTTTTATTAATAATTGTAAGTATACATAATTTCTATATTATTCACAAAAAATATGATAAAAATATTTAAAATTATTTTATACCGATTGTTTTTATTTTTGTTTATACGTAAATACTACAATATAATAAAAACAAATTCAATACAGCACATCTAAGAATATTCTATTATCTATGAATATTCCAAAAAGGTACATATAAAGGTATATTCTATGGTTAACTTTAAAACAATCCAAAATATTCTGACAATAATTTGAAAATTATTTTTAAAATAAGTACAAAGATATAATTCTATTGTTAAATCAATTCAAAATTTCCTGACAATAATTTGAAAATTCGCCATATTTATTACTGCTCTTGTCAGCAAAAATAGGTGGCCATGTTGAATAAACGTTTGCAAATATTTTAGAAACTTTAGTAAATTTACATTTTAAAAAATAAAATGAACTATGGAAAGTACATATTTATTCTTAAAATTACATGTGCAATATTTCTCATAAGTTTTTTTGACAAAACATATCTGTTTTCCTTTAAAGAAATAAAAAAATATTATTTTAATATTACACATTCACACATAATTCTTAAAGGGTTTCTATTTTCTCGACCTACATTTATCAGTAAAATTTATTTTGTTTGAATTTTGACCCTTCCAAATCACATCATTTCATCAAAAGCACAATACTATACACGACAAATATTATTGCATCTATGTTCTTTGCCAAACTGAGACCGAATATTACCAATGCCGATGAACCGATGTAACAAAAGTAAATGTGATCATCAGTTGTTCATTTGAATCCTGAATGTTCATTTGGTTCTATCTTTCGACGTATAAACCCAAAATATCCTGACAATAATTTGAAAATTATTCTTAGGATATTCTCAAGAGAAAACACGGGTCCCATATTCGGATTCGGCTATTCTAAGAATTCTAAAAAGAATATTCTTATTTATAGGTTAATTTAAGAATAATAGAATATTATGCAGAAATATTCTAAAAATAATTTAGGGATACTTATGTTTGTGCTATCTTTACAAAATTCCATATACTTTTTACACTGCACGTCCGAATTTTCTGTGTCAACTAAAATTTGTATTTTTTTACAGAATAGCCTGTACATAAAAAGTAAATACACCAAAATCGTAATTTTAAAACTTGCCCAAAAATAATCCAGTTTATGAACCATTTTCGAAAAAATTGAGAGATCCTCCCTCTAATACGCAACAATGTACGGGATATTCTTTAAAATAAATATAATTTTCAAACATTTTATGTTTTATAAGTTTTAAGCGGTCTAATAAACCATTTTTTAAATTTTTGTCATTAAATAGGTACTGTAAAAAATGGGACAAGTGGGTTTCACTGTACAAGAGACTTTATTAAAATATCTGAAACAACGAGTGAATTTAAAAAAAATATATAAATTTTTCTTAACCGTTTATTAAGTCATTGAAGTAACTCCAAATAAAATTCTAAAAGTTTGTGTAAGGGGGAAAGAGACAAGACCCCAAACTTTGTAGAGTTTAAATCACATCTAGGGCATCAACAGTTCTGTCTTTTATGAATTCCAAAGCAAACCAACGAAGATGGATTCGAACCATCAATCCTCGTAACCACGTATCAACTATTGTACGTATCTCACTCTGCTACCATGCTCCTAATTGCTACATAGGATCATCTATAATAATCTTATGTAAGAAAATTATTTATCACATTAAAAATTGAAACGCTTGTCCACAGGACACAGAATATCAAGGCGATAACGATAAAATCTTATCTTATCGAGTTTAATATGCACTTCAATGTCATCAGACTCATTGATCAAGTGGCGAGCATGTTTCTGTTGATATGCAGATAATAATTTGCATGCAACCTTAGGGAGGTAGATGGGTATGTAGAATAGCATGCTTCGATGGGAGTGTTAAAGTCCTTTGTATTTAAATATTGGACAAGTTAAAAATTTTTGCTTTTCAACTGAGAAGGTATAGCAAAATCCAACCTGGTAGTAGTTCGTTTTCTGGCGTCGGACAGTGGCCCCAAAGTGACTTCCTTTTTTTAAATCAGTTTGCAGGTCCTAATACTTTTTTCTTAATTGTCTATCGATCTGTCTGCCAGATTTTCGATTTTCATATAAAAATTTGTGAAAAATTAGGTGCAAAAATAGAAAATCTAGCTCGACAAATTACTAAAATTTCGACAAAAAATTGGTCGTGATTACTTAAGAAATACGGTCGTTTAAAGTGATATTTACACAAAAAATAAGTTTTCTGGTGAAAATTCAAACTTCCTTGGAAAATTTTGAAAAATCAGGGACCAAAATCGAAAATCTGTCATGACAGATTGATCAGCAATTAAAAAACGATGATCTCAAAAAAAAACTTTGCGATTGCCTAAGTATTAAGACCAGCAAACTGATTTGAATAAAAAGTCACTTTAGGGCCGCTTATGTAGGCTACGTCAGAAATAGTTCGCAGTTAATTACTTAGTAATTATTTAAGCAATAATTTTTTTAAATATCCTTGCGTCACTAGATGGCGGTCATCTTATTTATAAGTACCTAAATGTATTCAATATCATGTTATTCGGAAACCAATAAGCCACATAAAGAATGATTATAAAACAATTTAGGTACATGAAATTTTCCATATATTAACAGATTAAATTACCAAATAAGATGATGAAAATGAAGTTTTCTACATGATATTATTTTCCTCCACGACCATCCAACGTTTTCCACTTTGCGCTCTTCGCCATAAAACAAATAACTGACTTTGTGCCTTCAGTTGCCGGGTGACCCCGCATAGTTTCGCGGGTTTGGTGCAGTCAAATAAACAGAATCAGAATCAGAATCTTTATTTTACCAAGTATACAAAAGTTTTTGGCAAGCCAGTGTAAAATATATATCTAAGTATATGGATATGTATAGTAAGAAAAAAAAACACTATATTATGTACTTACATCAAAGTCCTAAATATCACAAGTAGTATAAAAAGTATAAGAGTGGTTTTCTGGGGCAAACTGTTGAGGTTTGCCTTTGATACTACACTTTTATCTTGACATATTTTGGCAATTTTCTTATTTCTATTTATTTTTTAGAATTTGGCGTGATTCCCAGAATTAAGTTCAATGAATATAAGAGTACCTATAACAGTATAAAAAATATAAAAATATAACGTAGTGCATATGACATATGAATGGACAACCTAGAGCATCACAAATATGCAAGAGATATTAGTGATTAGTGCAATAGCCATTTAGTTAAAACAAAACACAAAAACTAACGATTAAAATTGGGTATTAAGAAATTCCTCAGTGGAGTGAATAAAACAATGATTTAAAAAGTGCCTTTTAATTTTACTCTTGAAAGAAATAAAATTCAAAGATCTTATATCGATAGGGACGTGGAGATTTAACGAGTTTTTTATTGATTTTGTTAATCTAAGACCTGGTGCGATAATTAGCGGAATAGGAGTTTATTACTTCCTCACCAAAAGTGAGGAAGGTATGTATTCGTGAAAAAAATTTTGAAAATTTTTATTGCATTTCTGGACGATTGTCGACGAATTATGACGATACACAAAATTTCAGACAAAAAAAATTTCTGTCTGTGGGTGTGTATCTCTGTGTGTGTGTATCGCGATAGCAGCTACAGTTTTTGAGATAAAGCTTTCAAATTTGGTACACACGTTCTAGAGGTCAGGGAAAATATTGAGTTCGTTGATGAGCAAATTCGGTCCACTGGAATGAGGTCTACCGGACCCCAACATTTTTATTTCTAACTTTACAAAAAAATTTATTCGTAATGAAAGATTACAAATAGGATCTAATATACAAATACATTATAATATTGCGTCCAAATGTTGAAATAAACGAAACGCGTCAAAAAAACAAAATACGCCAAAAAAATCAAAATACGTCAAAAAACAAAATACATCAAAAATTACTTAAAATAAACTCCACCACACGGTGAGGAAGTTTTGATCCCATAATTGGCAGCGGTTTATTTTTATGTATTTCAAGCAGAGTAGTTAGTACCTACACATGTATAAAGAGGGAACTGGCATAATACCTAGCTTTTTAAAAACTGGTTGACAGTGATCTCTCCAGCCAGCATTGTCAAATAACCTGACCGCTCATTTTTGCAACCGAAAAATTTTTACAGCATGAGATGAACCACCCCATAAAAGAATTGCATAAGAAATGTGCGAATGGAATAAAGAAAAATAACACATTCTGAACGTATTTAAACACAGTGATTTTTTTAGTCTGCGTAGCAGAAAAATGGTTTGTTACAATTCTTCACGTGGTTAAACCAGCACAAAGTGCCATCCAAAACAAAACAAAACAAAGGCAGCAGCGATGCATAAGAAGGGAACTCTGGGAAGCATCCTGGAAAATTTATCTCCTAAATGTCATCAAGTCTATTGAAACCCTCTCAACACAGGATATTATACGGAGAAGCGGGTCCTTCAAAGTGCGGTAACAGCTATCTATTGTATACTAATTTGAGTGATGGTTCATTATTTACATGATAATATTGGAATCAAACAGCCAATACAGCATTAAACTAAAATGAGGTATACATGTTTTCATTGAAAAAAACTACATGAGCTCCATTTCTTCAGCAACAGAACTATAAAGATCAAAAAAACTGATTAGCTTAACTATTTCTGAGCACATCAAAATGTGCCTTAAAAATCATATATCTAAAAAGATATATTCGATATTTAGCTATCACTGTGCATTTCTTACACTTTTACCAACAACAGACAATTGTTTCAAAAAAACGCATACATATAAGCAAACGTTAAGGCGATTTCATGGACATTATTTCATTTTGTATTACGAAAAATTCAAAAAGATGAACCCACTGTGTATGTTCAAAATTCATGATAAAAATACAACTATGAAAAATTTTAACCAATAAAAAGACTCACACATGTCTAGACGTGAGCAATAAATAATCATTTGAGCAGCTAGCAGTTAGGAGATCCGTGCGGATCATTTAATAAAATAAAAAATATGTGTTAAGTACCCTGTTGTTTATCAGTCTCTTCGTTTCTTCTCACATTCCAAGAATAATGAATTATTAATAGTTTGAGGCTTGTTGATGTTAACCACAATGTTTTTATGTCTTTGAAAAAAGAAATAAGACGCTTAAACTAACACCCCTTTTGCTGATAAACAAATACTATTGGCCGAATTTGAAGAAGGTTGGGTGCGAACTTTATTTATTGACCATTTTAGGTTTACGTCAAATCTAAGAAGCAAATATTATTATTTATATTTGGGTGGCCATTGTAAATCAAAATCAGGATGTGCGTTACTTTTATTCTTATTAGTATAACACAGATACCTACCGGTTAACCTTGTCATTTTTTATGGCGATTTATACTGATTATAAACGATCGAATATTTTTTTCCATCCATAACTGAGTTTGAACGAACTACCTGTAAAATAATACTCCTGATAACACTACTTACAACACATCACTTTATTAATTTACAAACTAAAACAAGCACACTTAATTAAGTAATTATTATAACACAACAAGAAACACCACAGAAAACTACTCTTACTCTTTATTATATTTTCGTTTACCAAACTTCAATTCAATACCTCATTGAGTCATTAGCAAGAGCGTCGTTCTGGCCAAGTATTGTCAAACAAAGCTAATACCACAAGAAATACGACCATCCCCTTTATTTCTGAAGAAATTTTGTAAGGAGGGAGGCACATATTTAGAAATAATGGACAGACACCCAGAATTCGAGTGTGTTGGAATTCGAACCAGATGTACTATAGTCCATATAGGAACGTACACTAGGGGTTTTAGTTTTTAGTGAATCAAAACAGTTGTTCTTGAGTTTCAGCCAATAATGGGGTTTAAAATAATAAACTGTAAAACAAAGTGTCGCAAGAAGAAAATTTAGAAAACGTTCATTATGGAGCAGGAAACCAGGACCCAGGACCCTTAAGGGTTATTTAACTGAATCTATATCGTAGGATAGCGCTACATCTTTAAAGAGGTGGATTTTAATTTAATATATTATCATTTCCAAGAACAAGACTTTAGGGCCTGTGTTCCAACATTGCAATCGCGAGAACCTATCCAAAACCAGTACTAAACCAGTATTGTCCATTAATTTGAAATTATTTGTCCATTAAATTGCATTTTTTATATATCGTGGTCTATACGACTAACAAGTAGCATACTTATATTGATCATTAATTATTTTATTTGTTTACCGACGTGAATGACAATGTAGAAGCGTTACAACTATTTTATTAGTCACGAGGCAATGTTCATAAAATATTAATCATATTCGTATTAAATAAAGAATCTGGCATTTGCCGTTTCTAAAATGTTAATTTTAAGTTGCATAATAAATATTTTATTTTTTATACGGAAGTAAGGAAATCATAATGGAAAAGAGAAAAAATTTCTTAGAAATCGATCGTTAAAATGAGAAATAGTAATACATTTAGCAATATGTATAAAACTTGCCTCTTATGAAACATCTATTTAGCTTAGTTTAGAGGTTTCTTCCATCAATTAAATTTTGAAAGTAATTCTAAGAAAAAACAAAAGCGGGTGACTTGGCGCCGCGCCAGACCAACTGATCTGGAGGCCCACTCTGGCGACCAATTTACAGAGGCGTACTTATTCAATTTGCGGTAAAATATAAAATGGTATGCATATCGTTGTAAAATCTATATTCGCCTCAATTATTAAATAAATGCATCAAAAGGAAATAGATTGATCATTTTTAATAGTTATTTTTTATTTGATCAATATTTAATTTTTTTCATTCCACCTGTAGTAGGAATAAGCTAATTTTTAACTAAACCTGTCAGTTCATTTTATTGTTATTACCTAATATAATAGGAATCTTTTTATTTTGATTCGTAAATACAGAATTGCTTTTGGCGTATAATTTATTTAAGTTATCCTAGTACAAGCTACTTACTAAAATCACGAAGTTTGCTCGTTCATGAGCTATTTATCATTTTGTATTTTGTCACGAGATATTAACGAGTAAGAAGATAGTGTAAATAAATACATAATATTATTAGTTGATTCGAATGGAATCGGAATGTTGACGAACGTGAATGCGTACAGTGCAATCCCAATGAACACAGAACTGTATAGGAGGTTTTGCAATGTTCAAATTATATCTAAAATGTTACATTAGATTTGTTACATCGTATGGAGGCTGCATATACTTAAAAAAGCGGATGTTCATTTAATATTACCAGTGTAATGAAAAAGAGTGGTTACATTGGGTGCAATAACAAAATGTATAGAAGGATATATATTTTTATTACAATGCGCCGATCTTTGATTGCAATTTGTGTAATTTTGCCAGTTGTTGATCTTATGGAACTCACAGCGTTACGTACATTTTGGTTTAACTGTAATGTATTTTTAAAGCCAACGGTTGGCGGTAGTGTTGAATAGATTTGTGTAGATCTATATAATTTACCCATTTTGTCGTCATATGGGTAATTACATAAATCCTTATATAAGACATAACATAAGGCTTTATTTTAGATGAGAAAATTCAACCTCGCCCTTTTTAGTTTCTATTCAGCCATCACGCGTTATTGTTGTGTTATATTTATATCCCAGAAAAGGGGTTATACCGGTAATATCGTGTTTTAATCACTATTATCTTCATGTTATATATAGGTAAGTAAGTTTTTATTTATTTATTATACCTAAGATAAGTTATAAATTTAGATTACATCCAATCTCGATATGTATTTATTTGCACCTCGGAAAAGAAAGGTTTCTAGAGAAAATGGCGTCTACAACTTCCATGTCTATATTTTCGCTCTAAAATACTAAAATAAGTATAAAATACCTACTCATTAGGTTATCAAAATATTCTCACTCTTTTTTATTCATTATTTTCATCCTTGTGTAAGAATTTTAATGTAATAAAGATTTGCGAATCAAGTAAAACAAAAGTTTTTTATTGAAAACAGATAATCACTACTTTTAAAGCAGATGCTTTTCTTGACCGATCGTCTGATTTTCATGTGATAATAATTTACTTGTTTATTAAGCCACTGACTTCTGTGTAAGGAGCATAGAAATCAGACTTGAATTTTCAATAATATTATTGTCCTATCAAGATACTATTGCTACAAAAATATAGGTACCTAATTATTATATATGTAGTTACACATTATTTATTATAATTATATACCATAATGTAGTTAATTTCAGCTGCTGTTCAAGACTCCACTGGCGTTACTCAATATGTGATTTTGAAATTTTTGTTAAAGAGTGGCTAAGGCATTCCAAACAAAGGAGAGAGCGGGAGGAAATTAGGAATAATAATTAGATAGGTATTAGGTATACATATGTTCACATAGGTAGTCATAGCCTTAAATGTATAATAGGGCAAATCAAAGTAAGTATATTGTGCATATTATGCAAATTTGGAAAGTTGAAATCTGTGCATGTTTTTAATATTCATCTAATTATTTGTAATAGAACTGTAATGCACATACGACATTTTGCTTTCGAGGTCACAGATGTACTGTATTTAACATCTAAAAGTGCATTTTATATTTTGAGCCTTGGTTATTTGAAGTCTGCCTATTATAAGTATGTCACTTTCGTTAAAATAATTTTTTTTTCATCGTTTTACGTAATATTCAATGTTATAAAATACATTCATTAATAATGGTTTTTTTTCCTGTAGGAAACGATGTATGTGGATGAATCGAAAATAAATCTTGTTTTTGAATTACGCCAGTTTCAATTTTGCCCTTATTCTCCTGAATATTTTCCCTAACTTTAAACCAATAATGTTTCAAAAAACCTCAAGCCACAACAATACAATTAAAATTAGATCCAGTTATAATTTCTGCAATGCAGGAAACATTTGCCACAGATGATCAAAAGACGTAGTAGTGTGCAAACGCACAAGAGTAATTTTATTGCCAGCAATAAAAAGTGTAAAGCGGCTATAAAATGGCAACAGGTAGAAAAATTGCAGATACCAAAAACTTTATATTATTTTTAGCAAATTAAAATAAGTGAAAATAAGTTTTAATTTAGTTATGTATACCACCTATTTATATTTAGTTAGTCCTTTGAATTAACTACTATCCAGAGAAATATTTACATTTTACAAAAATTCTCTCGAGGAATTGTGGTTTCCACAAAAATAGAATTAACAATAGAAAATACAATTAAACAGGGTATCCAAATGCTAAGAAAAAACTTTGGAAGAAACTATTTTTATATTTTACAGCGATAAATGCCAAATAGAAAAGTTTCTAGAAAGTTAATTTGG
Source organism: Rhagium mordax (assembly GCA_963680705.1). Classification (NCBI taxonomy): domain Eukaryota; kingdom Metazoa; phylum Arthropoda; class Insecta; order Coleoptera; family Cerambycidae; genus Rhagium; species Rhagium mordax. The sequence goes on from OY796660.1 coordinate 20,283,207, forward strand.
TAGTATTTTCTAAATTTTCTAATTACCAACTATTGAAACAATTTGTTTCTTTTTAAAATCTATTTTATAGCATATTTTATCCTTTTTTGTTGTTTTTTTTTTAAACCCTGTACATCTCATTGTACTTTTGATGCTGAGATCCTGTTTTTGTGGAAAGCAAAACTTTTCTAACATGTAAGACGATATAAAATCCCTCATATGACATACAGGTGTGTCCCCGGATGGAGTTGACAAGAGAATAAAAATCTTTATTATTGGTTTCACGATGAATAGTGATTATTTATAAAAAATGTTTTGTCTGAAAGAATGTGTTTACCATTTAAAAATTAGTAGTACTAGTACCTAGTAATAAATTAAGAAAACATGAAAATGCCTCAAGAGGAAGTGGTACCATTATTTATTTTTTTAATTAAACAAAATGTTTATTGAACAAAGTTGTTTATAATTCAAAATAAAGCCTAAATACAAATTTTGAAGCCTAAATTTGGATTTTATGTTTTTATCGTTTTTATATCTTTTAAGTAGAATTTATGAAAATTCAAATTAAAAAAGAGAATTTGTCGATAATATTGAATTGACAAATCTCATTGTTTCAGTCTCATTGTGTAGAATTTTTTATTTGAATTTTCATAAAGATAAATACAATGAAAACAAAATTCTAAATTTAGGCTTAAAAAATTTATTTTTAGACTCTATTTTGAATTATAAACAACTTTGTTTGATAAACATTTTGCCTAAAGAAGTAAATAATGGTAGACTTATCGCTTGATAAATTTTCATGTTTTCTTAATTTAATAACATGAAATTAAGATTTTTATGAAGAATGAAAAATCAATAATAAAGGTTGGTTTCCTCTTGTCAACTCCATCCGGGGACACACTGTATAGGTATTATGCCGTGCCATCACTTAGCAGCTGTTCCATCCTATATTAAGGGCCTAAAAAGGTCCTCAATGTATATTTGTTAGAGACTACGGTAAGTAATTTAAAGTAAACATCTTTTTTATGTCATTCAAAAAGTGCTATAGATTTTCACAAACAATGGCCTATTAACATCCAATAGCGATGTTTAAAAACTGCAAAGATGCAATGTATTATCAGCAATCATTAAAAAGCTTAAAGCACAATCACATTGCAAGGCCTATTAACATTACAATCAGAGATACTCTTAAAGTTACACAGTGGTGTTTTATATAGATGTAATTGCGATTTAAATAAGAATTCTGTCATTTAACTCTTACAAAAGTTTTGTAAGAGGTTGACCAATGTTCACAAAACGATTCCTTTAAGCTTTGTCTGTAATGTTCAACGGGGCGGACATTTCGCTGATTATGAAGCATCTTATGCAAGTTGTGCAAGACATCACAAGGGACATTGATTTCCACAAAGTTACCTCTTAAGTACTTCACGGTGATTTTCTTGTGTTCATTGGGATAGACATAAAGTTTTCTTATATTAAATAAATTAAGTTTTACCTACATGCTTCATGCTTCATCTTTCACCTAAGTGCACTTAATTAACTTTATTATACGCACTTATTCGTACGCCATTGGATTTAAAATTTAATAAAACCCAAGTCCAACCCGTTTTCAGACCATTATTTTTTAGAAACATTTCACCACTCTGGACTTACCCGCTGCTACTAGTACTGTTATTGAATAATAATCTTAGATAGGCCTGAGGTCCCTGAGGGTCCGTTACGATCCTGGCAAAAACGAGTATACATGCAAAGTACACAGGAAGTTTGCGGTTTATAATTCGTCACGAATACACCTTAACACAATATGTATAGCGTCCCCGTTTTGGCGCCTATATACAGTGCGATATTCACTTAATATAGGTAGTGAAATTATATTAAACTGTTTATTCAGAATAACTATAATAAATATTTTTTTTAATTCGGCTGGTTTGACTGTATTATATTCTTACACCTGTATTCATGCTCTTATTATTCTCTCAAAAATTCATTATATTGGATAATTGTATGAAGTGATAAATAGATAATGGTTTTTAAAATATGATTGTGAGTGTAACGTAGTGTCATAAATTTTTTAAAACACAACACGATATACCGGGTGGTCCAAAAAAACCGGAATTTTTTATTTCTCTAATAGTTTTGCCAATTTTTAACGGATTTTAATTATTCAAAAACTAAATTATAACTAAAAGATCACGTTATGAGCCTATGAGGTAATATAAATATATTTTAATTATTATTAAAATTGTAGATGGCGTTATAGTCATCAAACTTGGGCCTTCTTTAAGATCGGCTGGAACTTTTTTGCTAAATAAACAATGAAATGATTGAGGAAGTGTAATAGAATAAACATTTGTTAATATTTTAAGACATCAAAACACTAAAATCGACCAGTTGGTTCCGAAGATATAGTCCGTAACATAAAACCGTTTTATCACAATTTTGTTGATATTCTATGCCACTCGTCTAAAACCAATATTTATTTTAGTCAAATCGGCATTAAAATATATTTATATTACCTCATAACGTGATCTATTAGTTATAATTTAGTTTTTGAATAATTAAAATCGGTTAAAAATTGGCGAAACTATTAGAGAAATAAAAAATTCCGGTTTTTTTTGGACCACCCGGTATATAAAAAATTTAACGAAACATTTTCAAATTTAACGCCTTGTATAAAAAAAATAAGGGTTATATAGCAAAATTCTGAGACACGTCAACTGTTTTTTCATGCTCTATTCACATATATTAATTTTTTACCACACAACCTGACTCACCCTGTATATGTAGGTACAATATGGAGAAACCGTTCCTCCGGTAATTGCTAAATTTGTAAAATTTTTGGGTTCCGACTGGGTTGATATTTTAAATTCTTTCAACCATCTACCGTGGTCTTTTTCTGAAGAGGTTTCCGAAAAACTGTATAATTATTCAAAATTATTCAAAAATCCTGTTTTGAGAGTAATTGTGCTATATTGATAGGAAAGTGATGTTACAAAATTAAATAACATTTTAATTTTCCTTGACTAATGAATAAATCATTATTAGGTATTTTACTGTTATCTAATAATTATTCAAAATAATTTGTTGTTTTAAATTCTTTTCCCAAAAAATAGGATCACTGATCAGCCACTAAATAATATTCATATATAATTATCATCAATTTTTAGTGCTACGAGAAGATATTTTTAACTTGGCTGCATAGTCCTAAAAATTGAAGGTAGGTAATTCTGAGGCTATTGGCAAAAAAATACAACACTAAAATCTCGAAACCTGTTTGGTTGCACCTCCTTTGTTAATCTTTTGTCGTAAATATATTAGAATTAAGCAAATAAAGTGCTGTGCCAAGCAAGGAGACCAGCCAGAAGTTTAATTGTTTTCGTAGTGATTTTTTTACCTATCGTAAAAAATCTCACACCCAAAAATAAATATAATAATGAAACATAATTTATTTTATAAAAATTTAGATGTGAGATGCTTTGTGAAACTGGCCTTAAGGGAAAAACCAACCAAAAGTTCGTCACCTCTGGTACCAAGAAATAATAGCAATATAGCAATAATTTTAATGCTGTAAAAATCCGGAGTATTAGTGCAGTGTGATCTGTGTGATTAATATTTTATGGTATTAGCAATTAGTAACTATTAGTAAGTTCATTCTTTTAGATAATGGGGATTATTTATTTTTTCAAATCAGAGACTCCTCTCCTCTCCAAGTCCAATATTTCCAAATATTATACAAATACCTATTCATATTGCATTGCCCGCTGGTTGTTTCTACCTTGTAAATATTTAATATGCGTGTTCAATGATAAATGATTAATAAATAATAAGCACAGATAGTGTTCAGCTCGGATGTACATTATTTTCGTCATTATAAGTAGGTACCTATATTTAACCATGATTCATATTTATTTTCCCTTTCACTGCATTACTAATTATTTTCTAGCGATTTTGTTTATAAATAAGAAATATGATTACTCAAAATATTTTGAAATTAAATTACTTGCAAATAGTGATTTTTTGGTATGATTATTTATTATTTGAATGTGTTGACATTGACTCAACCAACAGATTTTGTGAGTCAACGTTCTTAGAACTGTAGAAAATAAGTGATACATGACCAATGTATATCTGGTTGCAGATTTACAGAAACTAAATAATTATCTGATATTCAGGGACGGAGTGCTATGGGGGAATGCGAGAGCGCGTCAGCAAATTTTTAAAATTATCTTATACCGGGTGACACAAGAAGTAGTTACCCCCCCATTTTTGTTGGCATTTTCATAGATAAAAATTTCAAAATTTTATGGTGAAATAAATACACAGATTCTCATATTTTGACATAAATCATGTGGTTAAAACCACTTCCGATTTAACCGGAAGTGGTATCAACTTTCTTATTTTAAATGAGAACACCCAATTTTTTTTCAACATTTGAAATCTACATAAAATTCCCTTTCTAATGATGTATAACACATTGACATTTGCTTTCAAGATGGCGGCGAAACATTACTTTTATACTAAATTTAAGTTGGCCATTGATTCGCCGCCAGAAAACAAAACGTGGTTGGGAGGCTGTGGAAACAAAAAAATGATTTATTTGCTTTGCTGATAGCATTATTTGTAAACATTTGACATGCATAATGTCTACTAGGATTATTTTCTTTTTTTCGTGTATTTGAAAACAAAAGCTGAATGTTTCACATTTTTTTTAAATAGGAACCTATGTTTTTTATGTGATGTGTGAATTCTACATCAAATTATCTTTATGATGATATACGACATGTTCCCTTTTATTTCTTCATTAGCAGCCAAATTCATCTTTGTCTTATTAAAATTGAAACTAAAATTCACAATTCTAATAAGACAAAGATGAATTTGGCTGCTAATGAATAAATAAAAGGGAACATGTCGTATATCATCATGAAGATAATTTAATGTATAATTCACACATCACATAAAAAACATAGGTTCCTATTTAAAAAAAATGTGAAACACTCAGCTTTTGTTTTCAAATATACGAAAAAAAGAAAATAATCATAGTAGACATTATGCATGTCCAATGTTTACAAATAATGCTATCAGCAAAGCAACAATAAATCATTTTTTTGTTTCCACAGCCTCCCAACCACGTTTTGTTTTCTGGCGGCGAATCAATGGCCAACTTAAATTTAGTATAAAAGTAATGTTTCGCCGCCATCTTGAACGCAAATGTCAATGTGTTATACATCATTAGAAAGGGAATTTTATGTAGATTTCAAATGTTGAAAAAAAATTGGGTGTTCTCATTTAAAATAAGAAAGTTGATACCACTTCCGGTTAAACCGGAAGTGGTTTTAACACATGATTTATGTAAATATATGAGAATCTGTGTATTTATTTCACCATAAAATTTTGAAATTTTCATCTTCATGAAAATGCTAATAAAAATGGGGGGGTAACTACTTCTTGTGTCACCCGGTATATCACTGCTTAAGGGGATAATAGCACCCAACATATTTTCGTTACTATTCATCGGAATCGTTTCAAATTTTTATGAATGATATAGAATTATATAATCTAGGGCTGTGTGCATGCATATTTGAATAGGTCGAAAAAATTTAAAAAAAAATCGAAATAATGTGAAATTTTCCAAATCCATGCACATGCATCTAGAAAATGTAATTCTAAATACGGTGCTAAAATTTAAATCGTTTACCTGCTGTCGTTTGCGTATAAAAAATTTTCAAAACTCGTGGCATTTTGTGCCTGGAAAACAAAATGCCATGAATTTTTTCAATAATAATAATAATAATAATAATAGTTTATTAATCCTTTGGATCACGATGTATGATATAGGATAAGTCATATTAACATTGATACATATACGAACAAAGACATAGATAAAAATTTATGTAGATACATACATCTACATACATAAATAAAATATAAAAATATAACTAAAGTTACATACACAAAATACTAAGCATCACATATATAAGAATCAATAATTATAAAAAGGTTTATATTTATATAGTTAATCTATTAACAAAGTGATCAACACTATAGTAAGCACTTTCGACAAGTATTTTTTTAATTTCGGTTTTATACTTCGACATTGGAAGGTGTCTGAGATTTTCAGGGAGACTATTGTATATAATATATTATAATGAAGAGATTCCTTAAATTTTGTTGTTTTGTGTCGCGGCATAGATAAAAGCTCCCCGTGTCTTGTACTATATGTGTGACTGCTATGACGTGTTTTAAACTCCTGCAAGTTACTTTTCACATATATTAAACACTTATCTGCGATATTTAAAAAATAAAAAGATACGATTTTTTAAAGAACAATATTTGCAATATTTGATATTCACTCTCCCAAGCTCCCTAAAGGAAGTCAGTAGATGTAAGGTGTTTGCATGTAATCTTATATTGTCGTATTACAACCTGTTGTTGATCCAGTAGAAGTCCTGTGCGTCGTAGGTAATTAACACCGACAGCCACACGTCGATGACATGCATTTGTTCATCTGCTCCAACTGTTTTCAGTGAATATATAATATGGTTCTATATTTTAAAAAGGTCAGTTTGTTTATTGCTAATAAATTACTTTACCGATTACATAAGAATGCATTCAGATTTGGCAAGTGGTTGCTGAAATATGACGGCACACATTTGGTCTATTTAGTGATTAATTTTAATTGTTTCGAAGTTTTTAGTTTTTTTTTTTTTTTTCCCATTTTCTGGCCTTGCATTCGCTGTGCTTTGGCCATTTTTAGTTTATTATTTATTGACCAAGAACAGATATTGTTTTAAGTATAAAAAAAAAATAAGTATTACATAGAAATTTAATATAAGAGCTTTATGAAAGGTTGTACTTTGTCGAGTTATAAAATTGGAACTGTATGTTCCCCCAATTCACAGGACTAAGATAGACTTAACGATTTTCGTTGACTCAAAAAAAGCAAAATAAATAAAATATTGAAAGGTACATAAACTTAAAGTAGCTAAGGGAAATAATAAATTGTGCAGGGTGGGGGCAGAGTTACTAACTTTTAATAGTAGTACGTACATGATTGTTGATCCGATCCATAAATTGAAATAGTATTAGATGAATAATAGATTCTCAATAAGATATTTTATTTCTGTTCAGGACCCAAGAGGAGGGCAATTGCCCCGTCTCTCCCTTCGATTTGCTCTCTTCCTGTAATTCTTTAGGAAATTCAGCTTTACGCGTTGAACAAAGGTATAATATATGCCTTCGCTTAATGCTTGATGGTAATGACTGCTAGCAACAAAAGTATTGGGCAGAAAATTATTTCGCATGATAATATTTTATTAAAACAAAGTCATATACAGTCGGATTAATGTTGGCTGTTCTGAACTGATACAGTAAAAACCAAATATTTACTGAAAGTACCTGGATGGTCAAAGTCAATATTATAAATAAAATAAAATTATTTATAACAACATATTTATTAATTAATTAAAAAAATACAAATAATAAATTCTCTTCGCGCATTATTAAGTCAATAAAATAAAAATATTAAAAATGTTTGTACATATACAAATAATTAACTTAAAATACTAAAGAATAATTTAAAATAATTATCTACGATTTTGAGCAGTCTGTGTAGGATTTCTCTGTGGATTCCCAATTGTTTTGCTAAACAATGAATTTGATATGCAAATAACTGGCGAGAAGAAATGTAGAGGGCAATCACTGAAAAATAACATTTATAAAATATAATATATACATACATATACATGGCAAGTCTTAAATATGTAGTAGGAATATTTAAATAATAATAATGTACACATGTAATTGCAATACCCCTTTATCAAATATCCATATATAGTGAAAAAATTCCTGTCAAAGTATTTTCCACTGCCACGACCGGGAATCGAACCAGGAACTATTGGGTGAGAGGCAGGTGCGTTAACTATCAAACATCAGTCATATGCTGGTTACTTGACAGTCTTGACACATCAATAAAGTGTTAGCTTATTGGGTTAAAACATTTACCAACAATAAGAATTTCATATAAAAATAGTAGAATGTCAATGACCCTTTAATATGTAACGACTACCCAGCAATTTGAAATCTGCTCAATGAAAGAAAAACGCACTAATCTTTTCTTTACAATCATGTTATCTAATATCTGCTGATATACATCTGTTATGTATAATTATGCGTATTATTTATGTGCAGTGTGTTTTTTACAGTGTTTTGTATAGGGATGAATAATTATTGAAACAGTGCCATGGTGGACAAGTTAGTGGCAAATTTTTAAACCAATAAAAATGTATGTACATCAGACTGTACATTTTTATTGGTTTTTTGGTACATTTACAAAACAATCCTTTTTGAGTTTTAGTTAATTTTTTTCAAGTCAGATTAAACCATATTTTTTACTTAAGAATTTTTATAATGTAATCAAAATGTATTGTAAATACTAATGACTGTATAGTAGTTGTTGACATTGCCTTGTTTAGGTAACAGTTGTTCCTGTATTTCAGAGAAATGACACTTTTATTAAGCTGATTCCCAGGCAATGTATTATAGGTCATATATTAAAATAAAAGTCCCACTTTCAAGAGTACTCTGTGTATATTACTTGAGAATATTTGAAAATCTGCCAATCACCACAGAATCAAGTTTTGGGGAACGATCTTAGAAGTAATTTACAATCATTTTAAAAAGTTACTTACCTAGATCCAGTAACAGGGCTTGCTTCATTTCCACTTATTATGAAAAATGGGAATAATATGGAAAACACACAACCACTAAAAAGAAAAACTACTCATTAAAACAGTTACAACAAAGTGACTTTCCCGGACTAGTTCGTTAAAAATCATAAAAAGTATTCCTTACAACATTATTTTAAGTTTTTTCAAGTCTTTCCTACTTAATAACAAAAATACACAATTTTATGTGCAATAATTTTTTTTTTTGATTCCATGTTCAGAAGTAGAACAATTATATGAAATTGAGTAATTTTATTATCAAATTAAGTATGAAAGTCTAGCATGTAGAAAACCTAACTAATGTTGTAAACAATAAGTAACAAGCGGAAAAGGTAAAATAATTTGTTTCATAAAAAGTATTCCCTAAGGACACTATTCTCGAAAAAAATGCGTAGTATATTTACTAACTTAATAATCCAGGACTCAGATAGTTGTGTGAAGAAGGCCATGGGTAAACCAAATCCTACAAAATAAGGCCAATTTGTCTCAATGAAGGCCAGTCTCTTGTGTATTTCCCATCCCATATTAAACCATTTATATTCAAAAGCATATAAGGAATACAACATGCATATTTGTATGAATGACAATGCAGTCCCGACTATATAAATGGGGATGTAACTAATAGCCGTCGCTTGTAGCAAAAACAACAGCTGTATTACAGTACTAAATATCGAATCTGCTAGGTATATACTCAGTCTTTGGGAATAAATCGGCCTCCCTCTGCTATGCCTGTATGCTGAATCTGCTATGTCCTAAAAAAAATTTCATATTTTTAATTAATGATGCATAAACCAATGGTAAGTCCATATACAGAAAATTAAAGAAATATACTGTGTGGTATTTTGACAACTTTAGCAATTGACCTTCGCAATTTCAAAGAATTTAGATAAACAAAACATGTACACATCACAAGTGATTAACTAGAGACGTACAGGGGTTCTCAAAAGTCCAATATTGACATTTTTATGTAAGGTAGGTCAGTTTTCAATTTTCTTTTTATATTTTTTTGTTCATAATTCGTGTTACAAATATCAACAGAAACCCGTCTTTTTTTTTAATCACTTATTTACCTTCGACCTATTTTCGCTAACGAGGCCAATCACCGACGACAGGAGACGAGCAACCCCCAACCTGGAAATTTTGCCGAACCTCTTATCTTACTAAGAGTAGGGAATTTTTACTTGCCTAACATTTAATAGACAAGGGCCCGACGGCTTTACATCCCCTCCGAAGGATGGTATATCCTCAATACACATCTTGCCTACAGTTGTATTGCTTCTGCGATATAGCTGATATACAAGCTGCTAGAAGTGGGAAAACGAGACCGAGTCCTTCCGTGGATGGTCACCCATCCACGTATTGCACACGCCAACTGAAGCTTAATTTTCGTATTCGATACGAAATATGTCAAGTCTGTCTTCCGCTCGCTGCCCAAACCTGTCCTTAAACGGAATTAAACAAGTTGGGGTTCACCCTGTATATTAGATAAACTAATATATTAAATATCTCAGAAATATATGTATAATTATTATTAATAAAAGAAATAAGTGGCAAAACTAGAAATTGTTTTTAAAAACAATTAAATTATATGTTCTTTTTGTGTTAAAACCATAACTAAACTGTAACTATTTATTGCTTATGTATTATTAGATATGAACTTATTATAGAAAGAAACTCCCGGTTGTATACATACGAACAGAACCGTTTACATAATTTACTTATGTGGATATCTAACTTTTATTATTATTATTACCCAATACTACTCAGCGCTCAAAGAAATCCTACTTTCAAATACACCCTGTATAAAAAGAAAGGAATTTCCGTGGCAACCAAATCGTCGTTCATATTTAAAAAAACTGAGTGTTAAAATGTTTTACACAGATGAAAATTCTTATTACGACTATCATTGTTTATTAATTAAGTATACAAGAGATAAGTAGCAAATTGCAGTAGCAGTGAACTATCGATTTAAGATACATGTAAAATTGGCTATCAATATATTATTTTTATTTATCACATAAAGTTAGTATGTCAATAATACTTTGATACTGTGTATCAGAATTATAAATATCTTCTCTAACTGATAAAAGGTTACAAAAACCATGTTCTGCATGTCCACCAATAAAACAATTGATGGTAAACTAAGAAAAACCTAATTACTCGAGGAGGAAAAGTTAGTCATGTAAGTGATTTCTACATTTGTAAGAGATAGGTACTATTTCAGAAATGTTTTAAGTCTTATACAAATACATATAATCAATATTTGATTTGATATATAGGATATTTCAGAAACATTTAAATACAATTTATACTAAAATACTGCACAAGTATTGTTTTTAAATAATACATTTGTTTCATTACATAAGTAAAAAGAAATGTTTGTTATTTTGACATGTAAACACAGGAAATATTTCAAATACAAATCAATGAACAAACTTTACAATTATACTTATGTACAGGGTGTCCGAAACTCGACGCCTCAGCCCTTTAACTCGAAGGGAGGGGGCAATTGAAAAAACACGATATATGGGTTTCTTAGACATTAACCCAAGTTACAATTTGCCATGAAACTGGTGACCATGACCTAACGACGGTCGGCGTCGCGACGCCTTGAATATGTTTTGAAGATATATCAGATTTAATAATAAATTTAATGTATTGATTATTTCAAAAAAATTGCTGTATTTGAGGAAAAGGTTCATATTACGAGTATATAAACAGAAATAAATAGAGTGACCTCCTAGATCGCCAGATCTTACGAATATGGATTTTCATTTCTGGGGAGTACTGAAAAATGAAACATTATTTTGAATGACATCACAGCATGTATTGAAGAGATTAAAATTATGTTTTGATCAAAATGGGAAATTTGAACATATTTTGTAAATGTTAGTTAGCTTTCTGTTATGTTCTGTTCTGTTATTATGTATTATATATTATATATGCTTATAATTTAAGAAACCAATGCCATATTTTATTTACATATTGTTTATAAATAAAAATAATTATAAACCACTTATTCCATAATAAATATATTCTAACATAAGTATTTGTGTTTATATACTCGTAATACGAACCTTTGACGAAAATACAGTAATTATTTTGAAATATACAATAATTTAAATTTATTATAAAATCTGGTATATGTTCAAAACGGTCTAAAATATAAAAAAATTGTATTTAGATTTTTGACTTGGAATAAAATAAGCTTTCCAATTTCCAATGCCATACTAACAAAAGGGAGTTAAAGGACTAATGCATCGAGTTTGGGACACCCTGTACAATGCCTCTTTCATGTTCTTTTTATCTAACTTTTTGTTAAATTAAGCCCACCAGCTTTTGTTATAAATTGTTAGTTTTACATTTTATTTTCAGGTGCAAAGCATCACTGCTTCTGTTTACAGTGTTTACTATCGTTTATATTGGACTGGTTACACCAGAATGTTCAAATATCCCTGCCGGTATTTATTGTACTAATTTGTTAAACAATGATAGCACAACTCTGATATTTGAAACTGATGAAGAAAATCCAAATCATGACGTAAAGGCGGCATATTTAAGAAATAGCACTGGAGAAATTAACAATAGCACATTTTCTCTATTTCCAAATGTTGAATCTCTTGACATACAATTTTGCAACATTGATAAATTTTCACCAGAATCTGCTACTTTACACACACTGTATATCATGCACAATTCAAAGTTTCCGAAATTTACCAATGACTTTTTGGAAAATTGCTGCAGGAATTTTAAAATCTTATTTATTGTTGGCAATTACGATTTGGAAATTGACACAGGTGATTATTTTACACCATTAAAAAGTACAAGAGAGAAAAATAATAACGAGACATTTATACTTAACGAATTATTAAGTGAATATTATATTTATTATAAAAAATTTCGCATATGCTCCTAGTTTTAATAAATGAAATTTTAACCAGTCACCATCACGATTTGGTTAATAACAATTTTATTGAAATAATGTGTGTTAAACTGACTACACTCAAGCTATACATGTTACAAGATTCAAGATTATCTATTCTGTTCGTATCAATTTCGTATAATATATAGGGTCTCAGAAATCTTCAGTTGGTTTTTTCAAAAAGTAGCTCAATAACAAATCACTAGATATTATAAATGGATGCTAAATTCCTATATTAAATTATTTGATAAAAAATTGTGTTCTTTGATTCAATGGACAAGAAGTATTTTGTTACATAAATGGGCTTCGTAATAACACTGGTTTCAGTTGGTTTTCTCCATTGTTTAAAAAATAATCATGACAAATAACAAATATATAACATTAGACCGAAGATCTAAAAGTAACACATTAGCTAAACACAATGCAATTAGTACTAATTTCGACCAGCAGGAAATTTTGACCATATTTTGAATACATTAATATTCAATTATTTAAAGTATTTTACTATTTATATAATTGCCAAATCTGTAACAAGCATTATTTATCTTGACACTACTTAAATGCCACTAAAATTAATCGTTATTATAGAAAAATCCAACTTATTAAAGTTAAATTTAATAAGCCTAACGGTGTAGATGAAAATGTTTATGTAAAATGTAATTTTTATAAAAAACTGACCCGAGAAAAACAACATTGAAAATTATGTACCTACCTAATAGTCATGAAATGAACAACAATTATTCATATACAGGATATTAAGCAAACTTTAAAAAATGTGGCCTTCTTTTAGGCTTTCCCAATAGAATTTTTTTCTAGATTCTGAAAACCAAAACAAGATACGTTTTAGTCCGATTTGAGCTAGACCTTAAACGAGCATTTACATAGATCTAAAAATCGTACCCAAATGTTCCTGATTTCAAAAGATATTTCTGTTTAAATTTCTAAATAAACTCAATATGGATATGGATTATACTGAGTATTACTAAGAGTTGGTTAACACTGGCTTGATTTATTTCTGTATTTTTTATAAGAATAATATATGTTCAATACATCCACGAAAACGGTATATCGTATAAATGTACAAATATTTTTGTATACCTTTAAACTTTTCTTCAGAACACCATCATATACTTGTCTTGATTAAAACATTAAATTTCGAGTTAAATAATGTAACACATTTGAGTGTGTGTTGATTTATGATTGCCTACAATAACAGTTTTATTTGTATTGTAAACAATAGTTTGTATATTTCAGGTGCCTTCAAAAATATGGAAAAACTAACTCATCTAACAATATCCTCACAAAATATTACACGTTTAACTAAGGACATATTGAGAGGATTAAGCAAACTTACTTACTTAAATTTAAAAAATAATGGCATTAACAATATTGACGAAAATGCTTTCGAAGATTTATCAGAACTGAACCATTTGGTTTTAAGTAGCAATAATTTTAAAACCTTCGAGCCAAAAACTTTTGATAAATTAAATGTATTGGAAACACTAGAATTATATGACCTTAATATTGATAAATTTAATACAACTATTTTCCATAATCAAAAGGAACTAAAACATTTAGGAGTGCCCACGTCTGTAATTAAACAGAAATTAGAATTAAATCAACTAACGAAAACTTTTCCCAAGTTAGAAACTATTGGTGTGCAGAATGAAGATAAAGATGATGAGGATACTGTTAAGTTCATGAAAATATGTAAAGCTAGTGGATTTTATATACAATTTTCCTAATACTTACTTATAATTTTTAGAATAAAACATTCGCGCAAAAAAATGCAACTGTAGTTATTAATAAAATACAACATTACACAGAAGTATATTACTTATATCTTGATCAACTACCTACTTTTATGGAGAATTTTAATCTTCCCTTAAGCACATATATCAAAACTTCCTCTATCTTTGTATGCTGTAGCAACACATTTAGACACAAAGAATACCCTGAACATTCAAGTATAATAGAAATAATAGAATTAAAAATTTTCCTTAAATAAATCCCAGAGCCTGAACTAAATTACACTATACCGATAACAAAAGCGCGGACCTCGACTCTACCTGAATATTGCCGCTTAGTTAGTTCGGTTAGATTGTGTGCGCAGATGATACTCGCAACTTATGCATAAGTCGTCGCTTAAAATTTGATTATTCTCGTATTCAAACATGTCTTTTTGTTTCTGCAAACCAAATTTATTTGCAATTTTTTTTGGCAAAAACTACAATGCATGCTTTAATATCACCGTTAGAGAAGCAATAAGAAATTAATTAAATATCGCAACTGTGACACAGTTCGAGACGAGCTCATGGCGACGAAAGACGGAAATATGCGTTGTATATATTTTGAGGTTCCCAATGTTAAGATATGCATTTTTGTTTTCTGTATATGTATTTTTAAACCAAGATTAACAACATGACTAAATATAACACATAATACATGACC
This sequence comes from Rhagium mordax, assembly GCA_963680705.1. Taxonomy (NCBI): domain Eukaryota; kingdom Metazoa; phylum Arthropoda; class Insecta; order Coleoptera; family Cerambycidae; genus Rhagium; species Rhagium mordax. The sequence continues at coordinate 20,298,282 of OY796660.1, forward strand.
ATCATATCCGACAACTTACCTGAAACCACAATGCGTTAACTACTTTGCTTAATGTAAATAATGGAATGACCCAAACTATTTTAAAAATAAGAGATAAAATAGGTTCAATCCATGACCACACCAATTTCCCCATGAATGATTCTTTGCCAAAAATAAGTCCAAATAATTTATTTATACTTGGAAGAAGACCGTATTCAAACAATAAAATACTCATCAGGAATATACCTCCATTTAACACTCCGCATTGTATTATCCTTTTCATTACTTTGGATTCCCTAAAAAAATAACGTTAGTGTTATTTGTAGATAAAGGTACCGGGTATTTTGTATGCTATAACTACATCATATAAATATATACAAGTGCTAATTTACAGTAAAAGAATTTAAATCATAGGCGACAAGTGTGTAATTTCATTAGCTAACACAGATTTGTGATGCAAAGCAACTATTAAATACTTAATTAAAATAACATGTTAAAAGTAACACAAAATAATTTTGATTCAAGTACTAAATTATTGCTTATTGCCGCTTGCTACAATTGTTTTATTTTATGTGTACAATAATGTAATTCAATTTATTGGTGCGTAGTTGACAGATATACACTGTCGGCCTTCTCTACGTTGAATTTTATTTGGTGTTTTAATGCACATATTTGGGAAAAAATGCTGCCAGTATTGTCAACTTAGGAAAACTAGAAAATTATTATCAATTAAATAGACATTTTTATGTAGAATTCAATAAACCTGTTGCCACTTCCATAGTTAACACGATTTCGGAGATACAACATAAACTTGCTTTTTTTTAATGCAACCTACCCCAAAACACAGTTGAATATGAAGTCGTAAAATGGCTTATTTTGTTGCTGATTTCAAGAACATAAACATTTGGATGCTTCGGTATGCTTATCTATTTTATATAGGTATATTTGTTTTTTATTAATCTATCTATTTGGTTTTGAGAATTGTAATTAAGGTCCATGTAATAAATCAATTTCTTTGTAAGCCTACTTGTTTAATTTGGGATTTAGGATTTATTAAAAAAAATAGATTGATAATGTAAAATACGAGGTAAAATATATTAGGATCGATGCTTTATTTAAAATAAGAAATTTGACTTCGCTTTTGGTTAGACTGGTAGTAGTATTTTGTGATGACTCTGGCAAATACTATCGTGGCTACAATTTTCACCTTTCTCGTCAATGAATTTACAGCTACAATAAGGGTCATTAAATTAGTAATATATCTAGATAATCACTTGATAATGCCCCACTTAAGATGACATCAAATTACGAGTCAAATTATTTTCACATTTCAGATTAAGGTCGATTTTTTAAATTTTAAATAACTTAAAAATGAGTCTATTTGGGACCCCAAAAATGACAAACAGACTGTCATTTTAGGCGTCTTTCTTATAAATACGCTTATAGTTAAGAAGTTGTATAAATCAATTTTAATGTTATGCTTGTGCTTATCCTTACGCTTATAAATACAACTATGCTTGTGACTATGAAAATGTTGGCTAAATCCGCCTTTATTTAAAATTAGAAAATTTTTTCCAGGATAATTCAGCAACCTAAAGACATCCTCAAATTCTCAAAATAGCAACCAACTGCTCTCACAATTGTGCCTATTTAACCGTCGGTAGCTCTGAAAATAAAAAAGCTAGCCATGCAAGGAGACATATGAGATAATGGCCACCCTGTATAAGTTCGTAGAAACATTTTCGGGTTCTGTTCTGCATTGAATATTTTGAATTCCTAACATTTTGACTTCGCTTCAAAGGTCAATTATTATAAAATAGTCGCATTATCAGGAATTTAAAATATTCAACTTAAAATTCTTCCGCAAACCATCAGCTCTGTGAAAGCCTTAGAATCAAAATGTATATAATGTGCCTTATACCTATAAAACTTTAAATTATCTACTTACTCATCTTTTTTTAAATTTTTTTTTGAGGTGTTTTCTGCAGCATTTAAAGTTTTCTGTCTCAAAGAATTTGTTCGTGTAGGGGACTGTCTATTTAAATTCCTTTCATTTATCTCTTTGTCTAAAGAGAAAATAGCTAACATTCCTCGAATACTATCATACAGACCCCTAAAAACAGCGTATGACGCTTTCTGTAAGAAAGAAAAATTACAGGTTGGTGGATTAAAAGAAAGAAAACGACACTAACTTACCTTTACATCCATGTCTACGTTCTACTAATATAATTTAAAATTTACTTTAAATAATCATAATGTAACACAAGAATTTTAACTAATACCAGATTTTAGGCTACTAAAATATTTATTTGAGATTTTCAGCAAACAGCTGATTATCTAAACTTTTAAACCATAACCTTACATATATCACTCATATCAATCTATTACGCGATATCAGAGCCGCACTTAAATTAATATAAAAAACTTTATAGCGTTGGAAATTGGAACAATCTACCACGTGTCAGTGTACACTGTTGGCTTGGCTGAACCTTAATTTAAAATGGACGAAAATATGGAAACTAGAAACGGAAACGGAATTAACAGAAACTAGAATTTGACTGTCCGTTTGGTCAAAATCTGTGCAAAAGACGAAAATTTAAATCAATACAAGCCATTGGTTAACGATGATACTTCAACATTGGGAGGTATTATTTTCATTTTCTTTCAAGGCATCTATAACTGACAAAGACCACAACAACACGTAGAATTTTAACCTTCTTCGTCGGCACCGTTTTAAATAAACGATTAATTTTAAATAATATACCGATTTAGTATATATACTATATAGGCCACAAACAAAATAAATATTTATTTTTTTAATACTGAAATACTAATTACTTCCTCTTTTTTGGTTTATTTCAACAGAAATTTTTGAAATTTATTGATTCTGAAAACTTGGCCAGTGCCAGTAGCGTTCGTTTAGCCGTTTAGCGTACTCATGCAACGATGTCAAATATTTAGCTCTCTACCAGAGAATTGGATTTTTCTACTTTCTGCCTATACTAGAAATGGAAAAAGTAAATCATTGATGAATCGAGGACTTTCACTTTTAGGTACAGATATATTAGAAAAGAAAAACAATTTCTTAATCTCGCTCAACAAAGTGTCGTGCTACATTTACTCAGTATTCACTATAGGTATAAACTTAAAACTAACACTCAAGAAGACTCCAGTCTTTTCTTGCTGACGCTTTAAAGCCGGCTCCCAGACTATACGTCAAATGCCTTCCAACGCTGGACGTATGATAGTTGGACACATAAGGCGCTTTCTAGCTCTACGCCTGTACAGCTCCGAGCTGTACAGGCGTAGCGTAGAGCTGGAAAGCACCATAATCACATTTGTGATTGCAGAGGAGACATATTCTAAATATACTGTATACTGTAAACAAAACGTACGCTCAGCCAATAAGGTGTGTTGTGTGTTGTAATGTGACCACGTACGTGACCAATATTACAACACACTTGTAGTTCATATTTCTGATGCCAGGCTAAAATTATTGAAAGTGGTAAATGCAGAATTTACTTTTCTAAAGCTGTCAAAAACTGACATAAGCGATAAATAATAAAAATGAAATACAAAATTGTCTTTTAGCCTAAAAATTTCATTTTAATTAATAAACTTAATAATGCGCTCGAGCGTTGAGTTAACATAATTCATTCACTCGACAGTTCGAATGAATACATTTGTTATTACGAAAAACACATATTATGTTTACTAAAAACCTGAAACTTAGATAACAATAATTATTATTAATTGCTTTATTTTAAATTTAAAAAGTTCAATTGCGCTGAATACTGTCCTGTATACATTGCATTTAAATGACGCAGAAGCAGAAAAGAGAGAAATATGCAGAATTGGCAGAAACAGTTGTTTTATGTTTTATGGTGTTCTGTGACAAATATGTCTTAATTAATAGGTTATGGTTAAGTGAGAATGAAGTTTAATTAAAAACATAAATATGGTTATTTATGGAATTTACATTGTATCAAAATCGGGAGGACTTATTTTTAATTATGATAATAATGTTCCAAAAATAGAGAATGAAAAAAAATTTTCATATCCGTTGGATATGAAACTTCAAGTAGAAAATAAAAAAATCATCGTTGAATTTGGGCAGAGGGATGGAATACATGGTATAGTAAATATAAAATATGATCCTATTTAGTATTTATTACATTTTCTTACGGTGTTAAAAACTATTTTAGTGGGACATGTTCTGTATGCGGTAAATGGTGTCCCTGTAACTGGTCGGCAGATGGATGATGGACAAGATGCGTTAGAATTTTTAGATAAAAAAGAAAATTATCCAGTAACATTAAAATTTGGGCGTCCAAAAATGACAACTAATGAAAAAATTTTCTTAGCCAGTATGTTCTATCCCCTTTTTGCGATAGCCAGCCAACTTAGTCCTGAACCAAAGTCATCAGGCATTGAAATATTAGAGGCAGATACTTTTCGACTTAATTGTTTTCAGACATTAACTGGAGTAAAGATAATGATTGTTTCGGATCCTCATCAAATTGGAGTTGAAATTTTATTGAAACGTATTTATGAAATTTATGCAGATTATGCTTTGAAAAACCCTTTTTATTCATTAGAAATGCCTATAAGATGTGAACTTTTTGATAGTAATTTAAAAAGTATTCTTGAACAAATTGAAAAATCTGGTATTGCTAATATATAATAAATTTCACATTTATAGTTTTTATTTATCATCAGTTGTGTAATTACGAGGGCATACATTACCCCCAAAGCTTTAGGAGACAATTTGGATTTATTACAATAGAAACTCTTGATTATGTCAATGAATCGCTGAAATAATCAAATGTCCATGCTACAATACTAAGAATCATGAAATTCTGATTTCTATTATGGTTCGTCATCATCAGATTATGGCGGATGATGTCCATTTTTTTTAACTAGTTTTGTTTTTGAGAATTTATGGTTTTATTTCGTATAGTTGGTGAAGATTTAAATTCCATCAAAGTTTGTTATGTTTTCGAAATATTTAATTTTTTTTTTTTTTTTAATCACTTATTTAATGTCGGCCTATTTCCGCTACCAGGGCCTATCACCGACGCCAGGAGACGAGCAACCCCCAACCTGGAAATTTTGCCGAACCTCTTATCTTACTAAGAGTAGGGATTTTTTACTTGCCTAACATTTAATAGACAAGGGATCGATTGCTTTACATCCTTAGGTAGGTATATCCTTAGGATGGTATATTCTCTATACACCTTTCGCCTACAGTTGTATTGCTCTGCGATATAGCTGATATACAAGCCGCTAGAAGTAGGGAAACGAGATCGCGTCTTTCCGTGGATAGTCACCATCCAAGTACTAAACGCGGTAGCTGTCGCTTAACTTTCATATCGCTATGAAGTGAGTCAAGTCAGTCCTCCGCTCGCTGCCCATATTTAATTTTAAATACCTAAAATATTTAACTTAGTACTTTGTTCTAATTAATTCCTCTGGTGCTTTACAGCTTTTTTTATGTATTTATCGTGTTTCATTAAAACTTTCAAAGTAATATTCAATAAATATTCCTATATTATACTTTTTTAAATATTTCTCATTGTTTCCCGTTGAAAATTTGTGCTCATGAACACAGTGGCTGTGATTAAGCTACTTTTGTTAAAAAAAGGTTCGCTCTTATAGGCATGTTGTTTCACCTGTGAGAATTTATTCTAGGCTCATCTAGGTTAATTAGAGGTTTCTTTTGGCTACAAATATTTTAGAAATAAAATTTTTAAATGTTTCAAACAGAGTACCTAATAAATAAATAATTTTAATAATATATAATAAGTATTTTTCTATTTTAATGTTATTTCAAATTGACTAATAGGAATCACCCTTCAAAATTGTTCATATATGTTGTGTAGCTCTTCACCAATGAACTTTAACTTTAATATAAATAAAACGGATACGGGCTAATTGTATGTACTGATTACATATAGCAATCCATTTTTAAAAAAGGCACTTGGTCCTGTAATTTCGTCTTGGTTCGCCCTCTGTATGTTCGAAAATAATTTCTAGTTATAGACTTTTTTATCTGGTTTACTTGCAATTTTTTAAAGAACTATTGCCCCACCCTGTATATAAGCTGTAAAACGTAACCGTAAGACGCAAGACGTAACCGTAAGATGCAAGACGTAACTGTAAGACGTATATACCTTGGGAAAAAGCGAATCTTGGGGTGACTAGACCCAATAGTAGTATGGTTCGTTTATATATCCTTGGACTAGGATGGGGGGGCTATAATGCAAATTGTTTGGTTGAATCGTAATCGTATCATCTCCATGAAGCGGCATGTATAGGAAATTACAACTCGCAAGACTTTACAATTTATCAATGAGTAAATATCTAAGGAGAGAAGGCATTATAAAATCTGCCGCGACGGAAGTTGTGCTAAGGTTGGTACGAAAGTGGTTTATCTAGGTGGGGGAAATAATCAGTGGCGTTTCCCAAGGATAACACAACTTTATCCGTGGGTATACCGAAATGTAAATTTTGTGATATTGAACCAGCTATTTACCAAATAATTAAAATGACTAAAAATACTGTGGATATATATACTGCAATGTTCTAGAATTTTATATAAAAAATTAGTAGATAGTATGGTTAAAAAATCAAATCACTCGTGGATAAATTGTACATTACGAACAAATTTAGGCAATTAACAAAATAAATGTGGTTTAAGCTTGAACCATGCTCAAACGATTGTTTGCGCAGTTGTAACCTTAAATATTAAACCAAGTTCAAGCTGAACGTCTTTGGTAAAATCAGCTCTAATAAATATGTAGGATAAATAAAGAAATCAGAACATATTTATAATACTTTATTATTTATCTTTATAATAGGTACATACATATAAAACATAAACCAGAAAACTAATGCATTTTAAAAAGTATGGTATAAACATGTAATTGAAATCGTTCTCTGATGTAAATTGTAAGCCTTTGGTGAGAAAAAGTGTATAGTGAGTGCAAACTTTCTAATTTCATGATCACTGTTTCTTCCAAATTCACCTAATATACTACTTATGGTCTGCATCCACTAAATTTTTCTTCTCCAGTTCTTTTACTATGCCAGATAGTTTAAAAATTCGTTTTTTGCCACCACAGTTGCTTTTGTAGTTTACGAACTTTACGACTTTGATGTAAGTGTGTCCTAGACAATGTTCGAATTTGACGTTTCAACTTCACTTTTCTAGGACAATTCTCTTCGGTAGACAAAAGAATGGTACTATCCATCTTAGGTGTCCTTGGAGATGGAATTATTTCAGCAGTTGAAGTAGAGGGAGTAGGTTCCAAGGTAATGCAGACAGGTTCTGCATCAATTGGTTGATGGCTTGTGGCAGTACTGGTAGTTAGAGTAGTTTGATGATGTTTTGTCTGAAAATAAAACATATTTATTCATTACTTCAATTTTTTTGTTAGATATAAAATCAAATCACAAATTTAAACAGGTTTCTTAATGTTTAATTCTTTAATTGTAAGGTATACACAGTTAAAATTTAAGAAGAATTTTCAGCAGTAAACTAGCAATTCATAGTTATAAGTAATGCAAACTCTTTTTTCTCCACAAAACATTCCTATTTTATCAATGTAGGTATCTCCATTCTTACAGTAAACTTACATATTTGTGCCTCTGTACTATTCTTGAGAGTATAGCATTTTCCTTTAGAAATATTTTGAGGGCAGTTGTCTTGAAGTCTGACTCTTCAAAATGCTGTGAGCACAGCACTGCAAATGCAGGTATTTCTTCCCTTTTTCTACCAGTGAATTTAATCCATTCCCTTTGCTGAAAAAGCTTCTTTGGCAACCTTTTGGAAAATATGCAATTAGTAGTTATCACAGGATCACAGTTTATACAACCGCGAACTTACATTCTTTTATTTGCACACAATTATAATTGTATAATTTTTTTATTTTATTTTATTTTCGACAAGCAAGACAAATTTAGGATGAACTGCCACTGGATAAATTGTAAACAATCATGGCGGCGTATAACCTAGAATTTAGCTCTTTGACGATTTTATTATTGTTGTGTTTATAAACACTCCAACATAATGAAAATATTACTAACAGTTGGTTTATTTAGTTATAATAATATTTAATTACTTACCGATGAAAAGTAACGCCACGTTTCCTTGCAATGTGCGATAAACCAGATGATATGCAGCTAACCATAATAAAGTTTTATATGTCCAAATTTCGCACATAAAACGCACACACGAATAAATAATACAATCCTTATATACTATACAATCGTTTAACACAAAATCGGCACTCAACAAAAAGTTTTGCATAAGATGCTGACACCACAGAACAGAACACGTTGAGTTTTTAACGCTTCATAAATACAAAACTGTCAAACACTGACGTGTAAAAAGTGGTTTATCAAATATGGCCGCTGCGAACTTCCGTCGCGCGAATTATTGCCCCCACCACTGATAGTTTACCTCCTTTAGTTACTCTTTGCAATTTATCTATACCAAAATCTGGATTATCCTATATACTTTTTGTCCAATCTTCGAATCTTCCAATGGACGCATAAGGTTCTATGCACAGAAAATCTGTGGCGATTGATCTCAAATTTTGACAAATGACGATTATGGACGAAATATTTCGAGCATGTTGATTTTTGGTTTGTACTCAGCGGGCCTGGCGAAAATTCTGTGTATTCTTCTATTTCTTTGTTTTCATGTTTTGTGATTCTGTGATCTCTGGAGCTAACCAACAAATTAAAAATAAAAACAATTTATAATTTTGTAATTATGGCTTACGATTATAATAATATAAAATATCTTCATAGAAATCATTCCGAACGACCACCAGGAAAATATAAGCAGAAATTAGCACTTTTAAAACAGATGATTAGAGAGTATGTCCATGTAAGTTCAGCATTTTTCTCCATTTCAGCTATTAAAAGAGAAAATAATAACCAGTTTATTCAGTTCGACTTGTATGAGATATTAATATATTTTACGTAGCCGACATATTAAGAATTAATACATGAATACATTTTTTTCACAGGAGAATGCAGCGTTAGTTGATGAATTGGAAGAGGTACAAATGAATATTATTGTTAGAAAAGAAGAGAGAAAATTTCTATTAAGGAAGTTATGTGAATATGAGCCACAGTTAGCGCTGGAAGTGCAAAATGCTGCCAAAGATGGGCCTGTTCCCCGTCCAAGCGGTAGTGAAAATAAAAAGAATAAAAAGAAACAATTTTTAGACGTAGGTAAGTTAAGCTGATTTTAGTTTAGACCTATTTTAATTGAAATATTTAACTCAGAAAGACGGCCAATGTTGAAGTCTCGTAAAAGTTCCAAGAGTCGAAAAAGAATTGTGCAGCCGATACCTGTAGATAATAATGGACGACCTATATTTCCAATTGAATTGGGGCGTTTGACTGTTCATTCTTTGGGTGAAGTAATATCGGACAGAATGGAATTCCATTGTGAAGATGCAATCTATCCAGTTGGATATGTCTCGACTAGAATTTATGGCAGCTTAAAAGACCCTACCCAAAAATGCATGTACACTTGTAAAATATCAGATATAAATGATGTACCAAGGTAGGAGCAAATATTTATATAAGTATCGAGATAAGTATTTGGTTTTAGGGAATCGATCTGATTTAGATAATTTAAATAATTTTTCTCTAAATTCTATGTTCCTCTTAATTACATATAATAGGCATTACGATAATTGGAGCAGGTAATGTATTCTGGTCATTGCAGTAATCAGCTGTTTTATGTCAGTATATCTACCGAGCTAAGAGTTACCGAACTCAAAATTTCAGAGACCTAACTAAACCTTTACTTATGATTAATTAATAAATAGTTAAAAATTGATTTGCTCTTTTGTATTATGCTTATTCATAAGTTCATACTGCTCATGTCAAAATGGAAAGTATTTTCATCAGTGATGGGTTCCATTTTTCTCAAAATGTCAAAAACTAAGGGCGTATACCGTAATTCTAATATTTTAACCAAAATTCCGGTTCGCCATACGGTATTGGTTGGTTTGAAACATTCTGATTTCTGATTGGTTCTACTAATTTACCACACCAAAATGTTGTATTACGGTACGCGCCCTAAGTTTTCTTTTTCTTATTTTGAGGTTATACCGGATTTTGGATCGGGTAGACGTATCGAATACATTCGATACATTTGCCGAAGGCAATACATTGATACATTGCAGTATGTAGCGCTCCAATTATTGTAAATGCTTAATATTATATGATTATAAAAGGCATCAATCATTTTCATTGCAAGTGACCACCACATTCAGTCCATGTAAACCATTTACCTATATTATTATCATTATCATATAGAAATACGAATTAGGTACCTAACAGTGTCATTTTTTAGGTTCGAAATAGCATCAGATGACAAGTGTCCTCCCATAACAGGTGACACTCCTGATGTATGTCATTCTTTGCTTTTGCAGAGGATTAATGATGCTTTATCTTTAAACGTTGTAAGTACACGGCCTCGTGGTAATGAGTTTTTTGGTTTAACACACCCCACAGTGTTACATCTTATACAGAGCTCACCAGGAACAAGAAAATGTATTTATTATAAATGGTGCAAATTTGAGGTGTCAAAAAATGCTGATACCTATACAGAAGATAATGATGCAGGTTTAAGTTATGAATATTTACAACGTAGTATTAACTTTTGTAAATATAAGATGGCTCCAGATGTTTTACAAAAACCAGATGACTATGTTGATGTCAAAGACATACACATGTTTTAGTTAAATATTCTAAGCGTGAGGTATTATTAATAATTACATCAATTTCTTTGTATAAAAAATATATTATGAACGCTGAAGATCGTTGATTCATCATTTAAATTCATAAATTTCCCACTTTTTTCTATGCTGTACTGCCAGCTTTTATTGAAAAGAGTAGCTCTTTAACATTAATAACAAAATGAGTTTTATAAATCGACATACCTATATGACATATACCGTAAGGCGCTAAGCACTAAGCGGATAGGAAAATCCTATGCACTTATGTACATGTGCAATATGGCTCAGAATATCGCCATATAAATAGTGGGGTGACTATCGAGTGTACCCATGATCGGCGGCCAAAGAACTGCGCTATTCTGAACCTTATGCACATGTACATATATACATAGGATTTTCCAATCCGCTTAGTGCTCAGCACCTTACGGTATGTTATTAAACGTAACCTCATAAATTAATAAACAACTATGAAAATTTACTGCGAAAATTTCTAAAATAAAAGTTTTAAATACAAATATTTAGAACTCGCAACACTAGATATTTCATACATTAAATATTCATCACAGCTATTTGAAGGATATATTATATAACAGCCTGTCAGAGGCATTTTTCAATACATTTATTAGAGTCTCCGCCGAGAACAGTATGGCCACCCAGAGATGTTAATTTTTTAAGAATATAAGACCGTTCGCGAACATTGCTTTTTTTTCAAGATCATTATATTAATTTTCGTTACAAGTCCAGTAGGTGACTTATTACAGTCACAGAATATCTAAACGAGACTGAACAACACCTAACGGACGTGTATCGAATAATATTTTATTTCATCCCGTCATTAATTGTTTATTCGTATAATTTGAGACTTTTCTTATTTTCTTAGATCATTTGACAGTTCTGATACTATTTCTAATTTAAAGTTGGATTTTTATATGCCAAATAACTGTCAAAAGGTATAATAGTTTGTGATTGGTTCATAATGAATTTCCGGTGGCTTCCGGTACATTAGTTTCTAGTACTGTAATACCTCACTTTCGGGCCGCATACGAATACTGTAATGTACTTTCTGGACAAGGTGAAATAAAGAAATTTTTTTTAAGTACATCAGTATATGCATCAGTCTATATAATAAGACCACATGTAATTACAGCCCGGAAGGCTCTGGCAGAGCCTTGTGTACAGGGTGTTCAACGTAACTTGCTACCCCCCATAATATCCTTATTTTATAAGGTAATAAAAAAATAGAAAATTTCATCTTATTGCATTTTTCACGTACTTTTTAAATATGTTATCGAATCATATCCATGTCAGAAAATATACAGTGGGTGCGAAAAAATGTGTTTTTCTTTAATGGAACACCCTATATATTTTTACATATTCGGATTTGCCTACATTTTCTGATTTCAAAAAGGTATAATACTTGTATATTTCGATTAATATTAAGGAAGTTATTAATAAAAAACCGTTTGCAATAACGTAGATAAATTACATTTATTTTATCTTTATAACAATCATTATTTTGAAGCAGACGAGATATGATCTGATAACATATTTGAAAAGTATGTGAAAAATGCAATAAGATGAAATTTTTAATTTTTTTATTACCTTATAAATAAGGAAATTATGGGGATAGCAAGGTAGTCAATGTAACTCAATACGCTCATTTAGTGAAAACGTCATCCGACAGATAATTGGATGCAAACAATGTTTGAAGTTAGTAAAAGCGATAATAATTTAATTAAATAAAAATATTTAAACACTAAAAGTGTATTGATTGATTTACCGGTATTTTATAACCTGTTATAATATAACGTAATATAATAAAGTTTTAAATTTATAAACAAAAATAAAATAGTCTTGTACATACCTTGCAAATGGTTATTTATAAATAAATAGTTTATTTGATCAATTTTACAAAATTACACGTGTTTATATCAGTAGATGTTATAAATTCATAAATTGTTTGCATCCAATTTTGACATTACATTACTTACATGACACGCACTAAATGTGCGTATATCCGTGTATAGTGAAAAAATCCCTCCCACAGTATTTTCCCCTGACAGGACCGAGAATCAAACCAGGAATTCTTGGATGAGAGGTACGTTCGCTACCTCTTGACCATCGGTTATGTATATGTATTATAAGAACATAAATGCTCGAATTCCAGTTGACTTTCATCAATTAGTAGAAGTCGAGTTAAAACGATGATTTGGTTCTAATGGGATGAGGTATTAAGACCCGTGATGAGCCTTAATCGTGTACTAAATTTGGTTTTTCCAAGTTAAACTACCGTAGATATTAATTTTTTTCGAACTTATTAAAAACATAAGACAAACACAATTTTAAAGAGAAGTTTTTATTGGTATAACGTTGTATTTAACATCAAATACATACAGACATATTTCTCTACAATATAATATTGTTATGTAGGTAGCAGAAAAAGTAGTTTTAAGCAAAAATTAAAACTAAACCGAAATTACCCAGAAAATGTGCACTACTCGAAGTATATATAAATCTATATTGCAAAGTAATCACATAAATAAAATCACGTAATCATAATTAGAAATTTGGTCATAATTAAACTCTCTAATATTATCACTAAGATCTTTTAGCAAACTCGATGTTCTTAACAAGAGATGCTAATATATATAAATAATAGCTATGTTAAACACTTCACAATAATTATATTCTTTTAAAGTGTATACTTGAAAATTTGCCTAAGAATTCAAAATACAATATAGTAGAATACAAATAATACAAAAATCCTCAGTACTCTCTTAAATAGTTTCATCTTTAATTAATTAATTACATAATATTCTAATTAAAGAATTAAATATTAATTTACACGTTGATTGTCGTGAATAAATACAAGCACAAATTATAATCGCGCATATAAATTAAACATGATACTCATAAAAACATAAACCAATGAGAAACAGACGCGCATAATATTTATACACGTAAGCCAAAACGTGTGTTATACCTACGCACAGACAAATCAACGTGAATAAGGTACAATTTCAAATAATTCAATTTAAGTGGAAACCTTTCTCTTTAGTTGCAGCTAATAGTCTCTGTCTTAGTATCTCCTCGGTAGGATAATCAGGCAATTTAAGGTAATGGACACATGTGTTCACCGAAGGGTAGGAGCCCTCACCGGCATCTACTTTTCTTACTATTGTAAGACGCGGATAAAGATTAGCAAGGCCACCGGGTGGCAGAGAGCTGCATCCTGTAGTGAACTGTAGGAAAGCTTTTCGTTCCCCAGACGACATGTCTACCAAGACATTGACGAACCTTAAAAAGCCAGGACTGAAAAGAAAGACATTTTAGTTTGAAAATAACCAATAACTTCTTGAATACAATCGTCTATTCACAATTAAAAAAAGAATGGTCTATGACATACCACCTGTTTACAAGTATGAACAAAGTTTAAAGCAACTAAAGCATATTACATAAGTTACAATGTTTATACTTTACGCAAGTCAGTTTGTATTCATTTAATTTTTATTTAATTACTTCACAAAAAGTGAGGTATGTATTCGTGAAAAAAATTTTGAAAATTTTTATTGCATTTCTGGACGAATCTCGATGAATTATGACAAAATTTCAGACGAAATAAATGTTTGCCTGTGTGTGTGTGTATCGTGATAGCAGCTACAGTTTTTGAAAATATTGAGTTCGTTAATGAGCAAAATCGGACTACTGGAATGGGGTCTACTGGACCCCAACATTTCTATTTCTAACTTTACAAAAAAATATACTCGCGATGAAAGATTATAAATAGATCTGATATACAAACCCATTATATAGTGTACAAATGTTGAAATAAACAAAATTCATAAATAATTACTTTTATTATAAACACCACACTGGGAGGAAGTTTTTAATCTCATAATTGGCAGTGGTTTTTTAAGTTGAAGCTAATAAAACAGGATATTTTAAATTTAATTTTCTTCACAGCCTACTTAAATTTTAGAAAACTAATTTTTTTCATATTTTACAATATTTATAGTAAGTAATTTTTTTTGGCATTGTGATACATCACTGAAAAGGGAATTAAGAGCTCTATCGAACCAACGAATGTACCTTAAAGTGTCCTAACAATGTACTTATTAATTTCACCAATCATCAAATTACGCAGATACAGGAAGTCTTTTAAAACGCACATTTTCAGTATTTTTAAAATATTTTGAAAACCGAGCCAGCTAATTAAAAACGCCATCAATATGGTCGTAAAATTCTCGAAAACTTCCCCGATGTAAACTGGCAAAAATGAGTGGTTTATTTGATGTGCATTTCAACAACCAGGTTGGAAATGATTAAAACGGTTTAAATCAAAATATGCCAAAATTGCCCCTTACTAGATGGATTTAAAATATTTTCAAAGATGTTATAAATCGAAAAAAATTTGTGAACATTCCATATCGAAAATTGTGAATTAGTTTTGACTAAAATTTTAATAAACGTATGTACTCACCTGTCTTTTGTATACCCCAATTTGGGTTCTGTATAATTAAGGAGATCATCTCTGGTCCACTCAGGGTTCTGATCACCGCAAAGCATTACGCACATCTCGTCTGGACTAAATGCTGCCAACTTTTCCATGGGAAACACTATTGAGAAGCCCCTGTAGAAAGCTTCTAATTGTCTAGCTATACCTTTATCTAAACAAAACTGAGTAGTCAGCTCTGCATATTCCTCTACATTTTCTATATTGACTTCAATATCAGCACCATTGTTTGCAAGATCTACTGATGTAAATCCAAACACACTTGAGCTTGGAGAGTACGTAAAAGTTAGAGCTAAATCCTCTAATAGAACAGGGCCAGAAGCATGATTGAGGCAAAGATTTTGGATTTGATGAGCTCTAGTTTCTGGAGACAAAGTGTGGTCTTGCATAATCTTTTGTTTCTGCTTCACCAAATCTCTGATTTGTTTCAAGAAATTAGCTCTTATCGGATCTATGTCGTACAAGTCATCTTCTCCTAGAATATTACTGTACCAAGGCTTCTTTTCTTCCATGATTATTTTTGGTGGATCGAGCTCTAGTTCTTTCTCGCTCTCCTCGGAAATGAAACTGGATGTCATCACATCATCCTCAACGATTTTCTTAACACCCGCAAAACCAATTCTTTCATTAACTGTGTTCTGAATTTCACCATGACACATTAACTTTAAAAAACTCTTACTTAGAGGTAAATCAACCAGTCTGTTGTCTTGCAGAATTTTTGCAAGGAACACCCCAAGGAAATAGAAATGTTTTACAGCTTTATCACATACTTCTGAGTTCTGGGGAAGGGGGGCTGGAAATAGACCAGACACTCTTCTAACATAGTAACCTGGTGGCTTTAGTCCTTCGCCTAAATCGATAGATTCATTAAGACTGATGGCCTCATCGTCACATATCCACATAGCCAAATCACGGCGTTGGATTTCAGCAGCTACTAAAGCATAAAATTCCAGAGTTGGTCCCAGACCTGTACCTTCTTCACCTGCAAATTCCACCTCCAAAATTGATTTACGGTCAGAATGGATTTTCATTACTTGCATGGCCCATTCTAATAGCTGATCACCTCGAGGGACTTTTACTCTTTCGTGCTTCAATCTTCCTACCCTGAATTCATGTGGATCATCTCTTCTTGGCGACAAACCTGGTGTTCTTTGTCTTTCCATAGTAACGTCCCTTTGTGTCTGTAACCAAACAATGCTCCTAGAAGCACCAAATGCGGTACAGTTAAAATATAATTGTCTTGTTTCAAATGGAAACAAAAATGGACAAGAATGATTCAATTCTTCACACCATGCTGGTAGACTGGAGCTAGATAATACTAATGGATCCTGTATTTGTTGTAGAAGCTTGTTTGTTATTTTTTTACTGGAAAATTCCTCGGGAGATATGTCTGCGTTATCTAAGACGTTAAAATCTATTTCCTTCGTTGTAGTTATGACAAATATATGTCTCAATAGTTGCAATACATCCTCCACTGTGCAATTTGAGACGGATGGTGTACCAGGAACAGGAGTACTGGGAGATAGGGTTGTACCTGCAACTGAACTACTTCCACTTCTGGAATATTGTGTGGCAACGGGCGTTGCACGTCCTTCTTCTGTGTCATATGTACCATCGTCTTTTACTTCTCTATAAATAATCCTGTAAAAAAATTTCTCATATAGTTTCAAAATTTAGCCTTACAGTGTCTAATATCCCATATGATAATAGTATTCTTTTTACTACTAAAAAGTTGTTTCGAATTAAAAGTTATTATACAGGGTGGTTCAGAATTTACCGATTAAACTTCGGGAACTATACCACAGAATTAATAACAATCAGAATACTAACTCCTATTGGCGGGAAAAGTTCGCGCACCGTCTTCGCGCACGTTAGTCCGCCATGTTCTTAAGAAGTGAATGTGCCAGGCCAGTATTAGCGACAGTACGCCGCTAGTATAATTTTTATACAACTAGTGTTCGCAAGTCTCTAGACAATTTCGTCAATGTATAATCAGTTATTTAAGTGTTTGGTGTAATAAAAGTGGTGGTAGAATGAACCAATTCGACTATAAATTAATTTTAGGAAAATATTTTTCATCGGTAATAGTGTTTCCTAAATAGCAAAACCCTGATATCTATTGTGTATGAGTTGAATTGAAGTGCCTATGAAAAAAAATAATGCTAAACGGAGGAAATGATACAATTATATAAGACTGGTTTATGAAAGAGCTACAAATTATTCGAGTACGGCCCTGAACGTTTTGACTAAGAATATGGCCGATGTATATTGAAGGTCACCGAATCTGGCTACAAATGATAAATGGTGAAAACTTTGAGTTGGGGTTCTGATTGTTATTAATTCTGTGACTATACTCTGTCTGATGAGAGATTGCAGTGGTGGGCGTGGCTTGGGCGGAGAGCGGTTTACTCAGCTCTCAAAATATTTTATAAAGCGTGGCAATGAAATTCAAATTATTTTAACTGACGCAGTTTAAATCTCAACTTCTACGCGCTTCACCGTAACTGACGCAAATACTGCGCTATTGTTGAGGGGCTACTATTGGATTTATTACTCATCTATTTGCTAAAAGTTAAAGGAAATACAATACCTTTTATATTATTTGTATTTGATAATTAGTAATGTTAAATTTAAGGATAATACACATTTATTATACTTAATAGTCACAAGTTTGACAGTCTATACACGCAAACTTCAATGACCTGTCAACTCGTATTCGTAAACGCCATTGTAAACGTACCTGACTCTGTAACCAATAAGATCAAAGCGCGCGCTTTTGTCGTCCCTTCCACCACTGCAATCTCTCATCAGACAGACTTTAATAGAGTACGTTAAAATAAATGGACCTTTTTTAATAAACTTATATCTAAAACCGCATAGTTTCTGAGATACATGGGGTCAAAGTTTAATTTAAAAAATTTTTTTTATAAATATAATCCTAATTAGTTGAGGTATTTTAACTAAACTTGCTTGACAAATTAACAGTAACAAGTAACGTTTTCCAAAAAAAAATTCGACGCGCTAATTTATACTAATTTATAACTAATAACTAATTTATAAAGTGAATACTCCGCCACTGTATAAATTAGCGAGTCGAATTTTTTTTGTAAAACGTTACTTGTTACTGTTAATTTGTCAAGCAAATTTCGTAAAAATACCTCAACTAATTAAGATTATATTTAAAAAAATATTTTTTTTAAATTAAACTTTGACCCCCTGTATCTCAGAAACTTTAGATACTTATAAGTTTATTAAAGAAAGTCCATTTATTTTAACGTACTCTATTAGTTCCCGAAGTTTAATCGGTAAATTCTGAACCACCCTGTATTACTAACTTTTTTTACTTTACATTTCATTTAACAATTCGCCTTCTTTTAGAGACAAGCATATTATCTTCTATGCACTGATAAATTTATGAATATATTGAAATAAATGAAACTACTCGCTTATGATCGTTTTAAAATAGATATT
Source organism: Rhagium mordax (assembly GCA_963680705.1). Lineage (NCBI taxonomy): Eukaryota > Metazoa > Arthropoda > Insecta > Coleoptera > Cerambycidae > Rhagium > Rhagium mordax. Next base: position 20,317,011 of record OY796660.1, read on the forward strand.
CACATAAAAATGTAGATTCTTTTACCCGTCCTAGAAAAAAACATTACATGTCGTCTTTTTCTTTTTAGGATGGACATATGTTCTCCTCTGTGAAAAAGATTGACATTGAAATTGAAACTGCGCAGAATCCGACGCCATTTATTGTACAAGAAATTGTGTGAATATCAAACAGGAGTTTTTGGGACTAATCAAAATGCTACACAATTTAGATTGCTCAAGAAATTGTACAATTTGTTGTTCAATAAATTGTGTAACGTAGAACGGCTTTTAGAGCTGTTTTAAGGCACTACATTTTTTAAATAACGGAACATGATAATACTTCTTTTTATTTTTTATATGGGTAAATAATACTGAATAGTAAAAAAGTTACATACATATATGTTGGCTCCCAAATCCTTCTGAGCTTCTCCTGCCGTGAACTAAATTCTGTAAGTTGCATCAATTCCTGAACAGCTCTAAATATTGTCCATGATGGATCGTTTAGTTCAACTTCTACATCTACAATTCCTGGCATATTTGGACCTTTTAACACTAATTGCAGTTTAGGTTGTGGCAATAGTTCGCTCTCCAAACTAGAGCTACTCTCTTCCTGTCCTGGAGGTGGAACTTCGAGATCTAGAAATAAATATATATTTATCAATATAACATACTAGATTAATAATTAAAGGTGGGGAGGAATGGTCAAGAAATACTCACCTGTGGTTTGATTAACATTTGTTCTACCAGGTCTTGGGTCGAATGCTGGAATTAATGCTGAGAACTGTCTCTTTAACACATATTCATCATCCCAAGATCTCCTCTTACTTGGCCTAGCCTCGAAACTTTCCTCTTCCATAAATGACAACAAATTTCTAGAGACCATAACTTCCTCATAATCAGCATCATCCTCATTCTCATCATCGTCATTATCATCATCTTCGCCCATTTCCTCATCATCGTCTAACTCTGCTAATAAAGTGGGTGCCCTACAGGATTCTAAGAAGTCCTCCAATGACACTTGTTCACTATCACTGCTAGTGGATGTTAGGCTCATAGTGAGTGCTTGACTCAATCCTTGGACGGCTCCTGCCGCAGTAGAGATGCCACCTGGTTGATTTGCTGCATTATTGCTTGAAGATAAACTGGGATAACTTTGTGCGGTGCTCAGCAAACCACTTGGGAAATTACTGGATAACGCTAGGCGTACAAGACTAGATACAGAGTTAGGTGCTCTTGGAAATAGCGAACTGGAATTTTGATTATTCTGAGCATTAGAGCTAGCATTTTGGGAATTGTTAGAATTGGTGTTAGATGCATTTGATGCTGATACTGAGGCGAGAGTGCGGCGACGTGCTAGAGCAGCAAAAGTTTCCAACAAACCTGAAAAATTGAAGACTGATTTTTAAATAAGTTGAGCTTATGCATACCTCAATAACTGAAAAATATCTATATGGATAAGTATAAAATATTACCATATTTTATTTTTGACGGTATAGTGTGATCACAATAATAATTGTACTCGTCATATGAGAAACTATTTTACTATCCATTTCTAACAAAAATTTATTGTTGATAAAAGTTGGCGATTACCTTAAAACTAAAAAAAAATGCTGGAGCAAAAAAAAAATTGGAAAACACTTCTTGTATACAGTGTGTCTCACTTTTCACTACTACACCCCAATGTCTAGGCCATTTGTTGATCGATTTAGATCAAATTTGGTATACTTCTTTTCTTTCAGAATGTGTTAAAAAGTTATTAATAAAAAATGTTTTCAAACTTAAATACGCCGACTATGACCAAAAGAAATTGGCAAAAATTAGGAATTTATATTAGCGATTGAGATAGAGTTTTAGTTTTTACAGATTCTTGTTCAGCATGACCTAAAACGCCTGTATACCAAATTTCGTTAAAAAATATTCATTCCTTCAAAAAAAAAAAAGTAATAAAAATCTAAGATTTCAATAATAATCACCCTGCTATTCCAGTTATTTATTGTCGGATATTTACATAACTTGGTAGTCCGGTGATACAATGACGCTAATTAAGCATTAGGACACTTTTTTTTAGAAAATATCAAATAACTCAACTTTTATTATTTTTTATTATTGTAATCTTAGTTTTTATTACTTTTAAAAAAAAAAAAAAGAATGAAAATTTTTTTAACGAAATTTGGTATACAGACATTTTAGTTCATGCTGAACAAGAATCTGTAAAAACAAAAACCCTATCTCAATCGCTAATATAAATTGCTAATTTTTGCCAATTTCTTTTGATCATAGTAGGCGTATTTAAGTATGAAACATTTTTTTATTAATTTTAACTTTAATTAATTAACTTTTTAAACACAATCTGAAAGAAAAGAAGTATACCAAGTTTGATCTAAATCGATCAACAAATGGCCTAGATATTGGGGTGTAGTAGTGAAAAGTGAGACACACTGTATAAGGTAGCTGAAAACTATGAATTTGTTTTTTTCTCTTTACATTGAGGTTAGGGAAATAACAACAAGTGACACACGATTCTTAGGGCCTTTGACATGTCTAAAGCTTTTGCCACAATAGAACGCGAATTTGTTCCTCAAAAACTACGTGGCATTGAAATACCTGATTTTTTTAATAGCTGGATTGTTTCTTATTCAACTAGAAAAATTGTGGTAAAAATTGGTAGCACATTATCCAATAAGCATGATATCTGTATTGGAACTCCTCAGGGTACTGTATTGGGACTTTAATAGTTTTACTATATGCGAATAGCTTGACCATCTATACAGGGTATATTTTAAAATTCGGTACATCCGAATATCTTACTGAACACAATTAATCAGGTGAGTTTGAGTCGACTGGCTCAATCCAGTGGCAGAAAATCGTTTAGGTTACTCGCTTAAATCACAAGAAAACGTACTCCCCTGCATTTTTTTTGGAAATGTGTTTTTTTATGATTTACTTTTCTATTCTACAAATTAAGTCATACCTGATTAGGCACTCCGTTTTTGAGATAATCTCTATTAAAGTACGACCTCACAACATAAAAATAAAATTTATCAAAATAACGCAGTTAACTATTACATAATAATAAATATATTTTAAAGAAATTATTAATTTTACAGTTACTGTTCAAAATTCCCTCAGTCTTGTTGCATGTACTTAATAGTATATTACGTAATACGAGTTGTAAATAGCATATTACGCACGAATGGAAAAATTGCGCACGATGCCTCGAGTGCTTCAAATCCATGCGTGCATAATTGCTTTACAACTCGAATTACATACTATACTTTACCTACGATAGTATTTATTGAAATTAAAACACAATTTTGAATTTCATTTTTATTATTTATTGCTTATGTCAGTTTTGAGAGCGTTAGAAAATTAAGTTTTGCACCTGCCATTTTTAATAATTTTAGCCTGGTGTCAGAAATATGAACTACAAGTGTTGTGTAAAGTTGATCACATACGTGGTCACATTACAATACACCTCAGCGGCTGAGCGTGCGATTTGTTTACGGTGTGTAAGGTTCAATTTACATAAGTGGCGGAGAGTGCACTTTCAGCTATTTACGTTAGTGATCGTAGGTAGAAGATTTTACGCCACTGGTTTACGCCAGTCGATTTAAATTCATCTCATTAATTGCATTCAGAAAGACATTCATGTGTACCAAATCCCAACATAACATCTTATCTAGTTTTTGAAAAAATTAAAAAAAAAAAACAAAAGAGGTTTTTCAGAACCTTGTAGCTCGGTTAGCAAACATTTTAGGAAAAACATTTATATCAATTTTCGTCTTACTTTGGATCACAGAATCTCCAGTTTCTGTTTGTTGGTGATTTTAAAATACATCCTGTATGCTCAAAACAAAATCTACATTTGCAGTTGACATGAGAATAGTTGCTACTGATTTTTGTTATATTTGTATGGTATGTATTATTTTATCTAGTCACATATACAAATTATGTGGTTTATAAAGATTATTATTATTGCTATTACACCTTCTATGTGTAAAAATATACAGAATGTTGTTACATATTTGCCAAAGTTGGATGCATGAATCAGATATATTTTCACGAAAATAAACTGTCACCAAAATACTGAACCCCTGCAAAATTCTCAAAATATGGATTTTACAACTGCCACACCTGCTATAAATTCAAAGTATTAGTAGTAGTTTTTATATCCCTATGTCTAAGAAAAACTTCACTTGATAGGTAGCAATCTTGAAAAAACAATAGTCAATGAAAACAATTTGCGTAAAATTCAAAATATAATACGTCAATAAATTTTTTTCCCCTAAAAAAAAAAACTTACAAAACTGAAATCAAAACAAAGACCTAAAAACCAATTCCTAATTTTTCTTGCAGACTGACAGAACGGGCCAGTTAGTTGATGTCAGTCTGGATTCCTAATAAGAACTAAAGAGACATGAAATAGAAACATACCTGCTGTGGTAGTGGGCTCTATTTGACTATTGGCCTCTGTTGATGTTAAATTAGGAACACTGACACTCATTGGGTTTGTAACGACTATTGTATTATTACTATTATTCTTAGCATTATTTGTATTTGTCACAGCCTCGTCTTTATCACTACTACAACTGCCGCTTTTACCCGAATCAGTTTTCCGTCTCACTGGTTTCTCCTCATCCGTTTCAGAATTACTCGACACAGAAATCCGCACACCCACAGAATTCAAACTTGATAAAGTGTTTATCTGACTACTTTGCCCAATATTTAAGGCCGATTGCAACAGCTCAGCTGAGAGGAAATTATTAGTGTTATTCCTAAGCATGTCGGAGCCTTCACGAATTTTATCCAAAGCTTCAACCGCCTCGACAAAACTTTGAGCTGCTGCAGCCGCAGCTTGAGAATTATTTATTTTCGAGCTACGATTTGATTTACTTATATTAGAACTGGAATTACTTGAAACCATTGCCTTTTGAGAGTCTGATGAGTTAGTTGGCAAGGATTTCGCATCACACAGTGCTAAGCTTTCCACGATTGTCGCTAAGTCAGTTGAATTGTTAATAGCCGATAAATCATGGTGAGGATCGCGTAATGGGTGTACCACCACTGATAATTCACTGTCATTACTTGCTGCTTGACATTCACTTGTGACAGCAACTAGAGCTTCGTTTCGGGCCACAGATAACACACTTTCAGCTATGGTCTCCGCTGCCTGCTTGGCAGCCAAATTATCTGCAGACGCTGCTTGCTCTGTGGACGCCACCGAAGTTTTTACATCTGTAGCTTCTGGTAGGCTTGGTGTTGAACTGCTTTTCCTACTTGTAAGTACGCTCTGTTTGTCTTTTTCATTTTTCTGTTTGTTGGTCGAGCAGAGCTTGGACGTAGTGGCAGCTTCCACATCATAGCCCGGAGCTAATTTGATGTCATATTTACCTTCAGCACCCATTCTGTAGGAGTTTGAACCTCCGTGATCCCATGTTACATCTATCCAACCGCTATGCAATTCTCCTGTAACTGTACCTGCAAAGGATAGTGTTTAGTAAAACATGAATTAGGATTTAAGGAACAAGGTTTCAAATTTTACTTAAACATAAATTTAGTCTGGCAAATTTTATGCAGAATTTAAAAAAATAGAACTGACGAGGCTAGTTTTCTTGCTAAAATCTAATACAAAAGAAATCCTCTATAGGTCTCCCCTCAACAATGTCCTTTACCAGATAACAAAACTGCCCCTGATCAACGAGAGAAAGAAAACTCTTACATTAAGGTTCGCCAAGTCTACTGAGAAAACCCTGAGAAAACTACATCAAATGACCCCAAACAGAAAGTGCATCATCGTAAGCTGTGAAATATTTCCAACTTTACGAAATGCTTGATGCTCTTTTAAATCTATAGAAATTTTGAGAATTATTGTACTTGAAATTGATTTTTCTTTCAAGAGTATTCGTTTTTAAAATATCCTTTCTGGGAAATAACTGACTACTCATTATATTCAAGGAAAATTAGGGAATTACTGACCTTCTCCGGCAGGATTGCCATCTTGATCCCTCCACTTCCAGTCTACTCCTCTGACTACTCTAGCACCAACAGTCATATGCTTCAATAACTGTGACTTTACGAGTCTCCTTTGCTTCCTCAAATGTGCCTCTTGCTCCTTATGAGCTTTCCCCATATCTTCACTTACACTTGTCACCTGACCATAAATTTCAAATCCAGATAAGCTTAAATAGTGGGTTTGCCCTGAAGCATTCTTTCCTGCTTGTTGAATTCTCACGTGTCGCCATCCTTGATATTCGTCTGGTGAAACTTCAATGGGCCATGTGGCTGTACTACCAGGATCATTTAATGACATGTCATGGCTGTGGGTATAAAGGGTGGTCCATGTCTGCCCGTCTCTCGACATTTGAAAGTGCCAGTTCCTCAATGCAGACCTACCATAACCTCTCGCGTGCCTTAAAGTATATGCACTTGGAATAATGTACACACCTAGGTCAATACTGAACCAAGCACGTTTGTCGTCATTTGTATGGCAATTCAACGCTGAGGGGTCTCGAGATAAGATATCTTCAACTCTTCCATATGGTAGATTTCGACTGTCAGAGCTAGTAACAGCAACTAGTCCATATTGGCCTGGATTAACCCACTCAGAACTAGTCTTGCCATTTTTACCGATGAAATATATTAATCCATTTTCATCAAAGTCATGGGAATGCTTGAATGTTTGATATTTTGAATCACGAAGTTTTTTCAAAAACTGATAGGAAGTACGGTCATAATCGTACCATTGTTTGGCTACCATTTTTAAGAGATATCTCTCCAATTGTGCTACAGTTGCAAGTGGCTCCATCTTTAACCCCCTGCCAGTACGGTCTATCAAAGTACTCTCTCCTGAGGCTTTCTCCAATCTAAATCTTAACCTTCGAGTTAAAATCTGAAGGCCATAACCAGACCCAGGAGTATCATAGAGATAAACTGGTAATTTTTCGATGCTCTCAAGTACTGCTATAAGTTTGTGGACTAGAATTGAAATAGAATCATTATCTTCGTTTAGCCTATTTCTAAAGCATTGTTTAAAAACTTGCACTCGTTGTTTCTGATATTTGTTCATTTTGCTAGACTTTAATCCCTGATCCCAATAACAGGTAGACAGAAGAGATAGTAACGCCTGCACCAATCCAGAACTATGTAATTCATATGCTGACACGACACCATCCTCCTTAAGGATTTGAGTCAAATCGTCTAGGGCATTGTAAAGAATTTCCCTCCAAGAATTGCCACCTTCACGATTGTTACCGTATGAACATTGCTTTTGACAAGCCCGTTCGATTTGAGCAACAATATTGCCAAGTTTGGCAACGATACCTCTTGGTTGTGCCTGAGCAGCTCTGAAGTATTGTTCATAGATTTGATGAGCTAGATATTTGACTTTCATCTTGGTAGCTTCTAGTTTAGAGCGAAGACGCTTGCCTTTCTTTGTTGTCCAACCAGCAGAAAATTCAGGACCTAAAAAATTGTATGGTTATTTATGCAATAAGTGCAAAAAATGAGGAATAATACATCAGTGCAATAACACTGAAAATTAGTAAATAATGGTCAACTTATTGCGTGATCATAGAAAAATATGTTTTATTCTGTAAATGCGCGGTTATTGTTACTTTATAAAACAAATTTAAACAATACCTTTGATAATTCACATATATTATCTAAATGTTGTTTGTAGCTATCCTTGCAAGATATAGAGGAAAATTCATTCTATATATGTTTACATACCTAAACTAGTTTCAGCAATAAATGAGTGTTTAGTGCCTCTGTTCGACTCAAAAATGAAACCAGGTAAATCTTCCCTCAAAATTGTTGTTTGTTGTTGGCCATCACAATTGTGTATATGAATTTCTGCTTCTTTCCTAGACGTTAGAGACCAATTTCCGACTACCAAACGAGTTAGGCCCGGTTTTGACAAAACTGGGATGGAATTATTTGTACATCTGACTGCTGCACGAGCCCTTTGTAGCTTCTCCAAAAATTCACCTCGATTTTCTGTAGAATAATTCAATTAAGCACAATTTAATATAAGACAGAGTAAACTATTTAGATACACTTTATATATACAGGGTGTTCTCAAAAGTGACACTTTTCTATTACTTTGGAGTACTTGTCATATTAATGGAAATCACCCCAATGAATGTATCATAAGAGATATTCACATTTTAAAAAAATATAACAAACATTAGATATTTTAAAACTGCTTATGCTCACCACATGATTTCCAGTTGTGATTTCACCCCACCCAAGCTTATGCATTAATAAATTTATCTTGTTTAACAAATATGAAACAAACACGACACAAAACCATATTTTTTGTTATATTTAAATAAGTGAGTTCTTAACTATTTTAATTACTTTTATAGCGTATTAACTAATGTACTTCAGGGTGAATGAATATCTACTAAAACCAAAGTTCCTGTTCGAGAACATCCTGCATATTAATAACAATTATTACTAAATGACGTTCATTTGCAACGAGTTATTACTTTTAAGCGATGTTAATGCACATTTAATTGAAGTAAAATCATTTCGGTTTAAAATAAAATTAATATTTTTAATAAACATTAGGTCATTGAGTAAAAATAATAAAGAGGCGCAACTGTCAAGGTTTCGAGATTTTAGTGTTGTATTTTTTCACCAATAGCTTCATGATTGTCTTCAATTTTAAGGGCTATACAGCCACATTACAAATACCTTCCCGTAGCACTAAAAATTGATGACAATCATGAAGTTATTGCAAAGAAATACAAAACTAAAATCTCGAAACCTTGACAGTTGCAACTCTTTATTATTTTTTACTCAATGATTAGGTACACTGCGCGTCATATAAATGTGGTACAACAGTTGTAACCCGAAACTCAGGATTTTTTAGTTGTGTAAGGTGATCTTCCTGAGCGTGAATGATGCAAACTGCCATTTAAGAGCTTTGTAGGTTAATGATTAGATCAGAGACATCAGAACTCCGTTCATTTTATAAGTATCTGTGACAGATCTTATAACGTCAAATTTGACAAGTTGAGCCAGATTTTACATTGATAAATTAAAGTGTACCACATTTATATGCCGCACAGTGTACCTTAAGAAGATCCTTCAGAAAAATATTTTCATTTAATTATCATAATTAATTGTAAAAGGGCATTAAAACTTCTTTTAGTTAATGAAATAAAAAAGGTTTGTTACTACCTATATGGTATTCACATTTTATTTACATAAGGGGAGGCCTTGGAAAATCTGAATTCTGTTGGTATGAATGACTGTGTCAAAAAGTCAAAAACATAACCACAAATTCAAATTGGTTCTACATAGTTGCCAGAGTGAGACCCTAAAGAAAGCACAGCAATGTTATCAATAAAAAATTTGGCAATTCAGCCAAAAATAAATGACAGTGACGATCAATTAAATCTGACACTTCAATATTTTGTCAATAGTAGACAACCCTGAGACAACCTAAGAAAAACATATCATAGCCTCCCCTCATGTAAATAAAATGTGAATGGCATATACTTAAAATATTCGTGAAATAGGTGAAAATTTTCAATAAAGTGCGGATTTTTTTTGGAATAAATAAAACAAATTTTAAATATCGAGTAAATTGTTTTACTTTAGAAATTCCTTGGATCCATTTTATCAGTTATAGACCTATTTGTCTATTTTCCTTTATAACAGACTACTGGGTAATAAAGTAGGTACAGCCAAACAATCGCTTCGATCTGTGACTTTTGTCAAATATTTTGGGAGTTTTATTAATATCTCCGCCTCAATTTTGCACGAATGAATATAAAATAATATTTTACTACAGCAAGTAAAACAAGCGATTATTTCCCTAGGAGATAAATTCGCTATGAAAACCAAAGAACATTAGTACAAACACCAAATAACGTCAAAATTTTCATTATATCAAAGCCTAATTTTTAATGATAGAGAGAACAAAACAATCTAAACTTCAAACGAAAATAATGTCAATAAGACAACTAAATACAAGGGCACCTAGATAAATTTGGAATAAAATACGCTTTCTGGCAATAAAAGTTGTGCACGTTCTTGCACAAAATGTGTGCAATAGTGTGTTTTTAGTCCCTTGCATAAATGTTATCTTTCCTCCCTGTGTTCGGGAAAACACTATTCATGCCAGGACTAAAACACTTACCTCATTCCTTTGGTGCAACTAATTATCTTTATCAGAATATCGAAACATTAAAAATTTAATAGATAAATAAAGAGGAAGAATCACTGGCACCTTATCCGACATGTTTTAGTCATGTCTATAATGTGGGTTTTTATGCCCAATTTTTGTGGAGTTTCAAAAAACTTTAAAAATTAGTAAAAATACAAAACTTCTGGTGGGGGCTCCATTTGTCGCTTGGTATATAGAAGACTAAAGTGGTTAACAGATTAATAATAATGAGTGGTTTTCTGAACTGGTTTATTTTAATAATGGCTATTAATTGTTTAACGACATTAATTAGTCATGACGTCATGTTTGGCGTTATTCACATAATGATTACTGTCAATAGTAAAACCAGTTAGTAATGAAGTAATGAAAATTGTGTTTACTTTAACGAGACATTTTTGGAAAATCCTCTATGAGAATCAAATATTGGGAGGCAGAACCTATTGATTCTTGTTCTCTACCTCGGCATATTTCACAAAGCATGCAGTATGCAGTAATATGTTAAACACGTCAGTCGGTCAGAGAGAACTGCATGGGGAAAGTTGACCAGAAGTACAGGAAATATTATTAAAGTTAACTACATTTTTACAGTGCACATAAAAAACGTCGGCATGTTTAAAGTTCTTATTCTTATTCTTTTTACAATCGTTCCATATTTCTTTTTTTAGTTCATATTCATTCCAAAGTGCTTTTTAGTTTTTATATACTAAATTTATTCCATTTTTTGTTGTAATTATCCTTAAGCCGGCTACTCACTACGCGATACTTGGCAAGTGACTTGACTTGGAATAAATTCGGCAAGTACTTGTCCGAGTTCAAGTAAATTGTACACATTACGTGCTTACTTTAAAAGTTGCAATTATTTCGGGAAGTGCGAGTCGAAAGACGAGTAATTTTTAAAGATGGACGAAAGTGACAATACGACAGCTCTAGCTGCTTTTATAACATTAAGTTATGGTTATCTTTTACTCAAAAATAGAAAATTGTGTAATTTATGAGATGGATCCCAAATAATCGGTTCCTTCTCATAAATATCCAAAAACTGAAATGTTAAATCATTGGTCCATTCCATAATACCAAATATATTAATAATACCAAATTTTAACACGACACAAGTTGACCACAAATACTGTACTGTAAACAAGATTTTATCTCTAGTTAACTCGTGCCTCTGTATACTCGTGCAAGTAAAGTCCGCGTAATGTAGCGCTCACATACAAGTATAAAAACAATCGACTCGCCGCCTTTGACTTGGGAGAATTTTCCGACACACGACGGGAAGTGCAAGTAATTCGCCAAGTCTATGCGAATTTTCATACACACAACTTACGACTTGCCAAGTACTTGATAAGTACTTACCAAGTACCATGTAGTGAGTAGCCGGCTTTATATAGTATACTCCGGTTATAACGTACCCTCTAGGGACTAATTTTTGTGTACACTATTATCAGAAGCACGTTACAACAGAAAAACGTCAAAGCAAAAATCAAAGTTGGGAACTGCGTAAACGACCTTTAAAACCGAATAACTTGAATTCTGTAACTTTTAACGTACCAGTTGAAATTAAACATGCCGTTAAAATTTACACACGTGATTGGTGGTCTCTATGGTTACGAATTTTAACACACCGTTAAATTTAACATTTTAATTACAGAATATACCCTAATGTATGTTATATCCCAGGTACGTTATAACCAGAGTACACTGTATATTACTTTTGAACTGGGAACTTTTTGTCACTGCTGATTTATTTTCAAATTCAAAGGGGAAAATACTACATAATAGTATTGAATATTCAGAAAATCTTAAGGCAATACTGAACTAAAAACTTAGAGCTTTTAAACACCAGAACGATTTGATCCAAGTGCTGTTTGCATAAAAAAATTCTGTCTTCAAAATCTACAGAATTATTTACATTTGAAAATAACTGCATGTGTTTGACCCCAAAATAAATTGCTCTGTTAAGTTTTAAATGAATTTAAAAAGTCGGTATAACTTTTCATTGGTAATTTTGTAATTTATTTAAGTCACGAGTTAATAAATTAACAGACTATGCATAAGGACAATACTACCTACTATTGATAAGATGTTAATACAATACAAAATTAAGAATTACAAAGCATTTTTTACTAGGAAATACAGAAGGGTAAATATTTAAGGTGTTAGTATAATGTGTTAAATAATCTACATATTACGTTAATATATAATACCATTTCACGATCATTATTTTATGTATTGGACGAGTTGTGTTTTAGAAACAGATGGATAAACTTGCCTGAATATTATCTGTGAAGCTATAATAAAGACAGTTTTGCCTTATTTGTGTTTTACTTTTAAATGTAGGTATATAATAATTGATCATTTATGGTATTAGCCAGTAGTAGTAAAATATAACAGAACAGTTAGCGGAATAGGGTTATTTCATGTTAAAGAAAAACTTAAAAATACCTATCAATTTGGATAGTAGAATATGCAAGAATAATGTATTGGTAAATACCATGTCTTTATTATTTGTTAATTATTCATAAATCAATAAAAAGTATCGTCAATAATTTCAAATTTTATTAACTTCTGACGTCACGGTTTAGAACTAAATCTAGGAAGATTTGTTTTTGTTAAGAGTCTAGAGTCATTTGACACTTTTGACAGTTTGCTTTAGCTTGTGTTAGTTCATCATTTTTTACTATTATGGAGCCTAATTTCGTTAAAGCTAGCAGTGAAAATTTACCTGAAGTGAACTACGTTATGATTCAGGAATTCTTTGCGAAAAATATGGACTATTTCAGTGTCGAGTTTAAGAGCGTGAAAAATGTGAGGTTAGTTTTTTTGAGATACTTCATCTACGCTATACTGCGCATGCGTAAACATTGACGTCACGGCTGTTGGCGGGAACTTAATATTTTCAAATTACAAACCGAGTTTAAAAATACGTAGGCGCAAAAAAATACTTTTTTTCCAAATATACAGTATTTTTAAGTGTTCCTGATTGTACATTTAACATAAATATAAATTGTGAAATAACCCCATTAAACATATCATTGACAATCTTAGAACAATAATTTTCAAGTTTCGAAAATATTCCTATTATATTACCATTATCTGACAGAATAACAAATGATATTTGAGTAACTCATACAAGGTTCCCACTAACTACCTATGCGGAAAAATATCGGTAATAATTCAAGTAAAAAAAAAAAATGCTTCCCCCCCAAACCAAAAAGTTCCAGAGAGAAAAAACTTTTGTATTTATACAGGGTGTCTCGAATTGTACGGACCAAACTTTATGGTGTGATAGAACTTCGCAAAATCAAAATACGAAAAAAAGTTCTTATAAACATGGGTCGGGAAAAGCTTTGTTTTCGAGATACAGGGTGTTAGAGAAACATGCAAAAAATTAATTTCAAAACATAAAATGCTAATGTCATATTGGCATAGAATACTACATAATAGATTTTTATTTCTTGAAGAACTGAAATCATAGCACACTATTATTCCTGCATAACAAATCGCTGGTAATAGTGAAAAAATTATTAATGATTAATAAAGTTTAATTATGGATAACTTAAAAATGGATAGTTTTTGAAGAAAAACACGAGGTCTTTTTTGTGTACAAGGCTCGATTTTTTAAATTTTTGTCATAAATTGATATAAAAAAGTGACGTGCAAAAAGTTGGGGTGATGTGTTAACCTTGCCCCCCCCCTTCCCACTTTTACCCGCCCTTGAATTATTTGTGTAGAAGGAATTTCTTCAGATTGTGTAGCATAAAAATCTGAATTATTGTGCAAAATTTCATTTGTTTATCTTTGGTTGTTTCAAAATTATGCAGAAAAAACATTTTCAGAATTGTATCTCGGAAACTAAGCGTTTCCTGCCTCATGTTTATAGGAACTTTCTTTCATATTTTGAGAAATTCTACCATACCGTAAAGTTTGGTCCGTACAATTCGGGACACCCTGTATGGTCTCTTCGATTTACCGTCAGGCGGGAACCTGTTATTGTCGATTTTGCACGCCATTTCCTATACTAAAGCAAAATAGCAACTAAGTTAACATACCCGTTTCTATCTTGAACTTCGTATTGTGGATTTTTTCCTTTCTAACTAGTTAACCTCTAAATAAATATTTGCCAATAATGTAATCTCTCAAGAATGCCCTATTATGTCACTACATCGAAATCTACAGGGTCTAGTGATTACTATCTCCACGGCCGGAAATAGGCTGATTTTTTAAAAACTACTTAGAAAATAATGAATAACATATTAAAAAATGGAAAAATATATGTATAACAAATGAACATCTGGCATTGGTATCAAAATCAAATAATCATAATTTGAACTGTTCTTGCTCTTGTCTCTGCAAAAGTACAAAAATATCAACGTGTTAAGTCTGTCTTTTTAATATATTATATACGCACATACTAGTTGTACTACCCATGTAATATGTAAAAAGATCGTGAATAGAATTATAAGCATAACGAGACTTCCTTAAACAATAGGCGACACTAAATACTAACACTGCCTTAAAGAGACATTAGTATAGTAAACTTAGCAGTCCCTATTGCAAGCAGACATATAATTAGAAATGAAAATATTTGGAATTTGCAATTAAGGATGATATTCAAAGCTGTTAAACCAAGGACAAAGCTGATGAGCATCTAAATATTGCAAACAAAGTTTTAATGATACAAAAGCCTTCTTACCTTCGGTTGTGAGGGAATCTGCGGCACGGCTCTTGCCTAAATTTGAGACAAACAAATCAACATCACTGTTACCACACGGCAAATATTAACAAAAAACAACACAAAAATACAAGAAAGTTACATAATAACATAATTTTGTTTACTTGGACTTGGTCCGTTAATAATATAGAGTTAACGAATGATGAAAATATTTCATACAAATTTATAATTACAGGCAACATTGCCAAAGTCGGGAAATTTGAAACAATTATAAGTACAACAGTACAGGGTGTACAAATTGCAATTGACTACTAAGAAATCTATAACACTAGATTTTAAAACATACTCAGGTGCTATGGGGGTTATATAATTAAAATTATGTAAAAAGAATATTGAAAGTACATAGATCTTTTAAATAGAACACCTTGTATTTAATGGAAAATTACCACGTTCACTACCCTGGCACAGTAAACTCGCGCAATCTGTGGATCACACCTACCGGGTACCGGGTATTGCCTACGGAATAACTCGGTTATTATAAAAGATAGACTTCTGAAATTTGGAGTGTGGAATTATAGGTCACTAAAGTCAGAATATAACATATTGTGCACAAAATACTACATCAGGTCTAACCAACTATACAGGGTGATCTACCACGAGTGTGCCAAACTTCAGAGGCTGGTAATTTATCAAAAATAAATGGACTTTCATTAATAAACATATATCCTAAAACGCATAATAAGGGAGCTACAACCCCTTGAAGGGGGTTAATGAATATCAATTTTTCGCTTAAGCAATGTAAATGACATAATACTACAAATCAGAAATATCAATTGTTTTTAAACATAGGTGACTTCAAGCCACTTGATTTGAAGATTGATCGAATTAAGTTTTGCATATTTCACATGAAAACGCAAATTATTCAAAAACGGCTGGTGTGACAGAAATTTTGAAAAATACTTTTTTCTGAGTCATTGCATGGGAAATAATGTTATGTAAAAGTTTTGCTTCGGAAGTGACGTCAAAAAAAGTAAATTTCATTATTTTAATCACCACCATATCGGACTTATAATCGAAAAATTGATATTCATCAACCCCCTTCAAGGGGTTGTAGCTCCCTTATTATGCGTTTTAGGACATATGTTTATTAATGAAAGTCCATTTATTTTTGATAAATTACCAGCCTCTGAAGTTTGGCACACTCGTGGTAGATCACCCTGTATAAAAGAATTGCTTTTGACGGTCCATAACTTTTTAAGGAAGCAAAATGATGCTAAGGTATGTTCAGCTAAAATGATTTATTTTTACTCAAGGAACCTACTGTTACAGTTTGGTTTATGTTTATTCCTTAATGGATACCCTGTATATTAATATATTATTGCAAGTATTTCATTCTGTATTCTCTTGTTCTGTAATAGGGTGCAAACTTTTAGAAGCGTAGTTAAATACAATTTTCAATAAACGTTTCAGTTAGTCAAAGTAGTTAAGGGAAACCTACTAATTAAACTATTCTAAAGTAAGAAATCTAACAAAACAAATTACGTAACAAGATAGTTTATAAATTGATGACATTACTTTTACTTTTACTCTTTTGTTTTCCATACTTCTACTTTAATTTTTCAAATGTATGCCAAAATAAACTGTGTCAATAAAAACATGCGCTAAAAAGCAGACCACATAATTCGTTCTTTTTCATCGGTTTGCATCGCTGCAATGCACAACGGTATTCTAGATCGGTTGCTTCGAACACACACTACATAAAGAAATTCAGTTGGTGTCAAACTTTTATTCCATTAGCTTTATTCGTTTTAGAAATATTGAGGCAACAACAACTTGCACTTAAAGTCATGCAGCGTCAAATTCATCACGTGGCTGTTGTGAGTTGTATCAACACACGTTTTCCACCAAGCCGGTTCTATAACGAATATAAAATTGGTGCTAGATATAAAAATCTAACCTAACTTTCAGTTTATTATTATTGTTATTCATACCTAGGTAAATTTATACACGTTTATATAAGTTTGCAAGTATCTAGGCATGATTTTTCCCTCAAAAATGTTATATTTGAAAGTAATGCGAGTGAAATGCTATAGAATAGTAGTAAGATGACAACTCACGTCACTATTTTCAGGTTACGACCTCCATGTCTTTTGTTCATCTGAGGTTGCCACAGCTAGAACATGCTCATGTAGCATGTGCACTTCACGTCAACACCGGGCAACACCAACATCGCCAAACGTTTATAAAACGAATGCGTTGAAGGCAGACCAAGATATAAAACGAATATAATTTTTTGTGACGCAATGACTTGCGTCATACAAAGTCATCTAAAACGAATATAGCTAATATGAAATGCCAACAGCTGTTAGTGGTGGTCAGAGGTGGTATTAATTAAAAAAAAAAAAAAATTAGTTTGAGTTAAAGTCTGAGTCACGGTGTAAGATAATTAGGTGGTGAAACGCCTCAATGTATCGTATGGTTAGAATGTCTCCAAACTGTTAACGCTAAAGACGCGAAATCGTAAGACAAAGAGAGAGAGTGTCGGGCCACCAGGGCCGCGCGGGCTGCGGCCCGTATCGTCCCTAGTTAATTTCCACTTCATTTTACCAGGTCGAAAAATATACCATTCGATGCAGAAAAATATGTAGAACACGATTGTTGAAAAATTATGTCTAAATTGTCGGCTAGTCTGCAAAAAAAATAAAAACCGAAAATGAAATTGGACGCCGGCACGTTTAACTCGAAACGCTGCTAAAACCGTTCGAGTTATGAAAAAAATTAACATAAACAATTTTATAGAGAACTAAATTTCCTATAAAAAAGTCAGTGATGGCATAAGTCTATCTTAAATATTTTAGGCGTGAGCACGGTGTAAGACAATTCTTACACCGTGTGCCTGAAAGTTGTGCGCTGGAAAACGATAAGTTTAATTTAACAAAAGATCAGCGCGCGAATTTGAGGCGCCCTCACACCAAAACTATTAAAGATAGACTAATGCCACCACTGACTTTTTTATAGGAAATTTAGTTCTCTATAAAATTGTTTATGTTAATTTTTTTCATAACTCGAACGGTTTTAGCAGCGTTTCGAGTTAAACGTTAAACGTGCCGGCGTCCAATTTCATTTTCGGTTTTTATTTTTTTTTGCAGACTAGCTGACAATTTAGACACATAATTTTTCAACAATCGTGTTCTACATATTTTTCTGCATCGAATGGTATATTTTTCGACCTGGTAAAATGAAGTGGAAATTAACTAGGGACGATACGGGCCGCAGCCCGCGCGGCCCTGGTGGCCCGACACTCTCTCTCTTTGTCTTACGATTTCGCGTCTCTAGGGTTAACAGTTTGGAGACATTCTAATTGAGGCATTTCATCACCTAATTATCTTACACCATGGTCTGAGTACTACAAAGATACAGTTTTTATGCGGTTTGTAAACTTCTTCTGTTCCTGTGTCTGACCTTTTGGAATCCAACTTTTTTTAACTCTTTTCTAAAAGATCATGCATTGAATCAATTTTCTTTTTACTGTTTGTATGGTTGTTGCATTATTTTCTACATGTTTTAATTAATTTAACAATAATTATTAAAAAGCTACGTATTTTGTTTCTATCTCTCGATATTCTTCAGATTTGATTCGCAATGAACATGGATATTTTATATTACCAATTTTATAAATTCTAACATAAATCGTTTTATTAAATTAAATATTATATCCGGTGAAGCAACATGATGGCTTTGTGTCACACAATATCAATTTTGCACATTATTCTGCATTGCGGCGATGCAAATCGGCGAAAAAGAACGAAGTATGTGGCAAGTTTAATACCAATAATACCCTAGTGAAACAAGAAGTAGAAAGGTTACGCTGAGCTTACTTTAGCTTAATTCACTGTTGGTGTATTTCACAAGAAACAAGAAACAATAGTTTTCGGAACAATTTACATTCTTTTTGGTAGAACACTAACATGCCCAATGAATCAATTTACAATAAAAAAAAAATCATCCATATCGGATAAATAATCCACAAAGAAATTAATATGGATATTTCTGGTGGTGCATTAATTTTGACGGCAGTATATGTTATGAAAATGAGAAAATGTATAGAGAGTACTACTGTTTCTTTAGTAAGATGTACCACAGAGCACCAAGACAATAGTATACAGAGTGATCTACCACGAGTGTGACAAACTGCAGAGGTCGCTAATTTATCAATAAATAAATGAATTTTCATTAAAAAACATATATATATATATATATATATATATCCTACAACCCCCTGAAAGGGGATGATGAATATCATAATATCAATTTTCGATCATTAAGTCCAAGTGGTGAATAAAAAAATTAAATTTTCATACATTACGACCTCGATGTAGGCACGTAAAATTACAAATTTCATATTTAAATGCTTTATTATAGTTTTGAGCCATTTTTACATAATTTGTGTTGAAGGGCAATATGGTTTTTCAGCAGCCTATTGCCATTCAACGCAAATTATTCAAAAACGGCTGATGTGACAAAAATTTTCCATTTGCTGGGAAATAATTTTATTTAAAACAAATTTAAACAAATTGCTTCGAAAGTGACGTCAAGAAAAGTTTGGGGTAAAAAAACTACCCCTCACTCATCAAAACTACCCTAATAAAGCAAGCTGTTAAATATGAAACTTGTAATTTTATCTGCCTACATCGAGGTAGTAATATATGAAAATTTAATTTTTTTACTCACTTTTAATTGATAAATTTAATTTATTATGCGTTTTAAGACATGTTTTTTAACGATAATCCACCTATTTTTTTTAAATAAGCTGCAGTTTGGCACACTCATGGTAGATCATCCTGTATAGTATATGTATATTAATATTATATACATTTTTGGTATATGTAAGAAAAATAGTCTTTTGGTTAGTTTTAGGAATGCCATGATAATTGTAATTTTGAGTTTGTGCCTATCGTACATATTTTTTTATTATAATTTTTTTGTCAAATAACATTTTCAGAAAGGTAAATATTAATTCTTTATATCTGTTCAACATATTATTTTAGAAAAAACTACATGTATATTTGGCCACTCTACACATTAATAAGACATCACTGAATCCAGGTACAGGTTCTCATAATGAATTACTATTTGCTCATACTTATCTGTTGTTTTACTATGCTAGCAGCAAAATGAAGTTACCGTTCAGTTGTTCACTAGGTTTATTTATTAAACAATAGTAAAACTTATGTAAATAAAATTTAATACTCAATTTGTTAGTATGACTCAATAACAAATAATTATTTTGATTATGCACAAGCTCACAAGAATATCATTAGTTCCAATCACTACCATCAGCGTTAAATGCACTTTACCCATAGGACGGTTACATGGTAAAATTTTACATAAAATTATTCTTTACCAAAAAAATGCAAAAAATTTGTTTACAATAAAAAACACACAACATTCTTGTAACACATCTATACTAACAACTTACAATGGCGCAAAACACCTTAAATAATAATTTACCATATATCCCTATGGATTGAAATTCTATGGATGTCTAAAGCAAAATAAAGTCGCATAGATAAGAGGGAGGAAGCAAAAAAGATCAAAATTAGGCACTTTAGTATTATGCTAATAAAATCAAATGGATAAACATGCTAGATTGCAAATTATAAAATAGTGTATTATAACTTACCAGATGTGTCAGCACCTCCTTCCGGTGACCCACTAGAATACATTGTAGCCAATTTACCATCCAATATAAACCGGAACCAACCATTTGAGCCATTAGACAATTCTAAAGCTGCTGCATCAGACCAAATATAAAGACAGTCTCTACCACGACATACTGACCAATCACGCCAATGATATGCTTTTCCCGGCAAAACTTCTTTAGCATCCTCAACTTGACTAACTTCAGTTGTTTCTGTGTAAAAAAAATATAACTTAGAAAACCATTTCAAATCATTAATAATCAAGACAATAAATAATTGTTCTGAAGCCTACCTTCGGCCACGGGTTCATTTTCATCATTTTCCTGTGCCTCTGGTGGACCCGCCAATGCTTGAACTTTCGTGAAAATACCCAGTCTTGCGAAGTGATCCAGGAACACATCTTGTGATTTCGCCATGAGATCTTGTATGATAGACAAAACAACAGAATGCCCATCTTCATCCTCCTAAAGCGAAAAAAATATTTGTTAACATCATATTTCCTTTTTCTTAAAAAACGCAAAGCAAGACAAACAGGACTTTGGTGTTAGTGTACAAATCGGTCAAAAGTTGATTTCTGTTTAAGCTAAATTGTTACATTAATTAATAATCTTAAAATATGAAATAGTTTATTTAATGACAGAATTAGGAAATTTAAAAACATCGACTATATAATATGGATGTTTAGGATGATTTGTTTAATATAAACAACACTAAAAGATGAATATGCCTTGTAGCCAAATTTTACCTCATGCAGTATAAAGAAATTATACCCGTTACTGAAGAAACGTGTAGCCTTACTTATCTACATAACATAAACCATAACCATCTTGCATTAAAAAAAAAAAAAAACTGAGGAACATATCAAATAAGAACATTCTTCTATATTTTTTGAATTCTCAAAATATTTGGTACAATTGGTTAGAGGTTTGCCATTCCATTTATTTCCATATTTTTTATGGGTGTGAAGAGATAAGGGTACCTAGGTGGTTATTATTTGAAAAACATTTGTATTTTCTGATCTGGTAAAATAAATTATTAAATAAACCAAAGAGGTACACCCCAAAAATAATAATATATTGTTTTCGAGTGATTTCACAAAATCTGTTATACAGTAATTTTATAAGTTTAAGTTTTGTATTAACTTTAAGCCAAGGTTTATTATTTTGTTTTGAATTTAATATGTGTATTCATATAAAACGTTTTAAATGATTTCCCATTTTGATAGATCCTTAGAAGTAAACATTCAAATTTCATCTTAAAAACGAAGAGTTAAGGAGTCATAGATATTTTTCTTATTTTCATTTTGACATGTTTTTGATTTTCTATATAAAAATATGCAAGTAATATTATAAGACAATCCTGGGTGAAACATTAATAATTATTACTACCTTAGCAAATATGGTTATTGATTATGGTATATTTTTATAAGTTTTACTATACGTATAAAAAAAATATTACTCGAAATCACGATTTCAAGTAACATCAATTTAAACACAAATAAACTTCCTAATCAATACAGAAAACATTACTTTATATTTATACAACATTAAAATATGGTTTTAAGTATCAATACCTTTTGAAGTACACTACAAGATGTTATTTTGACAAGCAAAAGTACTAAATAGTGCTCTTTCTACAGATATATCAACTTTGTTTTATGCAATGTACACTTTATTTGCTTTATTAAAATGGTAGATGAAACATACAAAAAATTCTGCAACAAAGAATAAAAAAAATGCAGCAAAGCTTTAAACAATATGCAGAGTGCCACACTTCACTTCTCTATATCTATGTTACTAGGAGATAATGTAAGTAATACAGTAATAGGTGTATATATATAAATATATTCCGTCGAACATAGTTATAACGTACTTGGAAACAATTGATAACACCGAATAAAAGATAATATTCCTATCTTTATAGTATACTTTTTCAATTTCAGTAATAACGAAGACTCGCCTTTTTTGCAAAATATCAGCGGTGACATATGAGTGGGTACGATAAGCTGCACGGTATTTTATAAAGAGGACACTAATAAAAAAAATAAACTCATAAAATAACTTAATATTTTCCAGTACATCTTTCTGATAGTTTCTATTGGTGAAATGTAGTGCAGTGTTTATAATGCAACGTAATATTTTTACGTTTATTTTTTATACACAAATTCATAGAGTAAATTTGTTATTTTCACACATTTTTTTAAATAAAAACCACGAATTGTTAATAATAGTACATATAGTAAGAGAAAGAAACGTGTTATTTTTTCTATGGTGTAGTTTGAAGCCCGAGGGTTGCAAGAGGAAAAACAATATCTATACCGAGCGACATATAATTTTTTCCGTGACAGGGAGTAGAAACCCCACAAAAATCCAATATTGAAAAAATGGAAATACTGACGAACTGTCAAAACTTATTAAACCCTATACATTTGCAGTCAATGTTAATAAATCTAATTATTGTAATTTACCAAAGTTATTATTGTTAAAACAACCATAGTAGTTTATTCCACAAGCATATAATGGCCTATATTATTCACGAGGGTGAAGGTTTATGGCACGAGTGTCGTAAATCACCCGAGTGAATAATAGCCATTATATGCGAATAGAATACCCTATTTTATCCAAGATTATTAAATATTTTTTACTAAATCTTTTACTGAAGAAATTTATAAGTACTATTTATTTTTAAACATTTTTAATGAACAGGCCGTTATGTGTCAAAAGAACGGCCTGTCATATATTAAAATTAAACATCAACGTTGTTACAATTAATTTCGTGCTTTGATTCACGTCATGGCCACTTTGATAACATTTTTAACAAATATTAGATACGTTGTCATAGAAACATTGTTCATTATTCACTGCAGTGAATAATGAAATCATTATTTACTGCAGGGAATAATGGATAGCGTTATGCTTAAGGAAATACATACTACGTAATGCATACATTATTTAGTAGTCGTGGAAATTAATAAAAACTCTCTAGAGCAATTTTTATCCACTTTATTTACCTAAAGCAGTGGTTCCCAACCTTTCTTTGACTAGGGACCACTACGATTTCTTTTGATCTTAGCAGATACCACAAGGTTCAAGAATAGTAAACTATGTTATTCGTTAAGCTTAATAGTAACCTGCACTAAGAGTACTATTATAATGAAAAATATATTTTTAATAGAAGCTGTGGAATCCTAGTGTTAATATTATTGCTCAAAGCTACACGCTACACTTGCTTTAAATCGATTCTGAGATTTTTTTTAATAAAAAACAAAGCAAAATCCTTGTTCATATAAATAAGCCGTGGATAAGATAGCGCAAGGCGATTCCCTGAATTTTAGCAGAGGAAATTGTGTTTTTGCAAATGATTCGGTTTGGTTGAAATGAAATGAAGGGTTGGCTTGTTTGAATGTTCCGTGGGTCATATTTTAGTTCTCGCGGACCACTGGTTAGGAACCACTGACCTACAGGAAAAATATTTCACTTCGACACCACAGAAACCGATTTCTATTCGCTGATGCAGAAAAATAGATTTAAAAACAATTTCATTTTTTTATAATAATATAACATATTTGCTTATAACCGAGTTCGACTGTTTATACAAAATCTGTATGCCTAAAGAAACGGATTTAAAGTTTAGAATTCAAAGTAGTGATGGGAGTTGGATTTTTTTAAATCAAAAAAATCTATTTTGTAATAAAATATGGCTAAGAGAAAAAATTGTTTTTAGCCAAAAGTTTCGCCTACTGCTAATATTTTTGGCATGAAGATATGACCTATGGTAAACAATGAAATAAACCGTTACTCAAGGTTTTTATTAATAGTAATCACTGATTTATATTTATTTTTTTACCATTTGTTACTCGCTAAAAATCAGTAAGAATGTTAAAAACTAAATTACCTGCTTAATTACATCACTACTAGGGATGTCAATCCCCGAAAAAATGCGCAATTAATGCATTTATCTAGTGTGAGTGTGAATGACGCGTAAATGCTCTGGCAAAACTATAACAATGCTAAAGTTAGTGTATGCCTTATCAACCCTTCGAAAACGAACTTTTCGGAGACATGTAAAGCTCTGTGATTTACCGTGTTTCCCTGCTTGCATTAACCAATATTTGTATTTTAATGTTTAGCTTTTCAATTAAGAGTTAAGTTTTGTGTTTATATTTTATCGGCTTTTGTTCAGTTTTATTTTGAAATATAATGAATAATTAAAACTCAAAACCAAAATTTTATCTTTTGAGACTAATCCCGGTATCCCGGGTATTATTATTTTTAAACACTCTTCTGGTTTAAAAATTTAATTTTATATCAATTCACCCGTCAATAAATACTTGTAATGATAATTAATTATTTACGAATTTTATTTGTAGACATCTCTCAAAATATGATATGGGTACCCGCCTTCGACCATATAGGAATAGACCCCGTTTGTGTGTTTACATTTTCGATGAATGGAAGAATATCGGTGGGGAACGGACGGTAGTAAGAGATGCATGTGTGTCAAATTGTATCATTTAGTGGCAATTTTAGGGAAAGTTTAAAATAAGAACTTTCTAATTATTATGAAATTACCTATTGTCTGGTATAACTTCACGTTATACCGGGTGTAAATGAAATTAGGCTCACCCCTATAACTTTTTTGTTTTTTCAGATATCATTTTGAAATTTTGGCAGTTGCAATAACAAGTAAATTTGAATTAATGCATGCTAACAAAATGATTCTAGCACTTCCGGTTTCACCGAAAATGACCGTAACATCTATTTTTTAAATGGAACACTCTGTATATTTTTACATTTTTGGATTCAGGGATTCATTCTGCATACGATGGTATCAACTTCGAGGAAGAAACATATCCTCAAAATATTTTTTAAGATAATTTAAGTTGGCATCTAGGGAGCCATGACTGCTGAAAAACTTTTCTTTCCGAGTCGTTGAGTATTGGAAAAATAAAATCAGGATATTAAGTGACCTAACTTTGCTTTTATAGCCATTTAAACATCTCGGAAATGATTTTTTCGATATAAGTATTTTTTCTTAAATGGCATCATTATACCTCATTTTGCTATTTTAATAGAGATTTTCTTTACCTACATTTCGATATCAAACACTTCACCATTAGTTCATAAATAACTTACAAAAGATACTTTATGACCTTAGTTCAAATTTATTTTAGTAAGCTCTGACCAAGTTAAACATTTGATATGAAATTAATGGTGCCTTGAAAAAAAAAAAACAAATTTATTAAACTAAAATAAATTTGAACCAAGGTAAAGTATCTTTTGTTATTTATGAACTTAAATGGTGAAGTGTTTGTTATCGAAATGTAGGTAAAGAAAATCTTTATTAAAACAGGATAATGAGGTATAATGGTTCCATTTTAAAAAAAAAATCTTAAATCGAGAAAACCATTTCCGAGATGTTTAAATGGCTATAAAAGCAAAGTTAGCTCACTTAATATCACGATTTTATTTTTCCAATACTCAACTGCTCAGAAAGAAAAGTTTTTCAGCGGTCATGGCTCCCTTGATGCCAACTTAAATTATCCTAAAAAAATGTTTGAGGTTATGTTTCTTCCTCGAAGTTGATACCCATCGTTTGCAGAATAAGTCTCTGAATCCAAAAATGTAAAAATATACAGGGTGTTCCATTTAAAAAAACAGATGTTACGGTCATTTCCGGTGGAACCGGAAGTGCTAGAATTATTTTATTAACATGCATTAATTCAAATATTCTTGTTATTGCAACTGCCAAAATTTCAAAATGATATCTGAAAAAACAAAAAAGTTATAGGGGTGAGCCTCATTTCATTTACACCCGGTATACCGGGTGACAACGAGATGAGGTTACACTCTGTAACTTATTTGTTATTAAACCGATTAATTTTAAATTTATAGGTGAGGCATAACATCTAAATGCGCAACTTTTGATACTTGGTAGCCTTATTTTTTACTTCCGATTTAGCCGGAAGTGATGTCAACTTTCTTATTTTAATAACAACTCTACCTGTTTTTGTAATGTATCTTATTCGTTATAAAATTTACAATACAATGATATGTCACACAATGACATTTCATTTCAAAATGGCCGAAAAATTAAATTTTTTCAAAAATATTAAAATGTCAATTAAAAGATATTGAAAATTAATTTTTTTACAAAGTTGGCCGTGAAATCAAAAGAGTAATGAATTTGACATGTTTAATTTTTAATTTGTACAAAAATTTCGTTTTGGCAGAAAGATATTAGGAAAATAAGAATACCGAATTATTCTACAGCTACAGCTACAGCCATATAAGTTATAATGTCACCTTATGGGGTTTAGGCATCAATGCCGATAGAATCTTTATATCTCAAAAAAGAATTATTAGACTCATATTCAATTTAAAACCTAGAGATTCATGCAAACCGTATTTTAAAGAATTTTCATTGTTAACTGTCCCTGGTATATTTATACTAAAAACTATTATGTACGTTAAAAAGAACCTACACCAGTTCGAAAGAAATAATGACAAACACGATCACTCTACACGAAATGGCACTTTACTCAAAATATCCAAACATAAAACGTAAAGTCCAAACTATATCGGTATTAAATTATTCAATAAGTTACCAAACGATATCCACATCAAACATAGTCACACCGCTTTTAAACTAGCAGTTAGAAATATGTTATTAAGTAAGTGCTATTATACTGTTAAAGAATATCTAGCTAGATGATAATATGTAAAATAAAAAATAGCTTCATGTATTATTTTAAATAAGTGTCTCTATAGTTTATATATATTTTTTGTTCTCTATGTATGTTTGTAAAACTTGTAATTGTTGTATGTTAAATTATTTATACGTAATTGAAAAATGGTTGTTATACATGCAAAGTATTGTAAATTCTCTTTTATTTCTCTTTGACTTGTCTTATCTATGTATATAGTGCGCAAGACCAATAAAGATTATTATTATTATATTATTATTATTCACAATATAAAAATTAAATAAAAATTTCTCCTAATATTTATTTTATTTTTCTAATATCTTGCCGCCAGAACGAAATTTTGATGCAAATTAAAAATTAAACATGGCAAGATATTAGAAAAATAAAATAAATATTAGGAGAAATTTTTATATTTTGTGAATAATTCGGTATTCTTTTTGTACAAATTAAAAATTAAACATGTCAAATTCATTACTCTTTTGATTTCACGGCCAACTTTGGAAACAAATTATTTTTCAATATCTTTTAATTGACATTTTAATATTTTTGAAAAAATTTTTCGGCCATTTTGAAATGAAATGTCATTGTGTGACATATCATTGTATTGTAAATTTTATAACGAATAAATAAGATACATTACAAAAACAGGTAGAGTTGTATTTAAAATAAGAAAGTTAATATCACTTCCGGCTAAATCGGGAGTAAGAAATAAAGCCACCAAGTGTCAAAAGTTGCGCATTTAGATGTTATGCCTCACCGGTAAATTTCAAATTAATCGGTTTAATAACAAAGAAGTTATAGAGTATAACCTCATCTCGTGGTCACCCGGTATAGTCCAAATCACGAAAGAAGACCGTTACGTCATCATTATAATTCGTGTGAATCAAATCAGTACTGAGTTAGTCAAATTCATGCTTGTTGAAATGACATCCAGATGTAAAAAAAACTTAAATACCAAAACAAAACATAACCTGCAATTTGTCTGTTAAATGTCAGAATAATTTAACGATCTCGCCTGTCTAAATTTGAAGTAATTTTATATTCTTATCAAGATTTTTATATATATAATTTGGCAAAATGCAGATGTTTTGGAGATTAACTATCGTTAGTACCATAATTAGGGCTGCCATCTGTGAAATCAAGAAACCAGGGCAAGATGCTCGAAAACCCCGGATTTTTGAGCTTAAAACCCGGACATTTCTGCCGAAATTTTTTTACTTTACCAATAAAATAAAATAAGTTTAAATTGTTATAATTATATAATTCTCTTTGATAACAAAATTAAATCTTCTAAAAATTAACGAAACTAAAAATCAAGTCTACTTTCCTTCTTCTATTAAGAAATAAAATGAAATCTATAATTAAAGAAACTAAACTTTCTTCTCTAAACAAAAAATAAATCGACGACGGCGCCGGAGACTTTAAAACCCGGACTGCATACAAAACCCCGCCCGGACGCTTCCCGGACGCCCCCCAAACTAGGACAAATCCGGGGAAACCCGGACGGATGGCAGCCCTAACCATAATGAACTGTTTTTAATGTGCAAAAATTAATGGAATAAGGAAAACGGTAACAATCAAACGCAAAGATAAACAAATTCAAATTTGACAACTGGCTGACATGCAGAAACAGGAAACTATGAAATATGTGACAACGGTGCTAGTCAAAAGCGTTCAATCAGTTGATTGAATTCTCGCTTGTTACTGAGACATACGAAATTGGGCCCTCTCTTTCTTTTTCGTCAAGGAGGTTAAGTTTTGGTATAACGCATCAACAACGTCAGTCGGGAATATTAACAGTCACATATAATGGACTTCCTTTCCCTGTCTCTCTCGTTTTACTATTTTGTAAACAAAGAACGCTTGAACAGCATACGTTGAAGATTAGAAATTAATTTGTGACGTAATGGTCATCTCTCGTGATTTGAAGTATAAAGTATAATTATCACTAATAAGGCAAAAAAATTCTTAGTTTATATCATAGAAAGTCATCATTATTTGCCTAGCCTAAGTATTTTCGGTTGATTTCTAAGAACATATTGGCAACCCTGTACAAGCTACAACTATGACAGCTTGGTCATTGTATTTAGCTATTCGATCCCTTTTTTTCTGTAATTGTTTGTATTTGAGGTGTAAGGTGCCTATTTATTGTTCAGAATGGCGAATAAATGTGTTATTTGTAAAAAATATTCCACAGGTAATAAGTAAACATAAATCATGAGCATAGAAAAAGGAAAAAGGATGTTTCTGTTAAATGTTTGTTGTGTTTCCGAAAGAGTACCATGTGAGAAAAAAATTGGGTGGATGGTTTGGGATTGAAAGTAGAGGATGTGCAATTGAAAACAGCAACTGCTTATTCTATAATAATTCATTTACAAAATGAATTTGCAGACATTGACCCCCTAAATAATGATACACACCCATGGGATAAAGCTCTACCCGTCTCCTGCGACCCGTTATTATTCCCATCAACGATTGTACGCACAAAATGTAAACAAACGGGGACTATTCTTATACGGTCGAAGGTACCCGCTACAATACTAAAATATGGTTAACCTAAATTTTACCGGCATTCACTAAAAGAAGACAATTTGTTATTCTGTCCACTTTTTTATTTTAGACGCCATTTATTTTCTGGTTGTATATACCAAAAGTATAAATTTATAATTGAAATTAAAAATTAATACAATTTAGAAAGAACAAAAAAAAAAAACAGTCCAGAAAGAAACGAAATACATTACTCTTGTAATATGTCTTAGAAAATGTTAATTATTGTTTACCAAAAGTGATATTTCTATACACTTGGCAAACTACAAACATACAATTAAGTTTATTAATCACAGTTTTGCTGCTAAAAGGGTTGATTGTACTTACTAGTTCTATAGAAAGTATATAGTTTTTATATTTGATTAATAATCTGCAGGTGTGTATAATTTTTGATTTTACTCAACTGTGTTCATTGGAGTAAAATCTTCCAACAAATAAGAAGTGTAATTTTTCTAATTACCATATTTTATTACCAGTTTTTATTGGTTATTAAAATTTGTATTTTCCATAGTAACAAAGATACAGATAAAGTCTTAGCTGGGACACACCGCATTTGATAGGGGTTTGTAACAAGCAAATAAACTGACCAGAGAGGGGTATGGAATAACACGTCTATCATGCACATAGGCGCGCATCGAGCGTACAAATAAACTGAAGGGTGCGACGACGATGTTACGAGAAGTGCTGGGCCAGCAATAACTGATCTGGAAAATTTTGCCAATATCAGGCAAGCATTGCCGGCTTACAAAGTTCTACTAACAAGCCCTAAACAGCCAAAAAATACTCTTCTTCTTTTGATCTGCTTTAAACTCTATCAGAGTTAATTTTTAAAGATTACAATTTGTTATATTACACACAATAAGTGACCTACCTATAAGAATTAAAATTTACAGAAAGAATATTTAGGCCACAAAAAAAAAAAAAAGAAAAAGAGGTATATTTTTAATCAGGAGATGTCCCCATTTAACTAAATATCAATTTTATACTAGAAATAAAAAGAGACTATAATATTTTTTAAATTCAACTCAATCAGTGTTATTCTGTAAGCCATTGGAAAGTTCCCAATATTGAATAGATTCCAATTTATGTTTCAATCACATTTCCAAGGGTGTTTCCAATATTGAGAAATTTTGCAATTCTGTAAACCATATTGGGAACATTCAATCTTAGTCACTAAATTTAAAACGGTTAGTACAATTATTGACAAATAGTGCGTAATAAATTTGAAAGAAGAAGATTAACCTCACTTTTGTTGTTTTTGCGCCATTCTGCGGTGTATTTTGAATTGTGATTTGTGGTCGCGAAAATTTGGTGATATGGCCCCTGCTAATAGAACAAGTCCACAGCAATTTGCCATATATGTTCGTTATTTAAAACAGTATCCTCTTCTACGAACGGGCAAATTCACGTCTTTGGTTGGCCCAGATGAATTAAAAATAATTTGGGGCGACAATTACAATTATCGTGCATTTGAAATATTTATTGTTTGATTAATTTACAAATATTTTATTTTTAATTTATCACATTGTTTTGAATACTCACACTTCAATTATATTTTCGACTGCATTTATAATGAAAATATAAATTGTCTATATTCATTATGAATTACAATACAAACGACTTTTATCGTTGCACAAATCAGTTATTCAAAATAAACGTTTGAGGTTATGTTCTATTGGAAACTTCATAACAAGAGCAAACATCGGTTGTTAAGATTTCCAAGTATTGATTCAATAAATTGAATTCATTGTGGTTACAGAATACGAAAATGACAAGGTCATTGGAATCTTTCCAATTATTGGGAAATATCCAATATTGAATACTTTTCAATGGCTTACAGAATAACACTGAATATCTTACTTTGTTTTCTGCCCCTAAACATAAATTTTAAAGACCACATATTTTGAAAATTAATCATTTTTAAAACACATAAAACCATAAGTATCAAAGTATATGCAACGTTTCAGAAACGATTGAAAAATGATGTCGCCAATAATAGAGAAATTAACTGTTAGGCTACAGAGAATTATGTACAAAATTTCAAAAATTGGAAACAAACTGCGCGAGAACTTAAATTACTTGCAATATTTTCACATATTTTATGGAAATGAAGTAAAAAGAATGTCTCACTTCGCACTTTTAATTTGACAACTTTTCCAAGTAACATTTTTCAATATTTTCTTCAAAAATAAGAGCACACTAACTCTGAAACCAAATAAATTTGCATTTCCCTTGTATACGATCAGAGGGTTTTAAAATTTTCTTGATATATTCTTAGTTTTAGGGGAAGCACCAACTTTTAACAAGAATATATTTTTCTAACGAAAAAAAAAAAATAATAGAAAAAATTTTCCATATGATACGTAATATCGTAATCACACCATATATCATATTCATGCTGTGAATGCACAGAATTCCTTTTCCAGATTTTCCCGAAAATCTGTGAAAAAATGAAATTTTACAACAGTTAAAACATAACATAACATCAATTTGACACAAAGATTGACACATGTATTTTTATTCTATTAATACTCTCTTTAAAAGCAAAACTTCTTTTTCTCTGTTTGTTCTCTCATAACTTAGAAATGCCCGGACAAATTAACTTAAAACCTGGTAGCATCTAGCAAATTGATATAGTGTTGGAAAAACAAAGTTTTTTGAAAATTCTGAAACTCGTAATCAGAATGAAAAGAGAACTTTCAAACACAGAAGAAATTCATATTGGTTATTTACTGAAAAGTTTTCGTACAAAACAGCAAAAAAAATATTATTATTATTATTATTATATATTGTTTCTCTTGTTTTATACTAAAAAATTAAGTTAGTTCAATTAATTTCCAAAAATATTTTATAACAATTGATGCATATTGCAACCATATTGCGTTACTGTCAATAACATATAAAAAGGTGTGTGTTAATTATCATCAGTTACGTGACAATTAGATGGTGTACAGTGACAGGGTATAATTTTTATGAGAAAATTAATAAATCATTTGAAATATTTACAAAACAATAATTTTTATAGTTCACTTCTAGCTCTTGTCATGATCGTTTAAAGCAGATCTAAAAATTGTATATGCAAATAAAACGTTTGCTAATCAGAAAATGATGTAAATCTATCCTACCTCATTATCCAAAACAGTCGCTATCACTTCCACAACCTGCGTCCCAAAATTAGGACTGGACTCTAACATACACAGTTCCTCCAATAAATTCGGCTGAATATAATGGATCATCTTTCTAATCAATCCCAAGCTGGCTTTTCTTACACTAGGTAACATAGTTGATTGAAAGGTGGTGCAAAACACGGGTAGAAGTCTTTGTAAATAAATGGGAGCCATTTCTGGATCTCCACGTGGTTCGATGGTATCCTCACTTTCAGATTCCGACTTTCTGGCCCTGTCTTTATCCACTGGTATCATCCATTCTCCTGGAGATTGCAAAATTGCCGCAACCTCTCTGTGACCTTCATCGGCTCTCTCTCTAGCTTTATCTAGGGGTGTTTTCCCATCTTCATCCCTCAAGTCTGGATTGGCTCCATGACGTAATAACACTTTTGCAATAGCTGGACGACCAAAACATGCAGCATAATGCAAGGATGAACTTCTCTGGCCTTTATTTACATCCGCACCTTTGTCACAGAGATATTCGACCATTTCTTGAGTGCCAAAAGCTGATGCCCAGTTCAAGAGAGTCTGGCCCACGTCATCCATGAAATTCACCTAAAATAATACTCAACTATAATTAATTTATTCTCTACTAAAAAGTACGCTCACTAGAAATAAGGAAGATAAAGCCGATTGCTTCAATTTTCAATGAAAATTAGTTTCATATTATTAATTAGTATATTATTAAATTTGGAAAAGTTAAAAATTAAATGAAAACTCACCTCTACTCCACCGTTCTCTATAGCCTCTATTAAAGCATCTGTATCTTTTGATCTTATGCAATCAATTAGTTGTCTGTGAGATTTTTCAGCAGCAGAATCCATACGTCTAATGCGAGGCATGAGTTGTCCAGAAGAAGATCCTCCAGACTTACCTAGAGCTCTTCGACCTTCGAAGAGTAGCACCAAAAGCAAATCAACTAGTCTCATTGAATCCAATGCGCAACGTTCATCACCCTTTAAAGATTTCTCTATAGCGTCTAATAATTCTGAGCGTAACAAATCCTAAAAAAAAAACAAAACAATTTTAGTTTTTTATAAATTTATTATAGATTGATAAACTTACATGTGTAATAGTAGGTGAACCTCTGCAAAGAGTAGATAGGAGGCTGATAATTGTAGAAACTGAAGCTGCGTTTGCTTTGGAATCGGGTGCAACGGCTGCTGCATTGCTGGTGGATGATGCTTTTCCGGGGGTACTTTGCGTACCACTCGCGGTCGCAGGTCCGGCAGCATTTGAAAGTCTACTCAACAGTTCATTTACTAAGCCTAAAGTAGAAAAAAAAATTTCGTTTATTAATTTCTAAATTTGCAAATATTCAATTGAACTGTTATTTTAATTAATTGAAATCTGCAAATATCTATGAAATCAATAATATTAGTATTTTTATTGACAGTTATCTCTCAGGCGTGTTTTTAACGTCGGTGCAATCGGTGCATTGCACCGACGGGCCTAGGGCTAGCGGGCCCCTGTGGTTGTGTGTGTATTTGGAAGCAAAATCTTTTTATCCATAAGAAAATATTTATTTTATTTATTTCTATATCTGAGCCAAAGTAAAATAGTAAAAAGTTAAAAACTCGCCAACTCAGTTCCTAAAACTGGTACGGGCCCACGAGCACGCAAGTGCAAACTGCACGTGCACCTTATTCATTCACGGCGACGGTCCACCACAAAAAGTCAAAGTATTTAATAAAAATAAACAAAACGTACTACTATAGTTAAGAAATATTTTATTTTTTAACTGGAATCATTTCAATTCATCTCCTCAAAGAAGTACCATCCCTGTGCCTGTATATAGTGTATTATCTAAACTGTGGATAACTAAAGTTTGTGCTCAAAGGTTTATTTCGTATTTTGTGTTTTATAATATTTTTCAATGGTAAGAATTTTTTATATTTTTCCCAATCTTGAATTGGTTTTTAGATTGTTTATAACGCTACCCATAGGCATATATAGCAAGTGCTGAGAGATCTTTTAGTGTATTGCGTAGATTGAAAACTCACTTCAGAAGCACAATGACTCAAGTGAGAACTTCAGATTTGGCAATGCTTTCAATCGAGAGAGATACACTTAACAATTTGAATTTAGAAGATATTGTGAAAACATTTATATCGGCTTAAGTTAGGTCGATTATAATTTTTAATTTTTTTACTGATTTAATTTGTGTTTATTTTTGTCTGTTTTGTGTTTAAAAAATATATATTTTATTGCTTGCTGTATTTTTCTTAATTAAATAATGTCAATGTCGATCGATTGTTCCGTGAAATTTTGGGGTAAGTATACTAGAAAATCACTAAGTATGACTTGACCTTGAACTTGCAAAACACAATGACCTTGAAACTCCTGAAAAATTTTTGCCTGCGGCGCTTGGTGGGGGGGCTACCTCCTGCAGCTCTTGCCCCGTGTACACAGCTGCGGGCCCCTGATAAAACTTGCACCGAACCACTGAATAGCTTAAAAACGCGCCTGTTATCTCTCTAACCAATAAGTATATTTTCCGAGATATTTTCTTTACTCGAGTCACCATTAATTTAAATCAATGTTAATGAAAGCCAGGTTAATATACAATATGGTGCTTATAAGACATAAGACAGATAACTAATATAACAATAAAAATTCACCAAAAATTGCGGTGTTTTCGGGGGATAACATAATTTATGTTAGTTTTATATAGTACCAAATAATTATAAATGTGGTGAGAAAATAGTTCTCTTCTTAGCACTTACACTACTCTAATATATTCAAAAATTATATATTAACAGAATTCAAGAACATACAAGTACTGGTGATTTATGATCAACATGACAGCTTCTTAGGCAAAATAATGAAAATAAAAAAATATTTTTACCATGTTGTGCTAAAGGTGCAGGATCTACTCCTCTTCTTGTAAACCTATCTGCTACTGAAGCGAAACACCTCAAAGCGCCATCTGCAACATGGGAATCTTCATGTCTTAATAGGGTGCTTAAAGCAGAAACACAAGTAGGTAACTGTGCATCTGCTGGCTCCATCTTAGTGCATAATCTGGATACAACAGCCATGGCGGAATGTAGGGTGTCTTTGTGTACTCTCTGGCCATTGTCACGGATGAATGGTAAAATGCAGCTAAGGCCGCCTGCATCAAACACTGAGCCAGCTTCTCTGGTGCATATTAACTCTAATACCTGTTAAGTAAAGATTTAGGTAACTTTGCATAACAAATTTCAAAAAGTCAGTTCTAGCAACAATTTAAAATCTAGAGTTGTTTGAAATTTTTTGAAACTAAAATTCAAGCCATGAGAAATGTCAAATACTGGTAACTTTTCCAAAAATAAATTTT
This sequence comes from Rhagium mordax, assembly GCA_963680705.1. NCBI lineage: Eukaryota > Metazoa > Arthropoda > Insecta > Coleoptera > Cerambycidae > Rhagium > Rhagium mordax. Next base: position 20,353,283 of record OY796660.1, read on the forward strand.
TTTAAAATGAAAAAAACTTGTGATCATTCTGATATTTTAAAAAAAATTCAAATATGTATTCAGGGTGATTTCACTTTAAATACAGAAACTGCAAGAATATACCTATTCATTACCAAAAAATAAGTAGAGTTTGCTCAATAAACTTTTTTCCTGGGGGACATTCTCTGTCATATCTTCATAATGCGCTGACGGAATTGAATGAAGTTTACTTCAGCATACTCACTTAATTAGATCTTTTATTGAATGTAATATTAACCTCGTGGCTTTAACCAGTGACGTGCTACTGAAGGTGCTGCCTACTTATTTTTTGGTAATTAATTTTTTCCTGCAGTTTCTGTATTTAAAGTGAAATCACCCTGTATAAAATTTCAGGACATTTCAGGGAGGGCAGGGGATTTTCACTTTTCTTTTTTTCGCAAATCGTTTTCCAATTTTTTTCATGCCATTATTGTCATTTTGATCCCAAATGAAACTTCTTATAATTTGGTTATAGGTCCCATGTCTCTAAATTGAAATATAGAACAACGAAAATTTACCAGCCGCCGCTGGCTGGATTAAACTGTTTGAAAATTTTGATAAGAATCATCATAAAAATCTAGTTTACTTCAAGTTAAATTATGTTTGAAAAATTTAAAGTTCAAAATCATCCTAAATATAGTAAACAGTATATTTCGATTGCGAAAAAAATATGTAAAAATATACAGGGTGTTTTCTCAATAATCAAAAGGTGAAGGCAAAAGCTTGTTTAATTTTATATCAAAAAATAGATTGTTAGCAGTAACTTAAACTCCACAAATATAATTTCGATAATAAAGAAAATATTGTGGTGAGACGTTATGGTGATATTTACCAAGTTATCTTTACAACATTATTATAATCTGTAAATATAATCAATTTATATGACAGACAGCTGTACTCTATAAAAATTATAAATCATCATTTAAAACACCCAGTTTTATCTAAACTCCTGGACAAAATTAACGCACCATAAATTTGCCACAACTTTGATGTGCCGTTTTTCTAAACCTATGGTCCAATTTGAATGATATTTCTTTCATTGTAGGTAGGTCAATTTCTTGATAATGTTATTTTTGATGAAAAGTTTATTTTACTTTTATACCGGGTATAATAAAAATGTTATTTATAAAAACAAGTTGAGCTATAAAAAGGTGTATCTCCTCTAATAATAGAAATAAATGAAGTGAACTAAAAATGAAAATGTTAAGGAAATATGAGGGTACAGTTTCATCTTATCTGCGATATGCTACGGTTGCTAGTTGCTAGTATACGCTACAGGATGATACAAATTTTAGAAAAAAAAACACATTTTTATTACACCTGGTATAAAAGCGAAATTAACTTTTTATCAAAAATAACGGACATGAGATTATCAAGGAATGACCGTACCTACAATGAAAGAAATATCATTCAAATCGAACCATAGGTTCAGAAAAAAAGTAGCAATAAATTTGTTTTGTGGTGTGTTAATTTTTAATTTTGTCCTGAAGTTTATTAGTGATATAAATATTTATGAAAGATCATTTTGATTTACAGAGAATAATAATTATGTGGAGCATAATGTTCCAAAAAATTTGTCGTTAATTAAATTAAAACAATTGCGTGTTATATGAAATGGGTACACATCGAATATCTGACTATAGTGGAAGTAATCTCTCTCACAGTTAATTCTCCTGCCGCTACAGGGAATTGAAGCAGAATCTTCTTGGTAAGGGACAATTGCGTTTACCCCTTGACCATTAGTCATAAAATTGAAACAGAAAAATATTCAGTAATCAGTAAATATCTTTTCCAATAGTCATATTTTGTCAAATCAATTAATCATAAACATTTTGTACCGGACTATCATAGGTAACTGGCCGTAAAATTTTTGTGTTATTTTTTCAAGGTGTCGCTTAGGCTCTAATATGTCGAGCCACTAAAATTTAAAGTAGAAATTACCTTAACACATTGTTCAGCTAAATCTTTGCTAGTTCTAGAAGAAAGCTCGGCAACTACAAGACGATTACATATAGCTTTGACAGCGCCTTCTATGGCTACAATTCTTCTTGTGCACTCTGCCGATACATCCAAGTAGTATGTAATAGCACGTGCTGTTACTTCCAAGACATTCTCGGGCGCCTGTTCATCTAGGAAAATGCGACATAAAGCTGGCAGAAAAGTACGGGGAGGGCAACTTTCAAAACAGCGATCTACATTATCTGACATCAGCAGTAGCATACATAGCTGTTCCAATGCAATGAGCTGCATGTCTCGCTCATCTCCTAAGCCGCTGTTCAACCATTCCAGAAGTGTTTCCGGGTCTGGATCAGCCATCTAAAAAAAAAATATATATATCATGAGAAACTTTTACGGGCAATAATTAAAGACTAAAACAAACAGTTTTAATTAGACCGTTCAAAAGATTTCTCACACAGTAATATATCTCCGAGGAAACATAAAAATAAGCATTATCGGATATGTGAACAACTATAATAACTTGTTATATAGTTTAATTAATTAAATATACAGCTTTTGTTGTATATATTGTTTAAAATGTTTTGCAATTTCCTGTAACAGTTTTGTTCGGATTGTCTACTTAAAAAAATAGCAAGAAGAGGAAGAATCGGAGGAAAATACATAGACTCACGCATTGGCCAGTCTCTAGAGTCTAGATTATTCTGTTTTTATTAGACTACCGATAGTGATTAATTTTACCTCTTTTATCCAATAAATACAGTAAGTAAGTATAAAATAGGATTATTAAATCATCAAAAGAAATAAGTTTTTGGGGAAGTTAATATATCCCTATTTTATTTAACTTCCCCAAAAACTTCTTCCTTTTGTTTGATTATATTGCCTAGGTAGAAATTGAGCAGTACACATAGAGCTCTATGTGCTGACTGTTACCATTTGAGGCCATAAATTGACCCATTCTTTCTTGGGGTAAATGGCAAAAACTTTCTCTATTTTATTAAATCTATCGCATAATTCATGAATTCCGTTTTATAAACAAAACTGATATTAAAAAGTTTATTCCTTGAACCTACTTTTTTACAATTTTATTGGTACAAATGGACAACACATTATATCTTACATAATGAATACTAAAGGTTGTGTTAAGAGCAAATTAACAAAATAAAAAGAAATAAATAAAATGTGTTTCCTAAATAGATATCAATCTTCAACTAATAGAAAAACTTTAATATTAGACTAAATGGTTACATATCCAATTTATTGCAGCTTTACAGAAGACAAGCTATCAGTTAGGGCTTGCAATTAATTCTAAATTGCTTCAAGACGCAAAATTATTTTAATATTTATTTTACTACAAAAATGTTCCTATGACTAAATAAAATGTATAAAATAGGCTTATGTTTATACAGGGTGGTCCAGATTTTAATACATTAATTTTGAGAGGCGAATCGCAAAATAAGGAGACTTTTTTTTAATAGACATACCTCGAAAAATTCACCATAACTTGGTTACAGAATGTTGAAGTTTCATTAAAAAAAACTTTATAATTTAATACCCAAGGCAAGACAAAAGCCACCTTTTTCAAATTTGGCACACCGCCTTTCTATGTAAATCTGCATCTACTGTTTAAGTCAAAAATAGTAACAGGAAGGCATTGGCGCAGATATAGGGGTTACATATCACCTTTCTAGAAATATGTAGTGTGCCACTGGATGTTTTTGAAAAAATTATTGAACTGCTGAATTGCCTATTCTGAAGACAAATGTGTTCTTGTAAAATTTTGATAGAAATAATTTTTTCAAATATATCCAGTGGCACACTATATATTTCTAAAAAGGGGACATGTAACCCCCATATCTACGCCAATGACTTTCTGTTTCTCTTTTTGACTTGAATGGTAGACGCAGATTTACATAGAAAGGCGGTGTGCCAAATTTGAAAAAGATTTTGTCTTTGCTTAGATATTAGATTATAAAGTTTTTTTTTAAAGAAACTTCAACACCCTGTATCTAAGTTATGGTGCATTTTTCGAGGTATGTCTATTAAGAAAAGTCCCATTATTTTGCGATTCTCTATCGCCTCTCAAAATTTATGTATTAAAATCTGGACCACCCTGTATAAGGAAGCTTATTATAGCTTTAAAACACTTAAAAAATCTTATATTTTATAAAAACTAACAGGTAGAAGCCTTTATTAGGAAATTGGAGCCTTACTTATAAAATAATTTATCCCTCCACCACAGTAATTTAATTTTTATTTTTACAGTTATAATTGTATTTTATAATTCTTGATATATTACTCAATAATAGTATCAATTATAAATTAGACGAGGCAGTATCGGCGCATGAGTGGGCAAAACTATTCCGCCGGAATTTTTTTGCGTAATCTTATTTTATACGTAGTACTAATTATAAACGTTCAAGTTGCCACGTGGCAACCCGGTCAGATATTGTTTAAACCGGGATTGTTTAAACAAATGAGAAAAAGGAACATTTTAGCATTATTATTTATTTATTTATTTTTTTCATATTCCTTAGTACAACAGAAACAATAAATATCTCTACTTTTTACGATAAAGTTGATATTTTCGAAGTTATGAATTTTTTAAAGTTGCCAAAATGACGTTTTTGATTGATTTTAGGTCATAGCTACAAGTCTATTTTAACACTGAAATGCGCGAATTCGAATAGCATTTTTTTAGTTTTTAATATCGCTTTTAATTTTTTCTTATTCTCAATTTGCGCGTCACGCCAGTTACTAGATAATAACTAGTACCAAAGTATAGTACTGATAATTCGAATTACACTCACATTAAGAAGCCCAAAAACGTTAGTGTCAACCAATCAATAATAATAATTACTAGCAGTAAATGGCCCGAATAATAGCCCCTTTTTGCTCTACATTCTAGAAAATCAAACTTGAGATTTTCCAAAAAGTGCTATATTTTATAAGCGAATGTCGTCAAAGTTCTTATAATAGTTGGGTACTTTGATTATTTGGAAAATTATTTTAATTTAATATGATGCGAAAAAGAAAATAAAAACTGGACATATTTTATACTCAAATAAAAAAAACCAATTTGTTTTAAATAAAATATATCCAATATGGGAAAATTTCGTCATTTCTTGTTTTTTTTTTAATACGAAGTAAAATGAGGGGAAACGTTGTTAAGCTGCGTTTTTCTTGATGCTATCAATGTAAACTAAACGATTTGCGTGAATAATACATAAAATAATGCATAATATGGCATAAAATGGCCGACATTAATCAATATCGGAAACCAGCATAAGTCATCTAAAGGTGAATTCATGCAACCTATCTGGCTTAAGTCTTAACGGTACACGTGAATTCATGCAACACTCCTATCTTTAAGAAGCAACTCATTTTTAACATCTTGTTTGTTGTCTTATTACACTAAATAAACTGCAAACTGACTAACGGGATCCAATAATTATTATTGGTTACAGACGAATTTAAAAGCATTCTTTTAAACATACAGGTTGTTCTCAAAATGGGATTTCCCGAGGGATTTCCTTTTAATAGATGATAAAACTGTTTATTTCTGAAATTTAAAAATAAGTTTGGTTCTGTGCCTCAATCCTCAGGGCTTCACAAATATTTGTTTATTTTGTGCAATGGACAATAGAAGATAAATCTGAAGTCCGACCGGAGTTTTATATTTCTTGATTATCTGATTAGGTGTTTAAACTTTTTTTAAGTTTTCCATTTTTATTGGACTTTGATATTTTTAACCAACACAATTTATTGCAGCAACCCAACTAGTGATAGATGTTATAATTTTCGCAGACATCGATTAACTGCATTTTATGTAAAAAAAAAGAATGTTGTACTGCTCCAAAATTTACAAAAATTGTTTTCTAGTATATAATTGAAAATCAATTTAAATTTTCGCAAAAGAATTATGAAAAACTACATCTTGTATATTGTATTAACATTTTCGGTCATTAATGTGTAATCACTCAATTATTCAACAAGATAAAATTATTTGAATATAATATATGCACCTTCAAATAATGTTTTCTCCGGGCACGTTTAAACTTGAACAGGTGAATCAGAAAGTTCTGCAGGTTCATTGCACGTATCTTACAAATTAAATAGCCCTCTTGAATTCAAGCATTGTAACTATAAATTAATGTTATGCTCTCACAATTATCTATCCGCATTAAAATTTAGCAGTGACTAATGGAGAAAAGATCCTGATATCAACTTCATATCATTTTTGGCAATTTTTAAAAGACTAAATCGTAAGTTCAGTACACACTGATTAGATATCTATTTATAATACAAATTCCATGCTACTAGCAACACTTCGTTAAATTGGGTTAATAAATTAATAAGGAAGTATCAACATCGCTTGATATGTTTGTTTAGATGATAATAACAAACTGATGAATATATAATTGAAATAAACAACTACCATAGTTTAATAACAACGATGCAAAATAGATAATATAAATAGGCGCTATACACGATGATTGCACAAGAATAGTACATCGAAAAGAAAATCAAAACAAAATTTCCATAAAACTTCTGAAACCAGATATTCGCTCTTTTCGTGTATCAAAGCACCTAAAATTGTTAATGGTACCAGAAAGACTCATATGATATTTTTTATGCACTTTGAAAACATTTCATGTACTTAGTTTAAGATATCTGTGTTAAGGAAAATCCATTTTTTTTTTCATCATACTGTATTTATTTGAAGCAGTTACGGAATAAACTTTATTTGAGTTTTTCGGCTCAAAATTGAACCAGGAATCCATCTCCTGAATTATCTCAATGGGTACTGGACCATCTTGTTTGTTTATTTAGCTGCGATAATCAATCACTTTACACTTATATATTAAAAATCATTGTCTGCAAATGCAATCCAATGGTTTAGATATTTTATGAATTAATTTATATCAATCGATTAAATATGTTATCAGTTATCAGCAGTAGTAATAAGCGTACTCATAAGTATATTCCAAATAGAATGTCTAATAATGAATTTCCTGTTTGATTTCCGTGTTAGTACCAATGAACGAAAAGGTAAGTGGTACGTAAAACGTAAACTTCAATTTTGAGCATTTCAGTAACAGGATGTAACGTACTGTTCGCGCGCGGTCATACGTAAAAGCACGTAAAGTTGAAATTGATTTAATTTGCGTAATTTTTGTGATTGATTTTTAAGGGTAAAAACTGGACAATTTTAAGTTCCTGTTTGGCGATAATAAGGCCTCGTGTTTGTTGAAAAATAATTTTGAAAGTAACCAAATGCGTTTATTTTAGACACATGAAACAAATAAAATCAAAATCACCACCGAGGTCTTAAGAGCACATCTTTTACTTCTATTGTGTGAAACTATAAATGCATAGGAATCTCAAGGAATGTGGTAATAAATCCCAATAAAGAAAAGGAAAGAAATAATTTATGAAATGCCACAAATACCATTTAAACAAAATTTATAAATGCATGATTAAATTGTATATTTTGTTTATTTTATATAAGAACGTTTCAGAATTTTGAGTAGATTTAAAGTACTTAAAAAGAAAAATAATGGAACTTCTCAATTAAATAGATATTGATTTTTGATATACCTTATGTTTAACATATTATATTATTATCGGGGACGGGTTGTGTTAAACAGTCACAGGCAGTTAAACCATTCGAAGTAGTTCCATTTTTTTTTTTAGATTTAGGCAACTTTAGTGAGAAAGACATTTTTAGTTAGTTTAGTAAGTTAAGAGGGCTTAAAATATACGCGAAAACCTTGTAATTAGTACATTAATATGAAGACCAGTCGTAAGGCTTGGATAAAGTGGATTTTCAATATTATTTTCCTCGTTATTTTCAGATAATGTGTAATTCTAGAAATTCAATGATTATTGCAGGAAAACCACTCCACATCCTTCTTTTCTTTCTCGACCTACGTATCTGTCATAGATTAAAAAAATATTTTAATTTACGTATCTCCCTTATCTACCACCGACTTACTTTCAGGTTTTTAATCAGATTTCTGCAGCGCTTTCTCTTGCAGAGAAGAGAGAATTAGCAGCGAAAGACGTCAAATTTATTTCACGACACATTCTAGCTGACATTTTGATTTTAAATAGAACTTAGTTCAAGTTAAGGACGTATATTATGTAATAAATAAAATAAAATATGGTCATTTGTGTATTGCGTTTGTATATCAGGCGCGCACCTCGTGCATTTATTACAAGTTTAACTCGGAGGCCACCTCTGGTAACTATTTTTAAAACAAAGTTTCATTGTCTTAAGTCAAGTTTATACTATAGAGAAAAATAGACTGGCACATGAAGTAACTACATCGCGAAAACACTTTAATAGATTTTTTTCTCGTGTTACGTTATACACGTTTTAAAACATATAGATATCTAATGTGTAATACATAATGAATTTAGAAGATAATCTGACACAAGTGACAACGCTTCTATTTCTTTGGTACTTATTAAAACAAAATTATATCGAAGTTAATCAAGCATCAATTAACGGGTATACAGGGGTGTTGCGATCTTAAGTGGGTCACACTTCGGGTTACACTGTATGTTAAATGCCCTCCGACTTTTCCTTTGATATTCAAAATGCAGGATTTTCTTAAAAATATAAAAAGAAATTAAAATGCATGTGGCAAAAATTCTAAAGAAAGAAAAATACGAGTAAACGAGTAAATAAATATAAGGTATAATAAATATATAGGGTTACCTATTGGAAAAGCGATACATTCTTTTGGAGATGTGAAGTACTCGTAGACCCATTTTGCAATATTTTGAACCTCAATGTATATTATCTAAAATGGAATATTTCAATTTTTATTTTTTCCCCTAAAGAAAGTAATTTCTTAAACTTAATTTTCAAAAAATCCACTCGACATTATTATAACTTTTTTCCTCGCTTTTTTCCTGGATTACTTGTCCAATATGGTCATCCGCTTGGAATGAAAAATATCCGAAAACATTTGAATCATGTATCACGTGAAAATTTCAAATAAAAACTTGTAAAAAATAATTTTTAAAAATCAGCAATGAAAATTCCCCATCAGTTTTTTATAATTGCAAAATGGGTCTACTATCACATATCCAAAGGAATGCATCAAATTACCAGTAACTCTGTATATTAAAGTTGAACTTTTTTTACGGCTAAACAATCATTCTAGGTTTCACAATGACACTTTATTACTATTTCAAATTTGAAAGAGTCATCGTAAGTATTAGTGGATAACAAATTTTAAAAGATAATCAGCTGTAGTGCGTCGTTAAAGGAAAATAATTGCGGAGTTACGGAACCGTTGCGTCAGTACTATAACCAGGCCTGAGGCAATGGACCTTATATTGAAGTTGTTCTGTATGACTATGAGGCCATATTATGCTCGATCGGAGAAAGAATGGATGACCCTGCCAGCTAAGGAAGAACGTCAAAATCTAGACGATTCTATGTACCTTCTCGTTTTATTAGTAATATGGGGTAGGACTAGGACATTATCGCGCTGAGAAAATGGATATTTTTAACAACGCTCTAATAAGGAATGAACAAACAGGTTCAAAGATCTGAGCGTAACCCTGAACGATGAGTGTATGGAATGAACAAGAAAAGGTGAACTGCTGTCATAGCATTTAGCATAATGTGGTACAGTGTACAGTATCATTATTTTCTTTAATGTAATTACTTACTTTGTTCGTTTCAATCTGCACTTTAATTCATACCTTCGACCAATTCGATGGTATGACGAAAAAAAGGAATTCAACAAGACCTAGGGTTTCCTTATCGACCAGAGGTATGAATGACTACAATAGTAAATTAAAAAAAAAAAATTTAAACTGGCTTTTCTTAAAAAAAATATATAAACTTGCTTTTCTTAAAAAAGTCGTACTAAAAAGTAAAAAATAATTTCGTTTTTGGGAAAGAATTTCATGGCATGCGCAATGCGCACCCCTTTCATACAATCATACAAAGTGCGCGCGCCTTGCTTTTCTTGCAGTCGTACATGAAATTCTCTGCCAAAAAAGAAATTGATTTTTACTTTTTAGTACGACTTATATTTAAGAAAAACAAGTTTTAAAAAATTTATAATTTTTTTTTATTTTCTACTTTTTAGTCATAGTTTAATTAAATTATTATCATTTGACATTAACTGTGCAGAATTTCATCAATTAATTATATCAGGGACAATTTTTTTTTTATTTCTCGCTCCAATTTTCATAGGAGAGTTCAATTTTTATTTAGGGCCAAATTTTACAAGATGCGAAAACGGCAAATTATATTTAATCGGATCGGAGTATAATATTTAGTTAAGCAAGTATGTATTTGCAAACGGCATAGTCCGAAAAGACCTTTAACTCGAGCTTTAACTCGATTACTATTGGTGCGATTTCGAATAATCAATCAAACTTTATTATTAAATTCCAGAAGTACATAAAAAATTCAGTCGTGAAGAATACGATACTAAAGCTCGATAAAATGATTGTAGTTTCTAAATGACATTATTCTATATTTGGAAAATGCTATGCACAAACCGCTACTAAACGCTATATAGCAGCACTAATAGTCCTTGAGCACGTTACACTTCTCATAAAATGCCATTTTTTATTACCAAAGCATTGTTTAAATAGCCATAGTAGTTACTCGTTTATTACGTTGTTCCAATTTATAAGAAACTTTATTTTCACGAGGCAAAATCGCGTCGTCGCGTCGACAATAAGCATTTGAATACCGAGTTTTTTTTTAAATATTTTTTACGATATTTTTTATGAATTAGCGAGCACATTTGACTGGTTTAAAATACGTTTTATAATATGGTCCAAAGCAATAGCAGAGTGTACAATATCTTATGCAAAGAAATCAGAACCAATTAATGCTTACCCCATGAGAATTCATTGCCACTCGCGGATTGTAACGATCATCGGCCACTGCTCGTTCTATTAGTACTGTTTATTGCATTGTTATAATTTTTGTCCGACTGAAAAAATTATTTCTGCCAAAACCGAGGCCAAAACTATTACAGATACAAAATTATACAAGAGAGAAAAAATGTGAATAGTTGCTGTATCTTTTTGATAAAAAAAATCGAATCAATCGTATCAGCCTTAAAAAAGTTATTAGCAGATTGGCCTAAGGTTAGGGTAGTTTTCGCCCTTCTGTGAATTTAACGTACTTAGAACATCATAAAATGAAATCGCTATTGAGACATTCATCATAGTTAATTTCATTCCAATCATATAGAGCGTTTTGAAGTTATTTGGAAAAACTTGAATTTTTAACCAATTTTGATGCCCTCTAGCGGCGAAGCGATTGGAATAAAGGTAAGTTTAGTTAAATCTATTTATTTTGATCCCAGGAATCCATGATAAGTACATTTATACGGAATATTAGGTCACCCTGTATACACAATTACAATTTTATTCGTCAGTAGTTTTCACTGCTACCAAACGTCTATTCGGTTTGAAATTTACATACTATATAGTTATTTTCTCTCTAGCCGTGGCCAACAGCGAACATAGCTCAATTTAATCTAAAAATTAAACTTATAACAGAAAAGGTTAAAATAAATTTAATTGGCTAGGTTCGCAAGTAGCAGTGAATGTCAAGGTTTAAAATTACATGCCATGAAATGGTAATTTTAAGTATTACATTTAAATATCACTTTCAATATCATTTTTAATAAAATTCAGGTGTGGTCAACATGACTTTCTTTTCGTCCTTTTTGGCAAGCCTGGTTGTAAAAGAAATGATAAAAACAAAAGTTGTGATTTTCAATTAGAATATGTACTTTCTTGCTCATACTTTCTCAAACACTGTATAAATTTCAAAGCAGTTGCTATGAACAGATTTTAATCTAAATCGACTGGACTCTTTCGATTTTTCCTGGAAGCCTAGATATGAAGTTTCAAATCGGTAACTGAAATTGTCAGCAACATGCGTAGAAAACTTAAAAAATTGTATGCTACTTACGTACTATTTTATCGAGTATTTTATTCGCAGAATAAGCAATATGACGCCGCAATTTTTATTACAGGTCACAATATACCAACAGTGTCTGGTATATGTATTTGAAATCAATATTTTAATATTAATACCGAGATTAATACCGCATATACCGGGTGGCCACGAGTCAATGTACGCCCCCAATTTTTTGGTTGTTTTTGAATTTGAAAATTTCGTTTTTGGTATACGTGAATAAGACAAAAGTGGGCTATTTTTAGACTAACAAGAACGAAAATATCACTTCCGGTTGAACCGGAAGTGACATCACCTTTTTTTTCTTAAATAGAATGACCATGTTTTTTCTTTCTGTTCTTATTTGGGATTTACGGCCACACTTCTGAACATTAATCTGATCATCTGAAAAATATCTGGATTATTTAAAAAATAGTAATTTTCGTCACAAGTCCGGAAGGTGACTTGTTACAGTCGAGTAGATATTATGGACGAGGCGACGTCAGGAGCCGAGTCTAGAATGTCTAAACGAGGCTGGAACAACACCTTACGGACGTGTGACGAATGATATTTTATTTCATCCCGTCATTTCTTGTATATTAGTATATTCGTATAATTTGACACTTGGTTATTTTCTTATGTCATTTGACATTTTACACTATTTTTTAATTTACGGTTGATTTTTATATGTCAAACAACTGTCAAAAGGTATAATAACAGTTTGTGATTGGTTCGTAATAAGTTTCCGGTGGTTTCCGGTACTTTACCGGCTCTGATACCGTAATGTCTCATTTTCCGGCCGCATATGAATACTGTACTGTTGTACTTTCCGGACGGGATGAAATAAATAACCTTTACGCCTGTGACTTTACGTCAAAGGAACAGTTAAAGGTTGGTTTTTGACATAAAATATAATTAAAATAAAATAAAAACAATTATGTTTTGCAGACGTTTCGGAAACAGACTAAGTTTCCGAAACGTCTGCAAAACATAATTGTTTTTATTTTATTTTAATTATATTTTATGTCAAAAAACCAACCTTTAACTGTTCCTTTGACGTAAAGTCACAGGCGTAAAGGTTATTTTTTTAAATAATCCAGATATTTTTCAGATTATCAGATCAATGTTCAGAAGTGTGGCCGTAAATCCCAAATAAGAACAGAAAGAAAATACAGAAAGATGCCACAAATAACTTTTAGACAATATTGACCATGTTTTTTTTGTGATGTTTTATAAAACATGAAATTCTAACTGCAACAGTTTTTTCCAATTTCAAAAATTCCAAAAAATAAGTGAGATACGAACGATTTTTTATTTTTTACAAACTGGCTATGGTAATTATTAGAAAGGTAGTAAGCTTGTCTGTAAAGAATAAAATAGTTATTTAAATTACTGATAGATACGACTATTTTTAGGTTTTTCTCAAAAAATGGAATTTAATTTTCACTTTCATTTCCGTAGGGGTCCTATGGAAAATTTTTAAATGGGACCGTACTATTTTTTTTTATTATTCGAACATAATGATTCATAAGCTTTAATTTTTTCGCCAATAATCATTTCTTAACGAGATCCTTTGTAATAATAAAAGTGATATTAAAAGGTTCATTAAAATTATTTCTTGTTTAAATGCTACTGCCAATCCGTTAGCAGAAAAATCTACATAAAAAACCGCGTAAGGCCGGTTTTTAATTTTTGGAATCGGTCAAAGATAAAAATAAAAATAGGGAGTTTACATTAATAAAACTAACCCTGTACATACATATGTATCTGTTTATGCATAAGTATAGGTATAACCTCGTACATAACATTAATTTTACTAATAAATAAAAAATAATTGAGTAGGTGAAAAGCATTTAGTCATCATTTATATCGCGAATGAAATTGCGCAGTAAAAAAAATAAGAATTATAATATGTTGTATGATTCAACACTTGTGAAAATTTAAAAGGTTTAACGAACTTATAGGAACTTGCTTTTATTTCTCACGACAGCTTTTTTGCGATTTGCTTTTATGTTTCGGAGTGTAATTGGTAATTGGTGCAGCAAATTCATTACGAAAAAAGTTGGATATCTTTAATTTTTTGGCATTTGCTTAGTTCTTTTCTAAAATAAAAAAATCGCTTTGTTATATTTTCCCTTTTACAGTATTATCGTTTCCATGCACCCACCACAAACGTTTTTTTCCTGCAGCAAAAATACAAAACATGGCGTGATCCGTGAGCTCAATGTGTAAAATTTCGAATGGCGAAAATCGAATCTAATTATTATTTATGTCATGTTAGTTATTTGTCTAAGGTTAAAATTTATTAACTTCTCTCCGAGCTTCTCTCCGATGTCCGAGAGTGTAAAGTTAACTAGTTTTGGAAAACGACTGGAAGGAACTGTGTGTCCCTTATTTTCTAGAGTTAACGGTTTCGAGGTTATATATTATTTAAAGTTTAAAAAAAAAACGATCATTTTCACCAGCAACATAAAGACATACCACAATTCACAAAATAGCATTGAATTGCTCTCACAATTCTGTCCAATTTTGCCTATATAACCGGCTCTGTAGCGTCGAAAATAAAAAAGTTATGCAAAGGGATAGATAATGGTCATTGGCCACCCTGTATATGTGTAGTGAATTCCATTTCAGTGCCATGAATATTAACGAAATATTTGGAAATAACCAATTACACTACAATATTACACTTATACTTCCTTCCGAGACTTCCTTCCTGTCCACTTGTAATTGTTTGCAAAATTTGTTAAATTCTAGAATTTAGAGAAAATTTATATTTTATTGTATTTTGGAAAGCATTAAGATTTATCATTAATGTCTTTAGTTTAACACAATTTGGACATTATCTAATTTTTTTTCCAGCTTGACAAACAAATTAATACCCCTATACAATTAATTGAGCTGACACATTTTGTTTTAAACATACATTAGATTTTGACCCAAGCACTTGATCTAGATTGGGTGTTCTTTCTTGCATTCTCCACACTAATTGTACATTGTTATAGCATACTTGAAAAACAGGTGTGTTCTCAGTAGAAGAAACCTTGCACATTGCCTTTTGCATAAATAAGCTTACACAACTTCCTTGTTATTTTTATCAGATTTAAGATACATAAACCGAGAAACGTGTCAAAGGTGTGCTGTTTTTTTTTTTATTTCGCACAATAGGTAAACCTCGGACAAAATTATTAAACAACAAATATGGAAATAATAATAATAACAGGCAACAGAAAAACCACAACATACGATAAAATAAAATAAATTTTGACCATTGATAAAAAATGTCAAACTTTTAACAACAAACAATGAAATTCTGAAGAATATGTTGTAACCGAAGTTGTAACATTCTTCTGTAAAATATCAATTTTTTGCTTCATGCGACGAAGAAATCGCTCGTGTAAAAACCTCTAATTTACCGGGTGGTCACGAAAGGCCTACGGAGTAATTCGGCTATTATGAAAGGTAGACTTCTGAAATTTAGTAACTGGATAGCGTGCACAAAATACTAATTCGTGTAAAATACTTTAGCTGAATTTTCTCTTTGAGATCTGGCCCTACTTAGAAAGTAATTTCAATCACGCGTGCTTTGACATGTTGGGAAAATTTGTTCGAAATATAACGTTATAAAATGGGTGTAAAACCACAATTAAATTATTTAATTTTTTTTCATAAAACTGTTATAGTCACATGTGTACAGGGTGTCCCACGTAAGACGCTCACTCGATTTCCTGGCTTTATTATTGGGTTAAAATAAAGAACCAAAATCTATTCTTAAGTATTTTTTTATGAGGAATCCGATTATAAGGTCGAATAAACGATAGAACCTCTAATATACGAGGTATTTTCCAAATTTTTTTCACCCTGTAATCTGTATATTATTAGGGAAATCGATTGACGTATTATTGTGGTTATACAAGCATATGCCATTCATATATCTAACTCCCGGTTTAGCCGGAAACAGCTAACATCCGACAAAATTTTGGCGACACCTGTACATTATGAAATAATTGAAAAATAGGCAATCTCTTGACTTGAAAAATATATAACACATGTCCATTACCTTTAGTAGTTTCCTTTTTCTTTGGTTTCAAGCTATGGGTGAATTTTTGGAAAGTATTAGAATTAGCTTTATTTTATTACTTTGTCGCATTTTGTTTCTCGAAAACTACTAAAGATAATGGATATGTGTATATTTTTGAAATCAGGAGATTGGGTACTTTGCAATTATTTCATAATATACAGGGTGAAAAAATTTGGAATACTGGTATTTTGACAATACCTAGTATATTAGAGGTTCAAATTTGTCAAAATCTACAGGGTGTTCCATTGAAAAAAAACTTAACTTTTTTGCGTACCCTGTATATTTAAAACACTATTGCAAATCCGTTAGCAGAAGACGAATCTACGTAAAAAACCGTGTAAGGTCAGTTTTTTAGTTTTTCGAATCTGTCAAAAATAAAAATAAAAATGGGGGTTTACATTAATAAAACATAAAACTAACCCTGTAGGTACTAGTACAATAATAGGCTGTTTCTACAGGACGTGTTGCATTATGTAATGTAAGTATTGTTATACGCTTGAAGAAAAAATAGCATTATTTTATTTCCACGGCACACTATCACCCAATAAATATTTTACATTTTTGCGAATAAATTGGAAACTGCTGGATTAAGAACCCAGAACCTATCGAGGTTGGAAACGATCAATTTTCTGGTTAATGGGAACACACCTTGTATGCGAGGAAGATTAATGAGTCAGTTAAAACTGAAGAGCACAATATCAAATCAAATTGGTACAACATTTTGCATATTTGGTAGATATTTCTTGGAATTATTTACAAATACATAAAGATAAGATGTGTTCATTTCTCAAGTTTCCGTCTAATACCGATAGAGCCAAACATCGGAAATACATAAGATACGAGAGAGAAGAAATTGCACTAACCCGATTAATTTGCTAGCTACTGTTAATAAACACACCTCTGTAAAAATACAAAATGTCAGATTTTGAAAAAAATGTGGTAATTTTACAAAAGGGCAATGAATTATGTACATATTATATGCTTTGCTTTTCTTGCACGAAATATGCTTGGTAAAGTAAAATTTGATACTGACACAGCTGGAGGAAGTGATTTCGCTATGCAGTTTCTTCTAGTACGAGTTCGTAATGCAAATTCTGATAAGTAATGAATGAAAATAACGAAATTTACATCGCCCACTGCCTAGGATGATTATAAAGATAATTTGTATACAATTCAATTTCGAGTGTAAGTGAAATAAATGAGACGAGTATTTTACTGCTATGATTAAAAATACAAAAAAAAAATACTCAAAATATATAGGCATTTTTGTATTACATATTTATAATTAGAGAATTTTGGGGCAGCGTTTTAGCACAACTCTTCCATATTGACTACCGTACACAAGAAATGTCCGACATACAAAAAAGTCACACACCGACATGTTACAAAGCGATTGTTTGCATCTGCTCAAGCTCTACATTTTGGATCAAGATAAATTGGCGACCTAAATGTTTTACTTGGAGTGTACACTAGAATAAGAATAAGAAAACCGTGGGTATATTTTTATTGCAATATTATTCAATCACGATGTAAGTTCGTATTTCTATATACTACAAAGGTATGCGTAAGCCAAAATAAAGTATTAGAAGCAAAGCATACCTAGATACTTAATATATTTTCTAAGTAATACAATTTATCATGACTCATCAAATATATTTTCCTACTACGTTATAAATGTGTTTAATGGAATAATCAATTTCGTTGCAGATAATGCATTTATTTATACAATCATTATATAAATGACAAGTTTTATGTTTAACAAAAAATAAAATGCTATACCTATCTAATGAAGATCAGTAACTAGAACATGCATAAGAAATTAGTATTAAATTATAATAAAGAGGGGTCTGCAGAAAGGCTATACGTTTAAAAACTGTAAACAATCCCTGAAAGTGTATATTTTTAGCACTTTCTATCCTACATTTTACACTTTCTACATAACGCGGTAGTTTCATATTATAAACAGTACATAGACCGAGACAAAGACATCAATTTATCAATTTAGAATTAAGTCGAAATAACGGTATACTATAAATCGACGAATAATTTTGGATGCCTTATTATTTCAAATAGATCAAATTTGTTTATAATTAGCTAAAGCGGTTTTTTTTCTTGACTGTTAATATACACTGACGACCAAAATTAACATAGGTACCTACCACCCAAATATTTACATGATTTTTTTTTCAAAAATTCAAAACACTGAATCGCCAGCAGCAAAATTAAACCCCAGTTTATACCCTCACCCTTTCTTAATATTTATTTTTTTGGTACACTTTATTATCTTCTATTAAAGGAGATATACTTAGGTACCAAGTGAGAAAAAAAAATCTAAAATTTTTGTTCCTTGGATGCATTCTTTTTTACTTAACCGATTCGAATGAACTTGGCGTCATTAGATAGGCAATTAGTAGGTTACAAAACCTATAGTTCAAAATGGTACACATGAAAAAATTTGGGTGGTGCGTTAATTTTGGTCGTCAGTGTACATCAATTTTAATTCTCGGTCATATGATTGAATAATAGTTTTATATTTAATCATATGACCGAGAATTCTAAGAATCTACACATCAAATTAAGTAATTATCGACCATTAATATGTCATTAATTTAAATCAAATTTATATCAAATTTTACGAACTGATTGGTGCCATAAAATAGGTATACGTTGAAGTTTGAAGTGATAAAATAAACTGCAATCTGTGAAAGAACTGACAAGCCTGTCTATTAATGCAAGCGTTCCACTCTGAAAGTGTTTTTGGCAAAGGTCATTGCACACAGCTCCGTCAAAATATACGGAAGTCTCGAAACCAGTACCTCCGTTCAAATTTTCTAGCTGTAAAGCCGGCACCAAAGTCAAAGCACTGCCATTGGCGTACAAAGGGCAGTTTGCGAATCTACAAACAACATAATAAGATTATAAAAATGTATTTGAAATTTTTTTATCCTTTTTATATCGTTGAAACAACTACTCCAGGCCTACTGACACTCGATATATGAACTATAGAATCTACATAAAAATGCTTCTTTTTTTAAATTTTAAGTAATTAACATTGTTTTTATTTAAATAATTTAGCTATTTGGTTTGATAAAAATGTTAATCTTTACTACATACGTTTAGGTACCTATATGTTTTGTTTATAATAAAGTTTAGTATGTTTCTTTTTAATTAAATTATTGATATAACACGATATAAGGCCATTAAAACGGATACTAGGTATTATATTATTTATTTACATTAAATATTACATTACATTATTCATTCACCTTGCGTTAAAAATAACTGATAGCATTTTCGGATATTTCTCAGAAGTATTTAAAAAACTAAATAAAATATACATTGTCTGCATCGAGTCTGGCCCTATACAGGGTGAATCCCAATTAATTTATTTAATTTTAAGGGATGGTAGGTATGTCAACGGTAAATCCATATAAAAAAAAATTAAAGAAATACATGTGGCAGTTTTCGAAAAAAAAAAAATTAAAATACGTCAACATTTTGAGAACTTAATAACTGACCTATCTCAAACGAAAAGAAAATAAGATACCTATAATAGGTCGGGTTGATATTGTTTTTTACATTGTTTCACTAGATTTTTACCGCACCACTATCACTTAACATTGCTCGGAAGTCTATGGGTGTGGAACGCATATTTTTTTATACCATTTGTTTACACAAGTACATCAAACGTGCCTACGTCTCTGCCATCAAATTCGCATTCCGTCGAAAACTAACTAACTTTATTAGCGGCTTTTTTGTGAAGGATTTTTTTGATAATTTATCGTTCGAAGTACATGTAGCCCCAAGACACTTTGTCGGTGTATTTATGGTGTTTTAATAGTGTTTTATTTACTCCTTCGGAATTTGTAATGAACTTGGATAAACAAGGCTGTTGTTCACCTCATATATGGATCGGTAGTGTCGGTAGAGATATACAGATGTCGTCAAAAATTCAATAGATTTTTACGTACAGTTGTAGTAGGTCCGAGGGTGGGTCAGTATTCAACTTTCTCTTTTATATTTTTTTACTCGTAATTCGTGTTGTAAATATCAACAGTGATCCTCCTTTAAAAGGAATTAAATCTCGAATTAAATAAGTTGGAGTCACCCTATATAATATTTATCCCAATGGGATACAACCAAATATTATGAATCTGTAACACCAACAATTACAATAAAACTTGTAATGCAGTCCCAAATTGCATCAATACAGTAGTTGGTTAAAGGTCTCGTCTCGTGATATTGGACTAAGTATACTACAAGTTTTGTTTTTTTTTTTTTAACAATAAATAGTATGTACCGAGGTATGTATTTAAATTATGTAATCTCTTTGCGCTCTAACTAACGCATTTCAGAATGAATAATTATTTATACCTCGATTTATACCTACGATAAAAGGAAAGATCCACGTTCGAGAATACCTTATTACGAAATGTTTGGAGTTTGTTACGTATACGTTATTTGTTAGACAAATGTTCTTTACATTTCAACAAAAAAATTTAAGTGAACATTTCTTCTAACTTGAGATAGGTAATCTTTATTTTTCTTTTCCCTTTGATAACATTTCATTAGTAAGGGAGTGCAAATTCGACTATGAAAGGTTTCCGTAAATCGAAGACACCATATAAATACAAACATTTTTCTCTCTGAAAATTTTTAGTATGGTGGGCGTATTGGGGGGGAGCATTTTTTTACAGGTACACCAACGTTCATTCACATGTCAGTGGTAGTCGATGAAATTTAGTACTGGTGCATTAGAACCGAGATTAGAACCAAGTTATATTTCAAGGCATGACTTTCAAAACCATGTTATGCTAAAAAAGGGTGTAACGAAGTGATTTTTATCTGTCAAGGATTGCCTGTTTTATTTTAATATTTCCATCACTTGGGTCCACCCTGTAACTCCGTTATCATTTAAGTTATAGTTAAGGTATCAATTAATTGTAAAATCAGCTGGTAAATAAATTGATTAATTTCCGATAGTCTCCTGTATAGCTAAAATCCGTTAATTGTTCAAAAATAATGTTCAAGCCGGAAGTAAAAATCAATAGTTACGAAAACTTGATAAAATATTAATCCGTGTCCGTTTTAAGCCGGTTCTTTTTGCGATATAATTTAAAAATTATAAGCAATGCATTTCCGTTTTCCGTTAGCCCGGGTGAATAAGGCAAGTTACATAACACGCGCCGCGCCGACTTAGTAAACCGAGTTCTTCATTCAAGCCACCTGTCCGAATTCCACATATCGTATGAGCGCGCGCCCGCCTACGTCAGCAAGAAAGATAATAAATTCACCGGGAACGGTAAAATCCAGATCAATCGAATTATCGATACCTTCGCATCAGACACCAAAAATCCGACTAGAAATTTATCCGTTTTTTATAAACCGTCTTGGTAAGAACCACAGTCATTGACCGTAATTTAGCCGCTCCGCATCTTGAATAATCACCGAGATTCACCGTAGATTTTATTGCGTAAATATCGCCGCATTGTAAATCTACTTAATTAAATCAGAGTTCGGTTTAAAGTTTCCGTTTAGTTGTAGTTATATGTTATATCACACATTCGCCAGTTGAGCCTTCCGATAACCCGTTCTGGTAGTTGGGCCCAGCCATCAGCGAGTGTATTTTCAAAACGTGGATTTATCATACACTGGCAAAGTAATTCGATAACCCGTTCTGGTAGTTTATGGCACCAGTGTATGGTTTAAATCTTTATTTTCCGGTAAGGAAGTAAATTCCTGGTTAAACTCTGTATTTGAGGCAGTAGAAACCCGCGTGTATGAAGTAGTTTTCAAATCCGAAATAAAAGAAAAATAATCTCTGTGCCTTATTCATAGCACTCCGTTAGTTTGGGTGTCTAACTTGCTAGCCGTCCTCGCCGGCCGTTCATATATTTCGATTCTCTCGCACTGCGAGCCCCGCGCCGTCCGAAATTTAATTATTACCAGCTGATAAAAATCGTTGTCACATTTGTACATAACCGCTTGTAAGTAAATCAATGTATTATACTGTATAGTTCCATTGTGTATGTCTCGCTATTATTTATTAAATAAATACGTTAGTATACATATGAAAATTTCCGAGTTATAATTGCTTAGTTATAATTTCCGCCGTTAATTTCTAATTAGCCCGGTTGAGAAATTGTTCAAGTCTTACTGACAAAATAATCATCTCAAGATCTTCTGACAAATACCGTGTCTCCAGCTGTTAGCTACCGAGGGTTTTTCCTGGGAACCGCCAAAAGTGTTGTTCTTTACACTTAAAAAGGAAAGAACTGGCGCCCGAGTTTTCCGTCTAAAGAAAAAGGTTACGTAAGTATACGTCGAAAGTAAGCGCCATTACAAAGGACTATTGAAATTTGCGACAATACTTCGTAAAACTAACAAAATGAAGTTGGAGCCTGTATATGATAAGGAAATTTTATTTGATGGTTATTATATTTTGTGAGATATTTTGTATAAACCGGGATGAACCAAAGATGACTAGTATTACGAAATGCTACGACCGAAGTAATGACGTTGCTGAATTTATGAAAACCAATGTGGTATTAATATCTGGAATCCATCTATTCCATCCAACACTGAAAACACTTTTGTGCAAAGTGTTTGCATATAGCGGTCTGACACATTTTCTATTTAGGTACTACAAAAAGTAAAAATTAGTTTTTGTGCGCCACTCTCTACGCTACTGCAGAACCTCGTGCAGAACTTATGTTTCATATTATAATCCTGATTGCAACTCAGCCAAATAATTATTCCCAATAACCTATGTTTTACTAATTCATTCACTAAATGACAAACGGATAATCTACAATTGGTGCCCTTGTATTCTATATTGAATTGTAGACCAATGGAAACAACTACTTCTTGCTCCAGTTTGCTGTTACTTTGTCTGTCAAACAATTACAGGCTTTGTAAGAAAAATTTGCATACAAACTTAATTTTCGTTTTTAAGGGACGTTTAGTTTCCATAGGAAGTACTAATATAGGACATGTTTTTATATGAACTTTTTACCATAATCTTTCAAGATAATAAATCAGCTACTGAATTTTATATTTACAGTTACAGTTGAAGAGCTGCATTAAAAAACATTATTTTCAAATAATTTATGGTTATGAATGCGCCATTGTAAGAATATTTTATAAACGGCAACACATACAAAATACCCAAATATATTCCATTAGGATTATCCCTTCGGTATAATAATACTTGGTTGTCTTGCTTTATTAATAAAATATGTGTTCCGATTTACCAAAGTAAATTTACAAAAATTCGTCCTTAAAACATATATTCCTTGGTATTTTCCACTAGGTTATACTTGACATTAACATGTACCAGAACACTTTGAGTTGTCCAGGTAACTTAAGGATAAATATGTCAGTAGTTTATAAAGTGACTTCCTCAACTGAAAGTAAGTAAAATTACTCAAGCTAATAAATCTATTATTTAGAACCATCACTGCTACTATTAATGCCAGTTTAGCAGAAACCAATAATAGCACTAATACTTTCTCACGAGCTTTCTCATTTTATATCGACAACTTGATATCATTTTTTAAGAACTTTAAGAATTATACAAATCGATGTGTAAATAAAAATTCAATTAGTACTACATGATGCATGTCATGTAACATGTATGTCCAAGACTAATAACCTCGCTAATAACCAATATTTCTGCTCGATAACATAATGTGTCATACTCGGTGTCATTACCGAGATATTTACAATTTCATATCCATACAAGCATATCCTGCTACAGGACCTTTGTAGCTGTATTTTAACACTACCGCTGAAGAAATTACTGATATCGATTAAAATATGTGGTGGGTCCTTCAAATCATTATATTTGTCAATTCAATTATAAGTATTCACTGATGGGGAGTTGAGGACCAATCGAGGGACCAATGAACATCCTGAAATTGGTTTTTCCAAGGCTAAACAAAGAAATCTAATGGTTTTAGATGCAGGACCTTGAGAGTTATATATTAGGTACATCCGAGGGTACATCTGACCAAAAAATCCAAAAAATACATCCAACGTTGCAAGTGCAAGTGTTGGTAAAAACAATGTTGAAATTCTTCATAGCGCAACTAATTGATGAGAGAGGATTTCTTCACGATATCCAGTTCCCGTAATTGTTCATTGAAAAAATATTGATTAAACAAATTATCTGACATTCTTGAAAGCATCAGCAGAACGTTTCTAGGTCCACCACTATTTCCTTTTCTAGTAACGCAACCAGTTTAAACGAAGTCAAACTATGATTCAACGAGTACTTAAGTCTTCATAATGGAAATTATATCATGGAATTCTTCCAAACAGGCTGGCGGATGAGATTGGATAAATCCCCTGCCATCAATTTTTTGGCCATTGCGAAAACAGGATTTGTAAAGATGATTTTAATAATTATTCTCGTAATTATCCAAAGTTTTATTAATATGTATTTAATTATATTTTATATCTCTTTTTGGGATAAAGAATAAGGACTTCAAGTAGTAAATATTTATTAGTAGTTAAGTCGCCAAGTATTTATTTATTTTTATCGAGATTTACATACTAAATATTTACTTCTATTTTTTTTTGTTTTATCAAATCATATGAAATGGGTTTTTGCATATTCAAATATACAAGTGAACAGCTAGGAAAAAGTATAGATACTCCAAATACAAAATCTAATGCTTTGTAAAATTTTATATCAAGAGAAGTGTGGTACGTTTGTTCACTTTTACGCTACCTTACTACCTTACACCACACCACAAGTTAAAGGCCTCGTTAAAGGCATTAGCAAATATCTGTAAATGAATGAAATATTATTCTTACAAAGTACAAGCTTTTCAGGGCCACGTCGTCGGAGTTTATCGAATTTTCTGTAGTTCAAATAATATATACCATGTACCTAGTTTACTTTTTAAATTTTCAAATTGCAGTGATTTTGGGCTTCAATTTATACCACTCGAAAAATTCATGTGGATGTATCGAGGATGTATATATTCTTAAAATTAATGATAACAAACCAAAAATATAACATAAATTGAGATACTTATAGACATTGTAGAAAAACTGAGAGTCGGTGAGCAGGTACTCCGGTAGGTACATATAAAGGATATGGAAATATTTTTATAAAGTTTTTTTAAGTACCTAGTCAAATACTTATGTTAACCCTGTGACTGAACTTGATTTATATGAAATGTAGGTAGGTAGGTATGAACATTAGTGACATAACTAATTTTTAACTACATCTGAAATCATTTGACAACCACGTATTTGAGGTTTAGGCTGAAAAGTGTTTGTAAAATGCATTTCGTATGTTGTTTCACGAGTTGTTTCAGTTTGTTTACCGGAATATAATTCTGTAAAATTAGTGTGTCCTTTTAGAGCAGGGAAAATAAACCCGACAAAAGTAAACAAACTGAAATTCTAAGTATAAGGGTATAAGGCAAAAATTATGGTTAAGTCTCGGAAAGTACGTACTAGTTAGCAACTTCTTGGGGAACAAAGGTAAATAGTCAAGTATGTTGATATGACACAACTTACTGCAAAACTCGAGAAACTAGAAAAGTACTCGGAATATAAACAAACACCTTAGGATTATGAATAAAAATACCTTCGTTAACCCATATGCGAAATGGTGTAATCCGCAGCTTATTATATAATTAAAAACCTATTTTCGATTATTCAGATCAGCTTATTGCTGATTCAACTCCTATTTCACGAAGACGATTTTTGTGTTTTCTACATTGTTAATTAGCCTAAAGTTAAATTTACATTCCATTTACATTAGTTGTATTGTAACAATGTTTCATTTTCGGTGAGTTTTGTACATTACATTTTATCACTTCACAAAAAAATATGTTATGGATAAATGGAAAGCCATGTTCGGAAATTGTTTAGATTTAAGATACCTAAATCTACCGAGTTCTACTTTAAAATCAAACCTAAATAAAGTTAATTCAATTCATATAAGTTAAAAACGAATTGTCTCTAGCGACTTAACTGTTTTTCATTCGATTTTTTAACGATAGCTGCGTTTCACGTGAAACTGGAGCACGGCTGATGCTATCTACTAAGGTCAATAAATAAACAAAAACTTACCTTTGTATGTGACCTTTACAAGCTCACGATGGCAATACCCGCTGGTTTTGAGCCCCCAAGTTCCTACAAGTTGAAAAAAAGTGTTGTAACAAATATACGAATATTTTTTAACAACATATTTTTCTCTCTTCCGTCAATTCAATCAATAGTAACGGTGTATTTGAGATTACCACCCACTCACGATTTTTTCAAATAATTAAGAAAGCCACTAGAATACTTCCACGATTGAACGAAAAAAACTATTTTAATATGTGGGAATAATGACATTCATGCTGACAAAGAATTTGTGCACACTTTTTCTACGCAAATAACTGGAAAAATTTGTTGTGAAATTGACATCACAAATCACTGTATAATACCTCACCTTATTGTTTATTCACATTTCCATGTGTAAGATGTACAATACACTTGTTATAGTAATAATATTGAAGAAAATCAACAAAATTATAAGGAACAATAAAAATATTTTCACATTCACCTGCGTTACGCTTTGCACTTTGCAAAATGTCACGCTCACGCAGCCTGAACGGAAAGCGACCCCTGGCGGAAAGTTATTTTTGACATTAATTCGGCGGGCATTTCAAATAATTCATTATTAGTGCACGAAACCTGTTTGAATTTATTATATTATTGATGTATGATGCATGCCGATTTTATTGAATGTAATCGATATTATTGGTATACTAAATAACATTTGGTGTATTAATAATTCTATTATTGCTAAAGTATCTATAATTCTGAATTTGGAAAACAGAAATTGATATCTAATTTTTTAAATGGTTTTTTAAAAGATTCTCAAAACACTTAAAATTTCATTCTGTACAGTTAAAAATTAGAGTCTCGACCCCCCATCCCCCATCTTACATTAAATCAAGCATGAGATTTATGGGCTCATTTACCTAATTAGTCAAATTTTCTAAAAGTGTTAATTACATATGGGTATACAGGGTGATCATTTATATTTTTACACCACCCTTAACTTTGTTATTTTTGGAAAAAGAAAAAAAGTGTAATGACAGAAGTTTTAGTAATTTTTGTGTAGATTTTAAATACGATATCAGAAAAACAATTGAGTAACGCTAAAAACACATATACAATAGAGGAGCGGATTCATTTAAAAAGACGCTCAGTTAACGAAAAACTGAATCATGAAGTAGAACTTATTGAGACCCCTACCATCCTTTTCAGCACTTAATTTTACATATGTTTTCAGAATTCACGACTCTCTCCGTTGTTCGAGGCAAAAGTTTTGGGGGAAAAACTAAAATAAAAAACATTTTTTGTAGTAATTAAAAATGCGTCCTTCTCTTACTATTACTTGAAACTGCAATAGATATTGAGATGATTCTTTCGCTATTATTTAGTGTAGAATGTCTTCCTTCCAACGATATATAATCGATTATGCTCAATAAATCCTTTCCAACCCTAATTTGGTGTTATATCAGCGCGTGCAATATGGGTGAAATTATCTGGGTGAAAATTGAGATTCATCATCGAATAACTTTCTTCTACGATAAAAATGCAAAAATTGGTGCACGTGACGAGACGCAGAATTTTATAAGGACTATTTGACTCGATTAGTATATGCACTTATTTTCAAAAACAAAGGCAGGAGAACACAAAAACCAAGGCCGCTACACCTTACTTCGCATGCCTTCCCCTCACCACACTACCCGCTGCGAAACCAATATTCGCTACCTCGGTTGCGTAAATTCATTACTATTGGACTCTATTAATTTTGTTAATGATTTATAAGACTTTTGATTTTTAGATAATTAAACAATAGTAACAACAAAAGTAACATCTTTTAATTTGCTGATCAAAAATAAAAATTTCAATGTGTCAAATTTTGGAAGAACCCCAATTGAGGAATCAATACAAATAGCTAAGAAGTTTATTGCAAAACTATACGACTGTGAGACAGAAGAGTCTCTGGACAAGATTAGGCTGAGACTAACAATGGGTTCGAGAAAAACTCGCAATGAATTACCCCCTACGGAAGATGCCTTTTATCTTAAGGTAAATGTAGGTACCTATTAATACCTTATATTATAAGTAGATCTACAGGGCATACATTTTTGCAGATGTTATTACCAGTGTCATATTTGGATCAGTAGCCATTATTCTATGATGAGAATTTTGATCCTTTATGAATATGGGTGGGAAAAGAAAAGAGGAGTACTTTCACCAATAACAGCCACTCAAGAACCTATTCCTAACGAGTAACGAGAAGTTCTTGATTTGTTTTGTAGTGAAAAAAAATGCGATAGTTTAAAATGTTTGTGTCAAGGAGGGAATTTTTTGTCTCCAGCATGTAAATATTCTGTATTATGCCAAAATATTAATATTCAAAGTCAGACAAGATTAGACGAAGAAAGTGGCGATGAAAATTTTTAATTTAACTTCTATATAACTTACTATTAAATACTTAAATATATAATTACATACTATAATGGACTACAATTACCTATTTCCACTCAAGTTAAGTTTTATAAAAAAAATTTTAATTAATTGAATAAATTTAATTATTGTTTAATTATCTAAAAATCAGAAGTCTTATAAATCATTAACAAAATTAATTAATTGTGTTCTCCTGCCTTCGTTTTCGAAAATAAGTGCATATAACTAATCGAGTCAAATGGTCCTTATAAAATTGTGCGTCTCGTCACGTGTACAAATTTTTGCATTTTTATCGTACAAGAAAGTTATTCGATGATGAATCTCAATTTTCATCCAGTTAATTTCATCCATATTGCACGTGCTGATATAACACCAAATTAGGGTTGGAAAGGATTTATTGAGCATAATCTATTACATATCGTTGGAAAGAAGACATTATACACTAAATAATAGCGATAGAATCATCTCAATATCTATAGCGGTTTTTAAGTAAAAGCAAGAGAAGGAAGCACTTTAAATTACTGCAAAAAATGTTTTTTTTTGTAGTTTTTCCCCCAAAACTTTTGTCTCGACCAACGGAGGATGTCGTGACTTTTATTCCCATATTCAGGGTTTAAATACGAACATTTTGACATATCACTCATTAAGTTCTACGCCAAGATTGGGTTGATGACCATTTTCACTGACCATCCGCTCGTCTATACCAGTTTAATTTTCGACACACATTTAAGACTCTCCCTATATATTATATAATCGTAATTTGTTAATAACAATTATTACTAACCGAGAGATAACGAAACGTACATTCAGAAATGTCTGCCTGCCTGCCTCAACTGAAAAATGTTCTATATACAATTCTGCAGTTTTTCAAACCATTTACTTTAATTTAAAAATTGTCCATAAACCATTTATGATGAGAATTATTAAAATGTTATCTGTCAAATTTGCAGGGCTAATGTTTTAAACAATATTTGTCATATCTTTCGTTAAGACAATTGTACGAAATTATACATTAGATGAAAGTTTGATGTTTAAGCTATAAAATAAAAAAAAATTATCACTATACCGTTCTTGGTTTTTGAGTTATGACCCATTGTATTTTAAATAGTTCCCTTGTAACTTTTTTAAGTTTTCACCCTGTAGATTCTTTCACGACCAACGGAGAGAGTCGTGAGTTTTGAAAACATATGTAAAATAATATGCTGAAAAAGATGGTTAGGGTCTCAATAAGTTCTACTTCATGATTGGGTAGGTGAACGATTTGGACAGGTCCCCGCTCCACTACAAACTTGTGTGTGTTTTTTGTATACATACAGGGTGGAACAAAAGTATCAAATAATGGCTTTAACTTTGTTATTTGCAAAGTTACAAAAAAATGTTCAATATAAAAGTAGTTTGGTTCGAGATTTTTAGTTTGTTGATATCTTCTTCTGGTTTGTTCCTATGGCAACCAACTTTTTCATTTTAAATGGCACCCATAATTTTTTTCTGTCAATTTGAAACAAGCATATTTTTCTCTATTCAGTCATAAAATTTTGCAATTTTTGGAAAAAAAATAGCGAGAAAAAAAATACTTATTACGACTCAATCACAACTAAATTAATTAATTTCACAATACTAAGATTTAGAAAAAATTAAATATTTAAAGAGTAACAAAGGTAGACTAAATACAAGAAAAACAGCAATACTAAATGTTCAAACTGAGCTCCGTTGACTGTCACGTAATGACCTTGATCAGTATTTAAATTTTACTGTAGTAGCTCTGTGTAATTTTTTTTAAGCTTATTTTTTTCAAAAATTACAAAATTTTATGACTGTATAAAGAAAAATATGCTTGTTTCAAATTGACAAAAAAAAATTATGAGTGCCATTTAAAAAGAAAAAGTTGGTTACCATAGGAACAACCCAGATGATATCAACAAACTAAAAAACCCAAAACATGCATGGTAAAGAACCAAACAACTTTTATATTGAACATTTTTTTGGAAGTTTGCAAATAACGAAGTTAAAGCCATTATTTGATACTTTTGTTCCACCCTGTATAGTAACACGCTGTATGAAAAAGTAAATAGTTCAAAAACCGCAAAAGATAAATACCTAGTGTTACATATTTTTAAAAAGCTATTTTCATGCTCTTTCATATTCCACAAAAACATACAGTATGTTATCAAACAAAAAGCACAAGTTTGTATTATAACTTTTTTTGGCGTTACTCAATTGTTTTTTTGATATCGTATTTAAAATCTATGTAAAAATAACTGAAACCTTAGTCTTTACACTTCTTTTCTTTTCTAATGCAGCTTTCAAAATGAAGGAGTATTTTATAACAAAAACTAATAAAGGTACCATAGTCTTCCAAATATTTGTTTTTTATATCTTTTAGAGGAATAAAGAATAGAAATCATAGAATTGAATCATATTATTTGAATATGGTAATTTCTAAAACGAGTCTTGATGTTACTGCTTCTGTTTTGGAGCCATTTTCAAGAGAAGAGGAAGCTCGAGAGGAAGGGATTTCTGGGATATGTAAGAAGTGCGAATCCGGGGTCTCAATCTGCATACTCCTTAGAGAGGATACCTGAAGACTAGTGGTAGATGGTGAGGTAGGTAATTCAAGTGGGATGATAGGCGGGGAATCACTATAGTCTAGATGATGGGTGGCTGGATGTGTAATGACTAATGAGGTCGTGTCGGTAGTAGGAATATTAGTGATTTTCAAGCATATCACAGATAATCACAATTGGGACGTTTCTCTATTTCAATTGCTTTATAAATTATTCATGTTTTAAGGAAATATACAGACGCTGGTTTTGTAGGCGGTGTTAAATTAGGGATGAGATAGAATCAAATTTTTGGACTGTCACTCAATGTTCGCATATTCTGTTATTAATATATCTGTTGGAGGGGCCAATGTAAATTTGTCAACAGTAGAGGCAAGGTATTTTGTCATCATGGGAGTCATTGGGGACTTGACCTTGATTTTTAACTAGGTTGGAAATAGTCTGTCGTGTCATAAATGTGGTTTTTATGTTTTTATTTTAGGACTCTTGAGATTCTACCTGTGATACCCTTGATATATGGTTGAAATGATTTATGTTGCTCAAGTGGTTCAGCCTGACATAGTTCTTCTTGACCATCACACCATGGTGATATGTATGTCGTCGAGTTATTAACACTGATCCTGCGGGATATCCCAGAGGATAATTCGCTGACGTTTCCTCTGTGAGGTGTCAGACACAACAGGAAGCTGTCCTGCATCAGACAACCGAAAATAATAATACAAAAATAATATTAACACTTATTAAATTATTTCAATTTTTATTTTTGAACACCCATTTCATTTTACATGTTAATATAAATGCAGATTTCTCATCTTGCTTTGATGAAATTTTCCCAAAGCATATCCTCGTGTAATTTTTGGTTCTTTTAGATTGTATCTGGTCTACTGGCTGCATCTACTAATCACTAATCCTCTGATGCTACCTAATTGCAATCATCAAATATTTCTTCGCATATCTTATTGAAAACTTTTAATAAATTCCATTTAGAAGAATTTTAATTTCAATTACATATTTGAAAATGCATATTGCTACCAACACAAGTTAAGTGGCAATAATCGTTCCATATATAAATTAGTAATTATTTAATTCTTATATTTCATTAAAAAATCTACCTCTATAAGTAAGTTTGGATTAACATGCTTTAAAAAATATTAAAAACAATAATAATAAGATTTAACTGTGTTTGGTATATTTTTTATTTGGATTTTTTTTAAATTAAAAATTTTAATTATTATTAATTAAGGGTACAAAGTGCAACACTAAAGGAAGATTAATATCAATCCCTTCTACGTCTCTATTTCTTATACGAATAATGTGCAAGTAAAATAAATAATTTTTGTATTATCTATATTTATTATTATGTACCTATTATCCAACAAACAACAGCATTAGTTAGATTTGGTAACAGCAAATAAATACATATACCGAGACATATACTGACTTTATGGAATAGAACAAGTTTTATTTCTAACTTACTCGACAAATGAATATCAGAATGGCTTATGAAAATATTTTGAATATAAGATAACTAAAATTATCGAATCCATGTTTTCCACCGAATAAGGATGTTGATTGAAGTTTTTATGTATTATTTTTAATAAGTTAATAATAATCTGAAATTAAACTTTTATTCAAAGTTGTAATAGGCATATTTACATAAAATTTTCATATTCACGAAACACTCAACACAGATTCAAACGTCTTGAAAATAAATTAACAATCAAATACTATTTTCAGTGATCGTCATGGTCGACATGAATACATGCAGAATAGATATATGAAACATGCAAGATGCATATAATTTTATATAGGTATATAATTTAAAATTTTAACATAATTATGGATGCATATGCAAATAACTATTTCTAACTATGCCATCAAAACGGGTTATCAATGTTCCAGGCAAATACACAAACTCAATAAACAAATTGCCATATAAACGTGACTGATTACCTGGTAACAGTAAAGGGCAACAATACTATCATTGGATGTCAATTTGACAAAAATGAATCTAGACTCAATATTGGGCAGCTTAGAAAGTTCTGGCCAATTTGGTCACATAATAAGCACTGAAGAGGGCATAGTGCTTCATAATTCATTATTAATATTACAGAATGAAAATCACTTCCGAAGAATATTTTTTTGGGGAAAAATATTAGGTGCCGAAAAAGATTACTATGTAGCTTATGGATACACAAGGGATGCACTTCACGGAAGAACTTATTATTACAGTATGAACTGTGTTAAATGGGGATTGTTGCCACAACCAACTAAAAATGGGGTATTATTAACTCCACTTTGTTCTACCAAGTTCCAAGGTAAATGTTCACTTAATATTTTAATTTGTTGACATTGTTGATTTGACCTTAGAAACCTAAGTCGTAAATACTATAATTTTTATTAATTGATATTTTGAAATCATTTTTATCTAATAAGTATATTAATATAATATCGTAAGAATTTTTTTTCCAACCGCCAATTCTCACAACATAATATAAATATTTAATAATAAGTAAATGAAATTTCAAGCAATCTGCAGTCTATATTTTAACTTTTTAATCTTAATAAGCCATATTAATGATTGTTTTTATATACAGGCGATCCATCTGTGGTAATAGATATTTTAATAGAAAAAGATGAAACTTTAATTCCCGAGAAAAGAAAACAACCTCAAATAAAGAAATTAAAAGAAGAGGACCGACTAGCCACTACTATTCACCTAATTACCGAAGAAGCTGCTGTTCTACCAAGGGGTGCACTATTTAGAAGACCCGACGGCGTGATTGTGGAGAATATAAGTTTTGAGGGTCTGGCAGCGTTAGAGGCGAGAGAAATCAAATCGTTCTTACATTTGAGAAAACCAACCCAAAAATGGAATACCAATTTGCTTACACGAGACGATTATAATTATGCTATGGATTTTTTAGATCCTTTAGATTTAGACATACCAGAGGGTTGCTGGATGATACAAATAACTGCTGCAGAAGATCTGGTTATCTTAAAATCTGTTTACTGGCCAGGAATGATTTTTTACCATTATCTTCGTACTCCCAGACATGGTTTCGTATATTTTGGACACGGTAAAAAATGTATGGATCTCCCTTTTATGCTAAGTCCATTTTTCGTATGATTTTGTTTTGTATCCTAGTTTCTAAATTAATCTTTGGGTTCTCTTACCTACTTTTATTATAAATAATTCTAAAATATTAATAAAACGACATTAATAATTTTAATTATTAGAATTATTGAAACCGTAAAATAAAATAATTAAATGTTTAATAACCTAACATAAGTCATAAATCGAAATTTTTTTGGGGCACACAGGGACAGAGTAACAGAAATGACCACAAAACATAGAAATGACAGAATAATTTTATTCTGTGTTTGTTGAGGTGTTCCGTGCCACAGAATAGATAATTTTGAGGTCAAGTCACAGAATTTTATTTATTCTATGGTGTCTTCACAAGAAGCGTCTAACAGAGGCTTAGGTTTTAGTCCGACGTGAAGTTGGTGAAACGGGCTGAACTTATTCTTGCTTTACTCGCGTTTTGTCAGTGGTGCGATGGTCTAGCGGAAACGAACCGGGCTGGCATGCAGATGGTTCCGGGTTCAAATCACACACCTTCTTTTGTTTTTTTTTTATTAAATGCGTCAGGCACGAGGTCTATTATCGCGAGTTAGAAACCGGAGGCGATAGCCGGAGGCAGGTTAGATATGTGTGTTATTCCCCTGATAAAGGATTTTTTTTTATTAGGTTAAAGGAATTTTGACAGCCCGTTTCTGTGACTAACTTCACGACAGACTAAAATCTAGGCCTCCGTTTAGCTCCGTATAAGTCACAGGCTATCTCACCTGTGGTGTCAAGTAAGTAGTCAAGAAGTTAAAGACTACAGAACATAAAAGAAGTCGCAAAACATAAAATTAAAGAAGCGGGACTGCATTACAAATTGGGAGAAACAAAGAAATTTATCTATTAGCTTTTTGACTGGACTTTTTCATGTGGGAGCAATTTGTAGGAGCGAGAGGGTTTGTGGTATTGGAGCACTGGCGGGTTTGCACCTGTCAAGGATTGTTAAAACAATCATTGTGCACCTATATCATAAAGTCATTAATAAAAATATTATTATTCATAGAAGAGTAGAATATATATTTTAGAAATAAGTTCATACTAATAAAATAATTATTTGTGGATTTAAATTATCACATAAAGAGCATAACATATAAGAAAGAGAAACATATATTATTTAATTTAATTGATTTTATATAATGGATTTTCGAAACTGTACACCGTTAAGAGATTTTAAACTTTAAAGTTGAATTATTCTATTCTATAGCATTGAGTAGGTACCAAATAATAATATATTCCTTTACTATGACTGATGGTCGAGATGGTAACGTATCTGCCTCTCACCCAAAAGTCCCGGGTTCGAATCCCGGTCGAGGCAATGGAAAATACTGTGAGAGGGATTTTTCCATTATACACGGATATTGGATGTGTGTATGTCCCCTCTGTCTTTAAATGTGTAGCCCCCTCCCGCACGAGGCTCTTCTAGAGCCTTGTGGGATAAAGGGTGATATTTACTCAATGTTTAGAGTCATCGAATACTGACAAAATTATTTAAATGTATTTAAAAATTTAAAAAAACATCTAATAAAAAGGTAGGTTGCACCACAGGTTAGCTAACCTGTGTTTGGACCTCAATAATAATTTTCGTTACAAGTCCGGTTGGTGCAACTTGTTACAGTCGAGTAGATGGACGAGGCGACGAAGAAGCCGAGTCCAGAATATCTAAACGAGACTGGAACAACACCTAACGGACGTGTATCGAATAATATTTTATTTCATCCCGTCATTAATTGTTTATTCGTATAATTAGAAACTTGTTTATTTTCTTAGAAAATTTAACATTTGACAGTTTTGATACTATTTTTTAATTTAAGGTTAATATTTATATGTCAAATAACTGTCAAAAGATATAATAACAGTTTGTGATTGGTTCGTAATAATGAATTTCCGGTGGCTTCTGGTACATTATCAGTAAATACAGAGGCGACACTAGCTCAAAATCCTTTGATTTTTGCCGCCACCGCGCCGTGTCCTTATGTTCCTTATTGTGCGCAAAGTATATAATTAGAAGGCATAAAGAAAAATAATAAAATTAAGTAAGATTCAAAATGAAATTTTGCATGTCTTAAACCTCGTCTTAAACCATATAAGTTGAAACAAAACCTAAGACTACTTTAGTGTTAATAATAAATTGTTAACATATGTAGGTACCATAGCGGCTGATGAAATTTCGTGTATGTCATATCTTCGTATTGGACATATATTTTAATGCATGACTATTAGGACTAAATAAAAGAGTTTTGTAGAAAAAAAGTCATAAAAATTTACAATTTGCAAAAATGACACACATAATAATTAAAGTTATTTGTAAAATAATTGCAAGATTTTTTTTTCTGATTAAGCGGAAAACTTATCGGTAGTGTTCACATTTTGTAAAAAAAATATTGTTTTTTTATAAAGTTACAGTTTAGAAATTTTATTTTAGGAGAAATATTTTATTATGCAAATTTCAAAACGGTGTAACTATATAAACAATATTTTTCTACGAAATTTGAAAACTGCCGATAAATTTTCCGACTAAATCAGAAAAAGAGTGTGAGAGTGTGTTGAAATTATTACTATATTTTATTAAATAATAAATTCACAAAGCAGTTACAGCACAAATAAAAACTAGTAAACAAAACCAAACAATTACATGTGCACAAGTGTGCACA
This sequence comes from Rhagium mordax, assembly GCA_963680705.1. Taxonomy (NCBI): domain Eukaryota; kingdom Metazoa; phylum Arthropoda; class Insecta; order Coleoptera; family Cerambycidae; genus Rhagium; species Rhagium mordax. Next base: position 20,390,127 of record OY796660.1, read on the forward strand.
TGTAATTGTTTGGTTTTGAACTGAGTTGAGAGTTGAGTGCATTGAGCAAATCTTTAAGGCCAAGGTAGGAGTCGGCAAAACAATCTAAGCCGATTACGAAATTCAACCGGCCGAAGATGAACGACCAGGTATATTTTGATCATGTACACGACGGGGGTTTTAAATTGATAATTGTATGCATCTGTCTCTAAATCCGAGTTTCCTTGTCTTACTGTCAAGTCTGTATTAGTCTGTGACATTATACAGTCTAGTACCGTAATACCTCACTTCTCTGCCGAGTACTGTAATGTTGTACTTTCCAGACGGGATGAAATAAAACATTAAACATTTGTCAGGTTTAGACGATTAAAGTTTCTATAATATCATAATATGTGGTATATCAAAACTGGTGTTTCTTAAAAAAATATATATCTCAAATAATGAATTTTCATATTTTCAAATGGGAGAACAAGTCTTTTCTTTAGATTAGAAGTGTCTCTTTTCCACAGAGACACAAAAATAAACTTCTTTTCTAAAAAATGCATAATCAGATGTAATTAAAAAAAGTTCTTCAGAATAGAAATGACATATTTGTAGAAAATTTGAGAATGATGGGCCATCGGAAAAAATGGACTATGAAAATTGTTAGAACACCTCTCATCTCATTTTGGATATTTTTTTCACGGCCACTAAATCAAATCAATGCCATCCATTTCAAGTATTCCGTTCCAGACTGAAATTGATACCACAGTATAAACCATCAACGACATAAGAATTACTATGTGGTTGGTATAAACCAACGACATAAGAATTACTAGACACGTAATGAAATGGACTCGTCCACGTACTCAGCGTCTCATTGGTTACAAACACGTGGCCCACCAATGAGACGCTGAGTACGTTGGACGAGTGCAAACAAATCGGAATCATTACTTGTCTAGTAATTCGTATGTCGTTGGTATAAACTGTGTGTCCATACTATGATAACAGTCATATATGAGAAAATAGCACTTTTCCGACCTATCCGGGATTCGGGAAGTATGTATTTCCCGGACTAGGCCAGGAAGAATTACTCTTTAAATTTCAATTTAAATATATATTAATTTAAACAAGAATTAGAATATTCCTAATTTTGTTCTACAAATAAATATTATAAAGAAACGTACTTTATTGATTTATTATTTCACACGGTTGCCGAAAAAATAGTGTACGCAACGTTCCCGGAAACTGTTTTTTTTGGATTCGTAGACTTCTAGGACTCGCCTACGGCTTGTCCTGGAATCTTGTTTACTCGTCCAAAAAAACAATATTTTCCGGACTTGTTACGTAATGAGCGTTGTATAAATAAATGGCATATTATTATTCACGAATGGAAAAATTGCGCACGGCGCCGCGTAACGGCGAGTGCGGTAATTCCATGAGTGCGTAATTGCTTTACAAACTCGAATAGCCCGTGGGTGAAGTCAAAGTCGCCGCTGTATCCAAACAAACTTTAAGGTTATGAAGATTTAAATATTTTATAAAAAGAGATACCTAGCGTTGATAGTTATATTCCTCGACTTTTGTCAAAACTGCTTTTAATACATTTAAAATTCACAAACGGAAACATATCATATAATATACAAACCAAAGATGAAATAGTTTTGTATGGATACAAAAAATGGCCGCTATACGTCATCACTAATACAGCGTATTATGTACTGTGTTGTAATATTGGTCACGTGGTCACATTAGACCACACCTCAGCGGCTCAGCGTGCAATTTGTTTACGATGTGTGAAGGTGCATATTCACCAAAAAAGCAAACGCGAATGAAAAGCAGCGAGAACGAGCAAGCATTCTTTATTAATTATCGTGGTGTGAGTATATACCTGTCAGCGAGCGAGGAAATATTTGTTTGCTTGTGTTCAAGAAAGGTCGGACTCGTGTCGACGTCTGGAGATACAACAAAAAAACGAGCAGGAGCAAACATCCGCGAGCGAGCATTCTTTGCGATTAATCGTTGGGTGTGGACACTTTTGCGAGCGAGCGAACGTTGTTGCTCACGTTCACGTATAATCGAGACGGCAGCGGTGCATCAAAGAAAAATCGTGTTCTTGCTTGTTGTGCATGGAGTGGAATAACGATTTAGTTTTAAAATTAATTGATAATTACAGAGAAAAAACCATATTGTGGGATACGAACATAGAGATAGAATATAATAAGGAGATGCTATACGATATAAATAGGTAAGGAAATAACGGTACCACTGGGCGGAGCTTATTGTAGCACCAATATGGCGGCTTTAACAGAGTTGGATTAAGCGCGTTCTCACGATTCGATTTTAGTTGGTCAACTTTCAACTTTCGTAATCAACTAAATTCGGTGCAGTTTTTGGTTCTTTTTAGAAAAGATATTTAATCTAGTAGAACTAGTTTTATGGGGCTTATAGGTCCCTTTGAAAGAAAACTGCACTATTAGTTCAATAGTACCAATTCCTACAGCTTCTTAATTGGGTGTGTGGATGATGGTAAATATGGAAAGTAAAACAATAGGCAAATAAGTAAATTTATCTTTAATTTATATACCCATGTTATACATTGTTTCAGAATACATAAATATACAGTACCCCAAGAAAAATTATAGCCAAATTGGAAACAAAGACGGGATGATCGTGCGTAAAGCGTAAATAGAGAAAACGATCAGTGAATGTGTAACGCCCACATTCCTTCGAAGTGGTGCGTACCAATCAGAAGATTTTCTCCGGGGCTATATTGAATAACTGCATCTTCCTGTCGCAGTCCTTTGTGTATTTCGAACGGTTCCTATATTATGTCGTTCTGAAGTTTAACTGCGGACGTGGTATCAACCATAGTCATTTTAATCAGACAAGTTACTAGTTAGCTTCATTGGTACTCCGAGTTCGTTCATAACATCGTGCAACATCGACCTAAGAATGTTATCATACGCTGCTTTAAAGTAGATGACAAGTGGTGCATACCAGTGTTATACCAATGTCAAATTCTCTGGATTTTTCTCGGATTTGATGCAAAGTGAACATTTGGTTGGTAGTTGAGCGACCTGGTCTGAATCCTGACTGATATTCTCCGAGGTGGGCTTCAGAGAATGGTTTCAGTGTTTCATTTGGGTGGGTCCTCCGGCCAGCAGCTCTTGAAAATGTTCTGTCCATCCAAATAGAATATATTTTTTATTGCTTATTAAGTTTCTTCCTTTGAGTCTGACTCTACAGATATTAGTTCTTGGTTTAAAAACCTTTCTTGTCGCATTTCTCTTCCCTTGTAAGATGCTTGTATTTGTCTACCGCCGCCCTTTGTCCTACGCTGTAGCATGTATAAAGTACACTACCAATAATAGCATTTATATACCATAATTTTGTAGGTACGGGTCTGTTTATTGTTTATACTAACTTATGAAATGTTATTACGACATCTTTTTATCCACGCCGTCTCTGCTACAGCAGCTACGCACAGCACAAGACAAACTAACAAAAAATACTTAGACAGTTCTCAAAACACAAATGAAATGCTAAATATTGCTCAACATGAACTGACAACAAATGACACTACAGTTTGACATTTTTGACAAAAAAGTAGTAGCAATATGGCGGACATGAAACCACTTTTGCCACGTGATGCCGTCTCCCTATTATATTCTATCTCTATGGATGCACATGATCCATTTGACGGCTTTAGGGCTATTGTAATAAATTTAAACGTTCGGTGATTGATTATTTTTACATAAACGCTGATTAAAAGATGAAATAATTATTTGAGGTGTTTATATATATCTGTATTTGTGATATATGACATTTTTAGGTGAACATCCAGATCACTAAAAACTAGATTTTAAATACAATACCACAGATTATATAGTTAATCTGTGACAATACATCATGTCCTACACTTACTTGCCATTCCTCAAATTTATTTTGTCTTTTCTGTAGAAATATCTAATATTTGATACCTTTTTTACTTTTATTATGATTTTTACACATAGCTACAGCACAATTCGTCATTATAAATTGTAATAGTCAATAACAAACACATAACAAAGAAATATATACTAATTTTTCTGCCACAGAGAGCAGAAACACTACTAAAATCCAATATTTTAAAAATAAAAAACTGACAAACTGTCAAAAGTTATTAATAATTACAGTCGAGTTTCGATCTATGACATTAGTTCCTCGTCGAATGTCATGTGACGTAATACACCGGATAGCACCGGATGTAGGTACGAAATTCGTGCATGCGTCGTAGCATTGTTTGTAATAAACAAATAGTCGTAACGTAACGTGAACGACACCGGAGGCTACGGTCGTAATAATGGGCACACATCATGATACAACAACACAAGATATGATATCAAAGCGTTCAAATCATTGAGTATATAAAATAATAAAGAGGCGCAACTGTCAAGGTTTCGAGATTTTAGAATTGTATTTTTTTGCCAATAACTTCATGAGTGTCATCAATTTTTAGTGCTACGGGAAGGTATTTGTAATGTGGCTGTGTAGCCCTTAAAATTGAAAAAAATCATGAAGCTATTAGTAAAAAAATACAACACTAAAATCTCGAAACCTTGACAGTTGCATCTCTTTATCATTTTTTACTCAATGGTTCAAATTTCGTCCGGTTTGCGCATGACGTCACACAGTGAGTAATTTTTAAAATCTATATGTCGCGTATCGAATTTAATATCAAATTTTGTTAGTTAGGAACTCTGTTTTATGGCTTTTATTCATAATATAGGTTCACTGATTATAGTGTAATACTAAGTTAATGACGGCTATTTAAATTATTACATTTTAGATGAAATTTATTAGAGCCCAGAGATAACACTGATTATTACATTTGATATATTTTATGCAGAAATTTCTATATTATACGTGAATATAAGTATTAATAATACGAAATTAACTCCCAATTTATATTTTTCGTAGGCATGTGTTTCGATTTGTAATTGTTGAATATGTCTGGCCCTACAAATTAATAATTTTGGGGTTAATTCTATTCAAAGTTTTCAAAATTAAAAAAATGGCAAGTCAAATGTAAAAAAGGATAAATTAACCATACCTATATCAGCACCTCAGAGGTCAACTATATATTAAGTCATAAAGAGTAAATTTTACAGGGGAAGTATGTAAAACAATTTTTTAAATTCGTAACAGATTTGTGCCTTTAAAGGATTAATATTAAAATTTACAGATATCACATATTCTAAAGAATAGGTACTTTTAATGATTACTAATAAATATTTAAATAAAAAACAAACAGTTTTCAAAAAAATTGACTTGATACTTTTGGATTTTTTTCAAAAACTTGACTTAGTACCTGTAGTATGACTTAGTATTAAATTATGATTTCAATAAATTTAATAAGGTTGACTTGATACTAAATATAATGCATTGAAAGGAACAAAAAAACCAAATCTTTTGGTTATTGATGAAAAACGGTTTTCAGATTTTATTACAGCTTGAAAATTTTAAATTTTTGCTATTGTGACACACTGTTTAATGTTTAAATCAAGACCAAAGCATTTTCAGATTTTGTTGGGACACCTGAATTAATTAACACATTTAACTTTAATACTGTTTATTTAAAAATTGATTAAGAACATTTTTTTACTTAATGACTATATAAGTAAATGGGACGAAACTTCTAAAACAATAATTATTGCCTTTAAGATTTTTAACACATGAATAGCAGTATTGTATTTAGTCAAAAACATAATATTTCTTGACGGTAAAAAGTATCAAGTCGTTTATCGTATGTAATATCATAAGTGCTTAAAATTTTATCGATAAATTTTTTTCGAGAGCGATATTGCCTAGTAATATTAAGAGTGTAAATTGGCCACTTTATTATCTAATTAAATCACGAGCGCTTTGGCACGAGGGATTTAATTTTTGATAATAAAGTGACCAATTTACACGAGTAATATTACTGTTGGCAATAATATCGCACGAGAAAAAACTTATAGGTAAAATTTTCAAGCACGAATGGTATTTGCGGAGAATATTTCACGAATAAATTATTTAAATACAAAAACATATCTTTAACGACGAAATGTCAAAGTAACGTATTAAGTGACAGTTGACATAAAGAATGATTTTATCGCGATAAATTAACTCCTATATGAAAAAGTCTATTTGACAGTCACGTTTTGTCACTTTGACAGCGATAAAAAAGGTGCATCGTTTTTTATCACCGATAAAAATGCCTGCTACTCAAAATCAGTGTACATCTAGTAGTCGCACGTCACTTTAAAATCAGTATACCAAACCAAACCATTTATAACAACTGTATTTTTAATAACTGTTCCTTTAAATAATTGTATAAATAAAAATAATTATTATTGCTGTTCGTTCACATATTCCGTCGTTAATTTATCTTGCCAAAAAACACTCGAGCTTTTCCTTTATGGATAAATTTCTTTGTAACTCAACATTTTGCCAATCAGTAATTTTGCTCGAAAAACTGACATTTGACAAAATCGCTCGACCTCCGGTCTCGCGATTTTTTCATGTCAGTTTTTCTCTTAAAATGACTATTTGGCAAAATTGTTTCGTTACGAAGAGAAATTTATCCGATAAAAAAAAGCTCTTGTGTTTTTACTGTTGATAAATTAACTCCTATATGAAAAAGTCTATTTGACAGTCACGTTTTGTCACTTTGACAGCGATAAAAAAGGTGCATCGTTTTTATCACCGATAAAAATGCCTGTTCCTCAAAATCAGTGTACAGGGTGTCCCAAATTGCTTGATTTTGGCTGGTTTTCCTATTTCCAGACCAGATAGAGAAAAACTGACATATGAGTCTAGAGCTCGATTTTTGTGAAACGCCGATTGGTGAAAACCACATTTCAATATCTCTAACCGTTTCCGAGATATCGGCAAAAGTTGACATTTTACAGATTCCGAAAAACTTTTTTTAACGTTAAAAAATGTTATTTTTAAAGAGAAATGTGTTATATTGGCAGCAAGGATGACTAGACATATCTTGGCATATATATTTTTGGAAAGCTTATTTTTTTTTCTTATTTTCTAAAGTCAAAGCCAAAACTATGGTTTCCATTTGAAATAACAAAGTTAGCTTTGATATCAAACAATCGAAAAGCGATATATTTTTTTTGACAAATGCATCTTATTCTACGTCAAAAAGTTTTTACCGTTTGAAAAAATATCCAAAAATAAAAAAGTTGACATTTTTTCGGAATCTGTAAAAATGTCAATTTTTGCCGATATCTTGAAAACGGTTAGAGATATCGAAATGTGGTTTTCACCAATCGGCGTTTCACAAAAATCGAGCTCTAGACTCATATGTCAGTTTTTCTCTACCTGGTCTGGAAATAGGAAAACCAGCCAAAATCAAGCAATTTGGGACACCCTGTACATCTAGTAGTCGCACGTCACTTTAAAATCAGTACACCAAACCAAACCATTTATAACAACTGTATTTTTAATAACTGTTCCTTCAAATATGTAATTGTATAAATAAAAATAATTTTCGTTGTTGTTCGTTCACATATTCTGTCGTTAATTTATCTTGCCAAAAAACACTCGAGCTTTTTTTTTATGGATAAATTTCTTTATAACTCAACATTTTGCCAATCAGTAATTTTGCTCGAAAAACTGACATTTGACAAAATCGCTCGACCTACGGTCTCGCGATTTTTTCATGTCAGTTTTTCTCTTAAAATTACTATTTGGCAAAATTGTTTCGTTACGAAGAGAAATTTATCCGATAAAAAAAAAGCTCTTGTGTTTTTACTGTTGATAAATTAACTCCCATATGAAAAAGTCTATTTGACAGTCACGTTTTGTCACTTTGACAGCGATAAAAAAGGTGCATCGTTTTTTATCACCGATAAAAATGCCTGCTCCTCAAAATCAGTGTACATCTAGTAGTCGCACGTCACTTTAAAATCAGTACACCAAACCAAACCATTTATAACAACTGTATTTTTAATAACTGTTCCTTTAAATAATTGTATAAATAAAAATAATTATTGTTGTTGTTCGTTCACATATTCTGTCGTTAATTTATCTTGCCAAAAAACACTCGAGCTTTTTCTTTATGGATAAATTTCTTTGTAACTCAAAATTTTGCCAATCAGTAATTTTGCTCGAAAAACTGACATTTAATAATAATAATAATAATAATAATAATAATAATTTTTATTGCCCAACAGAAAAAAATCCAATAACAGGACAACTTACAAGAGTATAAAGTATAATATTATCATACAGAGATATAACAGAAGTAAAAAAAAAAAGAAATATAAATTATTAAATAAAGTTACAGATTATTATTTGCAACACTCAATAAATTATTCAATGAACAGTTGTTAATATCACAAAGATCAGCTATTTTGTTGAAGTTGTCACACATTACATATATGGGAGATTTCAAAAGGATATTGGTTCTAACATTACTGCAGTAAAATGCATGATTTATTCTTAAATTATGTCTAGGTATTTGAAAATTGATCATTGCCAATAGTGCAGGTGCATCCACTATATTATGTAATAGTTTAAACAAGAATATGAGACTCGACACTATTCTTCTATGGTTCAAAGTTTGTATGTCAAATCTGGTAGTTCAAAACCACGTGCGGGATATACTCCATCAACTTTGTAAGCTAAAAATTTCAGGAAGCGTCTTTGTACACGTTCTAACATATTTACATGTGTATCATAGTGAGGATGCCATACCAACGCACCATACTCCAACTTAGAACGCACAAGTGAGAAATATAGCATTTTAAGAGCAGATACATTCGTAAAGGTCCTGCAGTTGCGTAATATAAATCCAAGCATCTTAAGAGCAGCAGCGGAGGTTAATGTAATGTGTTCAGTAAAGGTGAGCTTACTATCAAAATTTATACCTAAATCCCGGATAGAACTGCAACGTATCAGCCGAATAGAATTAAAAGAGTAGTTGTAACATATAGGATCATTTTTTCTTGTAAAGGAACAAACCTTACACTTAGAAACGTTCATAAAAAGCATATTATTATCACACCAAGCTTGAACTAAATCTAATTGTGACTGTAATTCAGAGCAATCCTCATCGCTATTTATGACAGCATATAACTTTAAGTCATCTGCAAATAAAAGGTTATCACAACTCAGGATCGATGATAAATCATTGATGTACATAATAAATAGCAGGGGGCCTAAGTTAGACCCCTGCGGAACACCAGATGTTGCTATATACCTTTTAGAGCTAAAACCATTGTAACTGACATAAAGCTTCCTATTCTCGAGATATGAAGAAAATAAATGAACCAGAGGATTGTTAAAGCCGTAGTAGCTAAGTTTGTTAAGTAATATAGCATGTATTTGACAAAATCGCTCGACCTTCGGTTCGCGATTTTTTCATGTCAGTTTTTCTCTTAAAATCACTATTTGGCAAAATTGTTTCGTTACGAAGAGAAATTTATCCGATAAAAAAAAAGCTCTTGTGTTTTTACTGTTGATAAAACTGTTTCAGGGATTTTATCGATATAATACTGCTGTCGTTGGACCAAATTTAAAAATTGTAGTAGTTTCATTGGTTAATAATTTCTGAGTGAAATAATCTTACTGAAAATACACAAAAAATTTAAATGTGAATCAAAACATGAAATGCACAACAATAATACTTATATTTGTAGTTTGTAACTAGCTGTTTCTATTAGATTTATTAGAAAATACATTATTCTTAAGGCGGATTTAGCCAACATTTTCATAATTATAAGCATAGTCGTATTTTTAAGCGTATGGATAAGCACATGCATAACTTTAACATTGATTTATACAACTTCTTAACTATAAGCGTATTTATAAGAAAGACGCCTAAAATGATAGTCTGTCATTTTTGAGGTACCAAATAGACTCATTTTTAAGTTTACAGCAAACAAAAAATATATACGTATTATGAAAAGTACCAAAACAATCAAATTACGCTGAGAAAACTTGGGTTTTAGGTTAGAATGTTGAACCACAAAACACTATTGTTTACTGAGCATGCGCACTTTCATTTTGTTCTTAAGCATATTCATAAAGTTAAAAGTTAGGAACTTCAAGGTTAAACCTTATGTATAAAAATACGCTTATCGATAATGAATGTTGGGTAAATGGTCTCATACAAATATGGACTTTTAACTTTTGTGCTTATGCATTAAAAATATCCATATGCATAAATATACGTTTATGAAGTTGGCTAAATCCGCCTTTACCTGTATATGTTTCTTGAAGTGAGGTTATGTAAGGTAACATCTCATTTGAGTTAGCGCGGGGTAATCAGTATCAAGTCACTTTAAGACAGTTTACCTCTTACAGAGTGCATGACTTGAAACTGTTTAACGACGCCTATATATATATATATCCCGTATGGTTACTGCTACGACGTAAAACAGTTTACCGCTAGATATAATACAACATTTTTAGTGACTTGGTACAAAAAGGTCAAAATGAAGAAAATAGTGACTTGATACAGTTGACCTCTGAGGTGCTGATATACATTCAATATATTTGATATTTAAGAATATTGAAGAATGTTTTTACGTAAAAATACAGTGCGATCGCCAGACAGTAGGCAGCATAATAGAAAACTTATTTATAATTAATTTCTCAAAAATTGTTTCTTGCCGAAAGTTAAGAAAAACCAGTTTTGACGTCAAATTTTACCTTTAATATGTAGGAAGTTAAAAAAATATAAAAATGTTAATAATTAAGGTAAAAAATGTAAATAAACTTTCTCTAAAAATTTTCTAGTTACTAAGAAAATTGATGCTAAATAGTACATTGTGTGCTTAGTAAGAGAAATTTAACATTCCCGGGCGACCGTGCAGATTGCTTGTCGAGGCGCAAGCAACATGGAGTTCGGAAATATGCTTTTATTCACAATCATATATTATGTAATGCTTCAATTGCCAGCTTATAAAAAGTTGGGAGGCGGGCATTTGTTCACTCTTCTTTTCCAGCTAACCAGCTAGCCGGTAATAGTATATTACGTAATGAGAGTTGTAAATAGCATATTACGCACGAATGGAAAAACTGCGCACGATGCCGCGTAGCGGCGAGTGTGGCAATTCCATGAGTGCGTAATTGCTTTACAACTCGAATTATGTACTATACTTTACCTACGATCGTATTTATTGAAATTAAATCACAATTTTGTATTATTTGTTGCTTATGTCAGTTTTGACAGAGCTAGAACATTAAGTTTTGCACCTGCCATTTCTAATAATTTTAGCCTGGTGTCAGAAATATGAACTACAAGTGTTGTGTAAAGTAGGTCACGTGGTCACATTGCATTGCACCTCAGCGGCTGAGCGTGCGATTTGTTTACGGTGTGTAAGGTTCAATTTACGTAGGTGGCGGAGAGTGCGTTTTCAGCTATTTACGTTAGTGATCGTAGGTAAAGTAGCTTTACCGGCTAGTTAAACGTCACTTTTCCGGCAAGTTAAACGTCACACTTTGCGGCAGCAAATCTTCTGGTTATCTTTTGTGCAGCAGCTTTAAAATTCAGTGAAGTACACTCTCTAAGTCAGAAATGATCAGAATCAAACATTTTGTTGTAGAATTTTGAGCGAATTTAACAGAAATTATTGATAATAAATACTTGTGGAAATAACCTAATTTATTTGACAGAAGAACCTTAATGCTCGTTACCTAGCAACGCTCAACTTTTATCACTGCAGCCTACCTACTTATTTTGTATAATTTCCTAATTCTCATTCACTATCTATTCAATTAAATAAAAAAATTGTATGCTGATATGTTATTATACAATGATTGTGAATAAAATAGTATACATACCTCGCATGTACTATTACTACGATGGTACACATACTATTTTTTCTGAAACTGCGTTTCCATACACCCTGCATTTTTTTTATTTCAGGGAAATAAAAAACGTTATATCGTGCGTAGAATCTCTTGACTGATGGTCGAGATGGTAGAGTACCTGCCTCTCACCCAAAAGTCACGGGTTCGAATCCCGGTCGTGGCAATGGAAAATACTGTGAGAGGGATTTTTCCATTATACACGGATATTGGATGTGTGTCCCTTGTCTTTAAATGTGTAGCCCCCTCCCGCACAAGGCTCAGCCTTCTGGGATAAAGGGGGTCGTAATTACATGTGGTGTATTTATTTATTTATTTATTTATTATTATTATCAACATCACAATCGTACACAGCACATCTCATTTTCGACGATTTTTTAACTTTTAAACCCAAAAATATCCGCAACAACTTGACAATTCTACCTGACACTCCTGACAGCTGGGCGTTTAATGGCGTCCTAGCTCACCGACTGACGTCATGAGCTGCGCGATATCTTATCTCTTATTTATTGTATCATGGCATAGAGATAGAATATTAGGAGACGCTATACGATATAAATAGATAAGGAAATAATGGTACCAATGGGCGGAGCTTATTGTAGCACCAATATGGCGGCTTTAACAGAGTTGGATTAAGCGCGTTCTCACGATTCGATTTTAGTTGGTCAACTTTCAACTTTCGTAATCAACTAAATTCTGTGAAGTTTTTGGTTCTTTTTAGACTAGATATTTAATCTAGTGGAACTAGTTTTATGGGGCTTATAGGTCCCTTTGAAGGAAAACTACACTATTAGGTCAATAGTACCAATTCCTACAGCTTCTTAATTGGGTGTGTGGATGATGGTAAATATGGAAAGTAAAACAATAGGCAAATAAGTAAATTTATCTTTAATTTATATACCCATGTTATACATTGTTTCAGAATACATAAATATACAGTACCCCAAGAAAAATTATAGCCAAATTGGAAACAAAGACGGGATGATCGTGCGTAAAGCGTAAATAGAGAAAACGATCAGTGAATATGTAACGCCCACATTCCTTCGAAGTGGTACGTACCAATCAGAAGATTTTCTCCAGGGCTATATTGAATAACTGACACGTCAGCGCATCTTCCTGTCGCAGTCCTTTGTGTATTTCGAACGGTTCCTATATTATGTCGTTCTGAAGTTTAACTGCGGACGTGGTATCAACCATGGTCATTTTAATCAGACAAGTTAGCTTCATTGGTACTCCGAGTTCGTTCATAACATCGTGCAACATCGACCTAAGAGTTATCATACACTGCTTTAAAGTATATGACAAGTGGTGCATACCAGTGTTATACCAATGTCAAATTCTCTGGATTTTTCTCGGATTTGATGCAAAGTGAACATTTGGTTGGTAGTTGAGCGACCTGGTACGTCTGAATCCTGACTGATATTCTCCGAGGTGGGCTTCAGGGAATGGTTTTAGTGTTTCATTTGGGTTGGTCCTCCAGCTAGCAGCTCTTGAAAATGTTCTGTCCATCCAAATAGAATATATTTTTTATTGCTTATTAAGTTTCCTCCTTTGACTCTGACTCTACAGATATTAGTTCTTGGTTTAAAAACCTTTCTTGTCGCATTTCTCTTCCCTTCTAAGATGCTTGTATTTGTCTACCGCCGCCCTTTGTCCTACGCTGTAGCATGTATAAAGTACACTACCAATAATAGCATTTATATACCATAATTTTGTAGGTACGGTTCTGTTTATTGTTTATACTAACTTATGAAATGTTATTCCCGACATCTTTTTATCCACGCCGTCTCTGCTACAGCAGCTACGCACAGCACAAGACAAACTAACAAAAAATACTTAGACAGTTCTCAAAACACAAATGAAATGCTAAATATTGCTCAACATAAACTGACAACAAATGACACTACAGTTTGACATTTTTGACAAAAAAGTAGTAGCAATATGGCGGACATGAAACCACTTTTGCCACGTGATGCCGTCTCCCTATTATATTCTATCTCTATGTATCATGGGCACACATCATCCAACACGCCATCTACCAATGATCCACCGGTACTAACAAGAGGTTGAATAACTATATACTTTTATAAACAATGATAATACCAATAAATCTATCATTTCCAATTGAAATTAAAATTTTGTGGACATGCCTATTCATTCATAAATACCGGGAGTGAGGCTACTCTATATCTACTCTGCCTCAGCGGCCGAGCGAGGGCAGGCGAGGGATTTGTTTACGGTGTGTGAAAGGTAAGTTCATGCACTCGCGATTTGCGATTTGCGATATGCGATTTTATAACGAAAAATAATGTTCGTTCATGCACAAACGCGAAAACTAGTTACTTTTGAATTTCAAACATACTTGTCTTGTCAGACTTGCTGTTGTTGCTGTTAACCAAAAAATTATACATATACAACCATAGTATAAGGATAATGGTATGTCAGGTTGCCATCCAATTTGTGTATCTACTGCGCATTACGTCACTCAGTTTAAAAAACGTCGAAAGTCCGCACATTTAATCTTTATTTTAATAGTGTTAACGAATAGCACCATGCTTGCTTGTGCTGTGGCTGGGTGTGTAACAATTATTACACGAAGACAAAAAGGTACTGACATCAAGTATTTTACATTTCTTCGCGTTGAAAAGCTCGCGAAAGTATATAGATCAGCGATAAAATTAATGTGAAAAATAGCAGGTTAATTTTTTATTTCGCCGGTTTATCCTTTTCATTACCTATTGTCTGTTTATAGCACGTATTTCTTCTGTACATTTCAACCCAACAGAATCAACAGATTTTGAAATTTCTTTAATACAGCAGATGTTGTTATATTCCCCCCAGAAACAGTAGAAATTGAAGATCTGATGCAGTTCCAACTGTTAATATGCCTGGTGTTGTTTCTTGACTGTCGTAAAAGGAAAATAAATTGTGATAGATCGCTTAGGATGGAAAAAATATTAAAAATAGACTACTAATTTTAGGTTAGAATTCCAACTAACAAAAAGCATCTTATTTTATTAGATTAAGCCAATTAAAACTTTATTAATAATGCACTGAACAAGATTTTAGTTGATAGTACAGAAATTAAGTAGAAATTTTAATAAAATTAACATAATATTCGATAATTTTAGAAAATACATATTTTTGAGGTTAATTGTGATGTCACCCCTGCCACTTTTTAAACTGAGTGACGTCACCGTGCCTGCGCGCGGGCATACCATTCTCATTATACCATGCATACAACAAAAAAGGAAAAAACTACTTGATAACAAGTAAATACCATGAATAGTGCTTATGTGTTGAGGCTTTTACAACGTAGAAGAATAATTATAACTTAGTATTTAATCAGAAAAACAAAAAAAAGTACAGAGATTTGTGCAGTGAGAGAAATTTTTATGAAAAGAAAAGATCGGGACTTAAATGCAAAAAATATATAGTTCATCGGTATCTCTATGAAGAAAATCCCATGAGCATTTTAAAAAAATTTCGCGATAATCGCGA
Organism: Rhagium mordax; assembly: GCA_963680705.1. Classification (NCBI taxonomy): domain Eukaryota; kingdom Metazoa; phylum Arthropoda; class Insecta; order Coleoptera; family Cerambycidae; genus Rhagium; species Rhagium mordax. The sequence goes on from OY796660.1 coordinate 20,405,442, forward strand.
AAAATAGAAACAATTTCAATTTTCCCTCCCCCCAAATTTAAATTTTACGATTCTCGCAATAAATTGAATTACAAATAGTTGTGTCTAACATTTTTGTAACTAGCCAATCAAATTAAATCCTGAAAATCGCAAATCGCAAATCGCGAGTGCATGAACTTACCTTAAAGGTGGAGATATACACCAAAAAAGCGAGCAGGAGCAAACATAGCGAGCGAGCATTCTTTGCAATTAATCGTTGGGTGTGGACACTTTCGCGAGCGAGCGAACGTTGTTTGCTCACGTTCACGTATGATCGAGACGGCAGCGGTACACCAAAGAAAAATCATGTTCTTATTGCTTTTTGGGTAGTGACACGTAGTTGAAAATAGTTGAACATTCGCAGCGATCCTACATGGAGTGGAATAACGATTTAGTTTTAAATTTAATTGAAAAGTACAGAGAAAAAACTATTGTGGGTTACGAAAGATGTATATTTGCACTTGCACAGAGAACTTTGTTCGGGACGCCATAATTAAAATGTTTGCTTGCAAACATGCGGATCATCGCTGAATTTCAATAAAATCGCTTTATAGTGACACACCTAAATTTAAAAGTCAGAGCACAAGCAAACATCAAGGGAGCACGATTAAATGTTTGATCTTGTTTGCTCATGCTCGCTTTTTTGGTGTATCTCCACAAAGAGAAACTCTGTTATTGCCTGTTTTATGTGGACGGAGATTATTTGTTCGGTGTTCGAGAACTATGTGTAAATGTGATGTTCTTAAATAATGTTTTACCACCAACGCTTCCTTTTCTTATTTAACGATTTACAAACTATGTATCACAGTAAATGGTGCACTTGTACAAAGTAATTCATGGTTTTGGTCAGCCATATTCAGTTCGCAATAATAATATTGAAGTGATCGCTGCAAACTACGGATCAATTGCGAACGCAAGAATATATTTTGTCTGGAATAGACGCAATGGGAGCATTTGTAAAACTACTAGCAAACGTCCGCGAACAAGAGCGAGCACTTGCTCTCCTTTGTTTTTTTGGTGAACATGCACCTTAAGATGCAATTTAAATAGTTGGCAGAGAGTGCGTTTTCAGCTATGTATTTACATTTAAGTATTATTGATCGTAGGTAAATTATTATTTTGTCACTTTCGGTAAATAAAAGAATATGGCCTCCTTGCCTCTTTGATAACTTGCCTAGCTCATTCAACTAGATTTTCCATTGCGGAGGACGAGTATTTTGTTTCCGGTCTGCAATGGTGTTTTTCCTACATTTCTTTGGCTAGCGTATGCATATTTGCCCTTTCTGTATTTCGTTATATTATATGGCGCAACTGCACTGATATACTTACACTTTTTCTACATTATAAGTGCGTAACCTTATATGTATAGTGTGTAGGTGAAAGAAAAATACCTACAACCTTCATATACTTGTGACCGACCACGGTGATCGGATTATTCGTTGAACACGCCTTATACAGGGTGAATACCAATTACTTATTTTAATTTTAAGGTAGGTCCCTAAATGGTATGGCCATATACCAAAAATAATAAATATAATAATATACCCTGTAGTTTTCGAGAAAGAAAATAAATTAAAATACGTCAACATTTTCAGAACTTCGTAACTGACCTATCTCAACAGAAAATAAATCAGGATAGGTCTTTGCCTCTGGCATTTACCTTGTTTTTTGCAATCATAAAATTCACTAGTTTTTGCTGTCACTGTCAATTAACTTGTCTCCGACCGCAAATTTATAACATTAGAACAGTGTCGGCCTGTGTTGCAATTATGATTTTTTCCCCTGTGTAATTTGCAGGTGGTCGAATATGAAAGATCGCCGAACGGCGGCTTAACTTTATTAGACGTTTTTTGTCACGTGTTTTACGTTAGAACTTGGAGTCTGTGACTTGATACAAGACATGTTGTTCACCCTATAAAAGTGGGTCAGTAAAGCGACGAAGCGGTACTCAAAAGTTTACCAGAATTTTACGTAGGGTAGGTCAGTTTTTCAACTTTCTCTTTTATATTTTTTTATTGGTAATTTGTGTTATAAATATCAACAGAAACACTCTCTTAAAATTAAAATGAGTAATTGGTATTCACCCTGTATATATTTTTAGGGTGTGTTCAAAATAACCCGTCCACCATGGTCGGTGATTCAGATTTCAGAGTCAAACGATTGGCTGGAACCGGCTTTAAAATGCCCCTGTGTTTGTTGCCCAATGCTAAAATTAAGGATCGAAACAAGACTACAGTGCAAAAAGTAAATTTGTTACTATAGTATGTCTCACCAACACAAATGAATAGACTCCTCCCCAAAAATGTCCGCTAAATTTGAATAGAATTTCTCTATTGGTCGTATTTATAGAACCCGAATTACAAAGCAACTCTAGATTTGACCTGACTAAGGCCGACTCTACAAGTACTCGCGTAACGCATTAAACTTTTACATATTTTGCAACAGACCAATCAGAACGCATTAGCGCTAAACGTATGAAAAACGCGAATAAATGGGGAGCCGGCGTGACTGCCAACTGTGTTATTAGATTCGTTTTTATGACATTTCACATTTCATCTGGGAGTTAAAGTAATGAGGTAGGTAAATGCAAACGATTAATATTGATTAAATTTTAAAACGGTTTTTCACAAACAAACACACCAACATCAGCCACCAAAAGTGTACCACCGACAAAGGGCAGTTTTGGACAATATCGATGAAGGAACTAAAAGTGCTCTCAAGCGTATAATCTATTCCTTTTTTGAAAGAAATGAACCACCAACTGCAAACAAAATTTTAGCAGCGGTGCATGAAGATGATTATTTGCTTCATCTTAAACGGAGTACTTTGTGGTGATTACTTTCGGACTTTTTATTTCTTCGTGTTGTAATGTAATTGTGTTTGGCATTATAGGTTTTCAAAAAGGTCACGTAATACTGTAAGTAAAGTATGATTTTTTTCGATGGAGAAATAGGAACTGCTCGCCGGTTCTGACTGTTCGGTGTAAAAAATAAAAGTGATATCATATATTATTTTTAACTATATTATATACGTTTATCTTATTATCGTTGTTTTAATATTATTTACAAATTTATGTATATGTGGGGCTTTTAAAGTCTATTTTTTTCTACTGACTTATGTACCAAATGTATTGTAATGATGAATAAAGCCATTCTATTATTATATTATATTGATATCTTTCATAACTTTCTTATACGTAGGAGCTGTAATAGATAGAACCTTGTGAAAATTAAGAAGTAGGTAGGTATGTGTTTATTTATTTGGACATGTTAAAACTTATAAGTAGTTAAGTTCTTGCCTTCTAGCAAATGATAGACTTTTTAAAAATTTTTGTCAATAAAAATGAAACAAGATATAAATACCTATAATAATATATAGTTGGTATAGTTTTTATTGCTTGAACTTTCCACGACTATTCGTAAAAAGAACCGAAAGTAATCTTACGATAATAAATAAACATGTACTATCGCGGCCGAAAAAAAGTAATCGACTGATTTTCCCGTTGTAACTATGGTTCTATTCAGTGTCGCATCAATCTCAATATTTTTTTATTAGTGTCAACGTCATTGTCATATTAAGCAAAAATAAATTTTTTATTACTTAATCATGCCTTATCATGTTTTGAGTGAAGAAGAAAAAGGCTACATCATCGCCAAACTTGGAGAAGGGTGGTCTCAACAATGCATAGCAAGTGAAATTAATTGCAGCAAAAGCACGATTCAAAAACTAAACAAAAAGTGGAAAGAAACTCATGATCTGAGCAGGGCAGTGGGTTCTGGGCGGCCAAGAAAGAGTTCTCTAGAAAACGACAATACCCTGGTTAACTATGTGAATTTAAACCCATTTTGTAATTCTATTGAAGAATAAAGAGGCAAGAATGCAGTTTGCAAATACTTTTATTAATGAATAAGATCGTTACAGGGAGAGAGTGGTCTTTTCCGACGAAAAGATATTTCAGTCCTGCTACAATGGTCAACTGCGAGTTAACCATCCCAGGGGTCATAAGTTTGATGAAGAATATTTGTACAAAACAGATAATAGCGGAAGGTCTGTCTTTTTGTTCAGTTTTTGAATTGTGCCTTTGCTGCAATTAATTTGACTTGCCATGCGTTGTTAAGACCACCTTTCTCCAAGTGTGGTGATGCTGTAGCTTTTTTCTGTTTCTCTCAAAACCATACTAAACTAATTAATTGTTTTCTTATAATTAAAAAATATTAACAACTTATTTCTTATTAGTTTTTTTTAAATAAATACGACCCCACCAATGATTTCTTGTCAAAATAATTTAATTGACATAACTGATGTAAACACTCCCATTTACAAAGGAAAATTTTTCGAAAAAACATACTACTTGATAAAAAATCGATTACTTTTTTTCGGCCGCGATAGTACAGTGGTGGAAATCAAGAAGTAAACGACTCAGCAGATTTGGCTATTTTTGAGTAGTGTGCATTGGGGTCATTGGGGTTTATCCAGTAGAGTAACCTATGTGAAATTGTTACAGTAAAACGGCCATTCTCACCGTAGTTTTAAAGGAAGGTTTAGCGATAAGGCGTGCTTAAATCTGAATTTTTCGTTGCACCGTTGCTTAAGCGTTCTTAAATCGCCTTAAAGGTTCCTTAAATTTAAGCCCTGAAAAATGGTGGCTTAAAGCTGGTTTAAATTTAAGAATAGTTCTGAGCACGCGCATTTTTACAAATTACGTGTCATTACTGACATTTATTTGATTCTGATTTCAATTTTCAATCTTTAAATTACCTATTTTATTATAAAATGGAATCTGATGATGAAGATATCTTTGAGGACGATATTGATATATTGGAAATTATCGATTTCGGGTTTCCCAGAAGAATTTATGTGAGAAGAAATTATTTTGCTGAATTAGATGAGCTAACTTTCTTTAGGCGGTTTAGATTGCGTAATGATACTGTTTTATATATTTTGACTTTAATTGAAGCCAATTTGGAGTTCCCCAGTGATATGTATGTGTTAAAATATATTCCCTTCCATAATTTAAGTGTACAGTACGTAAGTAAGATTTTTGTTCGCAGGATACAGAGTTAGTTTTTTGTTTTCAATTATATCTTTATATTTACTAATAATATTCAAGAGGAGGATCTTTTCATCGTTTGTAAAATTTGCGGACCTCACTCTCTTCCTCGGGTTTTCCATTTTATTCTTATTTTCTAAATACAAAACGTGATGTAGGTACAGACAGAATAAAATAATGGATGACATATGACATAACACAAAGAACGTAACGAAGTTGCCAACAAATTACAAATGACCTAAAAGTAGGTGTATTACAATAAAATCTATAGTTATTAAAGCGGACTTAACTATTTTGCGGTGCAATGCAAACAAAGTTAAACCATATTTAAATATTTAAGCAACCTTAACTAAGGGTTGCTTAAACCATTGAGTAAAAAATAATAAAGAGGTGCAACTGTCAAGGTTTCGAGACTTTAGTATTGTATTTCTTTGCCAATAATTCCATGATTGTCTTCAGTTTTTAGTGATACGGGAAGGTATTTGTAATGTGGCTGTATAGCCCTTAAAATTGAAGATAATCATGAAGCTATTGGTAATAAAATACAACACCAAAATCTCGAAACCTTGACAGTTGCGCCTCTTTATTATTTTTACTCAATGCTTAAACAGTAATCGGTGAGAATGGCCGTAGTCACAAACTAATCTTTTTTGCCTGAAATAACCACATACTTTCTTTTAAATAATATGTGGAAATAACTCGCGAAAGCACCTAACCTAAAAACTTAAAATGTCAACAAACCATCAATCAGATCAGCTGGTCTAGATAACCGAAAATCGGAAATCGGAAATAAGTTGTCTCTGATAAATGTAACGTGAGTTTGCGCAATGCGGACTAACATCGTTTAAATTTTCGCGGGAATAAGTATTATTTTTAAAAATCCAAAATTGAAAATGTATAATAGAAAATTTAATGGGAATAAACATTATAAAAATACAATATAGCTGTAGTATAAAATATAACACGTATAATAAACAAATTTTGTTGAAGCTATCTCCACTTTCTTTAATTTCATCGTGTAAAACTGACTATTGCGCACACCGTTCTGCGGAACCATAAAATTAATGGGGCGGAATCTATTCATTTGTGTTGGTGAAACCAAGTACAGTCGGCGCCACCCAAATGTGAACGCATTTTGGTTGTCATGGAATTTTCTTCTGAATTTCATTGTAGTAAGTCAGACTTTGTTTAGTGGCGTAACACAGAGAGGATATATTGACAGAAAATAATATTACTTTTATTTTTTGTTACCATAATAATAATTGGAAGGACGAAGGCCGACACGAATAATATAAAGTTAGCAAAATAATTAACTAATATTACCTACATGTTAGTGGAAAAAAGTTAATATTAATTATTATTCCTACAATAATTAATATATTTCAACACATACCTAATAATTTATAATCAGAAAAACATTAATAAAATAATGGTAAAAACTAATCTCTATATATTTAAAAATCAGCAATTCGTCAGGCCAGATAGCTTAAGACATCTTTGTGCTATTCTGAAAGACCCTGGGAATAATGTTTCTTCTCGAGTTTTGACAGCGGTTTCGAAAGGATTCTGATGGATAAACTCGACCAGAGCATTGTCTTTATTCTCATTGGAGACCTTCCCTATACCTTGCCTTATAGATCTTTGCAGTCTTTGTTCTTCTTGCCAGCGCTTTATTTATATAAAGTATACAACTGTTACCAACATTTAAATCAGCAACCACTTCACTCAAAGACTTATTTTCTTCCAATTATAATTATAGCCCTCGCTTATTGCGCTTCAGTTAAATATCTTGGCATAGTTATCTTTACTTTTACTTTTGACAAATTATGACAACTATTTTCAAATTTTACGGCGACTATGATTTAAAGTGTAAATTACACTATACAATTTTGCCGTTCACATTTGGGTGGCGCCGACTGTACAGGCAACGAAAGTTTATTCATAGTTATTTATGGATGGCGTTTTGACTGACAATTTTATTTCTTTAGTTGTCAGTTTGACATTTGAATATTTTGTGTTTAGTCATTTTTCACAGTCGCGAAATTGCGAAAAGCGAAATGCGAAACGTGTTGCCATTGGTCAATAGACCTATCCAGGTAATGCAAGCGAGAAAGATAAATACAGCGTACTATGTGTTAAATAAAGCAGTAGAGCCGTGCGTAGTTCGTTCTGCGCAATACAAGGGCAAATGTACGGCCAAGAACCCTTGCATGTATTCGTGCATGTTTTTATATCTAATCCATTTTCATGGAAACGGTTAACTTTATTAAAAAATCATAGAACGACTTTTTTATAGCAGACAAAATTTCCTTTCGAACAACGTATAGCACAAACCATATGCTTTTTGTATAACGGCCCCAGATACGTTTCAATTACGGACAAATTCAAAAATGAAGGAGTTTATTAAGATTCCTTAAATTTTGAACCACTCTTACGTCTAAACTATTAAAGATAGATATATGCCATCACTGACTTTCTTATAGAAAATTTAATTCTCTATAAATTTGTTTATATACATTTTCATCATATTTGTAACGGTTTTGGCAGCGTTTCGAGTCAAACATGCCGCAGTAAATCGATGCGTGGTTCGTTCTAAGCTCCTGAAGAGACGTACGCGCTTACCGTGGCTGCCTGATTCTATTGAAATACTGAAATACTCGAAACGCTGCCGAAACCATTACAGTTATGGCAAAATGCATATAAACAATTTTATAGAGAATCAAATTTCCTATAAAAAAGTCCGTGATGGCATATATCTATATTCAATAGTTTATACGTGAGAGCGGTTCAAAGGTTAAAGAGTCGTAAAAAAATGAATTAATTTTTAAATTAGCCCCTTAATTGAAACGTATTCGGGTCGTTATACAAAAAGGATATAGGTTGCGTTATACATCGTTGGAAAGGAAATTTTGTCTGCTATAAAAAAGTCATTCTATGATTTTTTTATAAAGTTAACCGTTTTCATGAAAATGGAAAAAATATAAGAACGTGCACAAAATTCTATTTATTCTCTCGTCGACGCTGTTGCCCTTCTGTTGCGCACGCACCATACTGTGAGATAAAATTGCGATGATTTGAGTTAAGTTTTTAAAAAACACTAATAAAACTTTTTATTAATTATTCTTTATTTTTCACAGTTACAAAGTGTTAGCTTGGTTGACAGAATAGATCTGGTCCTTATTTCTAGAGAACCTATATTTATAATTTTGCTTATCGCAGTTGCTGCATTGCATTTCTACACGTGCTACGCATAGTCATCATTATTACACGTGCTACGCATAGTCAGCATTCTGATTAATATTATCTACAATACTAGGAATTATAACTCCTCCGGCCTTAGAGTAAAATTATACTGAAAGGGTAATTTTTCGAAAATAATTATTTAAACTATAATCTCATTGGTAGGGGGAGTTTTACATTGTTTCCTTTTACTAATATATTTCTTAAATATTTTCAAGTAAATAACATACAAAAGAATACACAATAATAATATATACAAAAGAATAGTCCATACACTAGTTGAATAACTAATTTGAATATCATTAATTTTCTTAATTTCTCTAGATTGTTCTGCTAGTAGATTTTGAGTTTCTAGCAATTTATGGTTATTAATGGCTTCAATTTGTAAAGGTCCTGGATGATAATTAATTTTTGGTTTTTGATCATAAGTTATATTTAACTTTGGCAATTCAAATTTAATTTCATGTGACTTAGAAACATGAGTTTGCAATACTTGATTTTCAATTGAAATCTGACAATCCTTATTCAAATCAATTATAAAAGTTCCTTGTAGTTTTGATTTAGTAATAATTTTATTACAAGTCAAGGTAATTGTAATTTCTTTTGGAATTATAACAATCCATTTATTAGGTTTAATTTTTTGGATCTGAGTTTCAGTTATCTCGATATTAATTTGATGACAATCACTTAAATCAGTAGCATAGGACAATAAAGCTATTTCACAAGGTGGTTTTTTATGAATCGGAATAGGGTTGACATCTTTACATAGATATTCATTATTATCTATAAATATACAATTTTTATCAGTTAGTACATAGCTATTTGTTCCTAAAGCTACAAATTTCGTTTTGGGTAATAATAGTTGGTAAGTATAATTCATTTGTACAGGTAATGTATATAATTCGAAAAATTGAAATTCTGTATTTTCAATTAAAGGAATTTCTAATATGAAAATCACTGTAAAACCTTTAGAGTATCCTTTGATATTAATGATTTTTTCGTATTTAAGTATATTACTGATTTCGGGTTCAAAGGGTAATTGAGTATTACTTAAGAGTTTTTGTGTATCTTTAATTTCTTGTAGAAGTTCTACTGGATTTATAATAGAATTATGCAAGGTATTTAACTTGGCAAAGGTTGAGGCTGTTCCTATTTTCTCTAATATGTCATAGATATTTTGGTACAAAAATGTTAATTGTGTTAGCAATGAATATGTCAAGAAGTATTGATAGTGTTCAGCTTCATAATTTACGTCAGCTTCAACACGTTGAATTCTAGATTCTAGAAGTATTTGATTGTGAGATAAATTTTGGGCTATTTCATTAAAATTCTTAATAGTTGAATTTAGAATAGTTATTTGATTTGCTAAAATATTTTTAATCTTATTTTGATTTTGACTGATGGTCGTAATTTGTTTATCATATCTTTCAGCATCATCTTGGTCTAAGTTTCCAGTAATTGTTTTAATAATGGATCCTAAGCCATTTATTATTCCGCGTTTAGGTCTATTAACGTCTGGGTTTAATTGTTGAATTTGTTTTATAATATTTTGTTGAAGAGTGTCTAATAAAGAAAAGGAATCTGAATATTCTCTTTTGTATGCTCTTTTTTGATAAAGTTTATCTTTTAGTGTTTTATGATGTCCTTGAATTAATTTAAATTCGTTTACTATTGACGTTAAGTCAAATATTTGTATATAGTCCCAATAGTCATTACTTATAGAAGTCTGTCCTAGTTGTAAGGGTAGTAAGCCGGGATTATTTGTTATTTCAGTTATTGTCGATTCTGTAGAGGTGGTGAAGATCGTACAGCATCTGTAACAGGTTTACGAAGTTCTTTTAAATGAATTACTATTACTTTATTGTTTTTTGGATTTTTAATTTTTGCTTTATTAAATTCTAATAATTCAGTAATTATATAGGGTCCTGCGAATTTATTTTTTGCTTTTGATCTTTCATCTAATTTCTTATATACCGTTTGATTTATTTTAAATTCATGTTGTATGTCGCCTTTAGTATTTCGTTTTTCAAGCACTTTTTGTTTTTGAACAATTTCTTTGTTATTGATAGTTTGATATAGATTTTCGGTACGATTTTTGTGGGCTAATGCATAATCGGTATAAAATGTAGTTTCAATAAGTTCTAAGGGATTCTGTGAATTCGTGTGTCCGAATGTAATTTCAAAAGGAGATAATTTTAAATTTGATTGAATTGCTGTATTATAGGCAATAATAGCATAAGGCATTAATTTAGTAATTGAAGAATTAGGCTATTTTTCCTTTAATATACGTAGGTGTTCAATTAGAGTGGAATGAACTCTTTCAACTGGGCTATTACTTTCGTGATGTTTTGGTGTTCCAAAATGAACATTAATTTTATGGCTTTTTAATAATTCTTGTATATTTTGGTTTTTAAATTCCGTTCCGCTATCTGAAACAATAGTTTCTGGTGTTCCGTAAAATGAAAAGTATTTGATTAAGTTATCATGAATTGAAATAGAATCTTTTGTAGCGGGAAAGGCTTGTCCTAATTTTGAAAATTTATCAATAATCGTTAGAAATGATAAGTTTTCAATGTTAAACATATCTATGTGGAGTACTTGGAAAGGTTTTGATGGAGTTTCGGTCATTACCAGAGGGGTATATGGTTTGTGTCTAGCGTATTTGGCTCTTTTGCAAATTTCACAGTCATTTATATACGAGGTGATGTCTGATTTTTGGTTTTTCCAATAATAATTATTTTTTAATTTAGAATAAGTTTCATCAATTCCTCTATGGTTAGATTTTCCTTCGTGATATATTCTTATAACGTATGGTCCGAAAGTTTTGGGAAAAAATTCACCTGGTTTAATTGAGTGACAAAATGCATTTAATGAAGTAGGTCATGGGAATGAAATGTCACCAGTCATGTCATTTAAATAAACAAAGCAAAAGATTTTGGTTTCTGCTTCGCAAAATGTCTTATAAAATTGATATTCGTCGAGGTGTTTACAGTCTGGTTGGGCGAATGTCGAAACGAGACATTGTCGATATTTATCGAGACCAAAACATAAGCAAATCGACAATTTATCGCACAATCAAAGAATGTCAAGAAGGGATACCATGTGTAAACTTGCCTAAAAGCGGTCGGCCGCGGGTTTTGAACCAATTAAGACAGGGAAGAGTGATTGAAGCAGCTAAACACAAAATTGGGATCTCACAGCGAAAACTGGCCAGGAGATTTAATGTTGGAAAGACTACGGTGTTTAGGACCCTATCAAGTAAGAATATAGTCTTCCGGAAAAGGAGGAAAGCTCCAAAATACATAAAGGCTCAGTTAGAGAGAATTCCGAGATGTTGCCGCGCGTTGAGGCGAGTGCATTTCGTCAACAAGTTGATTGTTATGGACGATGAAAAATATTTCACTTTGTCCAACTCTGAGATGAAGGGCAATGATGGTTTCTACACGGACGATTACGCGAATGCCCCTGATGATGTGAGATTAAAAAGCAAAAAAAAGTTTGAGGACAAAATTTTGGTATGGTGTGCAATTTCTGAGGCTGGCTTCATCTCGCAGCCCTACATTGGCGTTGTTCGGGGCGAAGCCTTAAATGCAGAGCTTTATATGCAGAGATGTCTCTCTAAACTGCTTCAGTTTTTGAACACACATCATGCGGATGATGAAATAATGTTTTGGCCAGATCTTGCTTCATGTCATTACGCGAGAATCACAAGGGACTGGTATGAGGCCAACAACATCAACTTTGTACCGAGAGTAGACAATCCCCCTAACCTACCTCAGGCTCGCCCAATTGAAGAGTTCTGGGCAATATTGAGTCGGAAAGTCTATAATAACGGATGGGAAGCACAAAATGAAGAACAATTGCGACGCCGTATATCCAGAAAAATTAGAGAAATCAACGCTGAGGTCGTCCAAAGGATGATGCAACGCGTCAGGGGAATACTTAGGCAAATCGAAAATAACGGTCCCTTGTCGATAATTTGAATTTTGTTTTATAATAAGGATAGTTAAGATAGATTGTTTAAAAATGTGATAAAAATATAAAACTATTTTTATAAGAATTATCAGCCTCTGATTTTTTTCCCAAAACTTTCGGACCATACGTTAAGAGTTAATCGTTCGTCCTTGTCTCTAACAGTATTAATAAGTTTTGTACATATTGAAAGTTTTAAGTTGTCAAATTTAGAATTCTGAGTGGTTGTAAAAATGGGAATTAATTGTCTGTCATGAAAATAGATATAATTGGATTTTGTTGGATTTGTATGGTCTCTAAGAAGTTCAGTAACTAATTCTATAGAATGCAAAGGAACTTTGACATTTTTTATAACATGTCCGTCTATAGTTTCGGTGTCTACTCGTAATTCATGGTGGGGGTTTCTTTGTATTAAAAACTGAATAGGTTTATTATTTATTATTTCGTCTAAAATTGGTATTCCATAATTATCAGGTTGTCTTGAGGTATGAACAGTATTTATTTCATCGTCATCGTTTTCTATTATTTCGGGTATTTCAAAATTTGGATTTTCAGGTATTATAGGTATATTTTGAATAATTTTTATTTTAGGATTTCTATTATGAGATAAATTTTATTAGTCTCGTCCGGTTTAGGATTTAAGTCAGGGTGAGATATTGGGTTTTCAGAAAGTTCTCTCAGATATTGCGTAATATCTTCATTTATATTTCCGGGTTGGTTTATTACAGATTCTGTTTCTAGGGCATTTATTTGGATACGACTTAACGCGTCGGCGTTGGTATTTAATTTTCCTTTTTTATACATGATAGTATAATCATATTCTTCCAATTGGAGTCTCCAGCGTACTAATTTTGAACTGGGGTCTTTCATGTTAAATAACCAAACAAGGGGTCTATGGTCAGTATATATCGTGAATTTTCTTCCATATAAATAAGGTCTAAACATTTTTACTGCCCAAACTACCGATAAACATTCTTTAAGTACTGTCGAGTAGTTAATTTCATGCTTATTTAATGTTCTGGAAATATATGCTATAGGTTTATCATTTGGGGGTGTATCTTGTGAAAGTACAGCTCCCAATGCATAATTTGAACTGTCTGTGGTTAGTATAAACGGTTTGGAAAAATCTGGATACTGTAAAATCGGTGCGTTAATTAATAAATTTTTTAAGTGATTAAAAGATTCAATAAACTGGGGTGTATGCATGATTTTTTCATCTTTCTTTAATGATTTAGTTAAAGGTTTGGCTATTTTAGCAAAGTCTTTTATGAATTTTCTATAATAACCGGCTAATCTTAGGAAAGATTTGATTTCCTTGGCTGTTTTTGGTATTGGAAAATTTTTTACTGCTGCAATTTTATTAGGATTTGGTTTTATCCCGTCAGGTGTAATTACGTGTCCTAAATATTCTACATTTTGTTTTAAAAATTCAGATTTGTCTAATTGTATTTTAAAATTGCTTTCACGTAATCTTTGGAATATTTTTCTAAGTCGTTCTATATGTTCTTGTAGACTTGTTGAAAAAATAATTATGTCATCTAAATATACTGCGCAAATTTCATTCTGTAATCCTCGAAGGATATTATTCATAACACGTTGGAATGTACTTGGTGCGTTTTTTAATCCGAAAGGCATCCTATTAAATTCATAATGTCCGGTCTCTGTAGAAAATGCTGTTTTAGGTATATCTTCAGTTGTCATTTCAATTTGATGAAAGCCGTTAGCTAAATCTAATGTCGTGAAATAATTACATTTTCCTAGTTTATCAAGTATTTCAGAAATATTTGGTAAGGGATATTTATCGTCAATTGTTTTTTGATTAAGTTTTCGATAATCAATAACCATTCTCCATTTAGTTTTGCCTGAAGCATCTAATTTTTTTGGTACAACCCAAATTGGAGATGACCATGGGGAATTTGAATGTTGTATGATTTTTGAGTCTAACATTTTCGATATTTGCGAACTAACTTCAGCTTTATGGACATGTGGGTAACGATAAGACTTAGTAAAAATAGGAGTTTCGTCAGTAAGTTTGATGTGTGTTTGATAGCGTTAGTGAAAGTTAATGGAATATTTTCCGAATGAAAAATATCTCGATATTCAAAGCATAATTTTCTAATCGCTTTATTTTCTTCTTGATTACAATGTTTAAGTCTAAGATTTTTTAAATTTTCTTTATATATTTTATCTAATTCAATATTACTTAGAGAATTTTCAGAATTTTCAATAAAATTTATTTCGTTCTGGTCAAAAGGTTCAGTTTCCAAAAAGTCTGTTAATGTCAATTCAATAGCATTATCTGTTTTATTAATTAAAGTTGTCAATGCAAAATTGTCTTCGATATTTACAATAGCAGTAGGTGTTTCTAGTTCGTTAAATTGCATATGATTAAGAATAGCTGTACCTGATTTTTGAAATGTAGGTAACATAACTATTTGTTCAGTTCTTGATGGAATTACTAATGAATATGGTTGTTTCAAACGTACTTTAGGAGATTCTTTAGTCTTTTGACTCGAATTTTTAAAGTATATAGGAATCTTAATTTGTGGGAATTCTAGTACTTTTTCATCAATGTCGATTTTAGCTTTTAATTCACTAATAAAATCTATACCTATTAATCCTTGAAAGGTTTCAGAAAAATCGAATAAATAAAAGGTATGACATTTATTTATATTAAAGTCTGCTAAAAGTATTAAATCAATAATTTCGTTGTGATAAGAGATTCCATGTGCAGTTCTTACTTCAAATGTTTTTTGTTGAATAGAATTAGAAAAGTGCTGTTGAATTAATTGGGGATTTAAGAAACTTTTTGTACTACCTGTGTCTATTAAAATTTTTGCTTTAAGTGTTGGAATATATATGTATGGTAGGTTCTGTCCAAAATAATTAAGACTTATTATGTCGGGAATTTCATACTCTGAGTTGTTGGAAAATTTATTTGTGAAAAGTCAGTTGGTTCAGTTCCGGTATACTGTTGTTGATCATATTGTTGATTACATTGATGTGGTATAGTATCATCATCATAAGAATAGAAAGTTGAATCTGGATATTGTTGCTCTAAATTATCATTAGATTGGTTATCATATTGATCGTCAAATTGATAATATTGGTTTTCATTTTGAGTTTCAAAATTACTTTCATTATAATCTTGGCTAGTAGAGTCGGGTAAATCACATACAAATTGGTTATGTAATCGAGTTGAAAAGGGTTTAGTTGTTCGACTATGGCCAGATGTAGTGTCCATAGGGGTAGGTTTTGGTAAGAATTTATGTACTTGGGACTGTGGTTTAAAAACGTTTCTTTGTGGAAGTCTTTGGAAATTATTGTTATGAGAATTGCTATGATTAAAGATATTTTGTCTCATTGGGTAATTTTGAAAACTTGGTAAAGGGCGATTATTATTTTGACTTGGATTAAATGTAGGGCGGTAATTATTTTGATTGGGGTTAAAATTATAATTTTTTGGATTATATTGTGAATTTGTGAATTTCTAAAATTAGGTCTATTTTGATAAGACATTTGATTATTAGTAATATTGCTTGAACTATTTTTATTTCTATATTCCATAAAATTTTGTTCTTCTACTGTGAAACTCATGGCTTGTTCTAAACTATCGGGATTTTTAACTCTGATAGCTAATTGCATATGGTAAGGTAAACAGGTTATATATGTTTTTAAAGATAATTCATCATAATGTTTAATTTTAATCAGTTTCGTCTCGATGTTTTCAAAACCTTGATTTAATTTTGTAATTAATAAACTACGTATGTCTTGAATACGACTTGCAAATTCTAACAATGGTTCGTTCTTATTTGGTTTTAAAGATATCAAATCTTTGAATAAGCAATCTGTTGACCTTTGATCAGCAAAGCTTGCTATAAGTACGTCCTTGACCGCATTCCAGTTATTAAGTTCACTACGTGGACATATTAAATCACTGGCTCGACCTCTTAATTTGCTATATATTGTATCCAATAAACACGTATTAATAGGTGCTGTTGGATTAGCAACATTTTGAAAAGCTTTAATGAGATTTTCGCTTGCGATTATAAATCTTTGTAGAGTTTTGGGATTACCGTCAAAATGTGGGACATTGTCAGCTTGATATCGTAATAGAGTATAATTAGTTTCAGCCATTTCTTTTTTATTCAAATTTTCAGTTAAAATTTCAGGATTGGTATTTTCAGTATTTACAGTTAGATTTTCAAATTTAACTAGAATATCTTCTAGTATTTCGTCTATCATTTAATGTCAAATTGAATGAGTTTTATTATTTTAATTTTTCGAATTGATCCAAATTAAATTTCTTAGAATTATTATAACTTTTCTTTGAGTTTCTCTTTAAAGAAAATATGACTTTTCCTTTGCTAATGTAACGAGGGACTTTATATTAGCGATGCTAAGGGGTGCTCTATTACACAGACTAGGTATAAAATTGTATGAAATTTTGAGTAACTCAAAAAATAAGTTAAAATTAAAATTAACGTAAAATAAGATTAAATGTGAATTTAATCGGTACAATGATTTTAATTAAATGAACTTACATTAGAAGAATCGTTTCGATGTGGATTTTCTGGATTTTCATTTCTTTCTTGAGTGTCGTTTTCTGTTTCTTTCTTGTTTCTTGAGCGTTGTTTTCTGTTTCTTTCTTGGTTGTTGAGCGTTGTTTTCTGTTTCTTTCTTGTTTCTTGAGCGTTGTTTTCTGTTTCTTTCTTGTTTCTTGAGCGTTGTTTCTGTTTCGTTCTTGTTTCCGTTTCGTTTGTTCCTTTTAACCTCTAGGCGTCGAGGGAGTCTATCTTCTTCCGCTGCTTTTTCAGGAGTTGATTCCAGGATAAATCTGGTCCGGTCGGAAAGTGACAATCTGCTTCTAACTCTTTCTTCTTTGTTTTACCCTTTTGTTCTGCTTTTAGGCTACTTGTTTCACCTAATGGAAGTTCGGTTTCTTCGTGATGAAGTGTTGCACACAAAGCTCTTTCTTTAGATCAGGAATACACGATAAATGTGCTCTAACCCTGGGGCGTTCACTGATTTTCAACTAATTTAAGGCCTTCACGAATCCGTTGCGACTGCGCCAGATAAAATTGCGATGATTTGAGTTAAGTTTTTAAAAAACACTAATAAAACTTTTTATTAATTATTCTTTATTTTTCACAGTTACAAAGTGTTAGCTTGGTTGACAGAATAGATCTGGTCCTTATTTCTAGAGAACCTATATTTATAATTTTGCTTATCGCAGTTGCTGCATTGCATTTCTACACGTGCTACGCATAGTCATCATTATTACACGTGCTACGCATAGTCAGCATTCTGATTAATATTATCTACAATACTAGGAATTATAACTTGTGTGACGTATTTACCGCATCTCACCTGGATAGGTCTATTTTGGTCAATTCCAAATTTTAACGTGAAAGAACCATAATAGCAACACGTCTCGCATTCGCTTTTCGTAATAATTTCGCGACTGTGAAAATAAGGCTTAAATGTAATATTCTGTTAAATAGAATTAAAAAAAATCCATTTAATTCGATCGAATTGTCTGAGAATACAGAACCCAGGGCTTCAGACGAATACCTGGACTGTAGTCGACACGAAGCCAGATCCGAAGGGACAACAACTTGTCCTACTGATGGACGAGGCTTCGTGGAAAAAAATTGAGGATCTTCAATGCAAACCCTACCTCAACCTAACCAGGGTCATATTTAAGGCCCTGGGGAGGAAGAAGGGAGGGGAGTAGATGGAAGTCGACCAGGGGACGCAAGTCGAACCCGAAGGAATAGAGGCTGCGAAGGGAGAGGACCAGCAGTAACTCTCGACCACCGTATGTTACATTCAACGTTACACAGGTGAACGTACACCACTGTAAAGCGGCATCGGCCGCGTTGCAGCAACACATTGTAAACAACAATGTAGATATAGCACTGATACAAGAACCCTGGGTGTATAGGGGGCAGATTAGGGGATTAGGGATGGGAAGAGACTGGGAAGTAATTAGCCCAGGCGGTAACCACCCAAGAGCTTGCATTATCGCAAAGAAACATATCAATCTGTTACCAATGTGGGGACTATGTACAAGAGACCTAATGGTGGCACGAACCAGCATAGAAATGGAGGGGTCAACGAAAGAGCTAGTAATAGGATCCGTTTACCTTCCATACGATCAACCTGATCAACCTCCTACCCAGGAAGTTAGAGAACTGGTTCAGAAATGTGAAGCTAGCCAGACACAGCTCATCTTATGCTGTGATGCCAATGCACACCACATTATCTGGGGGAGCACGGACAACAATAGAAGAGGTGAGTCACTCCTAGAATTTATCATTAGTAATAAGCTAGAAGTAGTTAATCGTGGAAACGAGCCTCTCGGATCACAGGTACGTAAGATTTAAAATACAAACACCACCGGAAGTGAACAAGATGGGCAGGAATCCAAGGACCTGCGACTGGGGACTCTTTAATGAGATCCTGGAGCAAGGGCTGAAGGAGTGCCCATCGAAGCCACAGACACCGGTGGAAGTGGAACTGATGAATGAATACATTACATCAGCAATAAAAACAGCCTTCGAGCAAAGCTGCCCCCTAAAAGAGAAGAGGCAGAAACGTGAGACCCCATGGTGGAATCACGAGCTCCCCTCCAGGAGAGCAGCAGTTCGAAGGCTTTTCAATCAGGCGAGAAAGTCTGGCAGATGGGAAGAATATAGAACTGCCCGTCTCGACTACACATATGCCATAAGAGATGCAAAAAAGGAATCATGGTGGAAGCACTGTGAGGAGATAGAAAACACTCCGGAAGTTGCTAGACTCCAGAAAATTCTACAGAGAGACAATCAAGGTAAAATTGGATCACTGCAAAGACAACAGGGTGACTACACAAACACTGAGAAGGAGACTTTGGACTTACTGCTAGAGACACACTTCCCGGGCAGTGTAGCTATCCCACGAAATCATAACGGTCCAATTGAAGACATACCTATTAAGAGGGCGTCAAAAGAGGACTGGAAACATGCCAATAGTGTAATTAACATAACAAAACTTGAGTGGGCGATCAATTCGTTGGAACCATTCAAGTCACCGGGGGTAGATGGAATATTCCCGGCATTACTAAAACAGGGTATAAGCAAACTTGCAACACCCCTGTGCACATTATTCAGGGCCAGTCTGGCCCTAGGATATGTGCCAACCAGCTGGCGGATGGTAAAGGTGGTATTCATACCAAAACCAGGGCGTGAGACCTACGCCCAGGCCAAATCATTCCGACCTATCAGCCTGACATCCTTTCTCCTGAAAACTATGGAGAAGCTGGTGGATAGGCATATCAGGGACGATGTTATGAACTCAAAACCTTTACATCGAAACCAATATGCCTACCAGACAGGAAAATCATGTGAGCTAGCCATACATGAGCTTACTCACAAAATAGAAAGGGCACTGGACAGCCAGGAAACGGCTATAGGAACCTTTCTGGACATTGAGGGGGCTTTCGATAACACCTCATACGACTCTATAAGCAGAGCAGTGAAGAGACGCGGAGTCAAGCAGTCGATAACAAGATGGATTGACTCGGCACTCAACACCAGGAAAATACAAACAATGCTGGGCTCCACGACAGAGGAGGTGTCGGCAACCAGGGGCTGCCCGCAGGGGGGTGTCCTATCACCCCTGTTGTGGTGTCTGGTTGTTGATGAACTAGTACAATTAGAACAGCAAGGAATATATACGCAGGGTTATGCAGATGACATCACCATCCTGGCAACAGGAAAATTTGAGGGCGTCACATCTGAAATGATGCAAAGAGCCCTCAAAACGGTAGATAAATGGTGCACCCAGGAAGGTCTATCCGTCAATCCAGGAAAGACCACAGTGGTAGCTTTTACAAGGAAAAGAAAAATCCAGAACCTGAAGAAACTATTTCTTCGGGGAAAAGAATTACAAATGAGCGGTGAAGCCAAGTATTTGGGACTAACTCTAGACACCAAACTGAACTTCAAAGCTCATATAGAGAAAGTGACCACCAAAGCCACGCGGGCACTATGGGCCTGTAGACGAATGGTGGGCAAGAACTGGGGACTACAACCACGAATGGTACAGTGGCTCTACCAAAGTGTTGTGATACCAATAATAACCTACGCCTCCCTGATCTGGTGGCACAAAGCTGGAAAAGGAGAGTCGTTGAGGAAACTAAACAAGTTACAAAGACTTGCTTGCCTAGGGGTAACGGGGGCCATGACAACAACGCCTACCGCAGCTATGGAAGCGCTGCTCTGCCTATCTCCACTATATCTCGTAGTGGAGAATGAGGCATTGATAGCGACTTACAGGCTAAGAAACAACGGGTATGAGACTCCAAGAAAAGGATATCATACAGAAATAGCCCAACAACTGGGAAAAAACTACTTGAAATGCAGTCAGACAGAATCAGCACAACTTATAACTTCACAAAAACCTTCAGGGTGATTATACCTGATAGGGAAGATGAGGGCAAAAGGCAGATGCGAGGTCACCCAAATGATACCATATGGTATACGGACGGATCAAAAACGTCAAGCAGTACCGGAGCAGGGATTGCGGGAGACCAACCAGGGACAGACTTCAGTCTGAACCTGGGCAGCAATGCAACCGTGTTCCAAGCAGAAATAACAGCCATAGAGGCTTGTGCACAAGAAATGATACGGATGTCATACACTAACAGAAGAATCCGTATCATCACTGACAGCCAGGCAGCTCTTAGAGCTCTGGAAGCAGTAGAAATACGGTCCAAAACAGTAAAAAACTGCCTGAAACCCCTGGCGAAACTGGCAGAACATACCAATGTGCAATTGGAATGGAAGGAAACACCTCACCACATCATATGTGAATGCCCGGCCTTAGCGGCGAGAAGGATTGCACATTTCGGTGAACCATCAGTGACACCGGAAGAGATAGTCAATGCTCCCATCGACCGTATACTCGCCTTCATGGGAGGAATGGGTCTCATGGAATAGGGAGACTATGGGGGTACAATAAGCTTAAGCTTCAGTACAGCGGGCCAAAGAACCGCAACCCATAAGGAAAAAAAAAAAAAAAAAAAATTCGATCGAAGAAAAAATGTTGAGTGCAACACTTGCAAAAAGTGTACATGTTAATGTACTCAGCATTATTGCAGCTCTCGCTTCGCTCGTACTGCAGAGTTCATGCCTCATGCAACAAAGATACACTTAACACTATTTTCTAAGAGCGTGCAAAAAGTATGAACTTTTGCACTATTTACAGTGCAAAAAGTTTTCTTACTTTTTGCACGTAGTCAGTGACAATTATTTCTCTAGTTGTCAGTTTGCATGACGTTTGACATTTGAATAATTTGAGTTACTGTAATAGTCAGCGCAATAAAATTTAAATAAAATCAATTTAATTCGATCGTAGAAAAAATGTTGTGTGCAACACTTGCAAAAAATGCATCACGCAATAAATGATAATATACACTTTTTGCTCTAGTTACACAAATAACTAGTAGTCTATGGTTTAATTCCTCTAGATATTATTTACTCTTTGGATTACCCGGACAAAAGCTGCTTTCGATCGTGTGAATCATACGTGAACATGTATTCATGATTCATATGGCATTTTCGATTGTTGTTATTTGTTTTCCCCCTCCCTTAATGTGATTATATAAATCATAACCTAAAAATAATTCGAAAATTGTATGTCATTGCCTGTGTTTAGCCAAGGCTGATAAACTCTAATGGTAAGTCCCCATGTGCGGAAATGGCGGAAAAGGCGGAACTATTCTAGACATGTGATTGGCCAAAAGTCGGCCATATTAGTAATTGTCAATTCCCCTGATGTTCCGCCGGTTATCCGTAAAAAGTTGAATTTAGTTTAACTTTTTGCGGATTCCGTGATTGTGGAATAAGGTTATAGTACACCTGAAGGATTTTAGAAGGATTCTGAAGGATTTTAGAAGTTCCCTTGTGTTTGACAACGAGTGCACCTATAGCTAATAAAACCGAATCGCTTTTTATAATTTCCATTTTTCTCTGTATAATATAACTCGTATAACTTTTAGGTTAGGTGGTATTACGCAGTTTCCGCAAAAATACCTCACCATTCGAACGTTTCGCTAAAAATTACGGAGTTCCGCTTTTCCGCGTTTTCCGCCCGTGGGGACTTACCATAAGGGCCAGTTGTATAAAAGTGGTTCAGCTGAACTTTTGGTTCAAAATCCAAGGATACCATTCTTGCAACAATCGGTATCCTTGGATTTTGAACCAAATCAGCTGAACTTTCGCTGAACCGCTTTTATACAACTGACCCTAAAGGTTATACCTAATCTGAACCTAGCCTATCTCAATATATCATACGTCACTTGGCGACCGTCGGTACATCCATCTCTGTTCTACAACAGCAGAGCAGTGTTTAATGTCTCTTTTTAGTATGTAAAATAAATGACAGACCGCGGTCGCCAGCCCTGCCTCAACCCGCATTTTCCTCGCCATAATGTTGCTCATTGATGTAACCTGTACGTCTACAAGCCTTGGTGTTTAGCAGTAAAAATGAGTGATCCTAGATCATAGGCAAAAAGTGGAGATTCATACACCCTCCAAAATTAAATCTAAAGACGATTCAGAAACTACTTGAAATAATTAAATGTAAATAATCTAAATCTATACTATAAAAAATATAATATTACTAAATGACATATTAGGCATTTACGATAATTGGAGCGCTACATACCGCAATGTATCAGAGCGTTCGATAATAAGAACATATCTACCGAACCGCTTTCGGTAAATGTATCGAATGTATTCGCTACATCTACCCGATCCAAAATTTATGGATCGACTATATGCTATTCACATTTTATTTACATGAGGGGAGGCTATGATATGTTTTTCTTAGGTTGTCTCAGGGTTGTCTACTATTGACAAAATATTGAGGTGTCAGATTTAATTGATTGTCACTGTCATTTATTTTTGGCTGAATTGCCAAATTTTTTATTGATGACATTGCTGTGCTTTCTTTAGGGTCTCACTGTGGCAACTATGTAGAACCAATTTGAATTTGTGGTTATGTTTTTGACTTTTCAACATAACCTCAGTAATTAAAACAGTCATTCATACCAACAGAATTCAGATTTTCCAAGGCCTCCCCTCATGTAAATAAAATGTGAATAGCATATACACTTAGTAAATGCGGTATAACCTTGAAATATGTTTAAAAAAACTTAATTTTTGACATTTTGTGAGTATTTGAGAAAAATGAAACCCATCACTGACGAAAATAATAGCTGCTTTCGTTCGTGCTAATCATACGTGAACAAAGTAATCATGATTCATATTTACATGTTCGTTTGTTCTGATTTGTTTTCTCCCTCTCTTGTTTTTAGAATCATGTTCAGCAATCCCCTTGCCCCTTCGAATCATGGATTTTTCGTGTTCATTTTTAAGTAATCATAGGCATTTACGTTAATTGGAGCGGGTAATGTATCCTGGTACATTGCGGTAATCAGCTGTTTTATGTCAATACATCTACCGAGCTAAGAATTACCGAACGCAAAATTTCAAATGTAACCCAAAGCATCAGTTGACTAATTAATAAATAATTGAAAATTGAATTACTTTTATATTTTATGCTTATTCATAAGTCCATACTGCTCGCCATGTCAAAATGGAAAGTAAAAAAACATTTATATGTATTGCACATTTAGGTATACCTACTTACTTACTTAATTCATTATACATATACATAAATGTTTCCGTTCCCATCTAAAATACTTCACTATTATCGTCAGTGATGGGTTTCATTTTTCTCAAATACTCACAAAATGTCAAAAATTAAGTTTTTTTAATCATATTTTAAGGTTGTACCGCATTTACCAACCGATGTAGTCGATCCATAAATTTTGGATCGGGTAGATGTAGCGAATACATTCGATACATTTACCGAACGCGGTTCGGTAGATATGTTCTTATTATCGAACGCTCTGATACATTGCGGTATGTAGCGCTCCAATTATCGTAAATGCCCCATGTTTTCATCTACTTATAACCTCGAAATTATTTGTCATTTGTCAGTCAAAGCCGGTAAAGTAAAAATGAATGATTCCAGACATGAAGTAGAGCTTGTATACATCCTACTAATGGTACTAAATTTAATGTGTTCTTAACAGAATGCCATAAAATACAGATTTTCTGTGTCTTGTATCATGCACCATGATGATTGTGGTTATGTTTTTGTTTTGTATTTGAGCTGCTTTCGATCGTGGAAGAAAAGTAATCATTGTTCACGTGAACATAATCAGTGTTTTCATAAACATGATCATAACGTTTTGTATAACAAACGAACGCGCCGTTAATCCGATAACGCACACAAGCAAAAATATAGCCTGAAAATTTTGAATTCTTTCATTTATTTCATATTCTGTTAAATAAACAATAAATTTTGCACCACTTTTTGCCTTGGATCATTCATTTTGCTGCTAATAAATGATTTAAATAAACATGATTACTTAAAAGTGAACATGAAAAATGCGTGATTCAAAGGGGCAAGGGGATTACTGAACATGATTCTAAAAAGTAAGAGAGAGGGAAAACAAATCAGAACAATCGAAAATGCCAACATGAATCATGATTGCAATGTTCACGTATGATTAGCACGATCGAAATCAGCTTTGGATCGTCGGATCGTGAACGTAACCTTTATGAGACGGAGTTAAACGGAGGCCTAGGTTTTAGTCTGTCGTGAAGTTAGTCACAGAAACGGGCTGTCAAAATTCCTTTAATCTAATAAAAAAAATTCCTTTATCAGGGGAATAACACACATATCTAACCTGCCTCCGGCTGTCGCCTCCGGCTTCTATCTTGCAATAAACCTCATGTCATGCCTGATGCATTTAATAAAAAAAAATTCCTTTAATCTAATAAAAAAAATTCCTTTATCAGGGGAATAACACACATATCTAACCTGCCTCCGGCTATCGCCTCCGGCTTCTAACTTGCAATAATAGACCTCGTGCCTGACGCATTTAATAAAAAAAAAAAACAAAAGAAGGTGCGTGATTTGAACCTGGAACCATCTGCATGCCAGCCCGGTTCGTTTCCGCTAGACCATCGCGCCACTGACAAAACGCGAGTAAAGCAAGAATAAGTTCAGCCCGTTTCACCAACTTCACGTCGCTTTCACCAACTTCACGTCGGACTAAAACCCAGGCCTCCGTTTAGACCAATGAGTAAATATCTAAGGAGAGAAGGTATTATAAAATCTGCCGCGACGGAAGTTGTACTAAGGTTGGTACGAAAGTGGTTTATCTAGGTGGGGGAAATAATCAGTGGCGTTTCCCAGGGATAATGCAACATTATCCGTGGGGACCGAAATGTAAATTTTGTGATATTGAACCAGCTATTTACCACATAATTAAAATGACTAAAAATACTATGGATGTGTAGTGCAATGTTCTAAAATTTTAAATAAAAAATTAGTAGATAGTATGTTTAAAAAAATCAAATCAAACTCGTGGATAAATTGTACATTACGAAAAAATTTAGGCAATTAACAAAATAAATGTGGTTTAAGCTTGAACCATGCTCAAACGATTGTTTGCATAGTTGTAACCTTAAATATTAAACCAAGTTGAAGCTGATGAACGTCTTTGGTAAAATCAGCTCTTATAAATATGTAGGATAAATAAAGAAATCAGAACATATATGATAATACTTTATTATTTATCTTTATAATAGGTACGTACATACATATAAAACATAAACCATAAAACTAATGCATTTTAAAAAGTATGGTATAAACATGTAATTGAAATCTTTCTCTGATGTAAATTGTAAGCCTTTGGTGAGAAAAAGTGTATAGTGAGTGCAAACTTTCTAATTTCATGACCATATTGTCTTTTCCATTTTATCCCTTTACATCTGTTGAAAACCCTGTTAATTAGTTCACTGTTTCTTCCAAATTCATCTAATATACTACTCACATGGTCTGCATCCACTAAAGTTTTCTTCTCCAGTTCTTTTACTATGCCAGATAGTTTAAAAATTCGTTTTATTGCCACCACAGTTGCTTTTGTAGTTTACGAACTTGACGACTTTGTTGTAAGTGTGTCCTAGACAATGTTCGAATTTGACGTTTCAACTTTACTTTTCTAGGACAATTCTCTTCGGTAGACAAAAGAATGGTACTATCCATCCTAGGTGTCCTTGGAGATGGAATTTGTGCATCCATTATTTCAGCAGTTGAAGTAGAGGGAGTAGGTTCCAAGGTAATGCAGACAGGTTCTGCATCAATTGGTTGATGGCTTGTGGCAGTACTGGTAGTTAGAGTAGTTTGATGATGTTTTGTCTGAAAATAAAACATTTATTCATTACTTCCAATTTTTTTGTTAGATATAAAATCAAATCACAAATTTAAACAGGTTTCTTAATGTTTAATTGTTTGTAAGGTATACACAGTTAAAGTTTATGAAGAATTTTCAGCAGTAAACTAGCAAATCATATAGTTAGTAATGCAAACTCTTTTTTCTCCACAAAACATTCCTATTTCATCAATGTAGGTATCTCCATTCTTACAGTAAACTTACATATTTGTGCCTCTGTACTATTCTTGAGGGTATAGCATTTGCCTTTAGAAATATTTTGAAGGCAGTTGTCTTGAAGTCTGTCTCTTCAAAATGCTGTTAGCACAGCACTGCAAATGCAGGTATTTCTTCCCTTTTTCTACCAGTGAATTTAATCCATTCCCTTTGCTGAAAAGACTTCTTTGGCAACCTTTTGGAAAAATATGCAATTAGTAGTTATCACAGGATCACAGTTTATACAACGGCGAACTTACATTCTTTTATTTGCACACAATTATAATTTAACTAGTATGTATGTAGTTAAATTAAGTATAATTTTTTTATTTTATTTTATTTTCGACAAGCATGACAAATTTAGGATGAACTGCCACTGGATAAATTGTAAACAATCATGGCGACGTATAACCTACAATTTAGCTCTTTGACGATTTTATTATTGTTATGTTTTTAAACACTCCAACATAATGAAAATATTACTAACAGTTGGTTTAATTAGTTATAATAATATTTAATTACTTACCGATGAAAAGTAACGCCACTTTTCCTTGCAATGTGCGATAAACCACACAATATGCAACTAACCATAATAAAATTTTATATGTCCAAATTTCGCACATAACACGCACACACGAATAAATAATACAATCCTTATATACTATACAATCGTTTAACACAAAATCGGCACTCAACAAAAAGTTTTGCATAAGATGCTGACACCAAGAACAGAGCACGTTGGGTTTCTAACGCTTCATAAATACAAAACTGTCAAACACTGACGTGTAAAAAGTGGTTTATCAAATATGGCCGCTGCGAACTTCCGTCGCGCGAATTATTGCCCCCACCACCGATAGTTTACCTCCTTTAGATATTTACTCTTTGGTTTAGACGCTTCTACTTTAGAGTAGGGACGCGTTCGATTGTTGACACTGTCGTAATCCATGATTAAGAAAACATAGATTATGTTCACGTGAACAGTGATTTACTTTTCATACACGAACGAAAGCAGCTATTGAAGTAATTTTAGATGAGGACGGAAACATGACGGAAACATGTATGTATATATTAGGCATTTACGATAATTGGAGCGGGTAATGTATCCTGGTATATTGCGGTAATCAGCTGTTTTATGTCAATACATCTACCGAGCTAAGAATTACCGAACGCAAAATTTCAAATGTAACCTAAAGCATCACTTGACTAATTAATAAATAATTGAAAACTGAATTACTTTTTTATTTTATGCTTATTCATAAGTCCATACTGCTCGCCATGTCAAAATGGAAAGTAAAAAAACATTTATATGTATTGCATATTTAGGTATACCTACTTACTTACTTAATTCTTAATTCATTATACATATACATAAATGTTTCCGTCCTCGCATCTAAAATTACTTCATTATTTTCGACAGTGATGGGTTTCATTTTTCTCAAATACTTACAAAATGTCAAAAATTAAGTTATTTTAATCATATTTTAAGGTTGTACCGCATTTACCAACCGATGTAGTCGATCCATAAATTTTGGATCGGGTAGATGTAGCGAATACATTCGATACATTTACCGAACGCGGTTCGGTAGATATGTTCTTATTATCGAACGCTCTGATACATTGCGGTATGTAGCGCTCCAATTATCGTAAATGCCCATTATGTATAATGAATTAGGTATACCTAAATATGCAATACATATAAATGTTTTTTTACTTTCCATTTTGACATGGCGAGCAGTATGGAGTTATGAATAAGCATGAAATAAAAAAGTAATTCAATTTTCAATTATTTATTAATTAGTCAAGTGATGCTTTAGGCATTTGAAATTTTGCGTTCGGTAATTCTTAGCTCGGTAGATGTATTGACATAAAACAGCTGATTACCGCAATGTACCATCGTAAATGCCCATTATTTTATACTAAATGACTATAATACATACACCATAGAAATTTACCGATTAAAATTTAAAAAATATAGTAAAAATAAACAATACTACCACAGAATACGGAATTTTTAAAAGTTTCAGGCACGATATATTTTTCTCGTGTGAGTTCGTTTGTTCCACAGAATATCTACTTAGGTTTGTTCTACGTGACGTCATGATCATGTTAAATGTTAATGAATACAAAAAACAACTAGTGATTTATGTGATTATGTTCACGATAGTACATGAACAATTGATTACTTTTCTTGCAGGATCGAAAGCAGCTAATGTCTGTTGCGTGCAATACCAATACAGAAATTTAAAAAAAACCAACTTTCCCGCCATTTTGATACTGATTTGCGTTGTGGTTCATGTTCATCTACGTTTGTGACCATTCTTTTGACAACTGGAAATTTTGTATTCAATTTTTGTGATATAATCTCAAAATTATTCAAGTATATTTTCATAAAAATTAACATTACGACCATTACGTACTTTATTTTAAAATGTCAGAAGAAGACAATACAAATGAAACCAAAGAAGACAGCCTAGATGAATCAGATGCCGTTACTTTAACATTAAACGAAGTGCTGGAACTTGAAGATGAATTAATTGAAAATACAGCTGCCGTTCTAGGAGCTGCTAATGACAAAACTTGTTCGTATGTAGAGGTATGCATCTATTTTTTTGTATTCCATTATTGTTTTCAGTAGCCAAGTCCAAGTACATATTGCTTAAAATGGTTAATTTTTTTTTAGGTATGTGTAAATGCTATAAATTATAAAACGGATCAACATTCGAGTACTTTTTATTTTTATAGTGCCTATACATAAAGATTTTTATTAGATTTATGCTCAAATCATTAAATTATAATACTATTTTGATTGATTTTGTTCAATATGGAAGCAATCTGTCAAAGCGACTAGCATTAAGTAGAATTATTAAAACTTTAAATAAAACGTAATAATCATTAATGCATTTCCCAAAGTAAAATTAATTCATGACTTCCTTCATCTTATGTACACAGTTTCTTGTAGATTTCAATTAATGATTATAATATACTATTTGAGAAATTTTCTTTGGGTATCTACAATGGGTTTATATTGCACGATAATATGAGTAGCACAATGTGTACGAGACTTTTGACTATTTCAGATGTCAGATAATCATAAAATATAGTTGGATAATACACACAACAGTTAACGAAACACAACAGCCCACGTGGTAAGAGGTCAGATACATCTGCACTGTCGGCTTAGGCAGGAGAAAGATTTGAATATATTTTAAGTTAAAAGTTTTTATTTTATGTTTATTATTATTTAAAAATAATCATTATTTTATCTATTTTAAAATACCTACGTACATTATTTTTTGATTACCTAATATCTGAAATGGCGAAAAGCTTTGTACAGGGTTATTCCATATATTTAGAGAGCGTCTACCTCGCTTATTATAAAAGATAGAAAAAAACTTTAAATACAAAAGTTGTAGGGTTTGTCCTAAATCGTCAGAAAGTGTTGCGCAATATCACGAATAGATATTGGAAAGTTAAAAAAAAACACCAAGTTGGTAAATTTCTAATGGAACACCCTATATATTCTCAAAAAATCAAATAGATCTTTTTCATCTGAATTCAAAAATATATGATATGTTGATATTTGGTTTAGCCGTTTTCGAGATATTTGCATTTAAAGAACGTGATTATATTGTTTTACCTATTGCGGTTGCCATGAAAAAACAATTATTTCTAACATTTCTCCTTCTTATAACCCATTTTACGGATAGAATGAAGAAAATGTGGTACCCAAATAAACAATAATTATTATTGATGTTTTGAGCATTTGTTTTTTCATGGCAACCGCGATAGGCAAAACAATATAATCACGTTCTTTAAATGCAAATATCTCGAAAACGGCTAAACCAAATATCAACATATCATATATTTTTGAATTCAGATGAAAAAGATCTATTTGATTTATTGAAAATATATAGGGTGTTCCATTAGAAATTTACCAACTTGGTGTTTTTTTTTAACTTTCCAATATCTATTCGTGATATTGCGCAACACTTTCTGACGATTTAGGACAAACCCTACAACTTTTGTATTTAAATTTTTTTTCTATCTTTTATAATAAGCGAGGTAGACCCTCTCTAAATATACGGAATAACCCTGTACATGTTGTATTTATCTCACAGCACAACCCAATGTAACCTTAAAAAATTCCTCAGACTGTAAATGTGTCAGAGGTTATTAAACTATTCTGTGAAACTCAGATTAAGAGTTTCTTTCAGAACTTCTTAATCTCTGTTATGAATTTGAAGTAAAAGAGAACAGTTGTAAGATGTACAATGAAATGTACCAACTTTACAAAATGTTATGCATTTATATTAAAAAAGAGACAGACTCTAATTTTCATATTTGTTGCCAGGGATACTTGAAAAGACAAGCCCTGTATTCTTGTCTCACCTGTATACCAGAAGCAAAAAATGATCCAGAGAAAGGAGCAGGCATATGCCTGGCATGCAGTTACCATTGTCATGATGGCCATGATCTTGTCGAATTATATACTAAAAGAAATTTCCGTTGTGATTGTGGCAATAGTAAATTTACTAATCTTGAATGCAATTTGCATAATGAGAAGAATGAGGTTAACGATTTGAATAGCTATAATCAGAACTTCTCCGGAATGTATTGTGTGTGTCATCGCCCCTATCCAGACCCAGAGGATCCCGTTCCGGATGAAATGATTCAATGTATAATTTGTGAGGATTGGTACCATACTAGACATTTGGGAACCGAAGCTCCAGCAAATAATTTTGCTGGTAAGTTTAAACGTTACCCATTTCATGGGCAAAAATAGAAATTAAATAATTATAACCATTTAACCTATTCTTTATTGGTGCAGGTATTATTTATATATATTTCGAATTATTTGGAAGAAATAACTTAATTATTCTAGTTAAGGTACAACAAAATGATTATCGTAACTTAAACCATTGAATAAAAAATAATAAAGAGGTGCAACTGTCAAGGTTTCGAGATTTTAGTATTGTATTTCTTTGCCAATAACTTCATGATTATCATCAATTTTTAGTGCTACGGGAAGGTATTTGTAATGTGGCTGTATAGCCCTTAAAATTGAAGATAATCATGAAGCTTTTGGTAAAAAAATACAACACTAAAAACTCGAAACCTTGACAGTTGCGCCTCTGTATTATTTTGTACTCAATGCTTAAACTAAATATCACTGTTATAGGGAAGTTAATTACAACTTTAATTAATTAGAGATGTTACAAATAATGTACAGTGGATGTATTTGAACTGCTTGTAAATTCCAGATGGTTAAAATAATATGTATAAGTAAGTGGACTTATTGGTGTGTCAGTTGTATAGGAGAAAATAAGTAATATTTCAGCAGTAAGACGCAAGTTAGCACTAACATAATTCACTGTAGTAAGCAATTTTGGGTTATTTTGTGTCTAATGTGTCACAGATAACTAGTTATATGACATAGGTCTTGTCAACGAATTAGTACCACTCAGGGACGGATGGGGTAAGGAATACCGGTCCGGGAAATTTATATGCAAGCAGCCCCATATGGTCCCATCCATGAGAAAAAAATTTAAAATATTGGGTCAAAAAAATCATAAAATAAGCATAATTATTATTATTAAAACCAATAGAGTAAAAAATAACAAAAAATAATACTTTACTAAAACATTAAGAGTAAATGTTGGTCCTTAAAAAAATCGATAAACTAAAAAACAATCTCTGATTAAAACGACGACCCCACCGAATACCGATTCGCCGCAAATACGGTGGTGCAGTGCACGAACGTCGCACATGCAGTCAGTGGCCTCAAATTTACTTTTTTCAAATCAATCTACCTCTACAGGTCTTAATAGTTAAGCAATCGGAATTTTTTTTTTTAAATCCTCGTTTTTTAATTGCCTATCTATCGAGGTAGATTTTCGATTTTTGAAACTAATTTTTCAAAAATTTCTAAAGAAATTTGAATTCTCATAAATATTTTGGAAAAATTAGGGGCAAAAATCGAAAATCTAGCTCGACAGATCGATAGACAATAATTAAACATCGAAGTTTCAAAACAAAATTTTCGCGTTTACTTAAGAAATACTAAACTAATATTTATACAAAAATAATGTATTTTGATGAAAATTCAGACTTCCTTGGAAAATTTTGAAAAATTAGACACAAAAATCGAGAATCTGGCATGACAGATCGACAGGTAATTAAAAAAGATTTCGAAGAGAAACTGTCCGGTGGCTTAAGTATTAACACCTGCAGACCTATTTAAGGAAAAAAAATAATTTGGGGACCACTGCGTGTGTCGGACGGGTAAGTGTAATAGCATATAGTGGAATTTTGTGGTGCTAGGTAGACCGGCCGGACCGGCCCCAAAGGCACCGGCCCTTCGGGCATTTGCCCGAATGCCCGGCCTTCCCATCCGTCTCTGGTACCACTAGAAGGAGCTTTGCCTATCGTAGTATGTCTTTTAACTGTAGGCATACATCTAAAGAGAGAAACTGGAATTAAAAAAAGATAGACAATACATAGAGACACAATGACATGGGCGGGTTATTAAAAAGGGGTGACATATAAAGAAAATAGAAAGAAATCACAATCCTTTAAAATAATCGTCTTCTTACAATAAAATGAAAAGGCACCATTACCATCTTGTCTATCTATTGAAAAAGTTTATTATATATTATATAGAATGTTATTGAAGTCAGTAAAAAAAACGCTTACAAATTAGAATATTTTATTTCGTAAAAGTACATAAAAAGTATTAAATACCTACATTAATATATAAAATATACAATGCAAAATTATAATACTTATTATATTCAAATGATATAATACGATTTGTGTGTAGTTAATTATACTAAACTTAAAATTATTTGAAATAATATTAATTACAATACCTGACCTAAAACACCTATTGCCATTACAAACCCCCGTCCATGCACTGATTCACTTATCTATGAAATGACCGCTTTTCTTTTTAAATAGAACTTTACAAACAAAGCACTTCCTAACCATGTCTATACACTAAATAATGTCTATAATACCAAAATAACTTTAAAACACAATCAAAATCACACATTAAACACAAAAATACGGCGCTAGATTAATGGCTGCCGGAGTAAACAAACAATTGTTAAAGTTGTCAAACATAAATTCAACGCTGATATGTCCGAAAAACAGCGGGAGTACCCAAACGACGCGCGCCAAATTTAAAATTTGATGAACCGACCAATAAAAAAGTGTGTCCGCAAAAGTGTGTAAACATTGTTGATTTGTTTATGTACGTTCGCAAACAAAGCATTTCAAAGCTACTTCTAGTGGTACTAATTCGTTGGGTCTTGTAGTTCCATGCTGTTGTCAGAAATACATACTTAAAAAAATCATCAAAACGGATTTTATCGATATAAGTTTTTTTATATCGATATGTCATTATTTTGAAACTACAAGTATTGATATAAAATATTGATATTCTTTGCTTAAAATATCGATTTGCCTAGATATCGATATTGTATCGGTATCCTTGTTTAACCCTCCCAGAACGGACCGGGGTACAAACTGTACCCCAAGTTAACGTTTTTATAAATATTTAGCAAATTAGCCGCATGCTAGATGCCATGATTTTTTTAAGCCTATGTAAGAACCAGGTTGTTCTAATGAACAGATTAATTTCATGTTTAATTTTATTATTTTGATGTTACAAATAAAAATTGACTGTGGGGAACAATTTGTACCCCACTTCGTCAATTTTGGTTGCATAAATTTTCAGGCGTGTGCTTCATTCCTCTTCAATTCTAACCTCAAAATCGTGCCATACAGTCTGTTTCGTTGAGTTCGGTTATTTTTGTACTTTGTAAGAATGTCTAAAAGACAAAAACTAGACCTCACAAATGAGCGAGACCGTCAAATAGCTCTCGAGTGGTTGGAAGAAAGTGATGATAACTTTGTTGATATAGTTATTTTCCTAACAAGTGCGGAAAGTGCTACTTTTCCACACGCGACTGCCGTTGACCGAACGACGCGAAGCAGAGTTCGGTCAAGCAGTCGAGTGCGGAAAAGACAGTTTCCGCATGTGTTAGGAACAATATTTTTCCTAGGAGCGTGATCACATTTTCAAAATGTAATTATAACTTACCCAAAAATGCAAATAAAAATATAATTACTTTTCTGCACGCATTTTAGTTTCGAAAGTTGCACTTTTCCGCACTAGTGCGGAAAAATGTACTTTTCCGCACTATTGCGGAAAAGTGCAACTTTAGAAACTAAAATACGTGCGGAAAAGTGGTATTTTTCGCACGCTCGTGGGAAAAAATCTGATGATCTGATGTTTCTGAAGATGAAGATAATATTATTGATATATTGTTCATATAGCACTGCATTTGATTTCATTCAATAGAGAAAAATGATGGGGTACATATTGTACCCCAGAACCTTAACGACGTAAAAATTTGAGCTCCGTCCTGGGAGGGTTAATGTTCAGTTGCTATTTTTGGTAATATGAGAAATAGAGAGATAGAAACAAAAGAAAAATTGTAAAAATAAGAAAACAGAAACAAATTAACACAAATTCATATAAATATAAATCAGGTAAATAGACATAAGTAAAAATATGTATTTATCACAAATTTTGTATAAATAAATAAAAATAAAAAAAATAAAATGCACCGCACCTGGTGAAGCTACAACTAAGCATACATGCGCCTTCTACAGTAAAAATGTTAATAGTAGAAAACTGGAAAAACTAAACTATATATAATTGTATCATTGTAAAGTTTTTTAATTAAACTGTAAAATATTTCAGAAATGATCTGTGAATCGTGTGTAACAAAACATGAATTCTTGTTACACTATGATGAGTATGGTTTAAAAAAATTGCCTTGTGCTAATGGGGACCCAAAAGCTCAGGAGAAGGACCCATTAAGTCTAGAAGATGACAATACTGGAGGGTCTACATCTGAGAGAAAAGAAGATGTTTCCAGTTATTGTAAAAAACCTAAGAATAAATCACAGAAAGTGTGTGCCAAGTTTTGGGTGGATGTATGTACCTTTTATGTATTTCTCTATGCTTTTTTATTTTGCCAATAGTTTCCATTTCTTATTTCTAACTGTTTAATCAAACATTTATTTTTTTAAACAGAAATTGTATATTACACATTATAACTAGAGCTTGGATGTTAGTTAGTTTGCTTCCAGATACAGATCGATGAGATTTATTTTTCTTAGTTTATAAAACAAGACCAGAAATGCTTGTGTGACCACACAGTTTTGTATCAACTGATTTTAAGACTATTTGTGGAACACTCTTAATGTGCAGACTAGTGAAATAATAGATCTTAATTGCATACAATTTTGTACACATTCAAGTATCTACTAAAATCCAGTAATGCTAAATTCCTAATGCGAATTGTCGAGTAGGTAAACTATAAAGAGCGTGATTGTTCATTATTGCAAAATTGCGAACGCTTTTGTTTTGTTTGTTAAATATGTCTCCTCGGATTTTCGTCAGTATCATAAACCGATGGGTAAAAGACAGTACACAGCTGCGGAACGAGTGCAATACAAATCTCTCTTTCGTGTTCTGTCATCTTTACAAAAAAAAGTCACTCTTCATTACCCAACATACATTTGCTTACACGTCTTTAAAATATTATAAATATGCTCCTATTAAGTATATCTGTGGATGTTTAGAGATCATTTTCCAATGTTTTACATATGAACTTTTCGAACAATTCTTAATCATTTACTTTTATTATAGCGATTCCATAAATAAATAATTTTGGTGCCCTAGGTGTTGGATTGTGTATATTCCGAATATTGGTTTAAACGTTTGTTAACAGTTCAAAAAGTACCGGTACAACGAGTTTTGTGTATGTTTGGTTGCCGACATGCCATTTTTTACTTCGTTATGTTCAAGTCAATAAAGCGGACAGTGCGGACACTATTGTAAAATGCATTTTTACATCTCTGTAAGATCCATCTATCCCTCTGTTATTATGTATATTGTATCATTCTGTTTCGACATTGATCCCCTCAGGCAATGGTCATCTGTGCTCTCCCTGAAACATAAGTCTATATAGTTTGTAAATAATTTTGTGTAATATTAATTTTGCTCACCGTTTTTGCTGTGTATGTGTGCCGTATTTTATCACCGATAGTAACTAAATAATTCTTTATAAGTTCTAAAGGTTTTTCAAATTAAGCAATAACTGCTGCAACATTTATTTTACGTCATGCAGGTTAAATCAATTGTTTTGATTTAATTTTGACAAAGCACAGTTGGAAATTTCAAATTTATCTGGCTGTCAACAAGTTTTTTTGGAATTTTTTTTGTAGAAAAAAAATAGCCATTTTAGAAATTAAAATTAGTTAGCTGTTGCTCCTGATTTTTTTTATTTGTTAAGAAAGAAAGAATACCTAGGGTGAGTTTAGTTATTCATTTTTTTTCTACTAGCATTGTTATTTGGAAAATAATTTATTTCCGGGTCTTTGGATATTCTTTAGCTACTCAGATTTTTTTTGGTTCGCCCTATAACTTTTTAGCTTACCTTAAAATTGTTTTGTTTCCTGTCAACTTGTCTCGCTGCCACTTTTGATGAGTTTCCTGTACGAATGGTTCAATATTACTTTTAATCATCGGGGAGACAGAACCTTTATGAGAATAGCCAATACGTAGCCTCCGAGTAAGACTTTCGATATTAGTGAGCTCTCCGTTTGTGGAAATTAATCACTAGCGATATCAAATAAATTGTTGCACCATAATCTGCGAAGAATCATATTGCATAGTGTCATTTATTTTGTCCATCTAAAATGTAATAAGTAGGGTTATATCAGTGTAAGTAGACCAAGGCTGGTAAACTTCTAAAGGTTACTTCATCTGAACCTGACCTCCTCAACGTATCGTACGTCGT
Source organism: Rhagium mordax (assembly GCA_963680705.1). Lineage (NCBI taxonomy): Eukaryota > Metazoa > Arthropoda > Insecta > Coleoptera > Cerambycidae > Rhagium > Rhagium mordax. The sequence continues at coordinate 20,443,150 of OY796660.1, forward strand.
TGGTGACACGGCCTTTAAACAAGGGATAAAAAATACTTGGTAAGAAACACTTTTTAAGTTGTTTTCACTACACAAGTACACAAACGATCAGTGGTAGTTCTGTGCAACCCAACAGTCAAAATAAAATGACATAAATGTAAATAAGAGACCGCATTATCGTATCATGAAGTGACCAGGGGTCGTCAGTGACTTCACGAGCTCCGCCTCTCCCGCGCATTTACCTCGCCCTAATGCTGCCCACTGAGGCAACCTGTACAAGTTTACCAGTCTTGTAAGTCGGCAGCTTCAACCATAGATAAAATAAATTGCTCCAACTGGCAGATCTTGTTCTGCGACCAACTTAGGCATCATTTACAATCTACTGACCTACTCCGATGTCCTGTAGAATTTTGCGATTGTCTTCTTATAAAAACCCAGGAAGATGAAAATTTTACACTAAAAATTATATGGTGCGATAAGGCAAAATTATGACATGACGACATTAAAGGTTTTTTCCACCTGCAGCCAACTGTCAAATTATATTCGTCTATGTAATAATAATAAATATATCAAAATCGGAGGGATTTAGATAATGGGAATGCTAATACCAATCGATAAAGAATTAAATATTGAATTGAATAGCATCATAAAACACGGTGTTCTATTTAAAATAAGCGAGTTGTTGAACTTCGAAATGAACGCAATTGGCTGGCCTTTTCTCGACTCCCTGTATACCTTCCAACAAATTTCGCATATTGCAGATATTTGAATACACTTTAATATTACTTGTCTAAAATTTGAGCCTTCTGGATTAAGAACTAGAGGAGATAGAACCGATTAAGTTTAAGCATTGATTAAGGAATAAGATACGCGACTCCAATGTAAAGTGCGAGGCTAATTTTGGCAGCGAGATTCCCGGTACGTTGCGAGCATTCCTGTGATTCACGTAGTATGCTTTTGATAAACCTGTGTCGTGTTTGGATTTATATAATTTATAATCTAGTGAAAACAAAAATTAAATGTTCAGATTGATTTTAGTTTAAAATTATGTGACGGTTAAAAGTCAAACAAACGTTGAGAAATAGCTGGCAGAGAGAACATACTACGTTAATCTCAACAAAAATATTTTTAATCTATAGAATATTGTGAGTAATCCCCATATACGATTTTTCAGAATTCCAATGTACGTAGTTGTCTAGAAACGGCTAATAGAAGGTCTTCGTGATGTTATACATGTTATATGATTATATTGCCCGTTTTTTAATTATGGCTAAAAATGTTTTGGAAATACACCACGGGAACAAGTTAGTTATAAGTAAAGGGCGGAATATATGCAAAGTGCATATATATGCATTTTTTGCATATTTTAGTCAATTTCATGAAACATTGCATGTTTTTGAAAAAACTAGATTTTTGTGCATATTTCCCGGTCGTCCGGAGTAAATTAGCTACAGATTTAACAATGCAGGTAGGTTAGTGCCTTTTTGTTAAATGGCGCTCATTGGGGTTTCAGGGATTTCCAGGCATCTGTGCCAATAAGGCACTAGATACCTGCAATATCTTATTCATTGGGTCACTAATTCTAATTTACCTGCCTAATAATAATAAAATATTCTGTACTTATGTCGGATCGTTATACTCCCAGTTCAGTTTGTCGATAGAGTTCAGTGTGAAAATAGTGTTTTGTGAATATTTGATTATAAAATGTCCAAAATGTCAAAAATTTCTTCATGGATTAAAAATGTTTCTGAGTTGGAGCTTAGCGGAGATAAAGTCTTTTGCAAAGCTTGTGCAAAAATCGTAAGTACCTGTCATTTTTCACTTTTTGTATTACATGTTTCTTCATGCATAATTAAATGATTTTTTGGTTCAGATTGTCTGTGAAAAGAAGTTCCAAGTGGATCAGCAAGTGAAAACATCTATGCATAAAGTCAAGTTGCAAAAAATGAAATCTGGGCCTGTCCAGCAGTCTGTGAAAACCGCATTTCAAAATGTTGGAGACAAAACAAGAAGTGAAAAGGAGGTGTTTCATCAAGACTTATGCAATGCTTTAGTCGCAGCGAACATTTCTTTAAAAAAACTTCAAAATACTCAATTCAGAGAATTTTTACAAAAACATTGTAACCAAAACATCCCCGACAAATCTACTTTAAGAAAGAAAAATGTGCATGCAGTATACGAAACCGTAATAGAAGAAATTAAAGTTTCATTGGTCGATGACAATTTTTATATTATTGTTGATGAAAGTACAGATGCTTGTGGTCGATATATTGCACATCTTATGGTTGGAGCCCTACAAGAAGATGAGCCAAGGAAACCATATTTAATAGCTTCAAAACAGTTAGACAAAACTAACAATGTGACCGTATCCCGTTTTATTCAACAGTCCTTATCGGAATTCTTTTTACCAAACCCAGTCCCAGTAGAAAAGTTCTTGGTGTTTTTGTCTGATGCAGCACCGTATATGGTAAAAGTGGGCCAAAACTTATAAAAATTCTATCTCAATATGGTGCATGTCACTTGTCTTCTATACGGGATAAACAGAGTTGCAGAAACCGTCAGAACTGAATATCCCTTGGTAAACAAATTAATTTCAAACGTAAAAAAAGTGTTTTTAAAGCACCTCTAAGAGTGTAGATGTATAAGGAGAGATTGCCAGGAGTTAGTTTACCTCCGGAACCTGTAATTACCCGGTGGGGAACTTGGATTAAAGCCGCAATATTCTACGCAGAACATTTTGAAGCTATTAAGGAACTAATCTTAGATATAGAAGACAACTCGCAGTGTGTAGTGCAAAGTCAAGAAATGCTGAAAAATGCAGATGTAGCTAAGCAACTTGTTTTTATTAAAGTTAATTTTAATTTCATACCAGATATAATAGTTTCATTAGAAAGTAGAAATTTAGGTTTAAGTAAGTCGATTAATTTTGTTCAAACTTTTTCCGCTAAATGCAAGAACGTTTCCGGTGATGTAGGTATTAAAGTTAGAAAAAAATTAGATGCTACTGTAGGATAGAATGAAGGGTTCAAATATTTAATGGCAGTAAAGAGTATTTTTGATGGTAAATCATCCAACGAAGTTGCACCTTGGCCTTATACTTTACTACCCAAATTAAAATATTGCCCTATTACATCGGTAGATGTTGAAAGAAGCTTTTCTATCTATAAACATATTTTTACTGACAGAAGGCAATCATTTTTATTGGAAAATTTTGAAAAGTATTTAATTATAAATGCCTACTATACTATTTCAAATTAAAATGTTTTATAATTCTGTTTTAACGTATATTATATCTTTGTTTCCCTTTCATTTTTATTTAAATAAATATTTTCTATAAAATCAGTTTTTATCTGTTTTTTTAAAGCATTTTTACATGTTAAATAAATGCATATTATTGCATATTTGACCAAACAAACGCATATTATTGCATATTTAAAATAAAAGTGATGCATATATATGCGCATATTTTGATTGAATTTAAATGCATATATTCCGCCCTTTAGTTATAAGACAGTAAAATATATCAAACTTGCGTGTAGGTAGGGTTTCCATATGGTTTTTTTTGTCAAAAAATAATAAAATATATTAATACAATATTGAATATTATTAAGTTAGGTTAGGTTAGGTAGTAATACTATTGTCATTTAAAGAAAATGTAAATGATAATAAGAACACGACCTAGAGATGGGTGCATGCTTGTTTGTCGTCTTATTACAAGAGATATGTACCATATATGACCCTTGTATATGACGATAAAGGTAATCGACAAAGTTAAGTTTGAATGTTTTATTCTCCCAGACATATTTACAATTTCTGGCCGGACCTCCCCGAATGCCTGAAAAACTCAAACATGTCTGGGAAAATCCGGACGTATGGAAACCCTACATGTAGGGGGCGTCTGCTTCGGGTTTGGGTACTCTAACCTCCATTTGGGTACTGCGACATAACCTAACTTTAAGGCATATGGGCAGTTTTTCTTTTAATTCAGATAAATTTCTCGTTTTTAATAAATATTAATGATTCAAATGGTAACTGTCAATTAAACAATTCATTTCGCACTTCACGGCACTCTTGATATATTTTACTGTCCTATAACTTATAACTAACTCGTTCCCGTGATGTAATTCCAAAAAATTTTTAGCCATAATTAAAAAACGGGCAATATAATCGTATAACATATATTTGTATTGAGAATATTTCGACGAATCTTTATATCTTAAAATATACCTATAGGGTGTTCCATTTAAAAAAAAATATATTTTTTTCCACCCCTTGTATATTTAAACAGATTTCGAAAATCCGTTGTAAGGTTCTTAAGTTTCGTAAAAATCTGTTTAATTTAATTTTTTGAGACTTAATTTGATAATAACTAAGGGAAATAAGGGAGGTGTCAATTTTAAGTGACTTTCCCTGTACATATGTCACAATTCTACTTCTCCATTTCCACTCTAGTGGTGCCTTTATTAAATTTTTACCATCTAATCTGAAGCATAATAAAATCTAAAATTGCATATAAATAAGATAAGTTTATTATCGCGAAACACCTATACATATATCACAAAAAATTTTATACCCGTTATTTTTTCATGGTGGAAGCAGAAAAAAATTGCACGATTTTTTCATGCATCTACAGCTCTTATTATGTCTCCCCTGAGATCCATTTTAACATGAATTTTGCCATACATCAATTTTCCCAATGAACTCATATTTCTGTCTTTTTTGGAATAATCTACTCTCACCTTTTTGGTCGTTTACTACTTGACTTGAGTGTTACTCTTTAGTTTAAAATAACGTGCACATATTTTTAGCTTATTTTATGAATATAACTTTTCTAATAGTTCTGGTAAAGAAGTACAATGTTTTACATAAAATTTCTTGTATAAAAATAGAATTAAATTATTTTCCAATGAAATATTCATTAACATCTTTATTTGCATGTCAATTTGATTCAAATACAATTTCTTTAGTATAGCTATTATACTGCACCGATTGGTCAGTCTGTGAAATCCTGTTTTCCAGAAAGTCCAAACTATTTATGATATTAAACCATATTCATGATTTTCCATTTAATTTTTAGGTAAACTGGCGTAAAGAACTTTGCACATGTGATGAATGCTTAAAAACATATGAAAATGAAGATGTAGCTTTTTTGTTGGATTCTGAAGACCCAGTGCATCTATATGAAGAAAAAGGAAAGGCCAAAGCAAAAGAAATAGTTGAAAACCATGATAGAACGTTCATGAATTCATTGAACCGTGTTCAACTTGTTGATTGTATCGCAGGATATAATGATTTAAAGGAACACCTCGGCGAATATTTAAAGAAATTTGCAGAAACTAAGAAAATTGTACGAGAAGAGGATATCAGAGAGTTCTTTGATGGCATGAATGCACGTAAGAGGCAGAGAGTTGATGTACCCCATTTTTGCCGTTAATTAATTAAATTAAATTTAAATAAAACCAGTATTACATTTGGGCAAACCATAAAATTAACTTTTAGGCATTGTAATATGTTTGTTATGTTCTTTTCTGAAATGGAAATATTTAATAGTCCACATATGTCTGAATAAAATTTATTAATATGATTCAGCCTATTATTGATTTATATCAAGCCAGTTGTACTATTCGCTATGTGCAAGGGTTCTAGTAGCGCCACTCGTAAATTTTTTAATATTTGTACCCCTAATTTGTTAATGTCACTACATGATTGTCAGTGTCACGACATGACAGAATAACATAAAATAATGACCAGTATAATATTGCGTACGAAATTTAAACAAATTATACGCATTCCAATAAATTTACCAGAGGAGAGAGGTGTATTAGAGAAAGGAAGGAAATTGGCATTTTGTCTCGTGAAACATGTAGAAGCATATATGTTGATATCAGCTGCAATAATAAAACTACAGCAAAGTGCATTCAACAAACGGCCGTAACAGATACACCTTAAACTTAATTTAGAGGTAAATACATGCTTTTACTAGACTCTTTTCAAAGGTTTGATCCACTTCGCGCGTTATTCAAAGTTGTGTTTCCGCGCAGGAAATCGGTAAAACTTTATTTTATGGAAAGTGTCACTAACACGACAGCCTAGAACACAACATTTGTTTGCAAGTAGCTTAATTTTTCCCATTTTTCATTTATAACTGAAAAGCACTATTAAATTACGACTCTTCTCGTTCAAACAACAATTTTTATTACTTGATGGCAATCTTGACAGTACGAGCATAAAACATAACCATACCTTGACAGATGGGAAAATTAGGGGTTCAAAATTTACAATTATGGCCACCGCAAACGCTCGCGTCGGATTTAGTAATAACTCCGCCCCCTTGTACATAGTCAATTGGGAGCAAAAAATTTTCAACGATATTTAATCAAGTGATATTGGTTTTTGTAAAATTAGTCGTATGTAATATTGTCATGATGGGTGGTTTTACTTAAGGGTAGTAGCTTGATGAATTACAAACATACCGATATGTCATGGTCCTCATGACCTTTTAATGGTTTGGTTTACTTATGTCATGGTATGGTTTACACCTCTACCATATGTTACGTTAGGGGTTGATTTTAGTGAGACAAATATTAAGACACTTTAAGTTATTTCACTAAATAGTTGACTCGCTTGGCATGAATAATTTAAATGACTCGCTTGGCACACGAGAGGGTTTTACTTAATAAGCTTGGTATTTAATTAATAAATTAAAACATAGCGGCAAGGTTCCAACAAAACAATATTTAATAAATTAAAAAACAAGAAAACACAAACACAATTAACACAAAATAAACTATTACTTACAATAGGGGTCAGAGTAGCCTGAGGAGGAGATATATGCACTTATTTGAAGGGGGCCCTGAAGGGGCAACCCTTGAGACGTCTTGTCTCTTTAACCCCAAAAAACCAACTAACTGCAACGTCCCAGTCTCTCCGCCACGGTCATGAATTTCGGCGTCAGCAGTATTTTCTATTACTCAGCAGTTAATATGTTTAGCATCTTTTCCTAACTTCAACAATATATTTATATTATAGATTCTACTTTCATGACCTGGTTTCAATTAAAATAAAAATAAAACAAAATTATGTAATATACTGGGCGTTGCGGCAAATAACATTTTAAATAAATAATTAAATTGGCCATTTGTGAAAATATCATAAGTGCTTAAAGTTTTATCGATAAATTTTTTTCGAGAGCGATATTGCCTAGTAATATTAAGAGTGTAAATTGGCCACTTTATTGTTTAGCAAAAAAAAACAAACTGCTATACATAAAATATTTAACATTAACAAGTAATTTAATACTCTCATGTGTAACTCTAATATAACACAAATGTTCAAAATTAATACATATATATCTACACACACACACACGTATATTATATACTAACTAACTAACTGAAATACTAACAATAATTTTAAGGAAGTTAATTTAGTTTACATTGGTAAGGTTTTTATATACTTAGTACATACATTTGTGAAATGCTGAACAGATCCATTCAAATTTTTTATTTCATTTGGCAAACTATTATATTCTTTAAAGCCTTTACAGAAGAGTGACTTGCTAGCTACCAATGAATGATGTCTTTCCACATGCAGATCATTTGTCCTGCGAGTATTATAACTGTGTACATCTCGAACATATATAACTTTGTCATATAAGTAACTTGGTAACATACCGTTTTTTATTTTATAAATAAACTGCAGTGTTTTTAATAAAACTCTGCTTTACTGTCATAAAATTCAATGTTTGTAACATATTATTTATTGGAGTATATCTATTACATTGTAATATAACTCTCATTGCTCTATTTTGCATTTTTTGTAGAATCTGCAATTGATTGATATTTAAATATAGTAACAGAGTTGAACAGTATTCGAAATGTGGCGCAATTATTGCTTTGTATATTGTTAACCGGGCAAATATTGATATATTTGTAGATAGTCTCCTTAGAAAATTGATTTTTTTAGCCACCTTTTTACAATATAATTAACATTTTGCTTAAAACTTAAATTTTCATCTAAGACCACTCCTAGATATTTTATTTCAGTAACTCTTTCAATTGTCTGATTATTTATTGTTATAGGGTCCATACACACAGTTTTGTTTAATTTCTGTTTTTTCCCCAACATCATCCATTTACATTTGTTAATGTTTACCTTAAGGTTGTTATCACAAAGCCAGATATACAGATTATTTAATTCATCATTCATTATTCTTACAATGTCCGCAACATTTTCACCTGCTATACAACATGTCCCACTTAAAATGCCCCCCCCTCTATCTCCTTTATTAATTAACAAAAAATTTTGAAACTTGGCAATGTTAGTAAATCCGAGGTGGTGACTCGAAATTTAAAGCTTACGTTCATTTTTCACTTCCAGTTCATACCGGAAGTGATACCAACTTCCTTATTTAAATAGGGAATCCTATACAATTTTCAAATATTTGATTAGCCCTTAATTTTTTGAATACGCACATATAGCACTATGTGGGTCTGGCATCAAAACTGTGCAAGATATTACCAAAAATGACATGTGCGATAGAATACAAGTTTACGTATTTGTTTTAATAAACATCGAGATTTCCAAGGTTTGTAAAGCATTTTATGTCCGATCACGTTATAAAGGACTGTTTATGACATAGTTTTGCCCTCGGTTTTGCCGCTATAAAGTACCTCTTTATTGTACTAGTAAAATAAAGTTAACTTTACAACTGTTATGCCAGATTTTGACGTTTTCAAATTAATATGTTCAACTGTCAATGTCAACACAATGACATTTTTATGACTGTTGTAATTTATTGTGTTGACATTGACAGTAATTTGAAAACGTCAAAATCTGGCATAACACTTGTAAAGTTAACTTTATTTTACTAGTACAATAAAGAGGTGCTTTAAAGCGGCAATACCGAGGGCAAAACTATGTCATAAACAATCCTTTATAAAGTGGTCAGACATAAAATGCTTTACAAACCGTGGGAATCTCGATGTTCAGTAAAACAAATACGTAAACTTGTATTCTATCGCACATGTCACTTGTGGTAATATCTTGCAAAGTTTTGATGCCAGACCCACATAGTGCTATATGTGCGTATTCAAAAAATTAAGGGCTAATCGAATATTTGCAAATTGTATAGGATTCCCTATTTAAATAAGGAAGTTGGTATCACTTCCGGTATGAACCGGAAGTGAAAAATGAACGTAAGCTTTAAATTTTGAGTCACCACCTCGGATTTACTAACATTGCCAAGTTTCAAAATTTTTTGTTAATTAATAAAGGAGATAGAGGGGGGTGCATTTTAAGTGGGACACGTTGTATATAGCATAGTGTCATCTCCAAACAGATGTATTTTACAATTTGTTATGGACCGTACAATATCATTAATGAAAATAATGAATAATACTGGACCTAGGACGGAACCCTGTGGCACTCCATTTTCTGTTTCTTTTTCATTCGATACACTTACACCAAACTTTGTTCTTTGACTTCGTTCATTTAAATAGGAAGAAAACCATCGATGCACTGCCCCACATATTCCAATTTCTTTCAACTTTAAGAGAAGTAAACCTCGATCTATTGTCTCAAAGGCACGCTTAAAATCTAAAAATACAGCCAATATGATATTGTCAGCATCAATTGCTTTCACCCAATCTTCTAATATACACTGTAGGGCACTCTCACATGAGTGTCCTTCTCTGAATCCTGATTGTACTGGTATTATTATATTATTTTTTTCACAATGGCTTATTAGTTGCTCCTTTACTGTCAATTCCAATATTTTTTCACATATAGGTAATGAGTTAATAGGTCGATGTTGTTCACTTGATACAGTATTAATCACTTTGGGAATTGGTGTTACAAGAGAGCTCTTCCATTTATTTGGAAAAGTTCCCATTTGCAAAGAATTATTTATTACATCTAAAAATCTGTTGCCAATAACCTCAAACGATGTTTTAATGATTTTTGTGGATATTCCATCACTGCCTATTTTGTTCGGTAATGAAGAAATAATTTTTCTCAGATGACTCATTTCTATTTGTTTAAATTTTTCAAATCTATTCTGTCTTTCATTTTCGGATATTTCATATATGTTGTACTTTGGTATATTTTTAATGATATTCGAGATACTATCAATAAAATAAGCATTAAATCTTTCAGCTATCTCCAAGTCATTATAGATATTTTCGTCACTAAATTCAATATATTGCGGTGTACTATGACCCTTCGCCTTGCAAATTTGTTTTAAAGTTTTCCACATTGTCTTTGGATTGTTTTTACATTCATCTATTTTTCTTTCATAATAATTTTGTTTGTGTTTTCTTATCATCGATGTAACTTTGTTCCTCTTTTCTCTGTATGTATTCCAGTCTTCCTCACTATTTGTGATTCGAGCTGCTTCGTATTTGTTGTCTCGTTCCTTCATGGCCTGTAAAACTTCTTCTGAAATCCATCTCTTGTCTGCGTATTTGGTTGGTACTATTATTTCTTTAACTGGGCAAACTTCATCCAAGCAGCTTAACATATTGTTTATTAAATTATTGGCTAGTGTATTGGAATCTATAATATTGCTATTCCACTCAGTATTCAATAGTTTCTTTTGGAAAGTCCTTTCATCGTAGTTTTTAAAGCATCTTAGTAATCGTTTGGTGTTATCTAATTTAATATCTGATACTTGCAGACTTATTGTTACATTAGGCATGGTCTGTTATTCTTGGAACATGGTTTACCTTAAATGATATATTGTCATGATTGGTTATTAATAGATCAATCTTTGTTGCACTAGTATTTGTGATTCTGGTTGGCTCATTTATTAGTTGTTTAAGCCCATTTTGTATAAGAATGTTTGACAACTGTTTTGAGTAAAATGTATCTATTGACATATCTATATTAAAATCGCCTACTATAATAGTGTCCATACTGTTGGAATTATTCTCTTCTAGTACCTTTTCAAAATTCCTTAGAAATGCTGCCGAGCTTGCACTTGGCGAATGATACACTCCTATTAAAATATAATTTTTCATATTTATTTGAATTTTCATGCATTACTATACACCACATATTTCTTTCAATTATAATATTATTTAGCAACCGATATGCAACCTCGTTTTTGATATAAAATATAACTCCCCCAGTATGGGTGCTATCTGTATAGCAAATTTCAGATTTGTAGCCTTCAATTGTAACTTGTTCAACATCCTTTGTTATATGTGTTTTGGTTAAACAGATTATTATAGATCTCCAATTGTGTATTAATAATTCTATTTCATCTTTATGGTGTAGAAAACCTTGTGCATTAAGATTAATTATATGGCAGTTAAAATATTTGATAGCATCTATATACATTTTGTTAATTGCTATCGATTTTCTACATAGTCAACCCTTCTTTTAACACTGTTTAGAATTCTTACATAGCAGGGACAGTTAGGATCTAAATGCACTGTGATTATCTTTTATTTTTATTTTATATTTCTGTATCGCATTATTGCAATTTATACATTTATTATGTTCAGCTTTGCACTCCCCATCATGCTGTAATGAACATTTATAGCATATCTTATTATTTTTACAGTCTCTTGCAAAATGGTTGAAGCCTAAGCATTTGTGGCATCTGATTACATAAACATAATCATAAGGTTTCCCTCTCGACCACCCTATAAAAATTCTATTCCGGTTGATTAAAATTTCATGTGTTTTTGGATCTGCTTGTACTATTAGCGTAAACTGTCTCTCATTTTCCTTTTTTAACCTTCTTATAATTCTTATGTGAAAATCTTCTCCCTCCCTATTTTGGTTTGTCAAATTCTGATCAATTATGGCCTCTATCAAGTTTTCATCAGTGTTATCATCATCCTCATCTATGCCAATAATTTTAACTTTTGGACGTTTTAATGTTGGTGATTTTATATCATATTCAGCAGACATTTCTTCCTGTATTTTGTTATGAATCTTTTCTAGATCCTTCTTGTTATCTAATTAAATTACGAGCGCTTTAGCGCGAGGGATTTAATTTTTGATAATAAAGTGACCAATTTACACGAGTAATATTACTGTTGGCAATATCGCTCGAGAAAAAATTTATAGGTAAAATTTTCAAGCACGAATGGTATTTGCCGAGAATATTTCACGAATAAATTATTTAAATACAAAAACATATCTTTAACGACGATGAAATGTCAAAGTAACGTATTAAGTGACAGTTGATATAAAGAATGATTTTATGGCGATAAAACTGTTTCAGGGATTTTATCGATATAATACTGCTGTCATTGGTACAAATTTAAAAATTGTAGTAGTTTCATTGGTTAATAATTTCTGAGTGAAATAATCTTTGTAAAAATGGTTTTAAAGTCATATTTGACATTTTATAAAATCTTTGACACAATACATTGACGTATCAAAAGAGAAATCTATAAAGGAAACATTAAATTTATTTATTAACGGGGGCGGTCCCAGTCGCTAACCTTATAAATTCCAACAGATGGAACTATATGTAGCTTTTGTCAATATAACCGTATTGACGTATGACGTATTGTAATTAATCTACTATGAGATAGGTGGAGTGATGTGTTGTAATTTATCTACCCTTTGATAGATGGGGTCAATAAACTCGCATCTTTATGACGCGCAATCTAAATTAATTCGTTTTTATAACTTATACCAATGACAGATGTAAACTATAAAGACATGGAACGACATTGTTGTAATTGAAGCAAGAAAATGTACAAAATGCGGTTGGACACTGCCAGAGGGCGATACTGTTCTTTCTCTGTTTCTTTACTGATACTACTGGTTTTAAATATTTAATACGTTTTTTTGAAATAACTTTAAAGCAATATTGTAATATATGTTTTATGGATAATATTAACAGAGTAAGAAGAAAAATTTAATGTCGCCCTCTGGCAGTGTCCAACCGCATTTTATACATTTTCTTGCTTCAAATACAACAATGTCGTTCCATGTCTTTATAGTTTACATTTGTCATTGCTTATACATTTACAAATGATCATAATACGTATCTAATTACTAGTGCCTTTTGTTCTGAAAATGTTTTTAGATTTGACAGCTTGTTTTACCTAGTTAGAAAAATTTACATTATTTTGTGATTTGGATATTTGTAGATTTTTTTGTGTTTGGCCAAACTTATAAATTTTAAAAATTTATTTGTTCCTTGGACAATTGTGTTTTTTATGGGTAGTGTTGTAAATAATCTAACTGTTTGAGCATCATAATTTTTCTGTTACTACGACCATATGATTAACATAACCTTAAATTTATAGTTTTTGTAAATTTACTTTCAGTTTTAATTTTAATTTTTGCAGTTCTAGCTTGGATCCAATATACAATTTAAAAGCTCATTCAGATAATAGATATATAAGTTTCAATATTGTAGATTTATTAAAAATAGACTGCTAATTATAGGTTGGATTTCCAACCAACAAAAAGCATCTTATTTCATTAGATCAAGGTAATTAAAACTTTAAAAATTATGCACTGAACAAGATTTTAGTTGATAGTAGACAGGAACCCATCAGAAATTTTTTGATAAAAGCGACATAATATTCCAAAAACTTTGAAAATGCATAATTTTGAGATTAGTTGTGACACCCCAGAACAGTTGTTTGTATACTTTTCTTGGCGTACCTGCCATACCTACCATTTTCCTGAGAAACAGAAATCATTTTCTTTCGGATATATTTAAGGTAGGAGTAATAAAACATAAAACAGAAAGACATTATTTAATAATATATTTATTATATTTAATAGAATGATTGCATTATTAAAAATAATAAGAATTGTTTTACAATCATATCCTAACATATTATTCTGAACAACTTGCTGTAGAAATCTGTTTCAATATGGGTACTTCCTTTTCTAATAGGTACAGCTGAAATACACACATTTCATTTCCCACTTTGCCAAACTAGATGATTTCCAGTAACATACGTTATAGATTATAGATGTTGAATGAATTAAGATTTTTCCCTTTGTTGGTGCGTATGTTTAGGTGTTATGAACTTCGGCACTTAATAATTTCACTTTCGCAATATAAAAATCGTTTACTACCATATCGTTGTCTACAACTCGTAAATGTCAAATTCCTTTTCAATTTTACTCATCTTTTTAAATAATACTAATAATAAATAACACATTTCCAATGTTCATAGTCGTTAACACATTTTCTTCTGTCAGCTGTCACTACTTGTCATTCACGTGCGTTTATGCGCCGCCTCAGAATTCGGCAACATGAAAATACATTCTCAACAAAGCGTTAACCCTTTATGAGATTCTATTGGTGGAGCCTCATAAATGTACTTTATGCACCAATAGGAATGTAAGTAGTACGAAAAGCAAAATGCAAACGAAAATGGTTGGGAATGCCCCTTTATAGCAAACTGCTGCGGAGGTTTATATTCATTTCAATATTTTTTACGACCTTCAATAAATTAAAAGATTGACAGAATATAATTTTGATTTTGCTGCCATCTACGAGACAGTAGCCAAAGTTCTATATGTCATTCTTTAGTATCATTTCGAACCAAAAATCTTGTTTCCTGCATTATATAACGTATTTATTTCCAGTGATATTGGTTTAGTAGTTCGACATTTTTTCAATAATTACTTAATAAAAAATCAAAATTTAAACATGTATGTGTTTAATATAGCGTAGCGGATTGGACCAGTACTATTTTATTGTGATCACGACTTTTTAAATTATTTCAAAATTAGGTTAAAAGTTTCCGAAGTTTAACAGCTTGGTAAGAAAAGAATCGTCATTTTCTTGAGTTTTTTAATAGTCCAGTACTATTCTACCGAGTTTTTTCTAAAAGCCAGTCAAAAAATATTTTGAATCGGTTCAGGGATGCGGCAGAAATTGTCGAACTACGAAGTGCTTATTTTAGGCAAATCTAACCTATTTTTCCGCCCACCTTAAGTAAATAATAATAAAGAGGCGCAACTGTCAAGGTTTCGAGATTTTAGTGTTGTATCCTTTTGCCAATAACTACAGTATTATCTACAATATTTAGGGCTATGCAGTCGAATTACAAATACCTACCTTCCAGTAGCACTAATCATAGATGACAATCCTGAAGCTGAAGCGAAAAAATACAACACTAAATCTAACATAAAATTAGCAATTTGTAAAATTTAAAAACCGATGTTGCTGAATTCTTCTACGGCCTCTATGGGCAGTTGAATTAGATGCTGGAAAATGTGTTTCTTCCTTAGCCTTTAATGCTGCCGAAAAGAGATAATTTGTGTTATATTCCACAAGCAGCATCTTCCACATTAGAAGACGCGGACGACCAGAACCCGGCATACGAGCTAGATTTCCATTTTGTGTCCACTTGCGCTTGAGGTAAAATATTGTTGTTTTGTGACAATGTAACTCTTCTGCCATACGTTGCAAGGACTATTCAGCTTTTAATTTGCCCATTACAATCCCTAAATTCGACGTCTGTAAGCCTAACCTAACCTAACCTAACCGACTCGGTGGCGCAGTGGGCTAGGGCATGAGTGACAGTCATGGCTCTGGCTACACTGCCTATCGCGTCCGGGTTCGAAGCCCGGCACTGGCAGATAGCAATGTCAGTGGGTATGGATGTTTGTCTACGTTTTTTCTAATGTGTACCCCCTTCCGGACAGCCTTTGGCTTTGGAATTGGGGGTTGTCTAATTTCTGTGGTGTGTTTTATGTTTTTTTTTTGTTTATGGTGGTTCAACATGTTTTAAAATTTAAAGAATACTTAATGAGACAATCAATATAAAGTGACACTGGCAGTCACTAACAAAATAGAGTGACATCCGTCGCCACTGCGTTTTCTCCTATTTACAAAGCTAAAATGAACCGTTGAAAATTTATTGCTCGCAATAGTACATTACTTGTGGATGTATGAGATGCTCTAGTTCTTTGTCAGGGGTCGGTCTACATAATATATTACTAATCACGCGTTAAACAAAATGATAAACAGTACTCACACTTTCCTTGACTATTCGTATAGCTTCCTGCTACCATTAACAGCTCTGGGGCCCCAGGAAAACCATCACAATTCTTTTTCAAACACGCCAGCAATCTGTACCGACCTTACTTCTACATCGTTCATCGGGCTCTCCTCACTTGCTGATGCGCGCACTTGTCGCTTCAGTCTACTCTCCCCACTGTTTTGACTCTACAGTGGCGGAGTCATAAAATCGCGCACCACATGTATATGATTGCCAGTGAGTTTCATGTTAGTTTTGCGTTTTACCTAACATGGATAAACTACGGGAATTATATATTTATGTTTCTTTGAGTTATTGTGTTCCCTTTGAGTGAAAAATTATAAAGAGACGCAACCGCTTAATATTGCTGGCAGCAAACAATACCGCCTAATATTGCTGGCAGCAAGCAATAGATGGTGCTTCCACAATAATGGTTAAAATTATCACACTTGTATAGACAACGATATTGCCTTCACAATGTTTTAAATCACATTGTTGTCCTTAGTCCTTAGTTCAACTTTTTCTTTTTTATATAGAGTGGCGGCCATATTTTTGGGGTTAATAGTACTTACTAGTCGTCAAGAACATGAATCCGATTTTTTTTTTGTAGGTTGTAAAGCCGAGTTATGAATTTTTTAAAAAAATTCGCGATTCAAGTATAATTCCTGTAATTCCGGCGCCGCTGGGCAAGCACCACTTACTGCATTACGTGTGGCCGGTCGACAGTGTTGCCAAGTGTAGATGATATAAAACCAATAAATTACATTTACATTTTCACTTTTCATTAATAATCCAGAGACTGTTTCAATGATCTGACTTACAATACTGCGAAACTACAAATTATCACAATTGCCATGGAAATAATTGAACAAATTAAAACATCAACAATGAAATTTTGACGTTTACTATTTTTATTTGCCAGAGTAGATTGTTGTGCTGCGAGTTATTTAATTAAAAATTTTCCTACCCTTAATTACCATTTAATGGCTGAGCGTTTTACGTTTCCTGAAAATTTGAGACAGTTTTTCGCATTTTTCTCGAAATGGGTGCATGATATGAAAAATAGACAAGAGGACATTTTTTGTGTAAAAATGAATTCTGCATCAGAATAAAAAAAGAAAAACATAAAAGATAATTGTATAATAAAAATAGAAGCGAAAAACTGCGATGTAGTGACTATGTAGCGCCCCCTTGCGGCAGGTCTAAAAATATTTTAAGGGTTCTATTGGAAAGGTCATTTTGAGACTACCCTCCAAATTTCATTGAAATCGATCAAGTACTTATCGAGAAAAAAACTGTTTTCCCAACGTCCCATTTATGTACGGGCCTTAAAAATCGAAATTGACCAAAACGAAAATACACGTGTCTCTTTATTTTAAGACCTCTATCTGTGATTACTTTTTTGCACCATAATTCTGAATCACCCTGTATATGATAAAAATTCAAGTAACAATCCGTCTATGTTGATTTAAAAATAAGAAAAATAAAAATAAATAAATTATTTATTATTTTTTTAATCACTTATTTAACGTCGGCCTATTTCCGCTACCAGGGCCAATCACCGACGCCAGGAGACGAGCTATCCCCAACCTGGAAATTTTGCCGAACCTCTTATCTTACTAAGAAGAGTAGGGATTTTTTACTTGCCTAACATTTAATAGACAAGGGACCGACTGCTTTACATCCTCTCCGAAGGATGGTATATCCTCAAAACACCTCTCGCCTACAGTTGTATTGCTTCTGCGATATATCTGATATACAAGCCGCTAGAAGTAGGGAAACGAGACCGCGTCTTTCCGTGGATAGTCACCATCCAAGTACTAAACGCGGTAGCTGTTGCTTAACTTCATATCGCTATGAAGTGAGTCAAGTCAGTCCTCTGCTCGCTGCCGTCAAAAATAAATAAATAATCTTAGTGATACACATAGAGGTATTTACGACTTGATGGAGATGAATTTAAAACCTTATAATATTATTTCATCAAATTCAAAACATGAAAATGGCATACCTATTATGTAACGAGCATTTAATGAAGGCTATTAGACATGAGTATGAAGTATGAGAATTACGAAAACTTTCCGATTGCTTAAGTATTAAGACCTGCAGACTGATTTGAAAAAGGAAAGTTATATTTTCATCAAAAAACGTCTATTTTGCATAAATATCACTTTATCGTATTTCTTAAGTAATCACGATACATTTTTTTTGAAATCTTCGTTTTTTGATTGCCTATCGATCTGTCGAGCTAGATTTTCGATTTTCGCCACTAATTTTTGAAAAATTTTGATGAAAACAAACTTTTTTGAAAAATCAGGGGCAAAAATCTCAACAGATTGATAGGTAATTATTGGAAAACGAAGAGTAAAAAAAATTCCGATTGCTAAGTATTTAAGACCTGCAGCCTGATTTGAAAAAAAAGTTACTTTTGTGCCACTACGTGGGGAACTTATTCGAGCCAATAAACCTGACAGTCCTCCTCGACCAATCAGACCAAGGCGATGTATTATGTCGTCGAGTTCTCGGCACCTGCTGATTAACATCGCCTTAACGGAGGAGAAACGGACCAAATGCAGAGATATCCGCTACGAGCAAGTAGGTACTCTATTAGAGTTCACTGACTATACCCAGGCTACTCTGTCAAGATGGTCGTCCTGATAATCGATGTCAAGACCGACTTTAGAGGTAGATGGTAGATAGTCGGCCGTGTCCATGTAGGTACTCGGAAGTATGAAGCCTATTATGCTGCTCTCGTTTACGTTAAACGAATGCAAGCAAATTCTTTCATGAGCATTTTAAGCTGCACTTTGGCCGTCCGCAGGTAGATACTTGTAACAAGTGAAGAATATACATTGAAAATAAAGAGCAATATTTTAGGAAATAGAGCAAGCAAGCAAGTTGCAGTTAAAAAGTTGATTCACGAAAAACGGGTTAACATTTTTATAACGCTTTATGAAGTGTAGAGGAAGAATAGCATATTGACTTCAGTTTCAGTATTTTATGTAGGTACATGATATGAAAACCGATAAGTCACATCACGTATACATATTTCGAAAATACAGCACCCAAGAGCCCCAATGAAGTATGCTCATTAATTCTTAATGAACTTCATAGAAAACTATTTGCCACAAACCATACACTTACAGAATCATTCTCTTGTCCGACTCTGTATGGCGTTAGTTGAGACTAGTCACTCCAAGAATATAGAGCCGTTTTTACCGATACGTGGTTATTCCATTTTTCCATACGACAGGTATTTTCGTATTGCCAGTTTCAGAAAATATGACCGGATTTATATATTACCTACCTACATCAATACGTTGAAATTATAAGTGATAGTTTAAAAAGAAGTTTCCCAACAAACAATGAATTTGCGGCCGACTGCCGGGTCATTACTGACAGTGTTGGCAGAATGCTGGCTGATTTACTGTTCATGAAATCCGAACTGATGAAATATTGGATTGGAGAGTAGACCCAAATATAAAAAAGATGGGTTCATCAATAGAAATGCCGCAGAACTCTATCAACTGGTAGTAGCAACTGACCACCAGAGGGATGCACTTATCCCTCACTACTTACTTGTGCTGGGTCTGCCATAGACTAGTTTGGTTTGCCTTTGTTATTTGTCTTTTCAGCTACCTGTGGCACACTGATGAGACCATAAAGAGTTCGAAACCGGTCTGTGTCTGGTGGAGAAAAGACAAATAACAAATTTGGCTACCAATTTGGATTTATAGGTATAATTCAATGGGAGTAGGGGCCTTTGCCCGTCCAGTAGTTGTTTCCTATAAATCCTATTTATCTATCAAAGAGGAAAATGAACACTTACCACTTTAAAACTTTACCACGTTATATATTTATGATTCTTAAAACTTGGGTAATAGTTACAATATTAAATGGTTGGTTTTGGCACTTTTTTTTTTTACTACATACAAAACGACCAAAAAATATGAGGGTAAAGTGTCCAGAGAGAATGTCTTGTCATTTCCTGAAAAGTTGAAGAAAATGACTTAAGGCTTATGGTGTTTAAGCCATAACCAATTCAATTTCTTTGCACATTTGTAGGTATTTCTTAAAACTTACAACTAATTTTTTAGACGTTCGTTGCTTTTGATAGTCTGTTATTGTCGTGAAAAATTGTCTTCGTTGTGGTTGGTTGCTTCCCTGTCGGGTCGTGTAGTGTTTATTCTTGGTATTTAGTAGTGAATTGGACACGAGTCAGTCGTCAGCTGTTCTGTTTGCAATGGCTCAAAAAGATGGAACTTTTGTGTCGTTCGTGGCTGTGACAGCAGAATCATTAAAAATGTTATTTTATTTAGATTTTCAGAAAGATAATCAAAGTCATTTCAATGGACAAATTGGGTGGGTAATTTTTTAGCAATAATTTATTTTCAGTCATTAAAGTCCCTGTTTTGCTGGCGGAACTAATAATGAATTATTCAGTATGTAGTATCCTGTTAATAGTTTCACGGTAATTCGTAGGTTATTTGTAGATAGCTGAAGACAATGTTTGTCTAACGTAGTGGGTGAAGCTATAACCTTCCACCAGTTAGTCTGTCGTTTAAGTTTATGACTTCTTTTATTAGTAAGCGAATCTGAGAGGATTTTTGTCAAATTGGGGCACCATCAAAATTCGTTGGGCCGTTTGCTTCCTCAATTTTTTTTATTTCCATCTTGTCCCTTTATAATAATAATATGTCTTTATCCTTATTATAAATGTTACACAAAGAAGGAAATTGAAGAGGTATGGCGGTATTCATACCATTTACGCTCTTCCATACAACTATCCTTTATCGAGCAATATTGGACATAGGTACTTTTGTGCGAATATATTTTGGGCTTGCCTGATTTGAAAGACCAAGCCCAAATTATTCCCACAATTATCCAACGCAACACTCCGTACAAGTTGTACAAAATGATTTTGGTTTAGCACATTTTGATCTTCCCAATTAGAACTTGTAAAGTCCTAAAGCCTTTTTAACTTAAATTCATAAAGTCAAGAAGTTAAATTGTATGTACGTTCTTAGAACTCCATTAATTAATTGATTATTCCGTCTTCTAACTATTTTTATTTTATAATAATTAGTAAAACTTTTCAAAAAGTTACTAACATCAATAAATTATTTCCATTAGATAAACTAATATATCCCACAGCCATGTTTTATATTAATAACTTGAAATGTATAGTTTAACAATTAAACTTTAAAAAATTTCTTAAGTACCAATGTAAATAGAAAATCTGTAGACTAATGTAACTGCAGGTACATAGTAAAAATTGTATTTAATTCAGACTCAATGATGGAGTTTAAGTACCTTCAATATTAGTGAAGGTAAGTATAAAGATCGTTTCAACAATATGTTTATGTCAAATAATTCGCATGAAAGTTTTATTTGGTTTTATTTTAAATTAAATTAACACCTAAAAGATTGTCAAAACGGTAAAATTTTAAATGTGGCGGAAAAATCTACAACCATTTTGAACGTTTTGGTTCACTAATTAAAATTTACGTATAATATCATATACTTTTTTAGGTTTCGTACCGTACGAGTACTAGAACTAGTTATTTTTATACATCTTATATTTTTTTTAGGTTTCGTAAGTATCAAAAATAATAATTTTTTATCCCTCATAAATACTCTTTTTAGACAAATTTAAATTGGTGGTGTAGAATGATGAGCGAATATGAAGTTTTTTTCCATATGCATAACGCAAACGTTTTCAATTATAGGATAGTACAAGGTCGATCGACTGCCCAACTGAGGTAAATCAGCTGTGTTTACATCACATTCAAAATTCAATCTTATACCATATGGCGGCGGGTAGAAAATATGCATTTTACATGATCACTTGAAATTTTGAATGGCTTGAATCTTAGTTTCATAATATTTCAAATGGTGGTAACTTTTTCAAAAATTAATATTTTATCAAAATCAAAAACAACCTTGTCTTAGAATGTATAAAGGTTATTCCGATATTTAAAAAATATCCTAATATACAAAATTTCAGTGGTTTTCTAATTTTTTTTCCCGCCAATATTCTCATTTCGATACCAAGTGAAACCCCTTATAATTTGATATAGGTCTCTAAATTGAAATATCGAACATCGAAAAGTTTTACGTGATGTGAATCATAATCTCGAAAGGCAAAGTAAATTCAGAGTCTTTTCGAAAGTTAAGTTCCTTTATTGGTGAAGATGGAGTTTGTACTGGTGGTCTCACTCATTTTTGTCTACTCTGTCAACCTGTATTACTTCCTAATAAGCATCGGATAACTGAGCATATCTTTGATGATGTTCACATGGAATATTTATATCCTGGATAGCAGACGTTACAGTTTCTATTATTCCAAAACTTCTGGATATTATCACCCAAACGTATAATTCGTCACTAAATGTCCTCGATGCTTCAAACCAACAACACCTCTACATAAAGGACCAAGTGCTTACAAAATTTTAACTCGTGACGTCATGGATTTAGGCCGAGACAATTTGGAGCGCAGATGAGGGAGAGGGGCTTGCCAGACTTGCGGGTGAAAGGCTAACCGCTACGTTGCCGGACTATTACGATAGTAGCGCATCTTAGGATGTCCCTATGTAAAGAATGTATCTCTTCAATTACCCAGGTGTTGTTGATCTCTGATTAAATATCGTAAAAAACATATTTCCATAAGATGTTCTTTCCTCTTTTTATAATTTGGTATTTCGTAATTTATTTATTTAATTATCTACTGTCTTTCCTAAACTTCCTAAACTAATTTCCTTATAGAGCCGGCCACAGCGCATCAACTGAGACGCGAATCGCGACTAGGTCGGTAAAGCAGTTCGCGGATTTTGCGTGTGGCTTCCGTAAGTAATTCGTCGTTGTTTAGCATTTTTCTGAAATTAGAACTATTTATGTTTCTTTAAGTGTGTGAAACTTGTACCTAATACTTCGTTGTATATCTAGGTAAACAATTTGTATTGTTAGGCGTATTTTTAAATACGTAAAACCATATTTGTCACCTGTTGTTTTGCCGGTCGGCCGGTTTGTTTACAGAACAGTTTATAAGTTTTTGTTCGTGTTTAATTGTATATTTTTCTTTCGGTTTCGGCTAGTTTTGTGGTAACTGATAATAGTGTAATAATGCCTCAAAAGTGTTGTGTTCCCGGCTGTAACGGAAACTATCAAAATGGACCTAAAGTTAGTGTGTTTGGTTTTCCAAAGGACGTAAGTTTACGACAAAAATGGCTAAAAGCTATACCACGAGATAACTTTGAGCCCACTGTTGAGGGTTCAGGGAACAGTTTCTGGCCGAGCCAAGTAAAACACCTTTTTAACCACCAATAATCACTTTAATTACGAATCGGATTAGCTTGTTGGTTATACAGCAATTTAGTAACACACAATTTAGTTGCACACAGGGATGATTTAAATTGAGTTACAGAATACAGTGAAAAATGTTAGAATCTAAGTTACAACTAGACACAACCCCGACCGTGGCTACAAGTATTCTTTAACAAGGTTTTTTAGTAATCTCCCCGTTTCGTGAAGCTCCTGTAGTTTTAATGTATTTCCTAATCACGTGACTAACGCTCCACAAGGTGCAAAAACGACCAATAAAATATATTCATGACATAAAGTTTAACCAATAGGAAGTAGTACACGTACATTGCAATTATTGTGTTTTACAGTAGTTTACATGTGTTAACAACCTTCTTGGATAAGCATTCTTGTAATACAGGAGATTCAGCGAAAACGTAGGTAACTAGGCGCGTGTATGACATGATGACATGATGCAATAATTCTAATAAACTAAGTAAAATAGGAATATAATATATATCTAACACAAAGATACTTTTGGAACAAAAGGGGTGTAAAGTAGGACTTTACAACACTTCCCCCCTAATTTTGAAAATTGTACCTAGGAATAGTGCAATTTTCGCCCTCGCTCCGCGCCTCGGACATACCGATAGCTGAGGCTGGGTCATTAACAACTGAAGGTTGAGCTTGAGATTCACTGGAATATTTACGAAATGTAATACTCTTGCAAAATTTTATTATTTTAGGATGTACCACATAGCATATTGCTAATACTATTATAGACATTATTAAGGCATAACTAACTATATCGTGAATGGTGATAGATTTTAAACTTAAGAAGTGACCCGTGTTCATGAGGTCATCTTCCTGTATATTTAAAGAGTCTATATCTCGACTTACTTTAGCTAGTGTACTTAAATCGTAAGTATCAACTACTCTAGGGGTAGTTAATTTAGGAAAAGTACTGATATTTAAGTTTGAGAAATTAAAATGTATTTCATTTTTGATGTCCAGTGGCGGAACATAATTTATAAGGATTTCACTCGAGAATTGCTGGTGTGGCATAAGTATCATAGTTTTCGTATATGCTGAACAGTTAGAATTCATTTGAAATATTCCGGTGCCTTTTAATTTTAGTGAAACTCTTTGATTAATTGATCTACAGTTAATATCTATATATTCTTCAAAAGGAATCGTATATAGCCATGAATTTGCATTCGCTAGTTGAATAAAAATTGGGTAATCTAATTGCATTATTCTTTTCTCGCAAGACTTTGGGATTTCTAATGTAGGTACAAATAAATTTGATTCGCATCCCCCATGGAGATGTACTAACAAAAGTGGCTTTATCTGCTCACAAATATAATGATTTTGAATTGGACTTTTACATGTACTTAATTCAAAATTGCTTAGCGTAAAATAATGCTGCTTAATAGAATCAATTATAAGATATGCATCTTGTGAAATAATGAGAGCATATTTGTTTTCTGACAATGCCCTGGGTAAACTGGAAATTTTCATAATGTCATACTCACGCTGGTTTATCAGTGGAACTAATAACACAAATGTTAACTTATCATTAAAGTAATATACGTTTGTTTCAACTAGATTATATAATACATGTGTATTTTCAGTTACAGGATTCACAGGAAAATGTAGTCCTTCCATGTAACTTTGAAGATTTGATAATTCTTTAGTTAACCTTAATGGACTTATAACAAGGGGATGTAACGATCCCTTAATTGCATATATAATAATATTTAAAATATTCTCTTGCTGCATTTTGAAGGAAATTTGTATTAAATCTAGCAATGCGACCAACTCGTTAATTTTTAACGCTATTTGAAATCTTACATGTATGTTAGTTTCATTGTAACTAAATTTATTTACAAAAATATTAAATGAATCTAATCGTTTGCTTAAAATATTCATCTTATCATAGAATTGAGTAGCAGATACATTGCTTGCATGAACAGTTCCTTTCACAATAGATGTTTGTTCCTTTAAAAGCGTGAACAAATTGCTTTGATCTAATTTGATCTTTTCTATTTGGCTATCATAATATTTAGCATCGTCCGCGTCTAAAGTTCCAAAAAGTGTTTTAGACACGGTACCAACTGCATTAAATAACCCTCTCTTTTGCTTATGGTTTTCGATACCTAGCATTTCTAAAATTAAATTATCTTGATTTTTTATATTTAATAAGGAGTATTCGATTGATTTATTAAATGAACCGCATTCTGTAGCTTCAACTTCGCGTTGTCTAGCTACGGAGCAAAGATGCTGTATTTCTCGAGAGTAATATTGTATAGTTTTAAATTCGGTGTGATAATTATTTAAATCTAAATAAGTTAGTAATTTCCATTTATCATTATATAAATTTAGTTGTCCTATCTTTTCATAATATAGACCTGGACTCGATTCAATTGGAGTAAAATTGTAATACATACTACTGGTAGTGTGTTTAATTATGAGATTTAAACTTAACAAAATTGTCCAAATGGAACGGATACTGGAAGGGCTCATGCTGGGTGGAATTTCTGTAACAAAAATAAGGAATTTGGATTGGGTGCGCTACTGACTATTTGCTAATTACTATTACTATTTTTCCTTGAAAAGTTTGAGGCGATTTATGTGAACTTTTGTAGGCTTACGTTTAAGCATAATTGTGCAATTTACTTCAGAATCTACTGAAATGACTTCAAAAGGACCTTGATATAGGGGTAGAAGTTTTTTTGTCTTTCCTACGACATTGGTTTCATTTTTTAACAATACTTTATCACCTACTTTAAGTATTAATCTATTTGAATTTTTGTCATAATTTATTTTCGAAGTATCTTTTCGTTTTAATATAGTTTCCCTTGCGATTTCATGAGAATGCTGTAGTCTTGATTTTAGCTCGCTATAATAATCATCATAACTATATAGAATTTCGGGGGACTTCGTTAAGGATGTAGGTAATACAGCTTTATTGCCATATAAAAGTTCAAATGGAGTGAAATTAGTTGATACATGAGGAGTGGTATTATAAGTAAATGTGGCAAAGGGCATAAATTCATCCCAGTTATTCATATCAGCGTTTATGAAATTACGTAAATATTCAACCAAAGTTCGGTGTGATCTTTCCAAACTTCCATTGCTTTGTGGATGAAAACTAGTGCATTGCAATTGTTTAATTTTTAATAACCGACATGTCTCTTTAAATACGTCGCTAAGAAAATTGGTACCTTGATCTGTGACTAAACTTTTTGGAATTCCGTATTGACAAATAATTTTGGTTGTGAAACTATACGCTACTTGATTTGCCGTTTGGTTGGGAATTGGGATGGCGATGGAAAATTTCGTAAGGTCATCCTGGAATGTTAGGAGGTACTTGTTTAATTTATCAGTTTCGTTTAAAGGTCCTACAATGTCTAAGAATATTTTCTCAAAGGGTCTAGTGGACGTCGTAGTTATAGTCATCGGTAATTTAGTTTTCTTCGAACATTTATTTTTTTGACATGCTTCGCATGAACGAACAAATTTTTTTATATCTCTATACATTTTGTGCCATTTATAAAATTGTTTGATACGGTTAAACGTACGATTTACACCCTGGTGTCCTCCCAGAGGCGTAACATGGTATTCATTTAAAATTTTGGTTATTTCCATTTCTGAAAGATTTTGTTTAATGTTGTCATGGCAAATTTGAATTTTTATATTGGAACCTTTAAAAATATAACGTAACATAATTCTGATTGTCGCGAGTTTCAGATGATCGTGTTTAAAATCCTTATGAGAAATAGCTAAATTTACAATTTCTTTTGAAAGACAAAATTCTTTTAACATTTGAAGAGAGTAAAATACATCTATATACTCAGACTTGTGAAATTTAGACTCTTTAGTGACGAGGTAGATAAAATATCTATCATCGGACTTTAAATAAGAGATTTCCCGAATATTTGAATTTTGCGCCTTAAGTTCGGCTTGACTGTCATGATAATCTGACAACGATGTGAAATTTCGATCTGTAAAATAAATAATATCTACGTCATTGGAACAATCTTCTAAACTTATGTCAATGTCAATAACATTAGGATTGGTTATGATTTTAGTTTCGATATCTTTCAAATATGTTTCATAGGAATTAGGATTATTTTGATTTGAAGTGGAAATTTTGCAAATTCGAGATAAGCAATCGGCATTTGTATTTTGCTTTCCCGGTTTATATATTACTTCATATTCGAATTCTTCTAGCTTTAATCTAAAACGCATTAATCTAGAGGAAGGATTGGAATGGGAGAAAATATAAGTTAATGGACGGTGATCTGTAACAATTTTGAATTTTCTTCCGTATAGATACGGCCTGAAAACTTGCGTTGCGGACCATACTATAGCAAGTATTTCCCTTTCTATGGTTGAGTAATTTTGTTCTGCTTTATTCAAAGTTCTGCTGGCGTATGCGATGGGTAAGTCTGAACCAATAATACCTTGACTCAGGACTCCACCAAGGGCGTATTGACTAGCGTCCGTTGTTAGAATAAACTCACGCTCGAAATCCGGGTACTGTAGAATGGGTGGACTAATGAGTGTTTCTTTTAATTTATAAAATGATTCATCGCATAAAGAAGACCATTTAAATTCTACATTTTTTTTAAGTAAATTATTCAAAGGATGAGCTAATTGTGAGAAATTCGGAATAAACCTACGATAGTAAGATGCTAACCCTAGAAATGATTTTAATTGCTTTTCGGTTTTAGGCGCAGGAAAATTTTGGACAGCTCTGATTTTTTCAGGATCGGGTTTTATCCCATCTTCTGAAATAACATGACCTAGGTAATTAATTTCTTTTCTTAGAAAACCGCACTTGCTTGGTTGTAACTTTAAGTTATTTTCCCGAAGCCTAGTAAATACGTCAATAAGCTTGCTATTATGATCTTGTAAAGAACTACCGTAGATGACAATGTCATCCAGGTACACAAAACATTTAATACCCTGTATACCTGTTAATACGTTATTCATTAACCGTTGGAACAAGGCTGGCGCTCCCTTTAATCCCATAGGTAAACGCTTGTATTGATAATGCCCATAGAATGAAAACCCAGTTAATGGTTTACTTTCATTGCTTAATTTTATTTGATGAAACCCATTAGCTAAGTCAATTACTGAAAAATATTTAGATTTGCCCAATTGATCGAGTATTTCCGTAATGTTTGGTAATGGATAAGCGTCAGATTCAGTGACGTCATTTAATTTGCGAAAGTCAACAACGACTCTCCATCGTTTGTTTCCGTCCTTGTCAGGTTTTTTGGGAACTATAAGGATTGGGGAATTATAAGGTGAACGACTCGGCTCTATAATGTCGTCGTCTAACATTTGTTGGACTTGTTTCTTTACTTCTTCCTTTTGGGACTCAGGAAGTCTGTATGGTTTCACGAATATTGGTTTTTTGGAAGTGAGGGGAATAGTATGGCTTACAGCGTCGGTATAGGTTAATGTATCGCCCTCTAAATAAAATAAATCATTAAATTCTTGACATATTTGGATTATCGAGTTACGTTCCTCAGAATTCATATGTTCAGTTGACAATTGGTTTTCTAATAAAGATATACGTTCACGACTACACGTATTTACAAAATGTATCATATGATAATTATCAAGATTGTCAAAATCTATATCTGAATAATTTATTTCTACTGGATTTTCTGTTGAATTAATTAGGCTGATTGTGCAATACCCCATTTTGGGTTCTACGATACAGTTGCTAACATGTAAACCTGGCCTAACTTCCTTTTGCAGGCAAAGTTTCGGATTTGTGAAATTTGTGTGAATTCTCGTTATAAATTCGGACCTGGCAGGTACAGTGATATTAAATGGACTAGTTAAACTAAATAAAAATTCTCTATTGGAAATTGGTAAGCTTAGTGTGGAAGTCTCGTAATTAATTTGAGTTTTAAATCGTGACAAAAAATCTTGACCTATTATTCCATGTGTTGAGATAGGGAAATTGTCTGGGACGATATGGAAAACGTGATTTAGTACAATGCCTTCAGCTAATTGAATTTTGCCATAAGAAATGCCTATAGATAAAACGAAATCATTAGTGATACCTTTGAGTTTGATTTTATGATCAGTGTATATTTCAGCGTCATCATCGACGTGACCTAATTTCAGAACACTTACGTCTGACCCTGTGTCTAATAGTAAATTAGCGGATTTGGATATTGACAATAGTAATGGAAGATTTACACACGATGAATTCACATTTTCGTTGGAGATAGTGAATATTTCGGCATTTGCATTGTCTTTAGAATTATTATTTGGATTGACACCAATTTTATAAGAATTAGAACTGGAATTCGTGAGATTGTGATAAGATTCGTGTGAAGAAATAGGATTTCGCAGATTGCTATTATTAATTATATTTGAACTTGAACTGGAATGAGATTGATGCATTAGCGAATTATTTGACTTACGTTGCGAATAGTTTTTAGTATTATACTCTTTGTAATTCAAGTGGTATTTACTACTACTCGTACCACGATTACTTTGTTTAGAATGCATTAATAGGCAGTTTTGATATCGCGGGCTCGAGTGACACTGCCTTGAGATGTACTTGGCCCCATATCGTTTCCCTGCTGATATCGTGTAGATGCCGAGGAATCAGCTGTATTATTTCGACGTGCATTCACACTTAGATTCTGCGGATTAGAATTAAGCTCAAAATTTGACGAATTAAAATTATTGTTTTGTCTTGAATTATTAAAATTTGACGACTGAAAATTATTATTTTGCCTTGAATTGTTGAATTTTCGTTTACGACATTCATCGATAGTATGCCCGTTTTTCTTGCAATAACGACATACGATTTGTATTGTATTTACATTTGCTTCCGTTTTTACATATCTATTGGGATCGGAATGGTTAGGATAACCAGGAAATCTTCGAGAATTAGTGAAACACTGGTCTGCTGTGTGATTCGGTTTTCCGCATTTAAAACATTTGACAGTTTTTTTGAAATGATTATTTTTTGAATTAGATGGTTGACTCTTGTACGTTTTATTATTGCGCTCCTCCTCACACGCAGCCTCTACAGCGTCTATAAGGTTATTGAATCGACTCGCCTTTATTATAAGTTTTATAGGATTTTGTAGTCCTTCAACAAAAGCTTTAAGAGCTGATTTTTGGTTCAAATTTTGTACAATATTACGCGCATCTTGTCCCTCGCTAGCTATACATGCGTCATTCAAATCGATAGTTATTTTCTCGATGCGATTGGCAAATGAACGAACATCCTCGCTATAATTTTGTTTTGACGCTAAAAGTTCGGTTTGGATTTGAGCTATTGTTCTACGCTCCAGGTACTGTTCTTGCAATATTAACTTAAAAGCAGGCCAGTCATTTACAACTTTGTACTTAATTATATTATATGCTGGACCTGATAATTTAGCCTTAGCGATATTAATAAACATTTGCTGGTTAGCCCTTGTTGTTGCAGTGTCCCAGATGACATCGCAGCATGACAAGAATTTGTGCAAATCACTTCTATTTCCATCAAATTCTGGAATCATTTTGAATGCAAAATCGGGGGAAAAAGTCATGTTTGCGATCTCGTCTGGCTGAACTGGTTGACGATTAGGCATAAGGGAAATAAATAAACAGTTCGAGAAAAGTGCAATACAAAATGAGAACTTAGAAGACTTACTACTTGACGATTTTATGCTGGTGGTGACAAAACTTCACGACACTCACTACACAAACACTGTAATCCAATAAGTGGTTTGCGGTAATTCTGCCCTGAGGGATGATGAATCCTAGGAAATGTCGCAGCTGCTACCCCAATTTCGGTATCCACGTTGTTGGATGAGTATTTTTTTCGTGACGAGTATCCACGTTGATGTATTTTTCTTCGTTACGGGTATCCAGCACCCGTCTGACGTCGACTTGAAGGCTCAATGGAGATGCTGATGCTTGAAATGGAACTTGATAACTTGGTGATGAATATTACCACGGGGTTGCGCCTGAGGGTTAAATGTTGTTGACCTCTGCTCGTTCGCACAAAAGAACTGTTGCCCACTTCAACGTTTCTTTGAAGGTGCTCCAACACCAAAGCTTGGCTATTCGCTGGAAGCTACCCCACATCTGACACCACTTTTGTTGAGGGTTCAGGGAACAGTTTCTGGCCGAGCCAAGTAAAACACCTTTTTAACCACCAATAATCACTTTAATTACGAATCGGATTAGCTTGTTGGTTATACAGCAATTTAGTAACACACAATTTAGTTGCACACAGGGATGATTTAAATTGAGTTACAGAATACAGTGAAAAATGTTAGAATCTAAGTTACAACTAGACACAACCCCGACCGTGGCTACAAGTATTCTTTAACAAGGTTTTTTAGTAATCTCCCCGTTTCGTGAAGCTCCTGTAGTTTTAATGTATTTCCTAATCACGTGACTAACGCTCCACAAGGTGCAAAAACGACCAATAAAATATATTCATGACATAAAGTTTAACCAATAGGAAGTAGTACACGTACATTGCAATTATTGTGTTTTACAGTAGTTTACATGTGTTAACAACCTTCTTGGATAAGCATTCTTGTAATACAGGAGATTCAGCGAAAACGTAGGTAACTAGGCGCGTGTATGACATGATGACATGATGCAATAATTCTAATAAACTAAGTAAAATAGGAATATAATATATATCTAACACAAAGATACTTTTGGAACAAAAGGGGTGTAAAGTAGGACTTTACAACACCACAAACAACACGAAAGTATGTGAAGCTCATTTTCCTGAAGGTAGTATAATAAAAAGTACAACAGTTCAAGATTCAAACACTGGTAAGATTTTTACATTAGATTTACTAAAACCACGGCTAAAAGAAGACTGTATACCATGTATTTTTTTAAATTGCCCTAGTTATTTATCAAAAAATGTCACAATACGGCCAAGTAAAGATGAAAAGCTCAAAATTATTGATGACTTAAATTTGTCAAAAGCCCTTCAAATAAGCAAAACTGAGTTTGAGGAGCACGAAAAAAACATACATTTTGACAATTTCGAGGAGTTTATTGTCAAATTTTCTACATTTAAACTACCAAAAGATTGGTTTTCTGCCCAAAGTTTGTCTCAAGAAGGTGAAAGAATAACTATTTTTAAAATTGAATGTACACCTGGCCCATGCATTAATTGGGCGATTGTTATTAATTATAACCTGAATATTGAAACTTTTTTGTATAGCCAGTCAGTTTGTATTTCAACATCAAAATTTAAAACGCCGTTTATTTCACATAGTTTGGACGATATACAGTCAATATTTGAAGCCATAGATGAGACTGTTAGTACCCTACCTTTAGAGGAAAATATTACCGATAATGACAACCCCGACTGTGACTTCAATAGCAATACCATGCCTGATTCTGTTAAACCATCAAATGACATAAATAAAATTAAACGTGTTTTGGATTTTGTGTCAAATATATTAAAAAGTTTTCAAAATCTTGATGATAACAAAATAGTACATGCTTTAGATTTTATTTGTGAACAATTAGCATTGCTTACAACTGCAAAGCAAAGATATAGGTATTCAAGTAGTACAATAATTTTATGTTCTATTTTCTATACGATTAGTCCACATGCTTACAAATACTTTAGAGATTATGGGTCCCTTATTTTACCACATCCCCAAACTATAATGAGTATTTGTAATAAACATATGACTGATCCCCATATAGATGAAAACAATATGTTTTTAACCTATGCTCGAAATGTGTTTAGTTTGCTAAAGGATCATGAGAGGTTTGTGACACTGCTTTTCGATGAAATTCACATTGACCCTTTTATGGATTATAAGGGAGGCAATATAGCTGGTACAGCAGTCAATAATAATAAGTCTCTAGCTTCTTCGGCATTTACCTTCATGATTACAAGTGTGTGTTCTAGCTTGAAAGAGGTAGTTCACATAGCTCCCGTGTCAAAAATTAATTCCGAAATACTCCATAATTTTATTAAAACCATTATTGAAAGTTTAGAGGAAATTGGGTATATAGTTTTTTGCACAATAAGTGATAATAATGCTATTAACGGGAAGGCAATGAGCCATTTTTCAACTACAGACGAACTAAGTATTGTTTATCCTCACCCGGTAGATAAAGAAAGACCATTATTTTACTTATTTGACACAGTTCACTTACTCAAATGTATTTTTAATAATTGGCTTAACTCTAAACCTGATCAAATGTTTTCTTTTCCCGATTTTGACACTTCAGAAAAAAAATGCGCTTCTTTTTCTGCCATTAAAAAGTTACATGAACTGGAGTATGATAAGCTTTTAAAGTTCGGCTATTCTTTAAACCTAAAAGCATTGTTTCCTTCATCTTTAGAGCGACAAAATGTAAAACTTTCGTTAAAGATTTTTAACTCTTTCATAGTAGAGGCTTTAAGACATTTTGGTAGCCGTATTCCACACTCTCAAGATACTGCTGATTTTGTAAACATCATAACGATATGGTGGAAAATAGTAAATGTAAAAACCCCATTCAAAGGCAAACATAAACGTGACATATTTCAGGAACCTATCGTCAAGAAACAACTGAGGGACATTGAGTTAGATCCTAAGATTGAGTTCTTAGAAAAAATGTTAAGTTGGCTCGATACTTGGCAACCTGGCAGTTTTTCAAAGACTCTTACCCGACAGACCCGAACTGCTTTAAGTCATACCCTTCATGGACTTCTTGAAATTACCAAATACTGTTTTAATGAACTTGGTATGAATTATGTTCTCTTAGGAAAATTTCAAACAGACCCTCTTGAAGATCGATTTGGTAAATACAGGCAAATGGCAGGTGGTCATTATCATATATCTGTGCGACAATTATATGAGACAGAGAAGAGACTTAGAATTCAATCTATATTAACACTTCAGTCTCGCAGTTTTGGCCCTTTTAATGTTAATAAGTTCTATGAGCTACCTGATTATGACCCAGATGAAAATTGCTCTCAACAAGACTTTTCCCAAATTAAAACTTTATTGTCTCAAATTTTAATAAATGATGATCACTTTCAGGATATCAAAGATGTATTGCCGTTAATTACATATTTAGGTGGTTATTGTTGCTATATTACGTTAAAAAAACTAAAATGTGACAGCTGTAAAAAAAAATTGGTATATGACGAGCAATTTATTGTTGAGGACAATTTTGATCTCATCAATAAATTAAATCGTGGAGGACTTTTATATCCCCAAGGACAAGTTATACATGTTGTATCTGTGACTTACATAATCTTTAATAAGTTAATAAATGAATTTGAGGACATATTTCTAGGAACTTATAATAAGAGATCGTTCATGCTTCATTTAATTTTGCAATATTGTATTGAACAAAAACATGTTTCACATTTCGATGGATGCGATAATCATAATGGAAAAGACGTTTTAAAAATAATTCTCAAAAGTATTTCCAACACCCTTTTAAAAAATTATTGCGCTAAAAATTGCGACCATTTAAAAAAAAATAAAAAAAGAAAACTAGATACATTAACGAAGTAGGCTATATAGCTACCTACCTACATAACTATATAACCTACATAACTAAACATATTTAATTTGGGACCTATTTCTTTAAAAGTTTAATGTATTTTCATGGCTTGTGTTCTTCTATAATATATATGGTTTTTCTCGTTGTTTTTATACCTAAACATTCACTTAAACACTATGTTAGGCTCGATGTTAGGTAAATGAAATTAGAGAAGGTGTGGAATAGTTCAGAATATGTATTTATGATAATTACATATCCTGAATTTTGGAGCAGGTGTAGGGGAGTTGGGAGCCTGCATTTAATACTACGCCTAGTATTAAACCAAAACTCTAACATAACTTCTGGGATTAGTCAAGAAGTATGTCATATAGCTAGCGTTCTTTAATATAAGTTAACTATTGATAGTTTTCATAAATATTAGTGTATGTAACCCCTTATATGATTAAAATTGCACGGCCTAAATTGATGACGTCACACGACAAGCGCTAAGGCCTTGTAGTTCAGTGGGTGTTGTTCAAACCCTAAATCTTTTTAACTGTGGACGATAAAAAATCCTTCAGAATGTAGAGGTGGACTACATAAGGCCGATTTCTATTACTCTTGGAAAATCGATGGATGTAAAATCTCAAAACGCATATACATGTTTCTTTATTTGTGTAGCAACTAAGGCAATACACCTGAAATTTGAGAGACCCAAAGATAGTGTTTATATTCATTTTCAAATAATATATAATAAATATAAATACACCACATGTAATTACGACTCCCTTTATCCCAGAAGGCTCTAGGAGCCTTGTGTGGGAGGAGGCTACACATTTAAAGACAAGGGACACACATCCAATATCCGTGTATAATGACAAAATCCCTCTCACAGTATTTTCCATTGCCACGACCGGGATTCGAACCCGGGACTTTTGGTTTAGAGGCAGGTACTCTACCATCTCGACCATCAGTCATATAAAAATAAATTGTGGTGGAATTACCTAAATTTACAAAACAGGCCGTGGAAACGAAAAAAATTCCGTGGTAAGTAATCCTCTTTCTGCACTTCACTTTGGAGGAATGGGAACATTTTTAGTTAAAAAAATGAAATAATAGTATATTTTGCTTTGACAAAATATAATAGTTATTTATGTATCAAGGCATTAGAGTTCAACTTTTTATCATGAATGTGGAGTTTAGTTGCCGAGGCCCGTAGGGCCGAGGGAAATAAATCACATGAGTTTAATGCCGAGGTGCAATATTACATTTTTTTTAAATCCAGAAAATGTGAAATTAAGATTAATAACTATTTTTTGGCCATAACAAAGTTATTGTCGATGATGAAAAAAATAACGATTAGGATGGCAAAGATGCTCCGATGCGAAAGCAAAATATTGAAAATAATTAGTTTTTCTTGGGAAACATATTTCTCCTTTATTTTGTTTCTAGTTCTACCACACGCGAAGGTTCTTTATTTCGTATAAACAAAAAACAATCGGTATAAACTAGAAAATAATTCTTTCGATATGAATAATTCCATTAAAATTAATTTGTCCATTTATAGAGACGGTTCACCTTCAAAATTTCAATTACAATTAATATTTAAAGAAAATGTATATATTACTATACATATACAGGGTGTTCCTGTTTTTTCGTTCATAACTTCTATAAACGATAGAACATATAAAAATAATAGGAGTCTTACCTATAACATTTTTCTCTAACACTTTGTTTTCAAGATACAGAGGGCGTTAAACTTTTTCAAAATTATTACTATTCATCATTTTCTAAACAAATACAGATTTTGTGTTCAAACTTTGTACAGTTTAGTGATGATAAAAGACCAATTTTTTGACTTGCAAAAAGTTTTTCACATAAGAGCAGTGGCGTAGTTATGGGGTTCTGTCCGAATTTGAACCCTCTAAACTAATGATAAGAAATCATATTTTTATACAAATTTCAAAACTTTTGATATATTTTTTATAAGAAAGTACTCCTGGTAAAATCCGCTAGGAGATTTTCTCTTCGAGATATTTAGATTCTTTCTAATCAGGGATATATTATGGAATTACATCTTGGTTAGTCAAATGTCAATCGTATTCTTAATATACCTCACGTTACAATTTGGAAAATTTTACATAGAGATCGTCAAAGAGCTTACAATCTGCAATCAGTTCTAGTTTTACATCCAGCAATAGGAAGCACGGGAAAAGGTGGATTGGTCGATGTGGATCAGTTGCTTGGGCTTCTCGATCACCCGACCTCAATCCACTGGGTTTTTCTGCTTGGGGCTACTTAAAAAACAAGGTTTATGCGACACCGATTCATAATAGAAATGATCTACTCAATCAAATTCAAGAAACTTGTGATGCATTAAATAATAACATTCTAATTCATACAATAAGTTCGTTAAAAAACAGATGTTGCAGTGGCATTCAAGAAAATGGTTATCATTTTGAGCATTTATTGTAAATTATTAATTTTCTTTGTTTTAAATAAATATGTATTAAAATAATTCTTTAATATGTTTAGCAAATAGACTACCAATAGAAATTCTATAAGATATCCCTGATTAGAAAGAATCTAAATATCTCGAACAGAAAACCTCCTAGTGAATCTTACCAGAAGGTCTTTTCTTATAAGAAATATATCAAAGTTTTAAAATTTCTATAAAAATATAATTTCTGATCATTGGCGTAGAAGTTTAGGGGTCCAAATACGGACAGAACCCCCATAACGACGCCACTGATTTTATATGAAAAACTTTTTTCAATTAAAAGAATTGGTCTTTTATCATGACCAAAGTGTACAGTTAGAACACAAAGTCTTTATTTGTTTAGAAGATAATGAATAAATGTTAATAATTTTGAAAAAGTTTAACGCCCTGTATCTTGAAAACGAATTGTTTCAGACAAAAATGTTATAGGTAAGACTCCCATTATTTATATATGTTCTATCGTTTATAGAAGTTATGAACGAAAAAACGGGAACACCCTGTATTTGGCTAGTAAAGAATTATTTACGAGTAAATAAAAATAATACGTACGTACAACAATGAATACTTATAAAATTAAAAAGCATTCAAAGGTAATTTAGATATAATGATCTCTCTAATAAAATAAATTTAAATAATTTTCTTTAATAATTAGTTCCTGTCATTGGACCCAGTGTGGCTCCAATTAATGCAATATAGGTATAGAGGTCAAAATGTAAATTTCTTCGAACTTAGTTTATCTCTTTTTGGAATCTCGAGTTTCGCCCTCCTTGTTAGAAAGTAAGTTTCGAATTTTGAATTCAAATGTTGACAGTGAAGGAAAAACTGATTTTCCCTTAAGTAAAGTGCTGTTTCTGTAGTGGTATGTCACAATGATATTGAAGTTTTTATACAAGCTAATGAAATCAGATTAAGATATTTAGTGAAAAAATTGCTGTCTTTTCGTACAGTTTCTCTTTTATGTATATTATGAGTAAGGTAGGTATTTATTAAGAGAAACAAGTTACACCGTCTCATTCTCAGATTCGCATATCATAATGCTACATTAATGATTCTTTATTAAATATCTATAGAGACAAGACTTTCGTTCTCAAAATATTACTAGGATTGTATGTGGAAATACCATATATATATATATATATATATGGTTCTAGTCGAGTTCGATATTTAATAAATGTATATTTACTGTAACATTTTATTGAGGAATTTGAAAATAATACTATATATTACAACAAGAGACGAAAATACTGTTTTTTTCGGGAGATGAGAATTTGCCCACGACCGAAGCTAGTTGGCAAATTCTCACGAATGAAAAAAACGCATTTCATCTCTAATAGGAAATGCTATTTTTTCTACGATATTACAATTAAATATTGGACTAGAATTCACAGAAGTTTATTTATTTTTAACATGTACTTGGAAAATACATATAAAATGCTATTCAATTATAAAAGAACTGTCACTGTAAATTATTAATTGTTTGTTTAGTCGTTACTTTTGACACTATCAGTTTCACTTCTAGAAACGAAAAATTAACTTTCGTCTAGTAAAAAAATGTCACTTTCATATAGGGTAAGCAGTGGAAAAATTGCTATTTTCATATGTATTATCAAACTATCTAACCTCAATCTTTTTAAGTAACACTCACCCACACAAATTTAGAATCCTCAGGTTACTCAGTTTAAAGATATAGCTAAATAATGCCAGTCGACATTATAGCACTCTGTAATTTGAAAACAAAGTGTATGAAAATGAATAGAAGTTTTGTTACTGTTCCTCGGCAAATTCTTAAATTTGTGGTACTGAGTATAGAAACACTTTGTAGAATACAAAGCGGTTAATATTAAAATAATCAATAGAAAATTGAAAGTACATTAGTTTTACAATTCTTACCACTCCCCGCTGAGACGCTCGTGGGAAAATTACCAATGCTTATATTCTGCCAATATTTAATGCTTCATAATTCTACCCAAATCAGTTGTCGTAACTCTTTCTAATAGTGAAAAGCAAAACTTCTCTAAATCACGAAACGTTTGGGAAGTATCCACAGGAATTGCAGTCCGTAAAAATGCATAAAACAGATGAAATTATTTGCATGTCTACCACTTTTACCATATATCGGTATTATCAGATGTACCCCAAAAAAGGAACGGAATTAAATCCTGGAAAAGAGTTTTATCTAAAATATGCTTTTGCTTGTATATTAGCCTCGATTGTTTTGGATGGAAGCCTGCTACATTTAATTAACACAATACGGAGTGAGTATTTTAAAAAATATTATTTTACAATAATTTTCGTTAACGTCTTGTAGGCAATGAATATAACCATATGGAACTAGACCTCGCTTATATGGTATCAATGATAGGCGCATATCTACTAAATGGTTTTTTCTTTATCAAAACTAAAACAGCAGCAAAAATGTTAATTTTTCTTTCAGATTTCCAGGAGTTTGGTAAACCTATTGAATTTGACAAAACCAATGATTTCTTTAACAAAATTTCAAAGTACCATTATGCGTACTTGCTGGGCATACTTACTTTGTTTTTACTAAACTCAGAATTTTTTAAAATCGAGCAGTGCAAGAGAGAAAATTTAGAACAGGGTATTCATGAAGTTTGTGGGTTGCTAACATATACGTGGATGCCTTTCGAAATCGATTATTTTCCTGTAAAACAAATTTATGCTACATTTCAATTGTTTAGCATCTATTATTTGTATTTGTTGGCTGGAATAAACGCTTTCGGCGTATTGGAGACTGTAGAACATATTGCCGCAAGGCTTGACCATATTAAATATCTTTTCGTTCAAGCAATTGAAGAGGAAAACAGTCATATAAGGAGAAAAAACTTTGCCTTTGCGGTAAAGTATCATATTCGTGTATTAGAGTAAGTAAAAAACATAATAATAATAATTTAATAATAATAATTTTATTTCTAACTTTTTAACACACTAGTGTATACAGTCGTCAGTACATATATAGAAAAATAGATAAATATAATCAAGTAAAAATAAAAATAAGTACATAAATCAATAAACTAATATAACATAACTAAGGGCCGAATGCACCGTGTCGTTAAACTCGGCTTATATTTAAGTATAGTTTAGAATGTGACATTACAAATGCGTATAACCATTGAGTAAAAAATGATAAAGAGATGCAACTGTCAAGGTTTCGAGATTTTAGTGTTGTATTTTTTTACTAATAGCTTCATGATTTTCTTCAATTTTAAGGGCTACACAGCCACATTACAAATACCTTCCAGTAGCACTAAAAATTGATGACACTCATGAAGTTATTGGCAAAAAAATACAATTCTAAAATCTCGAAACCTTGACAGTTGCGCCTCTTTATTATTTTATACTCAATGGTATAACTGAGTATAATATCACATTCTAAACTATACTTAAATATAAGCCGAGTTTAACCACACGGTGCATTCGGCCCTAAGTCACAAATTATAATACAAAATAGAAGATATAAACAAACATAAATGTGCAAATGAGTACATATAAAATTTAAAACAATAACATACAAATCAGTGAGATAAAGAATTGGAGTACTGAAAGTATTCATCATTACTATAAAAGCTGTTTCCAAGTAATATTTTCCTTCCATCTTTTTAAAGCTCTTCATACCAATATCCTTTGTTTTTAAATTTTGTGGTAGGACATTAAAAAACTTATTTGATAAATATAGTAAGGAGTTTTGCGTCTTACTCAATCTAACTCTTGGAAGACACAGATTATTTTTTTCTCTAGTACCATAGTCGTGAATATTTTCCCTAACTAGAGTACCTCCCTGTATACTTTTCCTCTTGATATGTATTAAACAATAATAAATATAACACGAAGGAAGAGTCATAATACGCATATCTTTAAAGAAAGGTCTGCAAGATTCATTATGCTTAGTTTTAGCCATGGTGTAAGATAATTAGGTGATGAAACG
Source organism: Rhagium mordax (assembly GCA_963680705.1). Taxonomy (NCBI): domain Eukaryota; kingdom Metazoa; phylum Arthropoda; class Insecta; order Coleoptera; family Cerambycidae; genus Rhagium; species Rhagium mordax. The sequence continues at coordinate 20,484,350 of OY796660.1, forward strand.
CCTCAATTAATGTGTCTCCAAACTGTTAACGCAAGAGACGCGAAATCGTAAGACAAAGAGAGAGAGTGTGTGGCCGCGAGGGCACCGCGGGCTAAGCCCCGCATCGTCCCTAGTTAATTTCCACTTCATTTTACCAGGTCGAAAAATATACCATTCGATGCAGAAAAATGTGTAGAACACGATTGTTGAAAAATTATGTGTCTAAATTGTCGGCTACTGTGCAAAAAAAAATAAAAACCATAAATGAAATTGGACGCCGGCACGTTTAACTCGAAACGCTGCTAAAACCGTTCGAGTTATGAAAAAAATTAACATAAACAATTTTATAGAGAACTAAATTTACTATAAAAAAGCCAGTGGTGGAAATTAACTAGGGACGATGCGGGGCTTAGCCCGCGGTGCCCTCGCGGCCACACACTCTCTCTCTTTGTCTTACGATGCGTTAACAGTTTGGAGACATTCTAACCATACGATACATTGAGGCGTTTCACCACCTAATTGTCTTACACCGTGGTTTTAGCCAACACTCTTATTGCTCTTTTCTGAAGTAAAAATACTTGTTCAGTATGACAGGAATTACCCCACAGAATAATAGCATACACCATGACACTGTGGAATAGTGAGAAGTAAGCTATCTTTAAATAATGTTCACTTAGTTTTTAGTTTACTTTGTAACTGTCTTATAAGGAATATAAGAGTTGACAACCGTTTATACACAAATTATCAGTGTGACAAGCAAAGGTCAGAGAGGGATCAAAATATACACCCAGCGTTTTTACTGGATTATTATTGGTAACACTAGAGGGTTTTACTGAAAAATCTAAGTTTAAACTTAGGAGATTGCTAGTAAACCATTGTTCCAACAGATGTTCAGACAATATTACATTATTTGTTACTTCATGGAGTGATTCTACAGTGAACACCAGTGTTGTGTCATCAGCATAAGCTACCATATTTTAGTCTATGTTTTTAATATTAGAAAATAGGTCATTTGTATATATATAATAAAAAGGATAGGACCTAAGACAGATCCCTGTGGAACACCAAATTTAATATGCCTTTGACCCTATATGTTGTTATTCCATTTTATTTGTTGCCATTTGTTATGTAGATAAGAAGCAAATTGATTTAAAGCATTCCCTCTTATGCCATAACCCTCAAGTTTATCAAGCAACATGTCGTGACTGACTGTATCAAAAGCTTTTGAAAAGTCATAAAATTTTGCCGTACAAAAAAGCTTCTTCTCAAAAGCTTCTACTACATTTTCAAAAACTTCACAGAGTGCATTAACTGTCGATGTACCTGGTCTATAGCCAAATTGGGATTTACTAATATATTTATATTTTCCAAAATAACATATTAATTTTTATAGCTATTTCAAATATTTTTCCTATAATCGGTATTATAGAAATAGGTCTAAAGCTAGCCGTTCCTTACAGTCCCCCTTCTTATAAATTGGTATCACCTGAGAAATTTTTAAAGCATCAGGAAAAATACCATGATCTATACAGCAATTTATTAGTTCTGTTATGTGTTCAGTTAATACTTCACTCACTAGCTTTATAATTTCATTATTTAACCCATAAATATCACTTGATTTTGAATTTTTTAGCTGATTTATTATATCTCTAATTTTATATAGGGTTAGGCAAATTTCTTTGATAATTACCATTTTTATTAGTATTATTCTTATTGAATTTTGTCATAATATTATTTATGACCTCGACATAGTATTTTGAAAAATCTTCACACGTTATATTACTCGAATTAGTATAGTATTTATTCTTATCAGGTCTATTTTTATTTATTATTTGCCATGCAGCCCCTTTTGCTTATTAGAACATCTGTTAATAAATTCTTCAATAGTTCTTAATTTAGCTTTGTTTATTTCTGCTTTATATTCAGTTTTTAGTTTTTTATACAGAGTTAAAAGCATCTTGACTGCCATTAACGACAGATACAGTTTGTACAGCCGAAAGAATATTTTTCATTTTCGCTAGTTTTTCATCACATTGTATATTGTATTTTTTATTATTGACATTTACCTTTTTGAGTTTAAAACATTCATTAAAAGTATTAGAAAGGACATGCATAAGAAAATTAGCTTTTTCATTTGGACATTTTAACAGAAAAAAGTTAGACCAGTCAGTTATTTCCAATTTCTTGCAAAGTTTATTTATGCTATTTTTGGTGATATGTCTACATACTACATAATTCTCTCTTTCCAGTCTCATTAATGTTTCCGTGATGTAGATGTGATCAGAAAGATGAAGGTCAATAATTTTGCATTTTAAACTATCATTTAAGTTAGTAAAAACATTGTCAATTATTGTACTTGAAGTCTCAGTCACCCTTGTGTCTTCAACTACCCTTTCTATTAAGTTATAGGATAAGAACATGTTCCTATAAGCACTTACATTTTGATAATTTATATTGAAATTAATATTGAAATCTTCTACGATTATGATGGCTTTGTTTTGATTTAGCTGACTAAGAATTTGATGCATTGCATCAAAGTATAACTCGGAAACTCCTAATGGCGATCTAGGTACACACCAATACAATTTTTTGTTTAATTAGTTCAACACACGAATTCCGCATGTTGTTCAATACAATACCTTTCAATATCAAACATCTCAGTTTCACATTCAAGAGCATTACTAATATATGTATATGGCAATTCCCTCATGTTTTAAATATTCACGACTGTAATACGCTACTAATACAAAGTCCAAGTTTCTGTTATACACAAAACATCCATACATACTTTCATTTGCCAAAAAGAACTCCACTTCGTTTACCTTATTTTTCAAACATTGGATATTGATATAAAATACATTATGTGTATCCATACCTTCAGTACTCCATTCCTCATCAGTATCAACATTTAGGTTTCTAGCTGAAATTGCGATAGTCTGGGATATAAAAAATTACTTCCCGAATTATTTGAAATCACACACAGTGTCAGGAATATTTTTATCCACTTCTTGGAAGTCATCTTCTCTTCTTGTGTAATGGTTGTTACCCTTACTAGTATTGTCAGTCTTTTTATGTTGCTCTACATTATCCACCTCAATTACTACTGCACTGTTAGTTGGTGTATCTTATTGATTAAATGATTCCTTTCTTTTAATAAAAATTAACGATTTCTCTAAACTCGCTGACTGATTTGTAATTAAGTTGTAGATATCCTTAGACGTAATGTCTTTATTTATTTGTGCATTTTCTTTGTTTATTTCATAATAAGATTTAGTTCTTTCAGTGAATTGATTAAACTTTTGAATATATATTCAGTTTTCTGTTATAAGTATTTGTAAATCTGTTGATTTACAGTATGATTTTTGGTGTATGAAACAGAAAGAATTACATTGGTATTACATTGTTTAATTTTGTCATTTATATATCTGAAAGATGGGAAATTTCCTTTATTAAAATCATTCTTTCCAGCTAAAATAATCACATAGTCAGTCATATGAAAGCATCTATGACTAAATGTAAAACTAATAATACATTGTAACACATACTCATAAAAGCATGTTTTATTTTTTTGTAATTTAGAGTCGAAAATAATAAATAGACTGTAATTGTAGGTCTGTGAACACCACAACAATCGATACTAATAATTGCAAAACCATTACTATGTATCAGTTAACACACATTTAACTCCGCCCAAAGTTGAAAAAAAAAAAACAGGGATCCGAGTTTCTGATCTATTGAGGCACCACAGCCCTGGGTTGCATCATTGCGCGCATTTTTTATTTTATCTTATTTTACTTCATTCTCGGTAATTACATAGGAGTTTTCGATGATTTGTATCTCCGAAATCCCCCATCAGTCCTTTTCATCTATATCCTAAAAGAAAGTCACCTCGACATTTAGATTTTTAAAATATAAATTGTACATGTGTACTTATATTCCACTTATTACTGTATCTAATACAAATATTCCAGAGTGCGAAATTCAAATAAAATCCTTGCAGTTACTAGTAAGGGTAACTCCCAAATTAAATATACATACATTTACACACACGACATGGTTTACGTTTATTCATTCGAAGTCATTATTATGTTCTGTGTTTTTATTAATTTTTGCAAATATAATAATTAAATTTACCTAACACTACACTTATCAGTCACCCTTTTCCCTTTTCTGACTTTAACTTCTAAAACACAAGTAAATGCTAACAGTATTTAGAAACTATGACATTAAGTAAATTAAACTAAAGAAAACAATAGTTGTCCTATATGTCGCAAATAATACAGGGTGGACAGCGATATTTTAACCAATTTTGAACTTGAATAATTCTGGAATGAAAACAGTAATCGTGGTGCTGTTTTTTAAATTAATTTTGAATGACTTCAAGATTTTTTATAGCATATTTGTTTTATTGTGACAACCGGATTTCCCTGAAACAAAACGGCCGATTTTCATAGGACAATTCATACTATAGTCATTTTAAAAAATTGTACAGATAATCCACCGAATATGTTGCTACATTTATTAAAAATCTGGCCGCGAATAAATTTAGATAACTTAATTTGAGTAAACATTTAACTTTAAGCTAATTAAACTATTAAATAACTGAGTTTACTCTGCTTATAGGACAGGTAATATGAATAAAATGAACCTAACTTAACGGAGTACTGACTAAATATAAATAGTTTGTATTTTTGAAAATAAGAATCCAATTATCAAAGCACAATATTTTCAGACTGGAAGATGAATTAAATGAATGTTTTTCATTATGTATGTTAACTCACATGACTTTAACAGGGGCCATTTTGGGATGTGGAGTATATGGCTTCAGTCAGGTAAGTAATTTAAATTATTTTCAAGTAGTTATCTTGGTATTTCAGAAAACATTCCTAAAATTTCAACTTGTTTATCTTATGGCAATAGTTGATCTTTTACAGATTCCTATTTATTCTGCCCCAGCAAATTCCTCATACAGAGCTAATCAGTGTTCGATACAATCGAAGACAAGGTTTTTGCTTTTGAAAAAATATAAATTTTTGGAAAAGTTACCAACATTGGTCATTTTTAATGGCTTAAATCTTAGTTTCAAATATCGTCTCATATTGTCCAAGCATAACTTTCCCCCTGCACCATTTACGTGATCTCAGTATATTAATGTAAAGTGGCAGCACCACTGAGATCCTTGTTGAGTTCGATGTCCAGAATAAAAAATGTCGAACTTGTTGAAGATTCAAGCAATTAAGTCTGATATAGTCTATAGTCCTCCTTGATTATTACACCAAGCAGATGTCATCGAGCACCAGTTTAGGAGGAGGAGAAAAAACGATCTAAACCTTTGGCACAAGCTGTGAACCCTGATTACTCTTCGAAGCCTTACTAGCCTTGCCAACCACACAAAAATCAGCGTGGCTAGCGAGCCAATTGCAGAAGTCATTATGGTAGTCCTACTTAGGGCACATGATTCTGCTATCTGTCGCTGACCATGCCTTCCAGCTTAAAAAAATACCAAAATGTAATTTTAAACAATTCTGAGTGGATGAATGCTAGTGGGTAAATATATACTTGCGAAGATCAATGGCTCGATTCTCGATTTCATCCTACAACAAAGTAGCATTTTTCGTGATGTCTCAGATTTAGATGAAAGAGGCAACTGCCCGATGTCTCTCTTATCTAACTTAGGATCTACGGATTTGACTAAAATTGATGTTGTTTGGCATACAAAGTTTAAAATAGCAATTTATTTATCCTCCCGAGTAGGTAATGGACCACTTAAGTATGGAAAAATTTTAATGAAGGCTTAATAGGCTGAATATTCTATTGTTTTATTTTTGCAGCTTTTGATAAGTAGCTGAAGCTGAGTCATAAAATTACAATGACATATTGTCTAAAAGTTATTTGTTACCACATATTCTTGTGTTTTAAAATTCCTGGTAATCTAAAAAATATCTGGTTTAAAAAAAATAACCTTTATGCCTGTGACTTTATGTCAAAGGAACACTTAAAGATTTTAACTGTTCGTTTGTAGAAATAAATGTCAAACAAGGAAAAAAAGAAAATTACATTGGCACTTTTACTGTAATTTGGTAAACAATTAGTTTGAAATTCCAAGTTCCGAACACTTTCATATTCATACGTAACAGTTGAATTTGTATTAAAGTTACTATGTTAATCTTCCTCCTAGCAAATGAATTGTGGCCCATGTTTTGGTATAAATTCTTCCGGATCAATCAACCCATAGTATTCCCTTCCTTTGTTATTCCACAAACCTGCTATGCCATATGATCAATTTCGGTAACATGAATTTGTATTAGTATTTAATGAATTAGGATACGAAAAATTCACTTATTATTTTGATATATTTTTAGGCAAAATCAATTGCTTCACTTTTGATATCTGTTGGTTGGCTTATTGGATTGGTGATAATTTGTACAGGCGGACAACGATTATCAGATAAGGTAATATTTCAATATAGGAGCGATGGCGAGCAAGGTATGACGCAAGTTGCTGTTCAGATCAGCTCGTACATATTTGTATATCGAGAGCCAAAATCTTATTTCTTGCAGTATAATGAATGTTTGTGTTTCTAAGGTGGGGTTTAGTTATAAGTTCTAAAGGTTAAATAGATATGAAAATGCGTAATTTCATGTAAGCTGTATTAAAAAAAATTGGTATTAGAAAATACTTTGTAAGAACTATTTTAAAAATGGGAACCGAAAAAAAACTGCTGATTTTATGACAACAATACTCAAAATAACAATTGTATTTACATGATCCTTTTCTATTAATAGGTTTGATCAAATTCTTGAAATTCTTGTCACCAGTGACAGTAGACCCTGTATGTCAAAAACGGTGCACTTTGGGATATACGTATGTATGGCTCAAATGCCATAATTTTGCTTCTACAATACACCCTTTGTGACGCTCTTTTTTTCCTTGCTGGGCTGTTTGTCACTTACTACCTACAAATAGTACCCTTCAGCTTTTTAATACATACCTCTTTTTAGAAGAAAATTTCGGGCGCCAGTTTCTTATTTTATGGTGCAAGAAACAGCACTTTCTCTCCTGGCGGTTTCCAGAAAAGTCCTGGATACAACTGCAGTGGAGACACGGATTGATACAGGAATCTTTTGAGATTTGCCAATTTTAACGGTCTGAGTAATTCCTCATTCGGGTCCATTTAGTTTTTTCACTCTTGAAATAATAACGCGTAAATGCCAACGTTCAATACAAAATATTTATTGAATCAAATGTACAAGTAATGCAATGAAAGTTAAATTAAAATACTGTCAGTGCTACAATGGTATATTATTAAATATATTTTTTTGCTCCCTTTTAGCTTTGGGTGACCCGTCAGCCATTTTCCCTTGGTTTATATGTCATGAAAAAAGACAAAAAAAAAAGACTAAAAACATAATATTTAAATAAGCATTAAATATATCGCTAGCTGGCAAACAAGAAAGGTTTTACACTGTAACACGCGGATATTTTACTTTTACGGCGGTCGTTGGTTGCGAAACGCGATGTACAGGTAGACTGAGAGATTTCTATACTCTGTACCACCAACAAAAATCCGTAGACTCCTCCCCAAAAATGCCCACTAAATTTGAATGGAATTTCTCTATTGGTCGAATTTATAGAACCCGAGTTACAAAGCAACCACTAAATTTGACAAAGGCCGACTCTACAATACTGGCGTCACACATTAAAACTTTTATGTATTTTGGCAATAGACCAATCAGCTATGTTATCATTGTCGCGAAACGTATAAACGCTAAACATATTAAAAATCGCGCATAAATGGGGAGCCGGCCTCACTGTAAACCTGTGCTGTCAACTGTCATAATTCATTCGTCTGTGAAATTATTTTAAATTTATAATATATAATTTTGTTTTTGTGAAGGTACGTTTAAGGATTAGCCTTATTTGTGTTTTAAGTATTAAGGTAAGTAGGTAATGCAAACGATTAATATTGAGTAAATGTTAAAACATCGTTTTTTTTTAAGGTCAAATCGAAAACTTAATAGAAGGGGGCCCAATTTCTCCACCGAAAAAACGAATCTCGTGTTGAACATCTTTAAGGCGAAAACGTATGAAAAACGCGAATAAATGGGGCGCCGGCGTGACTGTCAACTGTGTTCTTCGTTTTTGTGACATTTTACATTTCATCTGGGAGTTAAAGTAATAAGGTACGTAAATGCAAACGATTAATATTGATTAAATGTTAAAACGGGTTTTCTTAAGGTTTATGATGGCTGAAGGAGGTATAATTTCTCCACCAAAAAAACGATTATCCAGACATTTTTCGGTGGAAGATAAGGAAAAGGTTCTGAACATTTTTAAGGCCTACGATGGGGAGAATCCCGAGAAACCAAAGATGGAATGCATGGAGTTCACTGCAAAGACAGCAGGTGTGTGTTCCAAGTGTTTCTAATATTCTTCATGAATACAAACAATCACACCAACATCAGCCACCAAAAGTGTACCATCGACAATGGGCAGTTTTGGACAATATTGATGAAGGAACTAAAAGTGCTCTCAAGCGTATAATCCATTCCTTTTTTGAAAGAAATGAACCACCAACTGCAAACAAAATTTTAGCAGCGGTGCATGAAGATGATTATTTGCCTCATCTTAAACGGAGTACTTTGTGACGATTACTTTTGGACTTCTTATTTCTTTGTGTTGTAATATAATTGTGTTTGGCATTATAGGTTCTCAAAAAGGTCACGTAATAGTGCCCTAAGGGAAGAACATAGAAGTTGTAGTTTTTAGATGAGACTTGGGTGAACGCTGGCCTTACTGTAAGTAAAGTATGGTTTTTTTTCGAAGGAGAAATAGGAACTGCTCGCCGGTTCTGACTGTACAGTGTAAAAAATAAAAGTGACATCATATATTATTTTTCCAATTATATTATATACGTTTATCTTATTATCGTTGTTTTAATATTATTTACAAATTTATGTATATGTAGGGCTTTTAAAGTCTATTTTTTTCTACTGATTTAAGTACCAAATGTATTGTAATGATGAATAAAGCCATTTTATTATTATATTATATTGAAATCTTTCATAACTTTCTTATACTTACGAGCTGTAATAGATATAGATAGAACCTTCGAACCTTATAAAAATTAAGAAGAAATAGGCAGGTATGTGTTTATTTATTTGGACATGTTAAAACTTATAAGTAGTTAAGTTCTTGCTTCTAGCAAACGATAGGCTTTTTAAAGGTTTTTGTTAATACCTATGTAAAAATAAAACAAGATATAAATACCTATATAATATATAGTTGGTATAGATTTTATTGCTTGAACATTCCACGACTATTCGTAAAAAGAACCGAAAGTAATCTTACGATAGATATTAATAAATAAACATGTACAGTGGTGGAAACCAAGAAGTAAACGATTCAGCAGATTTGGCTATTTTTGAGTAGTGTGCATTGGGGTCATTGGGGCTTATCCAGTAGAGTAACAGAGTAACCTATGTGAAATTGTTGCAGTAAATCACAAACTAATCTTTTTTGCCTGAAATAACCACATACTTTCTTTTAAATATGTGGAAATAACTCGCGAAAGCACCTAACCTAAAAACTACAAATGTCAGCAACAAACCATCAATCAGATAGCTGGTCTAGAAGACATCCGGAATCGGAAATAAATGTCTCTGATAAAGTAACTTGAGTTTAAATCGTTTAAATTTTCGCGGGAATAAGTATTATTTTTAAAAATCCAAAATTGAAAATATATAATAGAAAATTTAATGGGAATAAACATTATAAAAATACAGTATAGCTGTAGTATAAAAATTATAAAATATAACACGTATAATAAACAAATTTTGTTGAAGCTATCTCAACTTTCTTTAATTTCATCGTGTAAAACTGACTATTGCGCACACCGTTCTGCGCAACCATAAAATTAATGGGGCGGAGTCTATTGCTTTTTGATGATGGTATAGAGTATAGTAGGTTAATTCCCTCATATGGACACCCAAATATATCAGCGGTGATTTACCAGTTTTATAAACAATTTTTCAAGGGGTCTATTGCCTCAAAACAGAGCTCGGTAACAGAAGGGTTTACTTCCCTTATTTTTATTACTAGACAGAAGTCTTGAAGTGTCACTGTCTAACGAAATTACGAGACCACAAATGAAATACCAACTCCTGGTCAGAAGTCTTGATACCTCACAGGTGTATGATAAGCTGAAAAATCCGAAATATGTTAGCTCTAGTTTGATTTGACAGGTCGGTCTGTGGTAGCTGAATAAATGATAACATTGCCTAAATGAATTCATTAATAATAATTTAGCGAATAGGATTCGGTTCGCGATTTGACGGAAAGAGATTTAAAATCTAACAGCTGAGGAGCTACGAAACTGAAGAAGCGAGCAAAACAATATTCAATAAAAAACGTACCTACTCTACGAATGCACTATATTCTGAAACAAATATATGCAAGACAACTTCTTTCCAAAAAATTATTATACTCGAATATCAATTATACAGGGTGTTTCATGAGGAACTGTACATAGTCCAATGGTAGATAGGGCCCATCAAGGTTAGTAACAAACCACTATTTAAAATTATTTTAGCCAAGTATTTAGGGTTGTACAGGGTGATTTATGAATTTTTACCAAAATTTGCTTTCGTTGCCTTTTAGAAACTAATTGTCCAATTCAATTTATTTTCGGTACACATTAAGTACGATCAGATACCAACAGTTCGCCATAATTACAAAACCAAAATTCCAGGTCCGTATTAGGAAAAATTTTATTTTATCTGTGCCCCCTAAAAAGTTCACCCTGTATATATATATTTTTTATCTTATTACTGTAGTTTGAAAGTACATAAACTACCAACAAAAGCGGAATACTTCGTTTTCTTGTCACACTTACAACAGATACAAAATAAACACATTAAAATTTGAACATTATCTTGTTAAAATTCAAACTTTCAGGAATTCAATGTTATTTGTCAAAGTTCCTATCAGTTTAAGTTTCTAAGTAATTATAACTATTATTAGTTAAAAATAGTATGAAATACCAACAGTTAGTCGCAATCAGACAAGATTCCAGGACCGTATTAAGAAAAATCATCATCTCGTCGAATCCTCCTAAAATTTTCACCCTGTATATCTTATTCTTAACTTTACTTGCTATAATTTAAAAGTACATAAAGTATCAACAAGTAGTGTAGTGTGATCCGTTTTCTTATTACACTTTCAACAGGTTTTAAATCAACCAACAAAATTTATCTCGATAAAATTGACATTTTCAATAAATTGGTTTCAGTTAGAGCAGCTATTCTGTCTGTAAATAATACTCATTGAATTTTAAAACAATTTAATAGTAACAGAACAGAACAAGCAAAATAAAAAACGCAACATGAATACAAAACAACTTAACAGAACAAAATAATACATATTAACATAATAAAAAGTAAAAATCTATAACTTATTTTCAAAATGTAAACCCCCCCTCTTCACGGCATTTTATTTGTCTAACTACTAAATGTCCCACAGATTTTCGTATAACGTCCGGGTAGTTTCTTATTACGTTACAATACTGTTCAATTCGGTATATTAATTGCTACTCTCAAGTTAGACTAATGGCATTAGTAACGTAGAAACAAAAGTTATACCTCATCAGCAATTATACCTGTCAAACTATTGCCAAAGCCGACTACTCGTTTTGTTAACAGTGTCAGTAGATAAAAAGTCTATTATATTCCTACTGTAGAAAGAATTGACAAACTTTCGCAGAAATCCTGCACAAATGTCTTTAGCTGCACACTAAATAAAAAAACTAGAACTGAACATGAAACTATTCTACATTACAAATTAGAACAGAATGTACTAGATTACCCTTTAATTACTACACAACTTATGTGTCGGTAGTTGGACGTTCATAATTATTATTGAAAAGTGTGGATCACACTACACTATTTGTTGATACTTTATGTACTTTTAAATTATAGCAAGTAAAGTTAAGAATAAGATATACAGGGTGAAAGTTTTAGGAGGAATCGACGAGATGATGATTTTTCCTAACACGGTCCTGAAGTCTTGCTGATTGCGAGTAGCTGTTGGTATTTCATACTATTTTTAACTAATAATAGTTATAATTACTTAGAAACTTAAACTGATAGGAACTTTGACAACTAACATTGAATTACTGAAAGTTTGAATTTTAACAAGATAATGTTTAAATTTAATGTGTTTATTTTGTATCTGTTGTAAGTGTGACAAGAAAACGAAGTATTCCACTTTTGTTGGTAGTTTATGTACTTTCAAACTTCAGTAATAAGATTTAAGGAAAACATACACAGGGTGAACTTTTTAGGGGGCACAGATAAAATGAAATTTTTCCTAATATGGACCTGGAATTTTGGTTTTGTAATTATGGCGAACTGTTGGTATCTGATCGTACTTAATGTGTACCGAAACTAAATTGAATCGGACAATTAGTTTCTAAAAGGCAACGAAAGCAAATTTTGGTAAAACTTCATAAATCACCCTGTACAACCCTAAATACTTGGCTAAAATGATTTTAAATAGTGGTTTGTTACTAACCTTGATGGGCCCTATCTACCATTGGACTATGTACAGTTCCTCATGAAACACCCTGTATATAAAAGCAATTTATTATTACTACAACATTCCTGTCGTAGACGTAGTGTAATAAATGAAACTGATAGAACTCAAACATCACATAATTGAAAATAAATATATGTATGCTTCATTTATTGTAGTTTTAATATGCTCATTTATTTTTCTTAATCATCTCTTTTAATACGTACACATTTATATCTAAAAAAATATTTTATATAGGAAACCCACTTACAAGGTTACTTTTGTGAGTTATTTATGTTTATTTGCATGCAATTTTAATTCATTCACAACAAACCAATATTATTAATGATGATGTGTAGGTACATAGAAAAAATAAATTATTTCGTTTTTGTTTAATATTTAACGAAAAATAGAGGAAATTAAAACGAATTGACCTACTTTTCAGGTTAATAAGAAATCAGTGGTTTCTGAAGGATTTTGATTAAATATTAATCTCTCTGGAATCAAATAATAGAACTAAAATTGAAATTACTGTTTTTACTTTAATTGCTTACGGAAATATTCCTTGGCACAACATTTGATTATTCTGATTTATTATTCAAATACAATTTAATTCTACTATGGGAAATAAAACACCCAGCTTTATTCAAAACAATAATTTTTCACAGTACTGACGTAGTTCTCACAAACCCCAAAACAGCAACATTGCACTAAACACGCATTTTGCCAACCAAGTTGGCATCATCCCCAGATGATTAAAAGTAACCGTAAGCTTGGAGTGTAAAGTCTGTGTCATATCTATACAGCACATAAAAAGAGCCGGCTTGTTTGAAGTTTTTATGGGCATCAAACAAGCCGCCGGTTTTTTATGTGTCTTACAAATCTGAAGTCGACCATACTCTAATATCTAACCAGTAAAGCCGGCCATTTGGGATAGGTCCTTTGCCACTATTCATACTATTTTTACATTTTCAAATTTGTAAGCTCTCAAATACATGTTACGGAATCATAAAGTAACCAAGTCTGTTAAATTCCTATCCTTGTTTTTGTAATTAAGTGTTTTGTCAGTATTATATAAGTTGTCGGTTGAGGTCTTACTAGATATTTAGTTATTTAGTTTAGTATTTGTCGAGCTGTCGTTGTATACAGATCGTATGAATAAATTTAGTTATCAGTGTTCCGATCTTTTATTTAGTGAACTCCATTTAACAAATTCAGAAGTGGGATGAACTTACGTGCAGTTACAGAGTTGATATTATTAGTGCTAATAGTAAAACAAAGTGGTAAATTAACGAAGCTTAACAGTAGAACACCAAAAATAAAAATGAGTGACTCTGGAAGCGAAGGGGAACTATATGCTAGCTTACTCGAAAAACAAATTAGCAGAAAGGTTAACCAGTATTTAAAACGGAAATTTGGAGAAACCAGTATGGGAGAAAGCAGCAGAAGTACCGGAAACAGAACCCCATCAACAGCTAGTCATTCCATCCATGTAAATCCATTTCACTTAAATCCGCCCAGAATGAATGGTGATATCGTCCCGTATTTTGATCCGGACGCCAATGATTTCACAGTTATGGCATGGTTACAGAAAATTGAACAACTCGCAGGTATTCATGGATGGACGGATTACGAAAAAATATGTTTTATGCAAGCCAAACTCAAAGGGTCCGCACGTCACTGGTTTAATAGGTTAGAAAACTACGACAAATCTTGGGCCGAATGGAAAACTGCATTAGGTCGTGCCTTCCCTAGATGTTCAGACTACGCAACAGTACTAGAAGAGCTAGTGTTAAGAAAAAGACTACAGACGAGACGATGACCCAATACTACCACGCCAAGCTAGCTCTCACACAGCAATGCAGATTGTACAATGAGGCAACCCTTTCATGCATAATAAAAGGGCTTCCATTGGAGCTACAACCAAATGCTCGTGCTTTCCAGTGTACAGAGCCAAACGAGTTGTATGCCGGTTTCATAGCACCCATGGACAATTACAAAACACCTGAGAAGAGGGCAAAATATTCAGATCCCCCGACAAAATACTCAGAAAATAGACATGCTCCTTTTAAAAAAAGCCATAAAATGTTATACTTGCAATCGATATGGTCATAAACAACATAATTGCTTCCGGCGACCAAATCGACAACGCGCATCCCCAGAAAAACATGTAAAAGTCATTGATAGCTCCCAAATCAATGACATTTATCGGAAACAATGTACGGTCAACGGATATCTGATTGTGGCAAACATTGATACAGGAAGCCAAGCGAACATTATTTCTAAAAGGATTGTGGAAAAATTAAGATTGGTCACCATTAAAAAAAATAGCAGTCTACGGGGTTTCGGTGGTTCTGTAATAAATTGTTTTGCGGAGACCTCCATTACAATAAGAATCGATGAGATATCGCTAGTAATCAGTGCTATTATAACAGATGCAAACATGGATGATGTGGACTCAATTATTGGACAACCCGTGATTAATCGAGATGGCATTTCATTGCTAGTGAGCCAAGGGACATCGCGACTTAAGGAAAACGTGGTGAACATGTTAAGTGCCATGACCATATCCGGGAAAGATGCCATTATACCAACCATTATTTTGAATGAAGATGTACAGGTGACGGCAGGGAAAGTGGTGGGTGCCTCAGTCAAAATTCTCGGTCTCGATGAGGGAAACGATTTGACAATGGACTCAAAATGCTACCAGCTGGGACGTGCCATAATCTGTATCCCAGGTGGAGTTTTCCGCGCACCTACGTCACAAATAATGACCTAGGAGATGAAGATGTAATTTTTGAGAAAGGAAGACTTTTGGGTAGAGGTAATAGACTGCAGGAATATCAAGAATACAGCAACATGGGGGTAAGTACATCTGACAATGATAACGTTTGTATAACAATAGGCGATGTGAATGTTAATAAGAATGTCGACTCTTCATCTAAAAATAAAATTATTAAAAGTACTTAACAGGTATCAGTTGTGCGTATAACAAGGGAAACTATGGTAAATCGGAAGGTGAATTACATCCCATCAGTAAACCTAATGAGCCAATGCACACAGTACATATAGACTACGTGGGTCCGTATCCTAGGAGTAGGTCAGGGCATTCATATATATTGACAATGATCGATGCGTTCACAAAATTTATGATCGCCAAGCCTACGAAAACTTTGGGTTCGGCAGAATGCCTAAAACATTTACGGGATATATTTTCACTTATGGGCTTTCCAAAGAGAATCATTTCGGACAATGGCTTGGCTTTCACCAGCCGATACTTCAAGGACTTCACCACGGAAAATCAAATAAAGCACATATGTACAGCCGTTTTCACACCCAGAGCAAATGGCCAACTAGAAAGGTTCCACAGAACATTAGCGGATGCCATCCGAACGTCGCATGACTGTGACCTAACATGGGACTCTACTATCCCGCAATGCGTTTGGGGAATGAATAACCTTGTGAATTCGAGCACCAAGTATACACCATATGAATTAATGTTTAGTCACAAGGGTAGGTTGTTAAACGATCTCGAAGGTAATTGTAGGGGCCAGATTTGCCCGCGAGATTCAACTCTTGTAGGGATCTGACTTGCCTGCGTTAATTGTTCTAATTGTAGGGGCCAGATTTGCCCGCGAGATTCAACTCTTGTAGGGATCTGACTTGCCTGCGTTAATTGTTCTAATTGTAGGGGCCAGATTTGCCCGCGAGATTAAATTCTTGTAGGGATCTGACTTGCCTGCGTTAATTGTTGTAATTGTAGGGGCCAGATTTGCCCGCGAGATTCAATTCTTGTAGGGATCTGACTTGCCTGCGACTCTAGTGATGTTTAAAAAAAAAAAAAAAGATCAGTGAGTAGCAATTAAATAGAAATTCTGATTGTTGGTTATGAGAATGAATGTTGGGGGCCCCTGGTTGTGTAGAAGTAACTAACTTGCGTTACCTGCACTTGAATTAATACTGCTGTTAATGTCAATTTCAGGACCCGATATCTCCAGTATCACTATGAGTGGAACAGGATGGGATCGCATCGTCCGCATCGCGAGGACACGAAGGATACAGGATGGCCGAGTGTTACGGAATCATAAAGTAACCAAGTCTGTTAAATTCCTATCCTTGTTTTTGTAATTAAGTGTTTTGTCAGTATTATACAGAGAGGTCCTAAAGTCACCCCCTCCCCTGCTATCTCTTGAACCGTTTTGAATTTTTTATTGCAATTCTGGGGCGATATTCCCAGGCAGGTTAGGTACCTCGTGAGCATAAACTCGAATATTAATAATCCAATATGGCGTCTGGCCGCCATATTGGATTTTCCTACAGCGTGGTACAAGAGTGTGTTACATATCAAATTAAAGGTCTTTATGTCGCCAATGTCACTCTAAAATTTCATGATGATTCCTCTAAGCCTATGGAATTGGTGGACTAATCATTATTTTTAGATGCAATAATTTGGCACAACATTTAAATAGTGCATAGTTGCGTGTGAAAACAAAAAACAATGTTTACCTGTCACTGATTTAATAATTTGACGGTGTGAATAGCGTTAAATAGTTTATTTGACTAATATTTAATTATTAATTGTATTTTCTATCATGCCACGGCGTACAAATGAAGAAAAAAAGGAAGCCCTATTGATTTTTGCCGAAGTAGGGCGGAATTATCGTTTAGCTGTGAGAACTTTTAATGATCGTCATCGAGAAAGATATCCTATGTGCAGAAAATATTTGCGAGAGTTGGTAAGAAAGTTAGATTTAACTGGAAATTTAAATGATAAGAAAAGAAGTGGAAGACCTTCAATACCTTTGAACACTGTCAATAATGTCGTTAATTTATTTAGAGAAAATGCTCAAATTCCTACCAGAGTAGCTGCTGAAATGTGTCACATCTCAAAATCATCTGTACTCAGATTATTGAAAAAAAATCGCTTCTTTCCATACAAAACAAAGTTAGTGCAACAACTTTGTGACCGTGATCCACACTCTAGGCTACAATTTTGTAGAGAAATATCAGATATTATTGCTAGGTGTCCGAATTTTTTACGCCATGTCTGTTTTACCGATGAAGCCACATTTATGCTGCACGGTAAACCCAACAAACAGAACACTAGATTCTGGAGTAACCACAACCCTGGATTAATAAGAGAAAATCACACACAATATCCACGTAAAATAAATGTATGGTTAGGTATTTTAGGTAACCATATTATAGGCCCAATATTTATTGAAGAAAATTTAACTGGACCATTGTATTTGCAAATATTACAAGAGCAAATTCTACCCAAGATAAACCAGATCGCAAATGATCACCCAGAGGAATTTAGCGAAAACATAACTTTCCAACAGGATGGTGCTACACCGCACTTTTTTAGACCAGTAAGGGAATTTTTGGATGAAAATTTTCCCCAATCGTGGATAGGTCGTGGAGGTCCAATAGGATGGCCCGCGCGCTCTCCCGACTTGACGCCGCTGGACTATTTTATTTGGGGTTATGTTAAAACCAAAGTTTATGCCACTCAACCCGAAAATATTGAAGAACTGAAAAGGAGAATACAACACACTATAGGCAATATTACTGCAGGTATGCTTCGTAATGTTCGCGAAGGATTTAAAAAAAGAATTCGACTCTGTCAACAGCAAAATGGGGGTCATTTTGCACAATTGTTGTAATAATAAGAATTAGATAAGTGTTTTATATTGTACTCACATTAAACAATGCCTTTTCCTAAATACAGTTGTTTTGGTTAATTGAGTTTTAATAAAAGAATATTACTACAATGTGTATATCACGAATATCACTCCTAGTTTAAATAACTCGATAGTAAATAAGAACAATTTATTGAGATGTGTGATCTCAATTTGCAGCTTTCTGCATAATGATTGCTCTTCTAAAAACTCTGTTTACTGCTCAAATGTTGTGCCAAATTATTGCATCTAAAAATAATGATTAGTCCACCAATTCCATAGGCTTAGAGGAATCATCATGAAATTTTAGAGTGACATTGGCGACATAAAGACCTTTAATTTGATATGTAACACACTCCTGTACCACGCTGTAGGAAAATCCAATATGGCGGCCAGACGCCATATTGGATTATTAATATTCGAGTTTATGCTCACGAGGTACCTAACCTGCCTGGGAATATCGCCCCAGAATTGCAATAAAAAATTCAAAACGGTTCAAGAGATAGCAGGGGAGGGGGTGACTTTAGGACCTCTCTGTATAAGTTGTCGGTTGAGGTCTTACTAGATATTTAGTTATTTAGTTTAGTATTTGTCGAGCTGTCGTTGTATACAGATCGTATGAATAAATTTAGTTATCAGTGTTCCGATCTTTTATTTAGTGAACTCCATTTAACATACATTTAACTGGCTAGGATTAGTTACGTTTCTAACTAATTTTAGGTTAGGGTGTCCCATAAGTCACGCCCCATCCGCAACATATAGGTTTATGAGGGTAAAATAAGTCGAAATGAAAGAATAAAAAATTTTCCATTTCGCCTTCGTTATCGAGTAATTGTCAAAAATAAAAATATCGGTTTTTGAAGGTTAAATTAAAATAAGTCAATAATTTGGAACAATATTAGGCATTTACGATAATTGGAGCGCTACATACCGCAATGTATCAGAGCGTTCGATAATTAGAACAGTTCTACCGAACCGCGTTCGGTAAATGTATCAAATGTATTCGCTACATCTACCCGATACAAAATTTATGGATCGACTACATCGGTTTGTAAATGCGGTATAACCTCAAAATATGATAAAAAAAACTTAATTTTGACACTTCGACGTTTAGCATTTATTTTTGTGAGTATTTATCATAGACTTAATAATTAAGTCTATGGTATTTATTCGATAAAATCATTGTTTAAACAATGATAAAATGAAACCCGATACATGTGTTGTATCATGAATGAAACCCGTCACGAATGAAAATAAGGAAGTAATTTTCGATGAGGATTGGAACATCTACGTATAAGTATAATGAATTAAGTAAGTAGGTATATTTAAATAATACTAAAAATACAATATACATACATATTTCAATTTTCAATTATTTATTAATTAGTCAAGTGATGGTTTAGGTTAGGTTTGTGAAATTTTGCGTTCGGTAATTCTTAGCTCGGTAGATGACATAAAGCAGCTGATTACCGTAATGTACCAGGATACATTACCCGCTCCAATTATCGTAAATGCCTATTATTTTATTTAAAATAACCAACTAAACAGTAACTTAAGTTTATTGAAGAAGATGTTCAAATAAACCACCATTAACTTGAATGCACAAGTTAGTACGCCGTAAAAGTGAATCTCTAACGCTTTGCAGCATTTGCCCATCGATTAACGCTATTGCATCTTGAATTCGAGGAATTATTTCCTCCTGAGTTTCAACCGGTACCTTATAAACGGTTTCTTTAATGAATCCCCAAAAAAGAAATCAAGCGGTGTTATATCAGGTGACCGAGGTGGCCAACGAATTGCTGTGGAAAACGTTGGTTTAGAAAATTACGTACTTGAATTCCAAAATGCGCCGGCGCCCCGTCATGTTGATACCAAATATCCTCCCTATTAGGAACGTCTTCAAGTAGTGGGGTAAATCTTCATTTAAAAATTCTCGATATCTTGCAGCAGTAAGGCGATCCGGAAAAATGTGTGCTCCGATTATTGAATTGCCAAGTATTCCGCACCAAAGGTTTACTGACCATCGTCTTTGGAAACCTCTTTGGCGATACTGATGCGGATTCTCGTCGCACCAGGAATGTAGATTGTGCAAATTGACAATACTTTCTTGGGTAAACGTTGATTCGTCGCACCAAAGGATATTTCTTGTAAAGTCTGGATTACGATTCACGTTCTCCAACAACCATCTACAAAAATCGAGCCGAAGCTCTGTATCGCCATCATGTAACATATGGACTTTCTGCGGACTAAATGGGTGTAGTCCATTTCTCCTTAATATCCCATGCACCGAGTTGCGAGACAAATTTGAATGTGCTGCAATTTGTCGAATGCTCATAGACGGATCATCTTCGATGTTTACAAGAACTTCTTCTTCATCTTGAATAGTACGAACTTCTGGGCGTCCTACATTTCTTTTACGTGGATTTAAATTCCCAGTCTCAAGAAGCCTCTGTTCTACGCGTAAAATAACTTTATGATCAGGGTGACGACGGTGGGGAAATCGTTCTGCATAATGAACCGCAGCGGCTCTAGCACTGTCATTACAAGCTCCAAGTGATTTCAGCATATCGACATATTCTCGATTGGAATAATATCTCTCCATGTTGATTTGATTAAAAAAGCTAAATTTCTAAATAAATTGCCGCTCTTAGTAAACTGACATTGACAACTCACGTTGACAGCGGGATACTGATCAGTAATCAAGCTACTGCTAGACTAAAAATTAGTAATTATGTTTTACGCATTGAGTAAAAATAATAAAGAGGCGCAACTGTCAAGGTTTCGAGATTTTAGTGTTGTATTTTTTCACCAATAGCATTGTTTATAAAGTATATAGTTATTCAACCTCTTGTTAGTACCGGTGGATCATTGGTAGATGGCGTGCTGGATGATGTGTGCCCATTATTACGACCGTAGCCCCCGGTGTCGTTTACGTTACGACCATTGTTTATTATAAAATTATAAACAATGCTACGACGCATGCACGAATTTCGTACATCCGGTGCATCTACGTCACATGACATTCGACGAGGAACTAAAGTCATAGATCGAAACTTGACTGTAATTATTAATAACTTTTGACAGTTTGTCAGTTTTCTATTTTTATTAAACTATTGGATTTTTTGTTCTAAAATGAATCATTTATACATCATATGACTAACATAACCTAAAATGTCTAGTTTTTGTAAATTTATTTTTACTTTAATTATAATTTGGAAGCTTCAGCTTGGATCCATAATAACATTTAAAAACTCTCTAATAAGACAGTAGATATATAAAGTTTCAATATTGTACCTACGTAGATTATTAAAAATGAATTGCTATTTATAGGTTCCAGTCAACAAAAAGCATCCTATTTCATTAGATTAGGAAAATTAAAACTTCATTAGTAATGCACCGAACAAGATTTTAGATGATAGTACAGGAAACAAGCAGAAATTTTGATAAAAATGACATAATATACAAAAATTTTAAAAAGTGCATATTTTTGAGGTTATTTGTAAAGCCTGATTATTTCGTAGTCGCGAAATTGTGAAAAGCGAAATGCGAAACGTGTTGCTATTGGTTCATTTCACATTAAAATTTGGAATTGACCAATAGCAACACGTCTCGCATTTCGCTTTTCGCAATTTCGCGACTATAAAAGTCATGCTTAAGGTGTTTAAAATAATGTTCTTTTTTGTATGATTTTTATTTGAATGTTTATAATTTATAATGGCGAATTGTGCTGTAGCTATGTGAAAAAATTATAACCAATGTACAAAAAGATATTAAATTGATATAAAATATTTCAGTTTTCTGAAAAACGAAGATTTGGCAAAACAGCTTGGCTACAGAAAAGATAAAATAAATTTGAAGAATGGCAAGTGGAGGAACATGTTATGTATATTGTATTTGAAACCTAGTTTTTAGCGATCTGGATGTTCACCTAAAAATGTCATAAATCACAAATATAGACCATGTGCATCATAGGCAAAGAGTAAATGATAATAGGATTAACATAACCTCCAATTTTTAGTTTTTGTAAATTTATGTTCAACTTTAATTATAATTTTGTAGTTTCAGCTAGACTGCTATAATTATAGGTTGAATTTCCAGTCAACAAAAAATATCGTATTTCATTAGATTAGGCAAATTTAAATTTCATTAGTTAATGTACCGAACAAGATATTTTAGTTGATAGTATAGGAACCGAGATAGGAACCAAGCAGATGTAATAAAAATGACATAAATATTTAAAAATGTTAAAAAGTGCATATTTTTTTAGGTTAGTTGTGATGTCGCGTGCACGACACATTTAGGGCAATTCATATTTTTCTCGAGCTCGACGTCACATCCGGCTGCGCAATGTGTAATGTATCGTGAAATGTATATTTAAATGATTATAAATAATATTTAAATTCATAAAAACAGAAGTCATGGAAACTGACTAGTACGTAAGTTACTCACAAGTTGGCAGCACATACTTACAAGTTAGGTTGAATAACTATATTACTTTATAAACAATGCCAATAGCTTCATGATTGTCTTCAATTTTAAGAGATTTTAAGAGCTATACAGCCACATTACAAATACCTTCCCGTAGCACTAAAAATTGATGACAATCATGAAGTTATTGGCAAAGAAATACAATACTAAAATCTCGAAACCTTGACAGTTGCAACTCTTTATTATTTTTTATTCAATGGTTTTACGAGAATGTATTGAAAACTTGACAATAACTCGATCACGAAAGCGAAATCCTAAATTTATTATTCTTTCATTTCGACTTATTTTACCCTCACACACCCATATTTTGGGGCGCAATGATTTCCGACTTTAACTTTTTACAAGAGATAGGGGATTGTATTGGAAACTTGGCAATAATTCGATAATGAAGGCGAAATAGTCATTTTTTTTATTCTTTCATTTCGACTTATTTTACCCTCATAAACCTATATTTTGCGGATGGGGCGTGACTTATGGGACACCCGTATATTCTGTGATTGTTCTGAAACGCATATAGGACAACACAAGACTTATCTGTTCTCCTATTTGCGATGAGCCACATGCTCCTTAAGCCTTGTTGGAATTGATCGCTTCGTTTGCCCAATATATTTGTGATTAGAATCCTTACAAGTAATTTCGCAAATCTCCGACCTCTCATTACACCAATTTTATCCTTTGGAATAACCATTATTCGCAGCTATATCTTTCTTCCTTTGTTGAGAGGAAAGCTTAATAAGCAATAGAGAAGAGCATTAAGATTCGCCTTTTTGTATTAAGTATAATGATGAGAGTCATTGGGATATTGTTTACATGCTAATTGTGGCATTTCATAAATTTTTTCTCTTCCCTTTCTTTCTTGAGATTTATTACCACATAAAAGAAAATATATGCTGTGTTATTCTACACGTTACTTAAAAAATTTAAATCTAAACTTTGAAAAAGGAAGCAGATGTAGTTTCCGAAACTTTTGCGCTGTGTTTTCGTGTCATTTTAATTCCTATTAGTTGTCAAAAACACCCTCTAACTGTTCCTCTAACATCACGTCAAATGTGTAGAGGTTATTTCCCAGTTTTAAACTGGTTAATTTGAATATTTTTTAAATAAATCATCTTATTTGGGTAGGAATTTCAAGAAATGTGGCAATAAATCCCAAAAAAGAAAAGGAAAATTGGGGATATATCTGAAAATGCTGATATCATTCCTATCGCGATCCTGGCGCTAAACACGGCAAAAGTATTATCCACATATCTTAGCTAAATGCTAGGAAATTACTCGACCTCATCGTTAACTTCAGTTTAAACCAATTCATGAAGAGACCAGCTATGAAAGGCGATAAAGAGTTACCCATTGTAGTTCCCTCATGTTGTTCGAAGAAGTTATTGAAACGAAAGCATTTTCGTTTCATGAAAAGTTTTGTGAGGTATTAGCTCACTCCAGTATATTCTTTTACTACTTCTTCATTCAGGTTGTTTAATTCGAGTAAATCCTTGAAATAGTCCAAAGTCTGTGGGATTTGTAAACTAAGATGAAAATATAAAATCCACCCTCTTGCAATTAGATATTCTTGACTTTATCAACGAAATCATTAAAATTGATAACAAGAAACTAACTTTGAAAAATTAATTACGATTTCACGCACCATTCAATAAGTTATGCAACCATTACTCCTGTGGGGTACACTTAAAATGAACAGAGTTGTTTCTTTTTGTGGCATTTCAATTAAGGCTCCTTGCACTTACGAAGAAGTTACACCAAATTAATGAATCTCAACAATAAATACTTCTTCCCGTCGATAGCAATATCGTTATGAAATACTAGGTTTTATATCTCTTTGTTAAGGCAACTGGTTTCAAAATCTGATTAAGGTGATTCTGAACTTTGAAATAGATTCATTTCAAAACACAAATTGGTCACTTAATGTCTGCAAGGTGTGTTTATTTTAACTAAAACTGCTAACTAATTCTAATTAATAACTGTGAATATCTTTAAGTTTTATATTTCATTCCAGAGTTTAGACGTGGGATCTGCCCTATATAATTCCAACTGGTATGGTGTAGAACCCGCCTTAAAGAGAGATATTGTTATCGTGCTCATGAGATGCCAAAAACCTATGATTCTTCGTGCTGCTGCCTTTGGTATTATGAATCACGCCATGATAGTTATTGTAAGTACAATACAAATGTTTATATTCTTCTACACATTAATATTCTGTAGGCATGATTCACTGTTTTTCTAACTTTCATTTTTATTTTAGGTAGCAAAGGCTTCTTACTCTTACGTAACACTCTTAGGTCAAACTACTTAGGTAAAATTATTCGCAAGGGAAAAAGAGGCAGTTTATAGCAAAATTCAATCTCTATGAGCCCAATTAGAAGCAATCGTGACTTTTCCAAATTTCATGGAAATTTATGGAGAATTTCAAAACCCAAGTTTTTTCACAGGTTTTCAAAACACCCTATGTCTGTTCTTTCTGCATTCGATTAACCAAATGGTTGAGATATAAGATGGTTTGTCACGGCGCACATTTTGACTACCGCTAGGACTACGTCATCAAGTAGAAATCTTGGCGCGAATTTTAAATATAAAGTAGAATAATTGGATAGATAGATTTTGCTGTTTCTAAATAACATCTAATCTTGAAATCAAGTACCACAAATTGAAAATCTACTATTTATACACTTCTCCAAGAAATTAACGCACCATCACAAAATAACCAAACGCTTGAAGTTAATTTTTGTCGAGACCTCTTGTCCGATTTCGATGATTTTTTTTTGTATGATAGAATGTGAATGTAATTTAATTTTTTCAGTAAATTTTTTTTTTATTGATTACAGGGTGTAACAATTGACACGTGTTTTTTCAATGAAATTTGTAACGCCCTGTGAAGTTCAACAGTTACACCAGCAACTTAGAATTCATATCGTACTCTAGACTTATCCTTTCTTAACATTCTCTTTTTTGATTCACTTTAATATCTTTATTAGTACCAGAGAAACACAGTTTTATAGCATAACATGTTTTTATTGATTTAATTTTGAAAAATCTAAAGTAAGTAGCTTGCTTTGGAAAACACAAGAAACGTGTAGGCT
The DNA here is from genome assembly GCA_963680705.1 of Rhagium mordax. NCBI lineage: Eukaryota > Metazoa > Arthropoda > Insecta > Coleoptera > Cerambycidae > Rhagium > Rhagium mordax. The sequence continues at coordinate 20,510,157 of OY796660.1, forward strand.
AATGTGGTGATAACCGTGTTTATTTTCAATATTTTTATCAATATGGAACGTGAAATACGAAATCTTACTGGTGAAAAATGTGCTCAAGCATTAATATTGGTTGAAGTAGGTTGGAGTTATCGACGAATTGGGCAACGATTTAATGTGGCTCATACAACTAGTCGTCATTAATAGAAGCCTTACAGCTGAGTGGTACATATTAAACGACCACGTGGTTTCATATGCGCCATAAAGGGTAAGGACTTATGTTAATGCAGAATAATGCCAGACCTCATGTTTCTTGAGTTGTGCAATATTATCTGGAAGAAGTCGGAATTAACACTGTAACGAAGTGAATTTTAGCACCGACGTATTATTAGTTTTTAATTAAAATATAATTATAAATGTATAAAACAGGCAGGTAAAATGTAACAAATATTAATTTACTTCAAATTAAGTATTTTGAACTGCGTTTTTCCGTTTGTACATTTTTAAATTATGCCGCAACGAATGCAATAATCCCGGTTTTGATCTAATCACTCCTTGTGCAAGAAAACGCATCGACTGCAGCAAGGCTGCAGCGCCAGCCAACATAGGTATGCGATGCTTGAAGTCAGCTTTTCGTTCAGAGCGCAAGATAGGTAGGGATACGCGTCATAAACCGGCGATAAAACTAACACACCCGTCGTTTAACGTTCAACGTTCAGTTGAGCTGACGCTCCATCCTGACCAGACCACCAGCCCAGAACGAAGTCCGAACCGCCTCACCGCCTAGAAGGAAGCTCCGCTGCTAGAAAGAGTAAGATATATTAGGTTAATCTATTGTATTTGACCGGTGATTTTTATTCAATTATTTTTCTATGTTCGAATTATTTTGTACGACTCGCGATCGGTGTAAGTTAATAAAACGTCACTGGTAATTTTCCGGCTCCGAGCAAATTGTGCTCCCGCGTATAACGTTTTGCTACCTTGCTGTCTTGTCGTGTTTAATCGCTCGCAGCAACAGTATCAGGACGTCGTCTAGATTCCTCGGTGCAAGAGCTCATTTGGGCTCACGTGTATAGCGTTTTGATAGTCTGCTGTCTTGTCCTGTTTAATCGCTCACAGCAACATTATCAAGGCGTCGCCGCTTTTCTTTTGTTCCGCTCGATTTATATCTATGATCGCGTAAAAACGATGTTTTGGTAGCTTGCTGTCTTGACGTGTTTAATCGCTCGCAGCAATTTATCAGGGCGCTCGATTTATATTGTTCAAGTCCGTGATCGCGCAAAAACGATGTTTTGGTAGCTTGCTGTCTTGACGTGTTTAATCGCTCGCAGCAACGTTATCAGGGCGTCGCCGCTTCGTATAGTTGTTTGTATTTATTTTATTAAAATAACCTGCCGTAAAATAATTCGAACATTTTTGCTGTAAATTATACTACCCTATCTGGTCAAATACAGATTAACATCCGAGCCATACTGATATAGTTTTTTGCTTGCCGTACGCTTCTTAACCATCGTTGGCTGCTTTAACCGTAGATTTGCTTTCTCGTTTCCACCGTATATTTGCTTACTAGCTCTCATTATTTACTTGCTGCTTTTTCCGCTTTTTAACCGTAGTTTGCCGCTTTTAGTTTTGCCTAGCCTGCCTGCTTTAAGTTTTGCTTGTGTTTATATTTGTGCTTTATTTTCCGTAATATATTGTATTGTATTAAATCTTGAATAAAGCTTGTTCTGTTTTTAATCCGAAATTCTGAGTTTTCTTTATAGGTTAATTATACCCTTGGCTTAACCGTGTCTTCACTGCAGTTACCTGAAGCCTCCATTATCCTGCTAATAGAGTAAAGTGGTCTTTCTGCACTCTAAACAGAAAGTGGCGCCCGAGACACCGTCCTAAAAAGCACCGCCACCCCTCAGGCGTCAAAGTAACCTCCTTCAAACCTCCGACATAACGAAAGAAGGTTACAACACCATGGAATGGCCAGCTAAAAGCCCGGACTTAATTCCACTGGAAAACCTCTGGGATAAACTTGGTAGAAATTTGAACGTAATTAATTAGACACCTTGATAGATGTGGGGCGAAAATTGGGTCAAATTTGAGAAGAATTGAACCAGAATGAGATACGGTCGCTTATTTTAAGTAGGTATGAATCGGCGTTGCCAAGAAGTTATTCGAGGCAGAGGCGGAAATACTCGCTATTGATTTTCTTTTTTGCATTTTGTTCATTTTCATTTAATTTTTTTTTTTTCGTTATTACCTCAAATTAAAAACATGTTACGCTATAAAATTGTGTTTCTCTGGTACCAAATAAAGATAATAAAGTAAATCAAAAAAGAGAATGTTAAGAAAAGATAAGGCTACAGTACGATATGAGTTCTAAGTTGCTGGTGTAACTGTTGAACTTCACAGGGCGTTACAAATTTCATGAAAAAAACACGTCTCAATTGTTACACCTGTAATCAATAAAAAAAAAATTATCGGAAAAAATAGAATCACATTCAATTCTTGAATAAAGAGCCTATCATACAACAGAAGAATCATCGAAATCGGACAAGAGGTCTAGACAAAAATTAACTTCAAACTATTGGTTATTTTATGGTGGTGCGTTAATTTTTTGGAGAAATGTATATAGCTCGTGCTTATTATCGTAGTGTTTACCTGCACTTTTAATTAGAACGTATTTGACATAATGTGAAATAAACTTGTATTGGAATTAATCATAATTTCTAATAAATAAAAGTTGTCACAATTTCACATTTGTAGACTTTAGACTTTAATTGAAAATAATAATTTATTCTTACATTGAATATTATGAATGTTAGAAAATGGTTCATAATATTCAACGAAAGAATATATATAGTTTAAAGTAATGAAGGGATATTCAACAATGTTGAAATCTACTTATTAAAAAGGACATGGAACAACATAATAATACATAATATAGCATAATATAACTATTTTCATAATCCTGTAAATTTTGTGATCTTGTTTGTTTTTCTAGAGTTATCTTGTATTTTTCTGTTGATTTCTCGAAGACAAATGTAAGTTCTTGTCCGAGTCCCGAGACAATGAATAGCATAGCTGGCAAAGCATCTATTGCTACCTATCAAAGATTTGATCCTCTTCAAATAAATTCTCGCCCTGGAAACGGTTAAAAAGAGTCCTCCATCACCTTCGTGCATTTTTCAATTAAAACTGATACCACCAGAGTAAATTAGTAAATTCAAATAACCAAAACTTAACATCTTAATGTTGTGTAGCAGATTTGACAATTTGTTATTTGACAGTTGACAGTTCCTATACTTAACACTTAGCAGAAAACATGTAGCTGCTTAGTGGCACACAACAAGTTTTTCTACTTGCGCAGTTCAGTACGAAAATCGAGCCGAGATAAAACTAACCATATTTTATCTCAACCATGGATTAACCATATCTCAATAAACATTTCGTTTTTTATTTATTGTTTTATCTCTGGTATTTTCCCAGATTTAACGATTTAAGGCGAACCCTGGTTTTTCACCTTTAATATTAAGAAATGATATATGCTATTCACATTTTATTTACATGAGGGGAGGCCTTCGAAAATCTGAATTCTGTTGGTATGAATGACTGTTTTAATTACTGAGGTTATGTTGAAAAGTCAAAAACATAACCACAAATTCAAATTAGTTCTACATAGTTGTCAGAGTGAGACCCTAAAGAAAGCACAGCAATGTTATCAATATAAAATTTGGCAATTCAGCCAAAAATAAATGACAGGTGACGATCAATTAAATCTGACACTTCAATATTTTGTCAATAGTAGACAACCCTGAGACAACCTAAGAAAAACATATCATAGCCTCCCCTCATGTAAATAAAATGTGAATGGCATTTTTATACATACAAATTATTGAGCAATCTAGAGTGTTTTGGAAACCCCAAAACCACAAAACCATTATAAAAATCTGAAACAACTTTAATTTAACATTTTTAATACACCACACACTTAAACGGTAGGTACAAAAACAAGAAACAGTTAAAGTCGTAAAAAACAAAGCATTGTTTTTCTGAATATATTTTTAAGATTTTGAAAAAAGATTCAAATTCTCTTTCCAAAAATATAACATAATATATGCCTGGGATTATTTTTTAAAATTCGAATCTTTAGAAGCAAATTATGTTAATTTTTTCCAACCTACGTTTTTAGAGTAATTCGACCCCGCTGATTCCGAAAATTCCGGTTAGCATCTCGAAATAAGGGTTGAGCTACCCCAAAACCACCACTAAAGGAACATTTTTTCAGTTTTGCGAGACACCGTAAGTAGCGAATTGAGAGAAAGAAGTCAAGAGGGCTGAAATGTGGCTTATAAAATTTTCTTTAAAATGATGTATAGGTTATTACTTCACATTACGTGCGAAATATACTCAGATTTTCATTACATGTAATGTTGCTAATGTCATGGGCGTAGAGAAGTCGTAGTCGCTCGGCTTGACTTTCAGTAAAGCCTTCTTAAATCATCCCTAGAAGCAAATCATATCAGTCTTTGATAACCTATGGTTTAAGGGTAATTCGACCTAACCGATTTCAAAAATTTCGATTAAGAGTTCAAGATGGCGATAAAAAAGTAGGTACTGTAAATTGAAAAAATAAATAAAAAGTTTTTTAATGCGAAATATTAAAAAAAATTTATAAATCATTGGATTGAGAATCATCAGAATCATCAGTTTCATCTGCATCTGGATATTCGTGTAGCTGATTTAGCTCTACATTCGAGCAACCAGGCGAACATATTGTGGTGAAAGTAGGGTAAAAGTTTTATTTTATTTAATTATTTGTTTATTTTATTTTTACTCAATACTTTCTTCCAGCTAACACACACAAAATTTCTTCCCCAGCACACACTACACCTGTTTTAGATCTGTCAACGAGAATGCGTGTGAACTAGGAGGTTTTATTTACTGGGGGTCTGTCTGATCCCCTTTTTATTTTAGTTTTTCAGGGCCGTTGGGTGAGTTTCTGGTGCTTTAGGAGAGACTTACCTTGCTCTTACTGGTTTAGTTTTGTAGTTAATGACAATAAATGATATAAAAATAGATTCTGCTTTATTTTATTTGTTTTAAAAAATGAATACACCGATCTTGGCGAGATGCGGTAAATACGTCACACAGTATGGTGCGTGCGCAACAGAAGGGCAATAGCGTGGACGAGAGAATAAATAGATTTTTGTGCACGTTCTTATATTTTTTCCATTTTCATGAAAACGGTTGACTTTATAAAAAAATCATAGAATGACTTTTTTATAGCAGACAAAATTTCCTTTCCAACGATGTATAACGCAACCTATATTCTTTTTGTATAACGACCCGAATACGTTTCAATTAAGGGGCTAATTTAAAAATTAATTCATTTTTTTACGACTCTTTAACCTTTGAACCGCTCTCACGTATAAACTATTGAATATAGATATATGCCATCACGGACTTTTTTTATAGGAAACTAGATTCTCTATAAAATTGTTTATGCATTTTGCCATAACTGTAATGGTTTCGGCAGCGTTTCGAGTCCAATTCTCAGCTGCAAGTCTTGGTAACTTTAAAGCTTTACATAATGAACTGATAGCTCACAGCACGCGCATACGCTTATTTTATGGACTTGTAAGGTGTTTCTTTAAAAATCATTCCAACAAAATAACTGAATATTGTTCACTATAATTTTTACAGTGCATTCTCTAAGTGTTGCCTTAGGGGCTGAGCATACGTTTTCGGACAATCGCATTCATAATATTGACTATATATATTAAATGTCAAAGTTGAGCAATTTTTTCCAACAAAAAAAAGGTTGCATGCGAGAGCAAGCAAGCAAATTACTAAAATTTAGTAATGTTTGGCGTACCGTAGTGTGAACATCATTTTATTGTAACAGTTTCCCTTAATTGTTAATTCTTCGGTGGAAACGTCGTGTATGTAACCTTCCACGAAGAACTTATATCCTTTACACTTTTGTCGGACAGTCCACCCATTTTTTTTTAAAATGACTCTGCCATTTCAAAATTTAATTAGTTAAAGCTACCTAAACTTTTCCCCCACATCTTACTACGTTGAAATCACACGTAAATGTAATCATAATAGTTATGGACCATTGTATTTCAATAGAATCAGGCAGCCACGGTAAGCGCGTGTCTCTTCAGGTGCTTAGAACGAACCACGCATCGATTTACTGCGGCATGTTTGACTCGAAACGCTGCCAAAACCGTTACAAATATGATGAAAATGTATATAAACAAATTTATAGAGAATTAAATTTTCTATAAGAAAGTCAGTGATGGCATATATCTATCTTTAATAGTTTAGACGTAAGAGTGGTTCAAAATTTAAGGAATCTTAATAAACTCATTCATTTTTGAATTTGTCCGTAATTGAAACGTATCTGGGGCCGTTATACAAAAAGCATATGGTTTGTGCTATACATTGTTCGAAAGGAAATTTTGTCTGCTATAAAAAAGTCGTTCTATGATTTTTTAATAAAGTTAACCGTTTCCATGAAAATGGATTAGATATAAAAACATGCACAAATACATGCAAGGGTTCTCGGCCGCACAGTTGCCCTTGTATTGCGCAGAACGAACTACGCACGGCTCTACTGCTTTACTTAACACATAGTACGCTGTATTTAACTTTCTCGCTTGCACTACCTGGATAGGTCTATTGAAAAGGTCTATGGAGCCAGCTGCTCCCTCTAGATAGTAATGTTTGTACTATGATGAACTAATGATAATTCTAACTCACTATGCCTAGATGGCGTTTACTTTATTCTGTGACACTGCACTGCAGTCTTTAATAGTGATTTTATAGTTTCCTGAAAGATAGATCAGATTCCATTGAACACATAATACAATTTATTGAAAATTGAGGACAAATGATCTTAATATCTAATTAGAATAAGCCTGCGATAACTATTATTAAATTCTTAAATTGTTAAAGCTTAACTAAAAGTGAATTATCGACCTACACTGGTTTATGCTCGCTGTGCATTTTCAGACAATGTTTTAAGTTGTCAAAACTGAAAATATGGTTGTCTTTGCCTGTTTAAGTGATTTTTATACTTTGCACTTGAAATATTAGTCCACTTTGGATAAATTAAATTGGATTTCTATGTTAGATAAGTACCTTGTATATTTCTTTCCTTGTTAGGATATTTTCCTCTGCTTCTGGGCCTTAATTTGTTTGTTTTTGTCTTGAAGTATGCTTGTAACGACTTTTTACTGGTTTTGGATTTGAATTTCTTAGTAATTTATTAAATATTTATGATTTTTCAGGAGCAACGCCGAAAACTTCTTCCTCTTTTTCATTCAAAGGACGCTCTCTCTCGACTGTTTGTTACTCGTCGTCAAGGAGTTTTTAAGAATTTTTTGCAGATTCCAAAGCAAACTAGACGAATGACATTTCTGTTTCGTAAGTATTTTCTAAGTTTTTCCTAAGAATATAATATCGGGAATTATGTTTCCTTTCAGCTTGTTGGAGCCAGGACCTTTCTCTGGATGCCCCACATGTCATATTAATTACGTTTGATGAAATTTTGATCTTCCGAATCTTGGTACACTGCGCGTCATATAAATGTGGTACACTTTGATTTTATCAATGTAAATCTGGCTCAACTTGTCAAATTTGACATTATAAGATCTGTCACAGATACTTATAACGTGAACTGGAGACGTTGCAATTCTAACGTCTCTGATTTGATCATAACCTACAAAGCTCTTAAATGACAGTTTGCATCAGTCAAGCTCAGCTAAAAAAACCTGATTTTCGGGTTACAACTGTTAACTGTTGTACCACATTTATATGACGCGCAGTGTACGTTCTTACACTGATTTTTATATTTCACTTGTTACACACTGTTTGCCGTTTAAATTTCACTTGATTTATGTTGGTCGTGCGCAGATTAACTTATTCTACTTATAATCTATTACAAATTTGTCTTAAACTACATATTTGCATCGACTGCTGGTATCTGACCTTTTTTTATGTCTGTTTAAACTTTTAAATCTCTCTTGTTTTCATCATAGTACATATGTAATTGGTTTGCTATTGACTATTTTATATTATAAAACTATATTTGTGTATGGTATTAGTAAATTTATTTCATTTTGACTGTTTTTTAGGTGTTACGACCCTCTCTCCGTGGACTATTTTCTACACGATGACTTCAAGTACCTTTAAGAGCAAAACAAGTTTCCCAAGATTTATATCCTTTTAAATTGACACTATTTGCTTCGTAAGTAAAATCTCCTGGGTCTTTTTGAAGTAGGAAATTTTTACATTAATTTATTTAGAATTTTCTTTTATTTTTTATTTTCCACCTGGGGTATACATGACATTATGTGCTCTTCCTGGAGCATTTCAAACCACATTTGCGACGTTTGCATAATCTGTTCGAGCAGAGACTAGTTTTGCATGAGCACGTGACTATTTCTATACAAGCGCTGGTTGCCGGTGGGAGGGTGGTGAGAACTGGCTTTAATCCTGAAAAATAACGTTAAAGTGTGAACAAAGTGATTATACATTTATGAAATAAATACGATACCATTATCGAGTCACCAACCATTATCCGACGGAGATCGGAGATATGGATACTTCGGGAAGGTGAACACTTTCCCAAATAAAAACTAGATAATGTGCTCTTTTTATTTCGAGATGTAAAGCATCAGATGTAGGTGGCATTTGCTCAGGTTGCTTCAGCTTTCCAAATAGTGTACATCTTGCTGCCTCCGCTGATTCGGCATCAATATACAGTTTCACTACAAACTTCTCAGCCGAACCTATCGCTGATGTTGTCAACGAAATTTTACCTAAGTCACTGAGCAGTTCTGGATGACTGACGTAGATGTCCTAACTCGTTTTTTTGTCATGTCTGCAAACTTCGTCAAATAATGATGTTATATCACATCCAGTAAGCGCATGAAATGCCAGCCAATTGGACTTTAGAGGTGCTGCAAGTTTTTGAGAAATGCTATGAATTGGAATATCCTCAAATGTGATGTACCAGCTATCATCCATAGCTCATAGCAATTAATCTTCCCAAAATAATAAATTAATAAAAGCAGAACATCAGTATCCCTGCACATAACAAATAATTTTTCATCTGAATGGTTGACAGCGCGGAGAATCAGACGGGTATCAGCTTCTTCATGAAAAGCTTCTAGTTGAGTTAATAACATAGACTGGTTATTAGATGCTACTTTTCTTTCACTTTCAAAACCTCCTGCAGTGACAACCTCAAATTGGTAAAAATTGTGAACTATAAGCTCACAAGAAAGAAATGCTGAAGGTCTGCCTTATTTTCCCAAACAGCTAGAAAATTAGCCCAATTTTTTGGAAGTGGTACATTCCGATTTTCAATTGGTCGAGAAGTGTTAGAGCGTTTTTGGCGTGTTTAAGATTTTACGGACTCTATTCTGTAATGGTCAAATACTATATATCAACTCTTGCGAATCCTTTGCCAATTCGTTCAACCATGTTGATGAAGATGTCTGCGAGGTTACCAAAAGTTGCAGATGTAGTACTAGGATTTTTCAGTCACTTGTTGACTTTTGCGTAAGAGCTCCTCTACTATAGTTAACTATTTTGTTGATTTTTTAAAATAATAAATAATAAATAAATAACACCACATAAATTAGACAACCTCCAAATTCAAAGTCAGAGCTGTTAATGAGGGGGTTACATTTAGAAAAACTCAACTCCTTCGGCGTGCCGAACCAGGATTCGAACCCGGTTGTGCGGCTGCCACACGCGCTTTAACCAACTGAGCCACCGTGCTAGGACCTCATTTTAAACCCACATTACACGCCAATGACTTAGTGGAATCATAACTTTATGTACATAATTTTAAACAATTACTCCTAAACCATAGGTTGTCAAAAACTGATATGATTTACTTCTAGTCTAGGGGTTTCAGAAGTCTTTCCTGAAAATTAAGCCGAGACGAGTACCCCTTATCTACGCCCACCCCATGACATTTGTAATATTACAGGTGATGATAATCTGAATATATTTCGCACATAATATGAAGTAATAACCTTCTGAACAACTATAGTTAACTATTTCGCCGATTCTTTATAGATCATCTCATTTTAGACCACCATTGCATGCCTATGGGCTAGTGGGGTTATCGCTTTATATACATCATCTTAAATAAAATTTTATAAGCTACATTTCAGCTCTCTTGATATTTTTCTCTAAAGTCACTACTTTGATATTCTCGATAAAACTGAAAAAATGTACCTTTAGGGGTGGTTTTGGGGTAGTTCAACCCTTATTACGAGATGTCAACCGGAATTTTCGGAATCAGCGGGGTCGAATTACCCCAAAAACGTAGGTTGGCAAAATGTAAGACGATTTGCTTCTAATAGTGATTTCCGAAGGCTTTTTAGAGAATTAGTTCTAGTTTAATATACTTATGTATATTTACCTTTATATTTAGTAAAATACTGAGTTCAAAAAACATTCTAAGCCAACTTGGTGTTAAATTATTTCAATTATTGTTAGTATTGTAACAAATTGTACTAAATATGAAGGAAAATGAATACTGTAACGAAGTGATTTTTATCTGTCAAGGATTGCCTGTTTTATTTCACTATCTCCGTCACTTGGGTACACCCTGTAACTCTGTTATCATTTAAGTTATTGTTAAGGTATCAATTAATTGTAAAATCAGCTGGTAAATTAATTGATTAATTCGATAGTTCCCTGTATAGCTAAAATCCGTAAATTGTTCAAAAATAATGTTCAAGCCGGAAGTAAAAATCATTAGTTACGAAAACTTGCTAAAATATTGATCCGTGTCCGTTTCAAGCCGGTTCTTTTTGAATATAGTTTAAAAATTATCAGCAATACAATTCCGTTTTCCGTTAGCCCGGTTGAATAAGACAAGTTACATAATCCGCTCGGACTTAGTAAACCGAGTTCTTCATGCAAGCCGCCTGTCCGACTTCCACATATGGCATGAGCGCGCCGACCGCCTACGTCAGCGAAAAAGATAATAAATTCACCGGGAACGGTAAAATCCAGATCAGTCGAATTATCGACACCTTCGCATCAGAAAGCAAAATCCGACTAGCAATCTATCCGTTTTTATAAACCGTCGTGGTAAGAACAATAGTAGTTGACCGTAATCCAGCCGTTCCGTATTTTGAATAATAACCGAGATTCACTGCAGTTTGTATTGAGTAAATATCGCCGCATTGTAAATCTATTTAATCAAATCAGAGTTCGGTTTAAAGTTTCCGTCTAGTTGTATTTAATGTTATATCACACATTCGCCGGTTGTACCTTCCAATAATCAGTCTGGTAGTTGGGTACAGCCCTCAGCGAGTGTATTTCAAAACGCGGATTTATCATACACTGGCAAAGTAATTCGTTAATCAGACTGGTAGTTTTATGGCCCCAGTGTATGGCTTAAATCTTTATTTTTCGGTAAGGAAATATAATTTCTGGTTAACAAAACTCTGTATTTGAGGCCGTAGAACCCCGCGTGCATTAAATAGTTTTCAAATTTGAAATAAAAGTCAAAGAATCTCTGTGCCTTGTTCACCGCACTCCGTTAATTTGGGTGTCTATAACTTGCTTCCCGTCAACGCCGGCCGATCCATTCAATAGCGTGTTTATATTTCGATTCTCTCGCACTGCGAGCCCGCGTTGTCTGAAATTTCATTGTACTTTCTTTACCAGCTGAAAATTAGTTGTCACAATTTTTGTATATAGCCGACTGTGTAGTCAACCGAGGCTTTACTTAATTTTATTTTATGTTATTCTGTTTCGTCATGAAACATTGTATTAAACGTCCGAATTGTATATTGAATAAATCTGTTATAATACCTATCAGAAATTCCGAGTTATCATTTCTGTTAAATTTCTAATTAACCCGTTTGAGAAATTGTTCAAGTCATACTGACATAATAATCATCTCAAGAGCCTCTGGCATAAAACCGTGTCTTCAACTGTTAGCTATCTAGGGTTTTCCTGGACACCGCCAGGAAACAACAGTGTTGTTCTTTACACTTCAAAAAGGGAAAGGACTGGCGCCCGAGTTTTCCGTATAACGAGAAAGGTTACGTAAGTATCTGTACATCGAAAGGAAGCGTCATTACAATACTTATGTTATATTTTTGGAAAGAGAACTTAAATCTTTTCTTAAAATTGTAAAAATATACAGGGTATTCCATTTAAAAAACATTGCTTTGTTTTTTCCCAGTTTTATTTGATTTTCAATTGTTTTGTTGCTGAAATTTTCGGATAAAAATATTTTGTCAATTTATTCCTTTTTATAAAATGAATTGTTCCGATAATATTTATTATTTTCTTGTTGATACAAATTTCTTATATGCCAAATAAAAGACAATTTATTATTATTATTATTATTATTATAATAACAAAAAACATATCCAATTTGATATACTTACATTGATGTTTCATCTCTAAACATATAATTATTAAGTTTATTGGATCTTCTTTAATGCATGATAAAAATTGGATTAAAAATTACAAAATTCAAAACGTCTAAAAATAAATTATTGAAAACATTTTTTAAACTCACCATTGGTGACCATAATGAATGAATTTTGTAGTAAGTTAAAAAAAATTTTTCATTAATTTATTTTTAGACGTTTCGAATTTAGTAATTTTTAATCCAATTTTTATCATGCATTAAAGAAGATCCAATAAACTTAATAATTATATGTTTAGAGATGAAACATCAATGTAAGTATATCAAATTGGATATGTTTTTTGTTATTATGCTTGTATAAAGCCTAAATAAAGTCATTTATAAAAAATAGATATTTTTTATTCATTTATTAGGGATTTAGAAAATCATACAAATTGCAATACTGATAAGTGTTAACATGCTCCTAGTCTCTTACCTAACTCTTTTAAGTTAAAATACTTAAGGCATTCTGGTTTAATGTCGGCAATAAAATATACCTACTGATGTAAATGGGATATTTCCAGCTGTAATAACAAATTAAGTTAAATCCGTGTTATCTATATGTGTAAATAATGGAAACAATAAAAAATATATACGTGTGTTATCTACTGTAAGAGCCTTCTATTCTTCTTAAACAGAATTTTGAATACAATAAAATTGCAAATTGAGTAATATTAATTTTTTTTTAAATCAAATCATGTGTGGTCAGGAAACTTTTTTCTGTACAATAGATATATTACTCTCTATAGAAACCATATTTTTTAATAGATAATACACATTTTTATTAATACAGTGTGTTTCACTCTTCACCTTCACATCTTTGCATCTTCCTTATTTATTTTCTGATCGATTTGAAATTTTGATTAATCATATTTTAAAAAAACATAATTTTTACAAGTTATAAATAATTTTATAGAAATCAGTAGCTAGTATAATAAAAAAAAATAAATGCGAATAGAAAATAATGCAAAGACATTAAGAGCCGGCCGTCAAAGAATCCAGAATGAATTTGGGTTCTGGTCTAAAACGTTAGTATCCCTATTGCACACTAGAGGGCCATACCAGTATGTCCTGAAAACTTCAGCATCGAATAAACTTATTCCAGCAAAAAATTGAAGGTCATCGACCATGACCATGCACCAGGTGTCTTTTAGATTATTGCAAAGCGGGCTGAGATTCTGGATTCACATATATTTTGAAAGCTGTTTTGAGGAAAATAGTTTATTTTGTTTTTGTACCTATTACTTGGTTATTTTGTTGGTTTTTTACAAGTGAGAGTTTTTGGTTAAAAATTATTCTTAATCTCGCAAACGCAATAAAATAGTAAAATGCACTAAAAAATGTGGCCAAAACGGCAGTAAAGTATTACATTATTGCTTCCATATTTTTTTAGTATGACTGGTGGTCGAGATGGTAGAGTACCTGCCTCTTACCCAAAAGTCCCGGGTTCGAATCCCGATCGTGGCAATGGAAAATACTGTGAGAGGGATTTTTCCATTATACACGGATATTGGATGTGTGTCCCTTGTCTTTAAATGTGTAGCCCCCTCCCGCACAAGGCTCAGCCTTCTGGGATAAAGGGGGTCGTAATTACATGTGGTGTATTTATTATTTATTATTTATATTTATGTTTGTATTATTTTTCTGAATCACGTGGATAGTAGACACTAAAATGTTTATTATGTAGGTACAGGGTGTTTCAAATTTGAGGCTCGCTGTTAGCATTAGGCCTTATTAGAATTAGTGCAGGTGAAAATAGGTATTTATCTGCAAACAAAATTCATTTTAAACTATTTTTGTGAAAATCGTGATTAACTGAAATTTTCGATATTAATTTTTTACTCGTACAATAATTAATTGTTTATATCTTGGGGCAGGTATTCCGAAAAGGAAAAATTATGTTCAATGACGTAATTTCCACATTTTAATCTTCTCTCGTTGACCTTTCCTACTAAGCAAATGTACTACATTATAAAAAATTGAACTATTCTATTAATTTATCATCATCACATCAATAATTGTTGTTTGATTTTTGATGTTTGATTTTCTCTTTTTTGTCATGTTTATTTATCATTTTTCGGCTTGCATAGTGTCATATATGTCATATCTACTGTTTTTTCGATGTATTATAAAGTATTGTATATTCATATTAACATAAAAAAATATGAGGTCGTTTGAATTAATAATTGCCAAGATTTTCATATACGAATAATGCCATACTTCCCAAAAAATAACCAAAAATGGAAAAGATAGCCAATTAGAGTTTAGGATTTATTTTAGTAATTATTACAGACAAAGTAATATTATATTTCGCCAATAAACATTACACTACCATTATATTATTATTTTCAGATAGTACCTACGATATAATGATATGGTACTCCTAAATATTATTATTATTATCATCAAATTGTCAGAAAATGTATATTATAAATATATACCCAGCACATACAAAAGTGTGCTAAAGTTGACTACATCTTTATAAGACACATAAAAAACGACGGCGTATTTGACAGATGTATAATCTTCAAAGACACAGACGTTTTTTAGGTGTCTTATGAAGATGTAGTCAACTTTAATCTATGGCCCGATGCAAAAGTCAGTTACTTCATCGGTTCATTGAATGCTATCAGCATCCAATTGAGAGCTAAGGGTTTCACAGGCAACCACGTCGTCAAATGTGATTTCCACTTTGTCATATTGTTCGTTGTAATTTTTCGACTTGCATTATGCGTTATGTTATAATATACAACAGGGTGTCCGGAAATAGCGTATACTTCTACACCCAAAAAATATGAACATATTATGTAAGTGACTACCCTGTATGTGCAAACTATTTTAAAGTACATACAGGGTGAATACCAATAACTCATTTTAATTTTAAGGGATGGTAGGTCTCTTAATGGTAAGGCCATATACCAAAAATAAAAAATATATACCCTGTAGTTTTCGAGAAAGAGAAAGTAAATTAAAATACGTCAACATTTTCAGAACTTCGTAACTTATCTATCTCAACAGAAAATAAATCAGGATAGGTCTTTGCCTCTGGAATTCACCTTGTTTTTTGCAATCATAAATTCACTAGTTTTTGCTGTCACTGTCAATTAACTTGTCTCCGACCGCAAATTTATAATTGCAGGTGGTCGAATATGAAAGACAGCCGAACGGCGGCTTAACTTTATTAGACGTTTTTTGTCACGTTTTATACGTTGGAACTTGGAGACTGTGACTTGGATACTAGGCAGGTTGTTCACCCCATAAGTGGGTCAGTAAAGCGACGAAGCGGTATTCAAAAGTTTACCAGAATTTTACGTAGGGTAGGTCAGTTTTTCAACTTTATTTTTTATATTTTTTTATTGGTAATTTGTGTTATAAATATCAACAGAAATCCCCTCTTAAAATTAAAATGAGTTATTGGTATTCACCCTGTATTAGGCAGTTAAACATAAGCAAAATTTTTTTATAAGAACGACTTTTTGTGTAAAACTACAAATAAAAGAAATTTCCTCTTTTCAAGTCCATCAGTATACACGATATGAGCAAATTTTTGAAAAAGTGAAAACCTATTTCGAGCTTATAAGCCACTTAAATCAATGGTGTACATGATCTAAATAAATTCCATTTTATTCTAGAAAAATAGCGTCAAAAATTATTTTAAAAAGGGATACCGATTTTGGGTACGCCAGTAGTCATCTTGAAATTAAAATACAAAAGTTGCACTTATTATAAAAGCGCCCTTCACAAGGTGATATAATCATCACCTACAACGAACAACACCATTAGGTCTAACAGCAAAGAAAAAGAGAAAATTTACAGGTTTTTAAATAAAAACGGTCTTATAAAATAAGAGAGAAATTGTTTTTTCTCCATATGATAATAATGACTTAAAAAAATGCATAAAAAAAATATATTTTCGGTAGTTATAAAGTTTTGTTAAACAAACATATGCTTTTCTTTCACATGATTCAAACTGAAAAAATCGGGCCAAACTCGCGTTTTTATGAATAAATTGTAAAATCGCATACATTCATATCTATTATCCTTCTCAAATGATTTCACTACAGATGCATCCTAAAAGTTCACTTGAATTCAATTGATCAACAGTTTATTTAGCAATTATTATTATTTAAATACTGTATGTACTTTATCTATAATAATTCGAGATTTTTGGTATTACATTCGAAATTGGAAATACCAATGGTCTGAAAATTTCCAGACATAAAATTTATTTTTTCGATATTTTTTCCCGTGACCACCGAAAAAAAAAAGAAAGAAAATTACTACGTGATTCGAACTTTCGACCACTGCGCTGCGAAGCCGACGTCTTATCCACTATACCATCGCGATTTTTGTGTTAGGGATACTACAACATGATTATTACCTAGTAAATGTAAATAATTGTGATTAAAAACGGTTGATATTATTTTTTTAACGTCCAAAGTTAATGATAATTTATAAATATTAATAACACATTAACAACCTAAACCTCCGAGTGGCAATAAATCAATTAATTCACAAATCACAATTTCTAACTATAGCCCTCTCTTAGAGAGCGGCTAAACCCGTCAGTACGGAGTGGAGTGTGCATGTGCTCTGTAAAACATTAAATTTATAGTATTGTCATCAACATTTCGGTCACCGCATACTTTCTGGTCACCTGTTTCCCAAAATATGTAAAAAATTGTTGTCAAAACAATATTAATTTGTGTAAAACACTTTAAAGAAGGATGTGATGTGGCGTATAACGACTTAAAATTGCTAGAAAAGAATTAAATGGGTTTTTAAGTTTTTAACAAATTATTAAATTACAAGGTAATCTTAAATGTTAAAAAGATTCTTTTCATATTACGGCCATCTCAGAACGGTTATCTATTCATCGATTGCAAGAAAATAAATAAAAAAGTGTATTTTTCATAAACGCTAACAGAAACGTTAACTAAGTACATAACCTCCATCTAGCGGCATTTTTGAAGACGGTTGTTCAGACTTCAGAATAGAAAAAATAGTGGAAATCAAATGCTTTGTTATTTATCAATAAGATAAATATTATTTTATTTAACTAGTTAACTAAATTAACTAAATTTTATCTCTTTCTACTAAACCCCCATTAAGTCTTAGTAATTTCTCGATTCCTATCTGTTATTTTTCACAACTTTTCCCAATTATTCCTCTTGCGATATTAAATGAAATGCCTGGAAAATTTTATTACAAGGGTCTCTGTTTTGAATATCATTCGTTGAGTGTAAGAATTCTAAAGGGTGTAATTCCATAATATTACAGACAGTGATATATCGGGTGGTCCAAAAAAAAACGGAATTTTCATTTTACCTTATAACTTTTTTATATTTTCAGCGATTTTCAACTTTTTGGATTCGTTCAACAGCTAAAGCTTTCAGCTAAAGGATTCTCTGTCAGAAGCTGATATTATGATCATAAATGTCAAGGCAGACGTATTTAAACTTGAGCAATTTTTAACAACTGCTGGAATATTGTTGAAATGCCGAATTTACAAACGGTTTGTTTCATCATCATGACTGGTTTTGTGGCAATATTTTGATGGGTAGTTTTAAAAAATCGGTCAAAGAACTACGGAGCTGTACCAAAAAATGTAGAGGCGTGTTATCAACGTCTCGGCAGCAACGGTAAAAACAGAAATTTTTATTTTTCTTTATAACTTTTTTGATTCCTTACCGATTTAAATATTTTTTGGATCATTTAAAACCCAAAGCCTTCCACTACAATATTGAATGTCAAAAATTGACATGAATTATAAATCCAATATGGCCGAAGTGGTCAAATTTACCTATTATTTAATAGCCGCTGGGATTTTTTTTAAATGGCGAATTAATTGGGTTTTCTCTTTATCTGGAAGCCTTATCTTCTAAAAACATTTTCACGCATAGATCACGAAAATCGGTTAAGAACTTACAAAGATGTGAATTCTGAATAATAAAGAAAATCTAATTAAATAACGTGCTGAACCAGAAACATAATTTAATTACAAATCAGTTAACTAAATAATAACTATTGTCAAAATTAATGCTTATAATGGAATATGACCTCCATTAGCGTTCACAACGAGCTGAACCCGCCTGCGCCAAACGTCTATTGCTTTATTAATTGTCTGCTGGTCAGTTTCCTTCCAACAGTCAAAATCCTTTGTCGCAATTCGCCTAAATTATTGAAATGACGACCGTTCTTATAAAACCTTTCTTGTAAATCACCCCATAAGTAATAATCACAGGGATTAAGATCTGGACTATTAGGACGCCAGTGTTCTGGTTCAATAAAATTTGCTGCATGTTCTCTTAGAAACAGTGGCGTAACCAAGGGGGGGGGGGGCCGAGGGGGCCTTGCCCCCCCCCCCTCAGCAAACGGGAAGAAATTTTTGGGTAAGATTTACCCGCGCATTATTTTAAATATCTTGAGCATTAGATCGATTAACTTGCACATTGAAATTTTGCATATTGTGCACCAAGTAAATATTTCAATTTGCAATACAAAATATAAATCAGCAATATTTTAAATTTCGTTTTAAATACTATAAGAAAGTTTTAAGTACCTACGTTGGGTCTTAGACCTAGCTTCTTTAACTAAATGCTTTTTTAATTTTAAATAATGCTCATTTAAATTATCCTCGAAATGTTTTAAATTTAAACTATAGAAAGACAACGAAAAAATTACTTTTAATAAATTTTTTAGACCCTCAAACGACCAACGGTAAAATAATTATAATCATAATACTCGTACATCGACTACATCGTACATTATGATTACTTATCCATGTACGGGAGTCAGATGTCCCTGGGCCAGACTAAAATATTGTAGCGATGTTCTGTCTAGCCTTAAGTTAATGGTTACTTGTTAGGTCAGGATTTAGCTTTTAGAGGACACGATGAAAGTGATCAATCTAATAATAAAGGGAATTTTAAGGAATTGGTAAGTTTGCTGAGTACGTATGACAAAAAATTAGAAACATTTTTAAGCGTAGCAACCGGTTTTTCAGGAACTTCAAAAACCTTTCTTGCTGAGCAATATTTTGTATTATTTATTATTTGATATACTTATATTTTTTAATACATTATATTGAGTTTTTAATACATTATATTGAGTGTTCTATATTTATGGTAATAATAAATAATTTCTCCTATTCAAAAAGCGTTAGACGTTTATTAATGTCAATGTAGGGTTTAATAGAAATTTTGGGGTACTTGTAAAACACAATGACCTTGAAAATTTTCGCCTGCGGCGCAACGCTCTTACCCCGTGTACACAGCTTTTTATTGCTTGGCTTTGGCTCCCCCCTCAATTCAGTTCTGATTACGCCACTGTTTAGAAATCCAAGTGTATAGTTGCTTGTGTGACATCTATTCTAGCTCCATCATAAAATTTAAAATATGCTATTAGACAATTTCATTGCAGTTACCAACCCCGACTAACCTGCATGAGTATGAAATCGGGCATAACACCCCTAATTTGACGCAACATTGGACTCAGAACAACTTCACAATACCGTTGAGAATTAAGCCGTATTCCCTGTTCAATGAAAATTATGTTAGTTTTAAAACCTCTACAAATTAATAAATTCTTAACCGATTTTCGTGATCTATGCGTGAAAATGTTTTTAGAAGATAAGGCTTCCAGATAAAAAGAAAAGCCATTTAAATTCGCCATTTAAAAAAAAATCCTAGCGGCCTTTAAATATTAGGTAAATTTGACCGCTTCCACCATATTGGATTTATGATTCATGCCAAATTTTGACATTCAATATTGTAGTGGGTTTTAAATGATCAAAAAAAAATTAAAATCGGTAAGGAATAAAAAAAGTTATAAAGGGAAATACAAATTTCTGTTTTTACCGTTGCTGCCGAGACGTTGATAACACGCCTCTACATTTTTTGGTACAGCTCCGTAGTTCTTTGACCGATTTTTTAAAACTACCCATCAAAATATTGCCACAAAACCAGTCATGATGATGAAACAACCCGTTTGTAAATTCGGCATTTCAACAATATTCCAGCAGTTGTTAAAAATTGGCAAGTTTAAATACGTCTGCCTTGACATTTATGATCATAATATCAGCTTCTGACAGAGAATCGTTTAGCTGAAAGCTTTAGCTGTCGAACGAATCCAAAAAGTTGAAAATCGCTGAAAAAATAAAAAAGTTATAAGATAAAATGAAAATTCCGGTTTTTTTTGG
The DNA here is from genome assembly GCA_963680705.1 of Rhagium mordax. NCBI lineage: Eukaryota > Metazoa > Arthropoda > Insecta > Coleoptera > Cerambycidae > Rhagium > Rhagium mordax. The sequence continues at coordinate 20,530,781 of OY796660.1, forward strand.
ACCCCCCGATATAAGGTAGGTGTATACAATATCGCCACGTGCGTCGGCAATATCGCAGAGGTCATATATCTTCACAGTTTTTACCCCTAGGCGCTAGGTGGCACTAGGACAACCTTCCTCACAATAAATGTGATCTGTAAAACAAAAGTCAGCTGTTCCCTATACCCCAATTTCAGTACTACAAAGGGTTTACTTACAGGAAAACCGTGCGTTTAGATAGTGTCTTCTAAAATATAAGTGGTAATAATTGTGTTGCCATACAGAGCATTTGTTAAGTAATTTTTTCAATTAATGTTGCTTTTTAGCAATGTTTGAAAGGTTAAGTGGTACGGATATGTTTCGTTTTAAATTTTCTTTTACCAAAGTAAACAAGACAAACGATGGCGCATGTCATTATCTGCAATAACGCCAACACACGCGTATTGGAATATTGCCATGGCGATATTGCTAGACACAATTAAAAATTTCATTTGTCCTTATTGTTCATAAAAATATAATAATAATTTGTCTTAATCATTTAAATAAATAGGTAGGTATTTGATAAAAGTTGTCGATGTTTTCTCTGAAAAATACCCTATGGCGTTATTGCCAGCCGCCTGCTGACAATATCGCCAATTTGCATAATTTTAAAAAAATGTTAACAAACTGTTTAAACATGCGAAACAACTCTGCTACCCTTTTGAAATTATGGCTACATAGTTTGACCAACATTTCCTATAATTAACTTTTCTTTTGAAGTATGTTAAGCCTTTTAAAAAAATTACAAAAGCTTAGCATGGCGATATTGTATACACTTACCTTAAATCATTTCAGTGATGCCAACGCTTAAAAATCTAATTATCGTTTGTGTTATTAAATTTCCAAAGAAATTTTAAATTCAAAAAATATAAAAAACTCAGTCAAATTGTTTCTGTAGGTATTTATTGATAACATCAATGATATAAAATAACTTCTACACACACACAAATAATACATTTTAGGTTAGTTATAATATTAGAACTACCTACTTAAAGTTCAAAATATGCTATGATCCAACACATTTTCTATTTTTTCTTTGTCTGATTCCAGTATGCTGGCTATCGTATAAATAATGTTACAAATATTAAATTATCGTAAATTTTCAATTAATTATCGAGTGATGGGGCAACGGATAGAAGGAAAAATAAACACATTTAAGGAAACAAATCTTCCCTAAAAACTAATTATATTATAACAGTTGGTGTATGCTATTTAGAAATCACACTATATCTTGATATTTTTTTATGCCAATAAGCTTAGAAGATTTATAGGAAGCTGGATTTTTAGTTCGGACAGTTCTTTTAAAAAATCATCAGTGGCACCAGAATGATTAATAGAACCAAAAAATATATGATCTAGGTCACAAACTATACGACATACTGACAGTATTTCAATATTTGCAAAAACGATTCTAAAAATCCATTTTATCTAATTCATAGAATAGATTTATTAATCAATTTATACTTCTCTATAAAATACCTTGCAAACATGTAGATTTGTTGAACATACAACAACCTCTCTAGAGTCTCTAGATTCTCTTAAGCAATAAATTAGCAGTAGACGTCATTTCATAAAGCTATGACGGTCATATAATTTGATGAGTACTACTGGAGTAGTGCAAGTATTCCACCAGATTATGAGGAGAGTATTGAAAATTATCGATAGCCAATAGGGTTTCAATTTCCGTTTTTAGAACACATTAGCGTTAGTTTCTTTGAAGTGTGAATTTCCAAAATAAAATAAAATTTTTTTGAAAAATTGTTGAAACACGTCTACCTTCTATTGTTTTGTACTTATATTGTTTTTAATTTAGAAATGTAATATTTTAAAAATATATAATATTGACATTAGATTTATTATATTAACAAGAATTTATCAAGTGTGAAAAAAGTAACCAAAAAAAACCCTACGCCAACATAATTGGAGTTGGGAACTTTCAGGAATGCAACTTTTCCCCTAAAAATTTGACTTTGAAGAGTATTATAGAAAAAAAAACGGACTATACTACTGCATGGAACTCGGTGGGGGTCATTTTGAACAATACATATGATAATTTAAACTGCTTGTTTTATTTTTATTTGCCGAACCTAAAATAATGGAACAGTTATTTCTCAGGAACGAATCGATAAAAATTAAAAAAGATGCACAATTATGCAGAGAATTGAAATACCTTTCCAAAGATGTATCACTCGACCCCCTTACTATTTGATTTTCTTGATGAGGTGGATATGTAGCGTAGAGGAAGTATTACATTAAAATATGTCTTGGAAACAAGATCGACGTGTTTCATTGTTTTCACGTATTTTTCAGAAACTTTTTACCTCCAAAGTTATTCATTATTTGTTGAGACACCCTGTATATGTTTCTTAGTATGGTATAGCATTATAGGATGTAAGGTAAAAATCAGTATAGGTATATTAATATCAAAAACAAAACGTATATCTTCGATTTTCAATCGTTAAGGTTGAGAGAATTTTAAATGGAAAACTGCGGTTTAATTTTATGGTATTATTACGAAATATCAATCATGGTCATATAATCGTTTTTGTTGCAAACTATTCAATTTAATATTTAACCTATACTATGTGCTACAGAAAATGCAACATTCATTTACATTCAAAATAGTGCATTTTTATAAGTATAAGCAAAAATGAAGGCTGGTTACGAAATCGTATGCATGTGTTAAACAATCTGGAATAGGTACGCTGCCAATTAAATGATAAACTGAATTGTCTGAAACTTGTTATTTTTTAGGAACGCTACGAAATTTGTAAGCACTATTCTTTAAAGGCATCCAGGAATGGCTTTGAATAAATATTTCTTTTATTCAATGGTAATGGTAAGCATTTATAAATATATACACACCCTAAGTATATTTTAGAAACAGAGAAAATGTAACTCACTCTAATAATATATATGTATATCTCTAAATCACTGAGGTGTTTGTAACGACATTCCATCATATAAAACAAATATTTTACTTAGTTATACTCTTCAAGGGTTTTATTTATTTTATATAAAATTTACATCATGTTGACAAACCTATCGATAACAATTATTGTTTAACTGCATTTTATCTATCATACCTTATATTGTTTATTTGGTTTGCAAAAGACGTAGCTACTAATTTACTTCTTGAACCAGTTACATGTAATGAGATCAAATAAAATGGAAACAATCAGCAGTTGTATATTGCGCAAATTATTTATTTATTAAAATATTTATCCATTTATGTATTTCGCACCTTTTATTTATTTTAGATTATATTATTATTAGTTAGTTATTTTTCTCTTTTCTCTCTTTTTATTTAATTTCAAAAACGTAAAACATAATCTGTACTATAATCAGAATTAAGAATTTATTATACAGGGTGATATCGGGTGGAGATAAAGAAAATATTAAATAAGATAAAATAGTAAAAATAAATTTTACTATTTACGTCAAAGTTTTTAGTCTAAAATTTACCTCTATGGATTTCTGACTTCTTTGGATTTCATTTCTAAAATATTAAATGTTACTAAAATCGAGGTACTTACCTTTATTTTAATGAATGAGGAATAATAATAATAATTTTAAAACAGTTTCATCTACATATATTACAATAAATAATTTATTGCTTGGGTATTTATTAAGTAAATTTTGAAAATCAAGTTGGGTGTAAATAATTAGAGGCACGTCAATTAATATTTCGTTATTTGTGATATTGTAACACATAATAATTAATTATAATTAATACAATTAATTAATCTTATTTCTTGACAAGGTGGTTGGTACTATTAGTAACTAAACTTTTACTTTACTTTTTTTTATTTCTGATTTAAAATAGCTCAATCGTAAGCACTTTTACTTTTCGCCAGATTGCCAGATATAATTTATCATACAAGGTGACTAAAATCAATTTACCAGAAGTAGAAAGTAGGTAGTCAAAATCAATAATCTAAGTTTATTTAAAAAATACCAAAGAAAATGTTTCAGTAGTTAAAAATTATCTGCAAAAATGTACTTCACTTGAAATCAACTATTGAATATGTAAACGAGAATATGAATTTGGCATTATGTACGACTTTTTCTTATTTGGCGTTATGTAAGATTTTTATCGAATCGGTGCCTTCTTTAGGGAAATTTTATATTTTCTTTATTTTCGGTAATAAATCTCAATTCTGCGACTAGAAACTGGAACCTTCTCAGAATAATCACAAATGTTTATAGAGGATAGGGTAAAATAGATAATAATGTATATCATACCTTGTAGAAAAAAAGTTAATTAGTTAAATGCTATTTTTTACTTTTTACATTTGGTGTACAATTTTCTGTTACAGAAATGTTTTAAAATTTATTTATATAATTTGTGTGTTAACGTGCATAAAAACACCGGTGTGAACTTGGCAGCCAAAGTTGGCAGCTAATATTTCCAAAAACTATTTACTATTTACAATTAAAAAATGTATTACTCGAAATCTAAATCCTCGTCTAAATCATTCAAATTTTGTAAAAATATTATATTCAATCATGTCTTTTTCTTCATGTAAACCAAATTTACTGAAGATTTTTTTTAAGGGCAAAAACTACCTCGTAAATAATTCAAAAATTTATTACTCGAAATCTGTATATAGGATATCATTCAAATTTTGTAAAAATCTTATATTCATGTCTATTTGTGCATATACAGGGTGAATCTTAGAGTGGGGGCCATATTTATAGGAGGCGACACCGTTCACTATGGGAACACAAAACTACAATTTTTTTTTTCGCGCTATGAAAAATGAATATTGTTTAAACCCTTTTTATTTGAATTTGGGTACCCCGCCAGTGGAACGCGCTAGCAAGAGTTTTATATCATCTACACTTGGCAACACTGTCGACCGGTCACACGTAATGCAGCAAGTGCTTGCCCAGCGGCGCCGGAATTACAGAACACTTGAATCTCGAATTTAAAAAAAAAATTCATAACTCGGCCATTTTACAACTTACAAAAAAAAAAAAATTCGGATTCATGTTCATGACGACTAGTACTATTAACCCCAAAAATATGGCCGCCACTCTAAGATTCACCCTGTATACCAAATTTACTGGCGATTTTTTTAATGGCCAAAACTACTCTTATTCAAAAATTTATTACACGAAATCTATATATATAAGACATCACTCAAATTTTGTAAAAATCTTATATTCAATCATGTCTTTTTGTTCACGTAAACCAAATTTACTGGCGATATTTTTTAATGGCAAAAACTACCCCCGTAATATTAGATTCTTACAAAATTTGAATGATATCTTATATATAGATTTCGGGTTTTTTTGAATTGTTTACTTTAGTGGGTATTTTTGCCATTAAAAAAAATCGCCAGTAAATTTAAGATTAGAATATAAGATTTTTACAAAATTTGAATGATATCCTATATATAGATTTCGATAAATACATTTTTGAATTGTTTTTGCCTAAAAAAAAATCGATAGTAAATTTGGTTTACTATATGAACGATAATACTTGATTTAATATAAGATTTAAAAAAAATTTGAATGGTGTCCTATGCATAGGTTAACAGTAATAAATATTTAAATTATTTACTGGGTGGTTTTGTCATTAAAAAAAAAATCGCCTGTGGGTTTCCAAGAACAAAAAGACATTATTGACTATAATATTTTTGAAAAATTTGCATGATATCCTATATATAGGTTATTCTTAATAAATATTAGAATTTACAATGTAGTTTTGGCTATATATTAAGAAAATAGTGCAGAATAATTAAATTTTAATTTTTTTAATTTTCTGCACTATTTCATTGATTTTCCCCAAGTAAGTTTTAGTCTAATCATGACATTTTAAAATTATATTTCTTATATTATGTATAGGTATGAATCGCATAATTATTGTGGTTCTGTTTATCTCAGACATTATTACTTCTATGGTTTCATCTAGCATTCGGCCGCGGTCGGAAAAATTAGCTGCCAACTTTGGCTGCCAAGTTCACACCGGTCATAAAAACTAACTAATTTTTTTATAGATTTCGTATAAAAGGGACGAAAGGTTTTCGTATGTAGCATAATATTTTCTTACTGATTAGTAAATAAAAAAAGATAATTAAAAAAATATCCTTTTTTTAATTATGGTTAAAATACGTCTAAATTTGTATTTTAAAACTATATTCTATGCACTGTATGTACAAAGGAATGTTTTGCACGCATACTAGAAAGAGATAGAGAAAAATAAGATAAAATATAATTTAAAAACAATGATTGTTGTCTGAGTATTAACATTTAATCAACGGCTGTGAGATAATAAACTTCACTCTCACTAGTGACTACACACACGGTTTATGTTTTTAATATTGTGCGTGGTCTGCGCTGTTTGTCGACTGTGATATTAAGTTTTTATATTAGACCTAACAATGTTTTAAAATGAGTATTTTAACCGCAACTTTAAGGCGGTGTATTCGGTTTCATTTCAATTAAATACCTAAATAAAATTGTTATTTACCCATATTGAAAATTTCATCCTGCAGTAAATATGGATACAAGTAAAAAATACGAAAATATATCTCCCGAAGTGTCAACAAACTTCATATCGAAACTGTTTTTCTGGTAAGTTATTTTTACTTTAAATTCTCGCTATGAGTGAATTATTTAAAATTGCATGTATAATTTTATATTTTAAAGAATAAAAGTATGGGTGTAAAATCAACTATTTGGTTTGCGTTGAATTATACCACATATTTAGGAACTGCCATTTTGTGGTTATATTTCAAAATATATGAAACTGAATGATGTGTGATTAACTGAACTTTGGATGGTATAGAAGTAGTGTTTATGTAGATTTTTTAATTGAAATATCACAGAATACGTCAGGAAATTACACTCGTTTTTGTCTGAATCTTGCAAGGTACCTATTTAAATATTGCACTTATTTGTATATCAAAATAATCAGACCAATTCTGAGAAACGTGCCTTACATGTTGGTTAGAATAACAAATACCAACGTTAGTTATAAGTGGTAAATATTTCAAATGTACACAAATTTAATATTACATAGTTCTGATTATTAGCAACATTTTTCAATTAATTTAATTTACCACACCGAACGTAGTTACAGTTTTTATTTCTATAATTAATAAAAAACACGCTAATTTTTAAATCCATGAATTAAAGTATTCTTACAGGCTGATTAGCATATTTTATTGTATTTTAGTATACATAAGTAATCTGCTCACATTTTTTAACGATGACTTTTAAAATTCTTATTTGTGAGAAATTATTGTACAAAAAAATAGAATGTCTCTTAAATTGTCCTGGTAAAAATCGAGTTCGAGTCCGAATGAAAAAATTCACAGACCTTAGCAAAGATGCAATCGGAGGAGACATTGGAAATGACGAAGTAGAACGCAAATCTTGTGAAATTTTGGATGTGATAAAAATAAAAATTTGTTGCAAAGTAGTAAATAGTTATTTCATTAACACACAACATTTTTAAATAGTAAAATCGTATTATCAGTATTTTTATTTAGAAATAAAAATAAAAAAGTATTTTATTAACAAAAACATTTTCACAATTTAAACTAAAAATGTTTGTTAGTGAAATAAATTTGTAAATACTATTTTAGTTTTAATTGTAAAAATGTTTTTGTTTGTTTTAAACAAATCGATAAATTTGAAAAATTTTAACCGTTTAGTATTCAGGACAGAAAGGGCTTTCAAATCACTGTATCTGAGTCTCGGGAGGTCTTTTTAAACACTTAAGGTAATTAAAAATGTATTGCATACTTTTGTAAAATTTAAATTAATAAGCATATTATCAGTTGTTTATAACAAAACACGAGCAAACCTAAAGACAATCATGCACTCGCATAGAGAATCAAAGGATCTTTAAAATGAGGGGTCACTGGACCACCTTACCGTAATTTTTGTTTTTGTTGGGAATTGTCGGGGCTAGGGGGTTGACCTGACAAAGTCAAATTTGACATCAAAATGTGCCGTTAAAAAAATAAAAGGTGACGTGTTTCAGTATTTTTTCAAAAAGCAACAGCCCCACCTTAGTTAATCTGGTGGAGGGTGGTTTTCATGGGGACGAAAAAAAAAATTAAAAAAACTTATTTCGACCATGCTATCGCATAGAGAATTGAAAGACGCTTCAAATGAGGGGTCGCTCGACCCCATATCCCTATTTAAATTCTTGAGTTAGGGGTTGTTGGGGCTAGGGGGTTGATGTGTCAATGTCAAGTTTGGCATCAAAAGTTGTCCCCCAAAAATCAAGAATCGACCTGTCCAAGCGTTTTTTCAAGAAACTAGTCTAAGTGTCCCAAAATAGGCGTGTTTCGTTTTCAATGGCCCACCCTGTATATTTAAGTAAATAGCGACGTGCATAATTTAATAGTGGGGGTGCATCTAAGGTCAAGATATGACCTATAGTAATGTAAACGCATGTATACTTTGAATCACAAATGCATTGTCGATATCGATTTTTATTCAGTTCATAGCACCTAGTTTCTCAAGTTCTACAAAATCAAAAAAATGTCAATTATACAGGGTATACAACCTATATTTTTCATAATTTCTTTAATCTATACGAAAAACAAGGTTTAAAGTGAACGTGAGGCCCGTGAGGGCTGGAATATGCGGAGAATATTATATCGTTGCATTATACTTTTTGTAGGCCAATTTAACTTGATACATGTATTTATAGAGTTAAACATTGTTGAGCAATATATAAACGGTCATTGTGAAGCCCAAAATAACACTGTTGATCTGTTCGGGCTCAACAACGTATCGAGGTGTATACCATCACCATTTGGTTAAATATAAATATGGTCTTAGGACACCGTACGAAAATTTTAAGGTGCTGTTCCCATCTTCGCGTATATCTCGATTAGTTCTCTAATGCAGGCTGCAACTATCAGGCAAAATTTAATATCATACACCAACGATATAGCAACAATGTTGGGCTCAGTAACGATGCCTATGAACGCCCTGAGTACTGTTTAAAAAAAAAAACAAAAATGCTAAAAAATGTACTCATCTCTTTTGTTCATAATCTGGCTCACCAATGTACCTTTTATAAGTATATATAATTTTTACAAAATGATTTGTATATCCTGCAAAGCCATATTCCTCCCGATGTTTTGCTTTGTCAATAATTTCAACACGATGGTGCCCCTTCGCATTCTACATCAACTGTAATCTGTAATCTTGTTCAAGAACTCAGTTACTGTTTGTTTTTTCGTCATAATTATTATTACTTTGGATTAGACATCTATAAATGAAATATATCCAAACAAATGGTTAGGTCGAGGAGGTCCAGTTCCTTGGCCCACATGATCACTGGACATGCTTAGATTTTTTTGTCGGGTTATATTAAAGATAGTATACTAAGTAACACCAACGGACATCGAAGATCTGAAAATTATGAATGCATTCTTTATAATAACTCCAGAAATGTTGAGAAACCTATATTAATGGTGACGTTTTGAGCAATAAATTAAAAAACTTTTATTGTGATAAACATTTTAGACACCGCTGCGTGAATTTTTTTACCAGCAATTAGTTAGTTAATTTAATTGTTGACCATTTTAACAGAATTTATCAACATTCAATAAGTGCTCATCGCTAGGTTTAATCCATCCTAGTAGTTTTCTCATAATTTCCAATAATTGTCTTTAAATGACTTTATTTAGGTTTTATACAAGCATAATAATAACAAAAATATCCAATTTGATATATTTACATCAATCGATGTAATGTATATTTTTACACAAGTGAATCGTTAAATAATCGTACTATCGCCCCCATGATTTCCAATAAGAAAGAAAGAGCATATATCTTGGGGATATCGTTTTTTGGATTGGTAACCATGAATGAATTTTGTGGTGAGTTAAATATATTTAATTTTCAATACATATTTCCCTCGATATTTCCTTTGTAAGTTGATCCAATATTTTATTATGTAGTTATATAAGGAAGTAGTCATTTTTGTAGTATCGACAATAACAGCGTTCTAAAGTGGTTTCAATAATTTTTACAGATTTTATATTGTATGTTCAGAGTGGAACATCAATGTAAATACATATATCAAATTGGATATTTTTCTTATTATTATGCCTGTATAAAACCTAAATAAAGTCATTTATAAACAATACATATTATGCAAAGAAAAAAAATTGTAAAAAAAATTTCCTATAATTGTTTAATCTTATCTCCCCTTAACGCATTTAAAATAGTCAGTACGAGGATATTGATATAAATATGGATGACTTGGCTTGTAAAATGCTGACTGCTATAAACAACCACCATGGACTGTTCCCAGAAAATTTACGTTTAATTTTTTAAATTTTTTTTATGGTTTTAGTATATTCATGGTCTGGCGGAGTTTAGCTGTCACCCATTCCCCTTATTTGTTGAAACCTCATATAAACTTACCTGTTATTAAATTATGATTAAAAAGTTATCTACATTTCACAATATTTTTTTGTGTTTTGCGTTTATTTTTGCGTTAAACGGAAACATTTGCTTTATGAATATTTGCGGTGTGGATTTACCTTGAAATAATTAGTTTTAAACAAATCGGAAACTTCACTAAATCTCTTTTTCGATAGAATTATTTTGCCTTCAGTATTAATCTCTTGAAAGTTGTTGTCTACAATTTTCTGACAAAGAACCCCAAAAAATAATGTGCATAATTAGTATAGGTACCTATTAATCCTTTAAGACATAATTTTGCATATTTGCAATATATGTACAGTTTTTTTTCACTACATGAAACAGTAAAAACTTGGTGAACTTGTGTTACTCCAGCAACTATTCATATTATAAGAATTTAAAAAATTCCGCTTTAAATTTCTCCAAAAATACTTAATAATAATTTGATATTAATTTACTACTTCTACCTGTGTAAACGAAATAAATTCTGTTTCAATTACAATTATTTTTATTATTAATATTTTTGCCCTGATGATGGCTGTGTAGTCGAAACTAGTTGGGTTTATTTAAAATTTTTTTTACAGAAATAAAAAGGCTTTGTTTTCTTTTTTTTCCTTTTATAGTTAAATTTTCTGTACTATAATCGATTTTCGTCTAGAAAAAACATAAAATTACGACTGTGTCAATTCACTTTTTAAAGTTAGGAATCAATCTTCCTTATTATGCCTCTTGTGATATCATTTCTGGAGCACGCTGCATATATTTAAAATAATGCTTTATTAACTGTCTCCCAAGTCATCGAAGTAACTTAACTAAAAATCTAACATTTTGTGAGGGAGAGGAGGCGCTACAATTTATTGTGGAGACGAAACTAGATTTAGGGCATCAATAGTCTTCTTAACCATTAAAGTTCGAGACAAATCACAAATATATTTTTAAAGTACTGTACTCAGTTATTTAAAATAAATAATTAAGGTCAATTTCAGGTACCTAAATTAGAATTGCAAAGGTGGTTTAAGAAATATAGACATATAACCTTTTATGACTTAAATGAACTTAGAATTAAAAGCTTTTATTCAAGATGACTAATTTGTTATTAATAAGTATTTTTGTGCATTCCAAAGTTCAATTGCTTTCACACATTAAAATATAATGTTTATATGTAAACAATATGCAGCCAATTATTATGAATTTCGAAGAATACTCTGTAATCAACATAGGATATCTTTATTTCTAGGGGACAAACATTGTTCCTGCAACATTATAAACAGCGATATTATCAAATTAATTAATTTCCAGAAGTACTTCAAACTTTATGTTAAGGTTAATTAATTTTCTAGCGTACTTTTGCCCTACGATGATTGAAAGATATTTTTTTGGTTAATTTAAAAAATTGCATGACACCAATCGTAATTCAATCAAACGACCTTCCTTAACTTTGGAGCATCGTCGCTGGTTGATGTTCTTATTCTCTCTTTCAGTCTCTTATCATCATTTCCACGTAGTTTACACATTAGAATTGTGTCGCTGATACTACCATGAGATGTTATACATCTTCTAATAGACAAAGTGTAGTAGATCACCTGATCACCTCTTTACTTTAAAGATCCATGATTGTCAAACTTACTTCACTAGACAATCTAGACATCCATTCTTCTATCACAAGAACTGGCAAAGTTATAGAATTCGTTACTAACGATGTCTTGCAGGAGTATATCTTCCTTACACATTTAAGGATAAGATAATTACATATAATCTCTTCAAATTTTACCTCCTACACAGAATCAGACGCTTAATAAAAAAGTAAGACATATTTGTGATAGATAAAAGAGCATAATTACATTGTAAACTCTTTAATTATATATCTTATACATATATAGGAGAACGTTTTTAGTTCATCATAATAATCGTTAAAAATGGTTTATGATTTATTTGTATTTTTTTGTGTGTAATTGTGGTAAAGTATCAACGACTTCTCAGTCAGATTAAACTGGTTACATCTAAATATGAAAATATCAGGCCTTGGAAGTAAAAACATGTGTTTGAACTAGAAATTATCTGTTAATTAATTAGAAACATAAGTATGACATTGGCCAGGTTACGTGAATCAAATAATTATCGTCAAAAATTAATAATATCAGCTTGCCTGATTATATATTTTGGTTGTCTTCAACCGCTACCACAATAACTTTTATTGAGTTTCAATGAATTGAAATTTGGCATGTAAATACATGGCAAAGCACTAAAATAGAGTTTTAAGAAAATGAAATGAATCATTTCGGTATTATTACAAAACCGAAATTACACCGAAACACGACTTACAAAAAGTTTGCTAAACTGTCACGGGTTCTAAACATTTGCAAACAATGGTTAATCCTCGTCATATTGAATTTTGCATACTCGTATATTAAAAATATACTCAGAAATTCAATTCTTCATAATTTTGGCTATCCAGTAAGATCGGCCGCGTAAAAATTGGATGTTAATGAAACAGTTACAAGTAAAAAAAAAATTCATCTTATTGCATTTTTCACATACTTTTTAAATATGTTATCAGATCATATCTCGTCTTCTTCAAATAAAGATTGTTGTAAAGATAAAATAAATATAATTTATCTGTTATTGCAAACGGTTTTTTATTAATAACTTATAAATTATATATTTTTGAAATTAGAAAAAATAGGCAAATCCAAATATGTAAAAATATATAGGGTGTTCCATTAAAAAAACACATTTTTTCGCACCCACTGTATATTTTCTGACATGGATATGATTTGATAACATATTTAAAAAGTACATGAAAAATGCAATAAGATGAAATTTTCTATTTTTTTATTACCTTATAAAATAAGGAAATTATGGGGGGTAGCAAGTTACGTTCAACACCCTGTACAGCATTTCGCGATAAAGTGTGCAGTAAAAGTATTATTTTGAACAGAGCATTGGCTCGATTCGAAATTACTGACAGCCATCGAAGGAGGTCGGGCGAAGGGTCAAGGACGGAAGAAATTACAATTACATGAAGATCTTTTTTTCGTTATCAGTTTCTTTGCCAGAAATTCTTATACGTACTTTTTTGGATCAACTATTCTCTCGCCGCTACCATGCTCAAATTAGTCTCATTAGTCGGAATACAATAAGAAATCGGGTCTCTATGACCTTGGTGAAAATAATATTTTTTTGTGCCTAGATAAAATGTCACATTTACCCAAAGAAACAGTGAAAATTGAAAATATATTTTAGGATTGAGATGAAGAATCGCAGATCTTAATTAAATTAACAATCGATAATCGAATCGAACAGAAATAAAAAACGATCTATAACATCTGTGACCAATAACAAAAGGTTAACAACCTTTAGTTATTGGTCACCATTAAAAAGAAATTGACTTCAGTTCATAAGTTACCTAATTAAATTTTTTAGTGATTAGTTTTCAAGCATCTTCAAATCTCTCTTATCTGCTATACGTGTACGTGTTGCTTAGCTCCGCTTCAATTATTTTGTGTTATGTCTAAGAATATTTACTGTTTTATTATATTTTGGTTATAAATAATAATTATTATTAAAATCTGACTTATCTTAATCAAAAGGATTTAGTAAATCATAAAACTTGATTAACAGTTTTATGGTAATTAAAAAACACAACAAAACAATATAAACTTTATTAAGTGTACAGAAGTATAAAGGATATTTTGTATCAAATATCTTGATATGTTTCCAGTTACTTGCATTATTATTTCGAAGAATACTTTGAATCAAAATGACGCCAATTAGGATTCCCAATCCCTGTTTACGTACTCCACAGTTTACGTTTTGTGGACAGAAAAGACAATGTAATCGTATAATGGCGACTTTGGTGTTTTCGCATCTTCAAAATAGAATAGATTCATGGTTCAAATTGCTCGACACAACCTAGTGATTATGTTCTAGAAGAAACAAAATATATGAGGCGAGTTAAAAATGTACATTTTGGGCCTTGGCCTTGGATGTCAGTCAGTCATCAGGGATTTACGAAATTAGTTGTAAAGATTGTGATTTAAAATATGTTGGACAAACCAGATAGTCAATTCAAACTTGGTATAAAAAGTTAAAGATAATAATATTACGTAGCATATTATATGGAAGAACTGATAAGTCTGTTATCCATATGCCTTTGTAAAATACAAATATAATAAAAGTTAGTAAGTCACGATTCATCGAACAGTGAAAATAATATAACTATAAATGTTAGATTAAGTTTAGCATTAAATACCTTCCAATGATTCCAACTTGAATGAAGTAATATGCACTAAGTGTTTGGTAATTTGGTGCAGTGTGATGATGTGGGTTGGAATTCGAACTGGAGGAAAAGCCGATCTAATTTTGAAGACGAATTTTCTGTGGACAAAGTTATTTTCCTCAGACAGTTACTGTTGCAAATTACATGACAATACATAGCCTCATAATATAAGGCTAGCAAGATTATAGAATATCTGGAAGCTAATTACTATTAGACTTCAGTTTTATCAAGGCCGATTCAGTTTGGAAAAGCATACATAGAACATGCTCCAAAGAAGAGTTTTATCTGCTCGTGTGAGGTTTTTCATTAGTAGCCCATTCCTAGACCTGTCCTCATTGCATTTTATTAATTTCTATTTTTAATAAATTATCTTGCTTCATTTTTTTATGATTTCGGCTAATTTCTACCTTGACAATTTTTGTTCTGATCTGCAAGTTTTATAATAATCATTTTTACTGAACGCATCGAAGATGAGAAAGAATGTTTTTCAACATGTTCATTTTTACATTTCCCTCGTAAAGTATTAATCCCTAAAATATAGTAAAACGACCAAAATTGCAGAAAACTTCAAGCTCTAAAGAATGGGCACTAACTATTATTTACGTAAGTTTGCCAAGAAGCGAAATATTTCAAGAAAATGAATTTCTGCCAGTCTTTAGACACTACAAATCTTCCAAATAAAAACAAATCTGTTTAAACTTTCCACAAAAAAATCTTTCATGCCGATATTAATTGTGAGACTACAATTTTCTGTAATTTTTAAAATATTTGTTCTTAAAATTTATTTTTCTTTTGATATATTATGTATATGACTACATATTCTTGCTTTCTTATTTACTATTAATTTATCATTTATGACGTTATTCAAGATAGGTATATTTATTTTTATAATAATAAGCATATCTTAATAAGGGAATACTTAATCCGTAAAGACTTTTTTCCCGTCGAATGTTAAGTCAAATAAATATACATTTCACAGTCTGTATATCTTTAACATTTATCATTTATACGTATAAAATCACAACTACAGTAGGAAATAAAAAAAGATTGACGAGGTCTGACATACTAAAGTTTCAATATAACTCCTACTCTAAACCCTATAACATAACTGTAATTGTTAACAATATAAAGCATGTACAATAACTTAAGTGTATGGCCAAGGTATCGAGTCGTCAATGGAAATATTTGGTAATGTAACGTCAACACAGCTAAATTATGAAACACAAATAATGGAAATTCTCCATCAATTTCAAAGAGGAAGACCCGAATTACATCTTGAGTATATCTCGTGCATACTAGTTAAAGTTAATAAGAAGAACGTCATGTTAATTATGTTTAAATTATGTACTTCCGGATGAAGAAATGAATTGTTGTACAAACAACGTGAGTAATACTTGCATCCAGGAAGAGTAATCTACGTACTTGTAAGATATTTAAATTGATTCAGATTAGGATGGCTATTAAGATTTAGAACAATTTTTGATTTTACACTGATAACATTATTTAGAGAAATATATTTACGTTAATTAATAATTTACTATAAGTACACATACATATAATAAATTATAATTAAATAAGCTTTAGATACAATCCGTTCTTAAATATACCAACTTACCAAGTCTTCTTATTAAGTAACTTTTTCATCCCTAGTGCAAAGATCTGTTTAGCTTTATATTGATAATAGGTTCGAAATTTGGTCACAAATTAAAATTCTTCAAATATATTTTCTAAACGAAATCATACAGAATTTCAGCCTTTTTATTTCTATATAGGCATTAAAAGTAACGTTGTTATCATCAAGAAATTTTACAAACTATACCTAGTTTTGTAATAAAAAAACATGTAAAAGATTAGAGACAATATACCTACTAAATCGGTAGATGAATAAATTCCAATATTCTTAATATAGATATCACATTAACTTAAGTATAATAAAAATGACTTTCTTGAGATAAAATACAAGTATGTGTACAACTGTCTAGATGACTTGGATGTGTTTAGTGGCTGTTTGAATCCTTGCTCATATAGATCAAAATGTCAGAGAGAGTATTTGTAGTATGTAGGCAACTCTCCCGGATGGGTTTTAAATTTGATTGTTCATTTATACAGTTTTTTTATGACTGATGGTCGAGATGGTAGAGTATCTGCCTCTCACCCAAAAAGTCCCGGGTTCGAATCCCGGTCGTGGCAATGGAAAATACTGTGAGAGGGATTTTTCCATTATACACGGATATTGGATGTGTGTCCCTTGTCTTTAAATGTGTAGCCCCCTCCCGCACAAGGCTCAGCCTTCTGGGATAAAGGGGGTCGTAATTACATGTGGTGTATTTGTATTTGTATTGTATTTGTATTTTGTATTTTTTAAATTGTTCTTAAAAGAAAATATTATTTTCAATACCATTATGGCACTCTGAGATTCCTGTGAATTGAATATTCCGAACGTCTCTAAATTAAACATTTGTTCTAGAAGAGCTAGTTACCTCTTAACTTGTAAAAACTAGTAAAATAAAATAATTAGGAACATGTAGGGAATATGAAATTGGGCAGAACTTAACCTCATAATTTGAAACCATTTTTTTAGCTATTCACTGGAAATTCGTGGAAAATAATAGATTAATCATATTAGAAACAGATTGAAAATTAGCAGTTCTTTTTCTGACAATTACACAAGATTTTTTCTTTTCAGCTGGATCCTACCTTTCTTCAAACTTGGATACAAGAACGACTTGAAGATTAAAGATATCTATAATACTACAAATAATGATATTTCCGGAACTTTGGGAGATGCATTAGAAAGGTACTGTAATCATGAATTTTTTGCAGTTAAATAAGTATATGATATTATTAATTATAAATAATAAAGTACAAAAATAATTTTAATCCAAAAAATCAGTGGAAATTTAAAACATCACAGTTTTTGTAAAAGTTTAATAAATTACGATCAATTTAAGACCAGCGTGAATATAATAAGTACATCGACCACCGACTCGGTGGCGTAGTGGGCTAAAGCGTGAGTGACAGGCATGGCTCTGGCTACACTGCCTATCGAGTCCTGGTTCGAGACCTGGCACCGGCAAGTGGCAATGTCGGTGGGTATGGATGTTTGTCTGCGTTTTTTCAAATGTGTACAGTAGTCCCCTTCCGGACAGCCTTTGGCTTTGGATTTGGGGGTTGTCTAATTTCTGTGGTGTGTTTTATGTTTTTTTTTTTATTTCGTACTCCATAGCTCTCTATGGTGTAAGGTTTGTCCTTTGTGAAGCGCTAATTAAATAATAAAAGAGGAAAACGCAAAATAACTGACTCTGACAGACTAATTTCTTGCCAGGAATTCAAATTTTTATAGAAAGAAACAATCGAGCATCGCATTACAAAAATATAGCTATCAACTTTGTTTTCATTATGGTATAAAAATCCAATATGGCGGCCATAAGAAAAAAAAAGTTGACTATCGTTGCTCAAAATCTAGAAGGCTTAGTAACCTTGCCAAATTTCATTAAATTCTCATGAATGGTATAGAAGATATAATTTTTTTGAAATCACGATTGTCAATTTTTTCAAGATAAACCGCCTACGAATAAAGATATCCAAAATTTCTTGGCAGGAAATTGTAGAGTATAAAATAGTGTAACTTTTGTCTAATTTAACCGATCCTCTATATCTTATAATTTCCGAGATACCAATGGTGGGCATCGAAAAATTCACCACCGTGTATATTGTATATTAATTGTTGTAATTTAAATTACGTAATTATCTCTCTCTCGTAAAAAATAAAAGAGAATAGCCTTACATGTTTATATCAATGAAATTAGGAAAAAACGAAGAATCAAAAGATGTAATAATATATGGGATGGGCATAGGATATATTCGGATGCATTAAATGTTGCAAGAGGTGTGCCGCAAGGGTCAATTTTAGGACCCTTGTTATTTGTTATATACACATCCGATTTATGTACTAAAGTAATGTCAAACATGCACATGTATGCAGACGATTCACAATTGTATGAGTCCTTTTATCCCAAAGATCAGCAGGCTGCTATAGATAAATTAAATAAAGATCTCCTTGAGGTACATATGTGGTCAGTTCAAAATGCCCTGCCTTTAAATGCGTTGAAAACTACCGCCATATTAATTGGTAATATCAAGCAGCGTGAAAAAGTAAGTGTGGAAAATAAAATTGTTCTAAATAATGTATCAATAAAATTTCAAAATAGTTGTAAAAGTTTAGGTCTCACTATTGATAATAATTTATCTTTTTCACAGCACACTAGTAATGTAATCGGGAAAGCATATGGTAGGTAAAAATCTCTATATAAATATAAATATGTACTAGGAACCAATGTGAAACTGAAACTTGCAAATTCCTTGATTTTGTCTCTATTTGATTATTGTGACACTGTTTATGGGCCTTGTCTCACAGCCTCGGATGCACATAGAATACAGGTGGTACAAAATGCATGTATGAGATTTGCTGCAAATGTGAAACGTCGGGAGCATATTACTCCCTTCTTTATTCAACATGGATGGAACAAAATGCATGTGCGTAGATATATTCACTATTCATGTCTTATACATAAAGTCATTCGTACAAACAAACCGCCCTACCTTGGTATAACATTGTTTTTGGTGAAGAAGTTCATAATCGTAACATGCGAAATTTATATATTTTACACATCTCTCGCCACTCCAGTACTTCTTTCAAAGGGTCATTTTCATATTGTTCAGCTTACATTTATAACTCTAAACCATACCCCATAAAGGACATTCAAAATTTTAATAGTTTTAAAAATAAAATTAGAGAATATTATAGTACAAATCAACAATAGCTATAAAAGCTTCGTCATCATGAGCATTCACTTTATTTTAAGCTTAAGCAAAATTATATTATCTCATTCACCTTTATGTACAGTAGTATTATTAGTATTTGCATATAATTTTGATTAGTTATTAACATGAAATTAATTGTATTTATACCATATTTGTAAAAACATGCAGGTTGGGCTAAAGCAGCCTGTGGCTGAGCCCCGCCTTAAATAAAGTCATTATTATTTTTTTTTTTTTTTTTCCGTTTCCGGAAGAAATTGCTGGACAGTCTCCCTGTGGCCTCCGACACCACACAGAGAGAGCGCCAGCGAATAATCTACAGCAACTCCCCACATCCCGCAGGGTTAGTCACTGTAGATTCCAGACTCATGTGCTCTAAGTAGACGAAGGGATCCCAGGATGACCGCTTTCTGCATTTGACCAGCCAACCATTCTGCCGATGGTCTTCAATGCGGAGAGCAGCGTGGGCTTCATACCTCCGAGTACACCGATTATCAGGACGACCATTTTGACAGAGTAGCCTGGGTATAGCACTTGGAGCTCGTACCGGAGATCTCTGTATTTAGTCCGTTTCTCCTCCTCCTTCAAGGCGATGTTTGTCTCAGCAGGTGCTGAGAACTCGATGACATACATCACCTTGGTCTGATGGTCGAGGAGGACTATGTCAGGCTTATTGGCGTGAATTCGCCTGACGGTCGGGAACGAGTAGTTCCAGTAAATCCGGCATTTCTCGTTCTCGACAACGGACTCGATATCTCCGGGGACGTAAGGCAGCACTGGTGTTTGGTCTATCTGGTACGAGTGCCGTAGATGGTAGTATAGCACTCGTAAAGCCGCGTTATGTCGTTGGGTGTAGACCGAAGTCGCATAAATCGGGCATGCAGATAATAAATGCATGAGCGACTCCGGCGCCTGACGGCAGGTCCTGCAGTTGATATCAGGTACCTCTACACCCATCACGCGACTGCGATAGACCAATGTGTTAATAACACCATCTTGGCAGGCCACAATGTATCCCTCGGTCTCCGACTTCAGCCCCGCTGACCTTAAAAATGCGAAGGTCAGCTCTGTCGATAAACCCAGTGCTTCTATGTTGTTATAGAAAACACCGTGCAGGGGTTTATCGACGTGCTGCCTGAACAGATTTCTCTGTTCGGCAGCTTTGATGTGGGCTGTCAGACGATTAGGCGGAAGCTCAGTGACTGAGTCACCTCGCCGGCCTTCTCGCCTGTGGTCGAACACGAGACCGAGTTCATCTGCGGCCCTCTGTGCTGCCCTAAACAATAAAGCGCCAACTCCCACAGTTTCATGATCTCTCACTAACTGTAGGAGTGGGTCCGAGCTCCTGATAACATTACATGCCATACTCAGTGCCACTCTGCCATGCATGCACTCCAGACTCAAGAGTCCTCGGCCCCCCCGTTGACGTGGGAGGTACACACGAGGAACGGACGATCTAGGATGAATACTCCTATGAATATTCATCATCTTGCGGGTATTCCTGTCCAATTGACGCAGCTCATCTACTCCCCATTTGACTACGCCAAAGGAGTAGAGCAGAATCGGAACGGCAAGCATATTAGTGGCAGACACCTTGTTCTTCCCCGAAAGTTCTGATGACCAGATCTTTCGGAGTCGGTGTCTGTACTTGCCACGGAGAGAATCCTTTAATTGGTTCACATCCTGGATGTGGCGTTGTTCCACACCCAGGTAAGTGTAGGTCTCCCCGGCATCCAAATGTCGTAGGATGCTTCCGTCTGCGAGCTGCGCATCTTCGTGGAATTCCCCGCATCGTCCTCTCTTGAGGTGGACGACTGCGCATTTGTCCAACCCAAACTCCATTCCAATTGCCCGCGTGTATTCCTCGACCACCCTGAGAGCATTTTGAAGTTCTCGCTCTCCGGAGGTATAGAGTTTAAGGTCATCCATATAAAATAGATGGGTGACCTTATGCCTCCGGTTGCTGGGTGGCCCACACTGATACCCGCGGGTTTGGCGGAGTCCAACAGATAGCGGCAGCAGTGAGATGCAGAAGAGGAGCGGACTCAAAGAGTCACCCTGAAACACTCCTCTCTTAAATGTCACCAACTCTGTCGAAACTCGCTCGGCACCGGATGTTATGGTGAAGCGAGTTCTCCAAAGCGGCAACAGTTGTTCGATGCATCTCACTAGTGGTGCTGGTACCGCAAGACATCCGAGCAAGTGTAACAAAAGCTCGTGGGATGTTGTATCAAATGCCTTGCGATAATCAATCCAGGCCATTGACAGATTCCGCTTGTACTGCACAGAATCCTGTGTAATACAGCGGTCTATCAGCATTATTATTATTATTATTATTATTATTATTATTATTATTATTATTATTATTTTTTTTTTTCCGTTTCGGAACGAAAGTGCTGGACAGTCTCCCTGTGGCCTCCGACACCACACAGAGAGAGCGCCAGCGAATAATCTACAGCAACTCCCCACATCCCGCAGGGTTAGTCACTGTAGATTCCAGACTCGTGTGCTCTAAGTAGACGAAGGGATCCCAGGATGACCGCTTTCTGCATTTGACCAGCTAACCATTCTGCCGATGTTTGGCAGACAGGCATGGTCTTCAATGCGGAGAGCAGCGTGGGCTTCATACCTCCGAGTACACCGATTATCAGGACGACCATTTTGACAGAGTAGCCTGGGTATAGCACTTGGAGCTCGTACCGGAGATCTCTGTATTTAGTCCGTTTCTCCTCCTCCTTCAAGGCGATGTTTGTCTCAGCAGGTGCTGAGAACTCGATGACATACATCACCTTGGTCTGATGGTCGAGGAGGACTATGTCAGGCTTATTGGCGTGAATTCGCCTGACGGTCGGGAACGAGTAGTTCCAGTAAATCCGGCATTTCTCGTTCTCGACAACGGACTCGATATCTCCGGGGACGTAAGGCAGCACTGGTGTTTGGTCTATCTGGTACGAGTGCCGTAGATGGTAGTATAGCACTCGTAAAACCGCGTTATGTCGTTGGATGTAGACCGAAGTCGCATAAATCGGGCATGCAGATAATAAATGCATTAGCGACTCCGGCGCCTGACGGCAGGTCCTGCAGTTAATATCAGGCACCTCTACACCCATCACGCGACTGCGATAGACCAATGTGTTAATAACACCATCTTGGCAGGCCACAATGTATCCCTCGGTCTCCGACTTCAGCCCCGCTGACCTTAAAAATGCGAAGGTCAGCTCTGTCGATAAACCCAGTGCTTCTATGTTGTTATAGAAAACACCGTGCAGGGGTTTATCGACGTGCTGCCTGAACAGATTTCTCTGTTCGGCAGCTTTGATGTGGGCTGTCAGACGATTAGGCGGAAGCTCAGTGACTGACTATTATTATTATTATTATTATTATTATTATTATTATTATTATTATTATTATTATAGGTACAGGGTGCTACATAAGAAAAAACATGTCGATAGCTATATCTCTGTAATGCGATGCTCGATTGTTTTTCTCAAAAAATTTGAATTCCTGGCAAAAAATTAGTCAGTAAAGCAATTTTTACTTTTCTGATAAATAAAAAGTCAACAAAGTTACAGTAGAATCTAACATTTTCTTGTGATTACCCGTACATAAAAACAAACATAGGATCGAGTAAAGTTGTGAATATTTTCATAAATAAAACTAACTAAACACTTTTCAGAGACAGTAAACATGTCTATAGAATTACATATAATGTGGCCAAAGCAGAAAAAGAAAAAAATTACATATAATATTAAACTTGGTGCACATTGAAGACATTGGAGATTTCAATATTGCGTTCGTTCTGGCAGGTATTAAATAATATGCCGGCTGGATGCCATATTGAAATAATAAATTCTCTAATTTTAAATAAAAAATTGCAAATATATCTAAGACTATTCAAGTATTCAGAAAATATTTGAAACCGTTCAAAAGACTTTTGGTCCTTACTGTATATAGAAGATTTAATATATACACTTTAAATTATTTTAACAAATGGCCATAAATGTATTGCTTATTTTTTAATAATGTGTGTATAGCAGAGTGAAGCTAGTAATCTTTTTAGCAGTCCTCTATAATTTTGTTCTCTTGATTTTGTATTTTTTATATTTAGTCGGAGAATAGTTTCACGACAATAAAAAAATATTCGTGGGAAACAGGGTTATAAAAAATAACAAGAAATTATTTTGTAACTTCTTTAATATTGTTTCTGCACAAATCAAATTTGATCTAAAAATACTTTATTAAACATATTTCAACATAACAAAAAAAAAATCCTAGGTAGGTAGGGGTTGAGGCCGTTGAGGGTGCAATAATTCAAAAATAGCAAAGAAATATTTTGTAACTTTCTTAATATCGATCCTTCACAAACCAAATTTGGTCTAATATTATTTTCTTGAACATATTTTGATATGACAGAGAGAAATCCGAGGTAGGCAGGGGTTGAAGGTGCAGCAATCCAAAAATTACAAAGAAATATTTTATTAACTTTTTTTAATATCGTTTCAATATAACAGAAAGAAATTCGAGGTAGGTAGGGGTTGAGGGTGCAGTATTTAAAAAATAGCAAAGAACTTTATTATTTAAAACTGGCCCTTGTCCTATAAAAGCCATATGTGCTTTGTCTTCGCACAAACGAAACACTTTACCAGCATAAATGTTGTTATACAGTGTACCTACTTATAATTCCATTTGACTCATATCTCTCTAACATCGCCACCGATACATCTTAAAAGTGTACTGCAAAGTAACCACAATCTGAAAAACAGTTTGCCGTATTGACTTCATAGATGCAATCACTGTGAGCTAAAAAAATTAAAGTAGCCAGTTTGCCCTTGTAGTCAGTTTTGCTCCCTGTTTCCCTATTTTTCTTTAACAATTTTCTTTTTGTTATTCTTTCGAACTCCAGGCATTTATGTGTTTAGGTTTTTAATTATTTCTTCTTTCGTGATATGTGGATTAGGTTATTACAATTTATAAATTTTCAAATTTTATCTTTACCGACTGATGTTTATAGAATAAACATTAAAAATATCGGTAAGAACATTTTCTTACATTTATGGTTGGTTTTAAAAAGAGTTAATAAAATTATTTATTTTATTTACACTGTAATCTTATTATTTTGTAACAATGTGTATATTTTATATTTTGTCTAAACTAAGTTGAAATATAGACCTTGAAGCAGTCTATGGAATGTTATTATATTATTAATTTAAACTAGGTAGTGCTTTATCAATTTATTATTTAGATAATTTTCATTGAAAGTAAATATTTATCATTTTTTATTTAACAACCACAATAACATCCATAAAATCAATTATTTGATAGGAAGAATGTACTATAATTCATCAGCACCAAATTATTCATTAAGTATTCATTACACGTTAGTGTACGCAGAATGTGGGGTTATTGATCCAGACAAAATTGAATAGATCAAGCAGATTTTACATTAAATTATAATTATTATTACACGCAGTTTTTTATGTGATACTAGATGTTGGGACAGGTTGGCATTGAAATAAGTAAATGAGTATTATTTAGTTATTTCGGAAACTAGGAATAAGGAAGTTACTGAACGTAATTCGAAGTTTGTAAATTACTTACCTGCTTGGAACTAACCTACATTTTATTTTGAGTGCAGTGTAAAAAACATTTTGATAACTCGTAATCAGTTAATGACCGACCTGACCTGGCCTGTTGATTCAATTGTAATTTATATTTGATTACCATCTTTTATAATTATTAATAATTAATCTAGACATATAACTTGACTCGTATAGATCATTAGGTACATTTTTCCTCAAAACAATTTTACAAGTAAGACAAAATTGAACACTGATATTAATAAGCTTTATTTCACAATTTGTACTATTTAAGAAATATTCTTAATAAGATAGTTTTAATTAGTTATGATTATAGACACCCAAACCTTCCTGTCAAGAAAATGTATATGATAATAATTGCAGGCATTTCTGGACTTTCATTTGATATTAATGAAAAATTGGGCCAATACATACTCACTTAAAATTATTATATAACAATTAAATTAAAATAATATGTAATTTTGAAAACCACAACATTTTAAACTTTTAGAAATTGGAACGAAGAAATTAGGAGGGTTAAAGATACTAAAAATAAACCAAGTTTCAAAAGGGCTATTTTCAAAACATTTGTCAAGTCCTACGTTATATATGGAGTCTACCTGTTCATCCAAGTTGTTATTTTAAGGTAAGCAATCACATAAGTTTATTTTTATTGCTACTAATATTATATTTTACCTCAGAACTATACACCCGATAATATTAGCCGAATATATTCAGTATTATGATGCTTCTACTAAAGAAAAGGGGTCTGAAGTTGGGTGGCTTTTGGCTGGTGGTGTGATCCTTATTTCTTTCTTAAATGTACTTATTTATCACCACTGCTGTTTGGGTTGCCAACGAATTGGAATGAGGGTTAGAATTGCATGCTGTTCACTGGTTTATAGAAAAGTAAGTGTTTTTAATGAATACTTAGTTTTATATGGGACGCAGGATTATTTGTAGAAGCCTCGCTAATAATATTAAATTTACATATAAACATATAGCATGGAGAACAAAATGTTTATATAAAAGCGACATAAATATAAAAATAATTCGTGTCGTTTAACGTACCGTACTGATAATAGATACAATGGAACCAATACTTTTACACTATGAAGTTGGCTAAAAACAAAGTAACAAAGTTGAGAATAATATATACTTCTGTCAATTCATATTTGTGATAAATATAATAGTTAAAACTGATGCTGGGCAGTTGCAAATAATTACCTTTTCTGAGACACCTCTTTGACAATAAAACAAGCGTGTGGAGGCACTTCTGGAATTTATTTTATTCTCTTCTTAAATATAATTCCATGAATATAGTGCGTAGATACTATATTCATACGTAAATATAAATAAAAAAAGGATGAATGTTACACTCTTCACAGGCAGTTAATTATTTCAATTTTATATTCTTCGGGAGACTTCGCAGTTGTAAATATTTTTTATTATAAGTATCTCCTAATTGATATTCACTTAGTTGGCGGAATTGACAACCCACTATTTTTAATTTCTTTAAAAATACTTTTGAAATAGTGGTGTGGCCAATAGACTGTTTAACGTTTAATATGAAAAGGCAGAATATAAAATATTTATTTGCTTAAAAAATATACCTAACATTAGAGCTTGTCTTTGGCAAACATGAAAAAAGAGAGAAATAATTATGGAGGAAGTCCATTTTGTATATCTCCTCTTTGCACAAAACCTTCGAGGTAAATTGTAAATTTACGAAAAAATAAGGTGAAGTATTAGCATAATTTTTAGGAATAAAATTATTATAAAACTTAATTACAAGGCACAACATGCTTGTGCAATGTGGCTCTTAATGTCACAACGTTGTTCCCACTCATTTATTTTGCAAGTAAGATTTTCCAATTTCGTTGTTACTGATTTGGATCGGTGTTAGTTCTGGAGTAATTTACTAACAATATACCATATTAAATAATAATTTAATAATAAATAATAGTTAAAGATTTGACAGAAGTGTCGAAAGTGTGTACCCTATACCTAAGATTAATGATTATTTTTTCATTGATGCTAATACTTTCTCCGTTGTCATCCAAAGCTTCTACGAAAATAACTCACGATATTATTATATGTACTATCGCGGCCGAAAAAAAGTAATCGATTTTTTATCAAGTAGTATGATTTTTCGAAAAATTTTCCTTTGTAAGTAGGAGTTTTTACATCAGTTATGTCAATTAAATTATTTTGACAAGAAATCATTGGTGGGGTCGTATTTATAAAAAAAAAACTAATAAGAAATAAGTTGTTACTATTTTTTTATTATAAGAAAACAATTAATTAGTATGGTTTTGAGAGAAGCAGAAAAAGGCTACATCATCGTCAAACTTGGAGAAGGGTGGTCCTAACAACGCATAGCAAGTGAAATTAATTGCAGCAAAGGCACGATTCAAAAGCTAAACTAAAAGACAGAATACCTTCCGCTATTATCTGTTTTGTGCAAATATTCTTCACCAAACTTATGACCCCTGGGACGGTAAACTCGCAGTTGACCATTATAGCAGGACTGAAATATCTTTTCATCGGAAAAGACCACTCGCTCCCAGTCACGATCGTTTTCTTTAATAATAGTATTTGCAAACTGCATTCTTGCCTCTTTATTAACATCTGTTAGTCGGGGCTTTTTAGCACTGGCACAGTTAAATAGACCTTGTTCTCGCAACCGTTTTCTTGCTGTCCTAACAGACGCAGGGAAGTTGGTTTGCTCTTTGGCCTCAATAGTATTAGAAAATGGGTTTAAATTCACATAGTTAACCAGGGTATTGTCGTTTTCTAGAGTACTCTTTCTTGGCCGCCCAGAACCCACTGCCCTGCTCAGATCATGAGTTTCTATCTACTTTTTGTTTAGTTTTTGAATCGTGCTTTTGCTGCAATTAATTTCACTTGCTATATGCGTTGTTGAGACCACCCTTCTCCAAGCTTGGCAATGATGTAGCCTTTTTCTTCTTCACTCAAAACATGATAAGGCATGATTAAGTAATACAAAATTTATTTTTGCTTAATATGACAATGACGTTGACACTAAAAAAAAAATATTGGGATTGATGCGACACTGAATAGAACCATAGTTACAACGGGAAAATCAGCCGATTACTTTTTTTCGGCCGCGATAGTACATATATAAGTAATATTAAACCTAACAAGAAAAAAATTAATTCTAACTCTACGAAGTATGCCGGATATATCTAAATTAATATCTGCTAATTGTTCAACTTTATTAATTTCGATTCGTCACTGTGATTTTATAAAGAAAATAAGGGAATGTTTGCAAATATGTAATACCACTGGTACATAAAAAGAATATGGTTTATTTGAGGAGCGATAATACAAATCCACTTGGAACAATTTCTAGTAAATTGCAAAAATGTTCTATCAGCACAAAGACACATCTTCGAGCATAAAAATACGTCGTTTAGAAATCATGAACCGAAAAATAGAACATATTTAAGACACATAGCTCCACAGTCCATATGCCTTATGTTTTACATAATATTTAAATAAAATGTATTTACCGGGTTTTGCTTGTTAGTGTAAAGTTTATTGCGGTTTTTATGAATAATAGTTAGTACTCTTTTAAAAATAATGAAAAAATTATGCTGCCGATCTCTCAAAGTAACTTAATTATTATAATTTTAATGTATGAGTACAGTACCGTGTTTATGATCCTAACAGAAAATAGGTGTTACTAAAACATTCCTCTTTGGATACAGCCATGGGATTTACCTTATAACGTAAAGTAAGGTAAAAATAGATTTACTGCGTTTTGTATGATCGCTTATCAATTGTACGATTAATTGCATTTCAATTATTACTTATTACCATTGAGTAAAGGAATAATATAAAAAGGCGCAACCGAGCAGGTTTCGAGATTTTACTGTTGTATTCTTTTGCCAATACATTCAGGATTATCATCAATTTTTAATGCTACGAGGAGGTATTTGTAATTTGGCTGCATAACCCTAAAAATTGAAGACAATCCTTAAGCTATTGACAAAAAATTGTAATACTAGAATCGCGAAACCTGCTCGGTTGCACGTACGTCTTTGTTATCCTTTACTCAATGTCATTACTGAATATATTTTTTTTTCTCAGAGCTCGTCTGTCCAAACACCGAGGGCACTGCAGCCTCCTGGGCTTATTGTTCTCTCCCTTAGCCAATTTACTCAACCCATTTCAGTACATCTGTACCAATAATAAAGTGATAAAATCCGTAACCGAACGAGTTTGGATGGTTTCCAATTCTGTTATGGTCTGCCCGTAAATATTGTAGCTTCTGCGAGCTAATCTTCGCACTTGATAATGATATGCTCCGCTGTTTCAGGTTCCTTACTGCATAATCTGCATATTTTCCCATTGTGTGCAAGTGCTTATTAACAGAGAAGTGCCCTGTCAGAAGCCCTGCTATTGCTCTCAACTGAAACCTGTTCGTTGTGAGCAGTTCTTCGGTTTGTTTGGGATATGGGATAGATTTCATAAGGTCTCCATGGTTGCTGTTGGGGTGCTTTTCATGGCACCAGTGATCCCCAGACAAGCCAGTCTCTGTTCCCGGCTTAGTTTGCTATTCGTTGTTTGTGTTGTTTTAATCCACCAAGCTACGGCTGCATATGTGATGGTGGGTCTTACTACCCTGGTATAGGGCCAATGCATTATATCAGGTGTAAGCCTCTGTGTTTTGCCGTATAATCGTCTGCATGGTGCTATTATTGCGACCGATTTTTGTATAGTCCTGTTCAGATGTTGGTTCCAGGTTAGTTTGGAATCTAGGACAACCCCAAGGTACTTAACCTCCCCGACATCTGCAGTTCCGTATTTTGTAGTCTTAGAGGCTTCAGTCCCTCCAAGTTTCTTCTTGTAGTGAATGGGACGATGGTGGTTTTAGGTGGGCTTATCTTTAACCCTTCTTCGTCAGTCCATTTATCTACCCCATTCAGGGCTTTTGTAAGCGATCTCTATGTTGTTGAATTTTCCCCTTACAATGATGACAATGTCATCAGCATATCCCTGAACTTCAAAGCCCTCATTTGTAAGTTTCCTTAAGAGTCAGTCAACTACAAGGTTCCACAACACAGCGGACAACCACGTGCAACTGACACTCCTAAGCTTTCCCCCATCATTTTGGTGAATACCACCCTGCCTTTGAGCATGCCATCGTCCATCTGCAGCAGATCTCGATACCACACTCTCTAGCAGTTCTGACAATGGATCTAAATGAGTTGTTATCAAATGCCCTCTCTATTTCAAGGAAGGCACCTAAGGCTACCTCTTTATTTTCTAGTGATTTTCACATCTTTTGAGTTCAATGATGAAGCGCCGTTTCTGTAGACATTCCTGCTATGTATGCAAATTGGTCTTGATGTAGAGGACTTTTCACCAAAACATCACCCCTAATGGGTCTGTCAAGCAATTTTTCAATCGTCTTAAGTTGGAATGACATGACATAAGACTTATAGGTCTTAGGGACTTTGCCTGGGTGTATGGGTGATGCCGTGGTTTTGGTATAAATAGCACCCTAACTGAACTGAATATTAGGAAAAGTTCAAATAAACTAACATGATCGTATAAGAAAATATTAATATTAGCCTCGATATAAAAAAGTTAAGGTAGAATGAATGTGATACATTTGCTAATAAATTTCGATGAAACATTTGGGATATACAGAATTGATTAGTGTAGAAGTTTAGTAATCAAAATCACGGATCACCATACATTGATTGCAATTCTACGATAACCTATATTTGGAGTGCGTAAAAAAATACAGAGAAAATAAAATACTACATATTTATGTATATATGTATGACCTATAGAGATAAGATATTAACTTATTAGAAACAACAAAAAAAAAAAACAACCTTTTTAATAAAATAGGACAAAATACTCGATAAATTTTTGAAATGTTATCCATGAATACTTAAAAAAAAAAAATTAGATATAATCGGATATTTTGTGAAAAACTGAAAATTAATAATGATTCCACCCAACTTGTATACTTATTAGAATTACTTAAGCAACTAAATACATAGCAATCATAGTTTAATCTTTGATAAAATTATGTCCATTAAAACAATTAATGAAATTTTGAAAATTGTACAAAAATTCAACAAATTTAAATCAAACATAGTAAGCCATGTGCAAATAAATATAAATTTTGTATCATGGATAAAACATATAGTATCTGAATTTGACCATAAAGAAAAAAGGACCTCAGATTGTTTCCATTACCCTAGATTTTTATCGCTGTGAAATATTGTTGCTTTGTAAGGAAATATAGTACCTATTGTTATTTTATAAACGTTAAACACACCTCAGAATACTGCTTTTCGCTGCTAAATTATTTTTCTGGGGTATCTCTTATTAATTTTCAGCAGTAATGACCAAGTGAACATCTATCTTGATGAAACCATTCCCTAGAATGTAATCATTTATAGACAAGATTATTTCTTTGTAATCATTAAACAGATTTCTCACGATATCATTCTAATTTTCAGCGGTGATATTTTCATATATAATATCACTACGATCAATATCTTTTTTTTTTAGAAGTTTCGCGAGTGACATTGTAATCAACACCACGAGCCGCAGGCGAGTGGTTTTGTCTCAATGTCCCGAGCGAAATTGCTTTAAAGCAAAAAACTTGAGTTTAAAAATTTAAAAATTTTACGTTACAAATTAAATTTTCGGTAATTAATTTCTACGCACGATATACTTGTTCGATTAAAAAAGACGTTGCAGGATATTTTATTCATTGCATGGTAAAATATTCAATTTTCGGTAAAAATAAAAACTGCTCGATAAAAATAACATTTATCTGGTATAAATATAACATTTTCAATAAAAAGAATATACGCTCGATAAAAATAATAGATGCTCGATAAAAACAAACAATGCATAATAAAAATATATCAGACCTTGGACAAAATGGTTAAATGCACAAAAAAAGTACTAATATTCAACGAAAATAAAATATGTTCGGCAAATCGAGCAAATGCAAGATGAAAAGAATAATCGCCCAATAAAACAATTAGATTTGCGATAAAAATAATAAACACATAACAAAAATAGTAGACACTCGATTAAAATAATGATTGTTAGATAAAAAATAACATCAATAAAAAATATAAATAGTCAATACATACATTTAACCAATTGTTGATAATTAATAAATGCACGATAAACAATAATTTTTAATAATTAGAAAATATAAAAATATATATATATACTTCAAATCACGAGAGATGACCGTTACGTCACAAATTAATTTCTAATCTTCAACGTACGCTTCAAGCGTTCTTTGTTTATAAAATACTAAAACGAGAGAGACAGAGAAAGGGAGTCCATTATATGTGACTGTTAATATCTCCGAATGACGTTGTTGATAACTAACGCTGTACTGATTTGATTCTTACGAATTATAATGATGACGTAACGGTCTTCTTTCGTGATTTGAACTATAGATATATATTAACGCAGATGTGGTATGTGTATATTTGTAGACTTGGCAAAAGCTTTTGACTCTGTAAGCCATGAAATATTGCTAAAAAAAATGTCAAATTTAGGTTTCAGAGGCTCGTCATATAAATTAATAGAATCTTATCTTTTAGGCCGAAAACAAATGGTCAAAGTGGGCTCAACATTCAGTTCTTTACAAAATATTCAATTTGGTATACCTCAAGGTACAGTCATCGGTCCTCTATTATTTAGCATATATGTGAATGATCTTCTTAAGATGCCTTGCGTGGGCGATATTCTCAATTTCGCCGACGATACGGCCATAATATATAAAGGAAATACGTGGAAAGAAGTTAAAGATGCTGCAGAAAAAGATTTTGTCACAATTAAAAACTGGTTTGACAGTAACCTTCTTACAATGAACACTGATAAGACCAAATACATGCCCTTTGCATCATATATAAATCATCTTCCTAACTTTGGGCCACTAATCATAGAAACTGAAAATATAATTCATATTAATGAAACAATAGTATTTAAATACCTTGGAGTATATATAGACAGACATCTCAAGTGGGACGAACATGTGAATAATATTATCCGCAGGCTTAGACCATTATTGCCAATTTTTAAATTTATGAAAGATGTATTAAATGAACAGTACTTGAAAACATTATATTATTCACTTATTCAGTCTCATCTTAACTATGGGATTATTGGGTGGGGAGGAGTAAGCGATAATTTTCTTAATAATTTGAATATATTACAAAAATGGTTCCTAAAATTAATATATAACAGACCAATAACTTACCCTACTCGCGACCTGTTTAGTGACGCAAAAGTACTAGATATACGGCAGTTGTTTTTCTTATGTTTGGTAGTAGAAACCTATAAAAATAAAGATATGATTAAGTATTTGCAGCATAATTATGATACTAGAAATAAAAGGGCAGTTGTAAAATGCAATAAAACAGTTGGACAAAAAAGTTGTGTATATCTTGCCAACAAATTTTATGAGCGCCTACCGGTAGATATTAAAATAATTAATAATGTGAATCTCTTTAAAAGAAAAGTTAAAGAATGGTTATTGACCACTACTGACTACACTAACTTTTATTTTTGATACCTCGCTTTTTGTCACGTTCTGTAAAAATTGTTGAACTTACTATTGATTTTTAATTTTTTTTATATTTTATTTTATTATCTTTTATATATGCAATATATGTTTGTATAGGTGTATATGTGAAAGGTGTATGTGTATATTATATATAGTCGTACTTACTTTTTTCATACAAGCTAGTTAGGTAGAGTACGTTATTTATAACATTGAAATTAATATTTCATAAACAGATAAGATGGAATACCTAACATATTTGTAAAAGAAAAATGGTTTATCTCCTTCTTCTTCAACTTTATTATGTATTTTGCTGTGTTGTACGATTTACTGTTTGTTATAGCAATTAAGCTAGGGGGAATATGATATAATTACTGTTAAGTTAGACTGTACACTCACAAACAAGATCTCTTTGAGTTCTTCGTGAGTTTCGGTGGTTTATTCATTTTATTTCTTATTCTTAAGCAGGATATACTGTAATTATTTTCTTTATGAATAAACTTATTATTATTATTATTATTATTATTATTATTATTATTATATATATATAAAAAATATATAAAAAAGTAGCATATCATAACAAATCTATAAAAAATAAAACAGTACTTTGAACTTTTTTGAATCAAAATAAAACTTTTATTCTAAACGTAAATATTAAAATAAATTTGGAATCCTTGTGTTGCATCTGTGGATATGACTATTAACAGATGAAGAAGTGAATTTCCTAAAAAAATCTGACAGTAATTTTTTTGAAATTCCATTCAAATTTAGCGGACATTTTTGAGGCGGAGTCTATTTGCATCTGTTGGTGAGACAGACTCTAGTAATTAATATCTTATATTGAACAAGAAAAGCTACCATGCAGCATGTGATAATATATCGTGCAAAGTTTATCTAGCTTTTAATATTTTTACCCTGCAGACTTTAATTAAATTTATCGAGCAATTATTCTTTCTAACATGCAAAAATGATTTGAATATCGATCAGTGCCATTTGTATTGTTTTATCTTACATTTTGAATTCTTTATTATACAAATCAGCTTTAAATATCGAGCGCTTTATTCCTACCCAAAATTTAATCTGGGGAAAATATTGTCCCGAGTGATATTCGGCATGACTATATTTCATTCCCTATTTCACGTTGTATATCACCAAAACGCAAACTTACGCAATTTTTGTTCATCGTGAATTTCAGTTATTCGCTTTTTAACAGAAACGTTAAGATTTGACAATACAGTTAATAATGAAATTTCATTCAAATTAATTCGCGTATCCATGAAAACAGATTGAAAAAACCACTTGAAAAAAACAACTTGAATCTAAAATTTTATCGCGGCAAAACCACTCCGCTGTCAAAAATACAGTTATTTGATTGATTCAATATAACAGGAGTGAAATAGTCAGCTATAATATCCCTAAGGATAATGTACGAGATAATTTTGTGACAATCGAACCAAGCAACTTGCTTGAGGTTGTCATAAAATTATGAGGCATTTGTCAATGTCTGAGGGATATTCGGTCAGAAAATGTTTTGAAAAAATAAAATCAAAATGTCGCAACACAACAAAACAATTATTTATTTATTAAAAGTTTATAGATTGAGAATTATTGGCATTGCCAAAATGTCACGTTTTGGCAATGCCTCATAATTCTATGACAACCTCAAGCAAGTTGCTTGGTAATAGTCCTCCGCCTTCGGCGTCGGGCTATTACCAAGCAACGTGCTTTCGATTGTCATAAAATTATCTCGTACATTGTCTTGGGGATATTATAGCTGAAAATATCTGCTTTTAAAAGCTTTCGGAAATGAATTAATAAAATTGTCTTAATGCGTTATATTCGTCACTCACAATTTGTAAATTAATTAATAAATTGGCTAAATTCCTTTTCGAATCTGTTTTCAGCTTATGGAAATATATCACAAACACCTAGAAGTTGCCAGGTTACAAAATGTATGTTTAACAGCGAATCACTGTTGTATAGATTTCTTGTTCATTTGGTTTCAAATTGGTTATTGATGAACAAACGGATACGTACAAACAGTTGTCTAAAAAGTTGCCAGTATTAGTCAGCAACTTTATGTGACCATTTTGACATTATGTCAGCAGTTATTTCTTTACTTTTTTGCTCAAAAACTGAAAAATTACTCAACATTAGTTTTAAACTACGTAGAGTTGAATTCAAATCTTTTTGATCTGATTAACCTATTATTATATTAATACCCTTGTATATGTATTCTTAACATATTATACAAGGTTAATACTAAGACACATTCTGTAATAATACATACCGATTGAAGCATTAATTATGATCGTGAATATCGAGATCATCACATATAGTTTTATACGAGGTTTTATATTATGATTTCATCTTACGAAATAGCGAAATACGAAAAGACATATCGCTCTGCATATTGAATAATTTGAATAACTTTTTAATTCATTTAGATGAAATGTAGGTATACAGCGGATGTTACTGTGCATCCAGAAATCCATAACAACGGAGATATAACCCTTTAAAAGTGTCTGAAAAGAATAATAATGTTTATACCATTCAACTAATTTGGCCCAAAATTTGAGCAAACAAAACCCAGTGGCGGATATATTGGGGAAAATGCCTACCTTTTGATTTGAGGCTTAATTTTTGAGATATGCATAACAAAGGAAAAAGGAACAAAAAATATGGATGGATAGTATGTTTTCTTACAGAAATATGTTCACACCTATAACATAAAATTCATACTACAAAAACAAATATATTATGTCATTAGTTCATTAGTTGTTGTTTCACAAAATATTCTGAATAAATAAGAGGGACGTTGTCCTACAGCAAACTGTTTCGCTTTAAGTTTCATCCAATTTGCTAATAATTAATACATATATAATACTGTTCCGTTAAATGTATGCCTGATTAGTGTCGAGAGGTTATTTTTAGTATCGCATTTAAAATTAATCTATCTTTATGGTCCTAAATAGCTCAACTATGTAGTTTTCAATTAAAATAATATTAATCAATCATTATCAATTAAACAATATGTTTTATCTTATGTCTTCTTACAAATGTAACCTTCTGACTACCCTAGAGATACATATATCTAGTTCAAGTTCAATTTAATATGGATATGGATTTACAATAAGTTTTATACGCGTGTTCTGAATTTATTCTACTATCACTATTAACTACGTCAATATTCTAAGTATTATAAAATGATAAATTTTTTATAATCTAAGTAGTAAGAATTAAACGTTAACTGTTTTAACTATATAATTGTTCATTACCAGATCCACATGGAAAGAATAAACATAATTAAAAATAACTGGTACGTCATGGTTTATAGGGTAAAGCAACTAGATTTTAAAAGTTGTGTTGTTACGTTTATATTAGATTGCTCATTGCAAATTGTTTCGTTTACTGTTACTAAAGTTCGTGATTATCATACTGAGGGGCAATAAGATTAATAATGATTTCGGATGCTTTCATGCATTAGTCAACAAATAATTTAAGTACCACGGCGCGGTGCATTTATTACTTTAAGCATTATTAAAAATTAGTACCTATGTGTTATTATTTAGATTAAAACAAGCCTTTTTAAACGAGTAGTTCGTGTTTTTTTTTGGTTTTGATTATGTTGGGCTAGTTACTATAGCAAATAATAATGGCTCGGTAATCTAAAGCAAATTTTAAAAAATGTTTAATATTTAACGCTCTTAAACAACTTTTATTTTAACTGACAGTACCAGTATACCAATATTTAGCATTCACACTTTTAGCTTTTGCAACCTGTGATTTAATATTATCTTATCACTTAGAATTTAGATAAAACAATAACATTTGTCTGTTGTAAAATATATAATAAAAGTTATATTTAGAAAATGAATATAAAAATGCGATGTCTGCGTCGAGATTCTAAACTAGAAATTCGTATGGCTAGTTCATTGCTCTTTTTAAGTTTACTGCAGAGGTTGAAGGTCCGTTATGATTTTAGCATAGTATTGTACTGTATATAATACTTTGTATAATCAAAATGGATCATGTTATAGCACGTGAACATCCTCTGGCTCTATGTATTTAAGAACTAAATAATAATTATATTGATAAAATTAACTAAAGCCGGGTACATATTCCATTGATTTAAGGCCGATTCCCATCTAAGCAGCGCAGAGCAGAGCGGCGCGGCGCGGCGCAGCGCGGCGACATGCTGCTTAATTGTTTGCCTACATTTAAATGATACCGTTCCCATCTAAGCAGAGCGGCGCAGCGCAGAGCGACGCGACTCGTAGCAGCAAATTTTTAATTCTTCGGGGAGCATTGGCTCGCGACACTGCTGCTTTGCGACACGCCGCCCTGCGTGCTGACGGACAAGTGGGGATCTAGTGGCGGCAAAAGCAGGCAGCAACTTGCATGTTGTATGAACATTTTGCATTTATAAAACGATTAGGTACGGATGCGGATAAAATTTGTTGATAACCTAAAAATAAAACATTTGCCATTAAAAATATTTTCGATTTCAAAAAAATTTAATTTTACATATAAACAACTCAGAAACGATTTCAGGTAAAGGGCAAACATAAAAAATGTTTAGAATTTTACAAGGAATTCGAAAGTGCAAAGAAAATTGGAGGTTGCCATTTAAAAAATCAAAAAAATATTTTTAAAATAAAAAGAATAAATATTACGGAACACGACGATGTAGAATGCTGCATTGCCACTCAAACACTGCGATCTGCTGCTTTGCTTGCCGCTGTCGCTTCCAAATGCTGCTTAGATGGGAATACCTAAGAAAATTCTGCTCATGCTCTGCGCTGCTTAGATGGGAATCGGCCTTTAATGTGAGGACGCGATGCAAGATATGATATCAAGATAATTACGTTATGCTGAAAAATGCTGGGTGGTCTTTTTTCAAGTGAAAGGGTCAGTGAAAATGATAATTTAATATAAATAACTAAATATTCACTAGGGCATCATATCTATCTTTTGGTATCCAAGTAAAATTTCTATTCGAATTCAAAATGGTGGCCTATTTTGCTCGAATTCGTGGAAACATGTTTTTATGGGAAATTTATTTTTTCTTCTTCTGTAATTCATCATTCCCGTATATTCTGATAAAGCAGAATTCAACGATACAATTTATGTATATGTTTATAGAAAATATGTAATGTAATGTAATTATATACTACCAGTAAAAAGCAAAACAAAGATTTATTGAAGAAAAAAATTGATAATTAGTATAAGAAATCAATATCTTGTGTATTTTGTGGATTAGAGAAAACAGCTAGTTGACAAATTATAATTAACACTGAAATTTAAAGTAAATTGGAAAGCAAACACGCCACGGCCACACGAACTTTGTTCAATTTCTTCTAAATCGTCGTTATCTGCCTTTTGTGGAACAAAATTATCAGACTAACACTAGGACTAGCACAAATAAGAAGACTTTGTGGCTGTTTTTTAAAATGCGCAGATATGGTTTTATAAATTTTTTAGAAAACAATGAAACACATTTCTGATAACAAGAAGATAGTCTAACTTGGTGTCAGATAAGTTGCTTGGCAGGTACCAAGACAGATTTACAATTTTATCAGCCAAATTTGCACCCTTTCCTACATGGACATTTTACAAGTTCACGGTAACCTTCCCATACAGCTGGTAAGACAGTAATGTATCTTACCCCTAATATTGTCATATTGATCTTTCATGAGTCTAACTTCAGGCAAAAGGTGGTGTTATCCAAATGTGACCCCCTACATAAGTTGTTCAACTTATATGTACAAAAAGTGCTGCAGATGTTCTAGGAACATAGTCACACATCTCAGAGCTGTAGATTTCCTCTTAGCAAAAGTTTCAACAATAGCTAGCACAAAAACGCCGATGTTAGCATTACATATCACAACATAATCTGCATCATTCTCATCTAAATCATTGACATAGAGAAGTATTCAAGTGGCCGCTGCTTCTTCATGGCCCCACAAGTGCAGTTAAAAGGAACACCAAAGCCATGAATGTGTTACCGACATTTGTGATGACACAGCAACCACTGAAATTATCGATAATAAAATATGCTAAACCTCTTAAAAGATCTGCTTTGTTATCTAAATCTAACAAAATATCAGCCCAATTCTGGCCATTATTTTTTTAATCATGCTATCTATTATTGAAGATTTTAGAAGGGCAAGACTCAAGAATATTGACTTAACCCCATCATAGGTATCAAAATCAGCATCAAGAATTATACAGTCTGACTGTAAGATTTCATTTTACTACCGAGTGATTTTTAAATAAAGGTATTTGTTATGCTGGAAAAAGTTGTTTTAATCAATTACTTTAACTGAATATACCGTGCTTTCATTTCCAAACACTATACAAGGAAATATTCGATAAAGCTTTGTGAGTCTGACCGCAATAGTGGACCGTCATCATAGGTTCCATCATTCTTTCATGCTGAGTTAAACTTTTCTTCAAATCGGTGGAAATAGTTTAATTATTTTGCTTCATTGGAGTGAGAATACTCAACTGCGAATTATCGGTACATTTTTCAGCGGGAACTTGAACCTTGTTATTTTACAAACAACACATAAATTCATATTGTCTAGGACAAATCAGAGTAAAAAGACTACAGAGACCGAAAATATATATACATATACATACAATATAAATACTTTTTGAAACATTTAAAAAAGTGAATAATTTTTTCTTTAATTATAACATACATTGTTATTAAAATCATAATGTTTGGTTTTACGTTGAGTATTAACACTTTAACTGCCATGTGTATCTTTAAGTATACACAGTAGCCTGGACCAGATCGCCACGTATATATTCTGGTATACATATGCTTTTCTGGTATACATATACTTTTCTACAAAAAAAAACACATGGCTTAAGCGACCCTTCTATTGAATTTGGCATGGCAGTCAAAGTGTTAAAAGAAGTTTGACAGAGAACAATCAAGCTAAGAAATTGCTAGTATTTTTTTAATATTTTTTACAAACTCTATAAGAATACTGAACAGACAATCTAGATCTAGAACTTGAAAATATTGAAATATCAAAATATTCAGAAAATAATCCCTTCAGAACAATAATTTTGCAATCTCTTTTTATATTCTAGATAAACTGTTGATCATTATATTATAATTTTATTTCAGTTACTGAAACTAAACCAGACATCCTTGGGCCAGACAGCTGCTGGACAATTAGTTAATTTATTATCAAATGATGTTCAAAGGTTTGACCAAGCGTCCATTTACCTACACTATATTTGGATAATGCCCATACAGTGTGTAACAGGATTCTATGTTATGTACAGAAGTGTTGGAATTGCTGCTGTGTCTGGAATGGCGGCTATGGCGTTGGAGGCAATACCTTTACAAGGTAAGTAGGTATATCATATTTACACTGACGACCAAAATTAACGCACCACCCAAAATTTACCATGATTTTGAATTTGATTTTTTTCTAAACCGTCGACAGAAATGTTTTTTTTATTTTGTAGGTTAACTCTTCTGGAATGTATAACCGTTCCGAATTTAAGTAAAAATTATTTTTTCTTTAAATATAGGGCGTAACAATAAAGCTATGTTTTTTTTCAAAAATTCAAAACACCCTGTGGGAATCGCCAGCAGCAAAATTAAACTCTAGTTCAGACCCAACTTCAACTTTTCTTAACATTTACTCTTTTGGTACACTTTTTTATCTTTGCTATTAAAGGAGATATACCGAGTGGGCATACCAAAAAAGTAAATGTTAAGAAAAAATGAAGCTACAATTGGGTCTGACCTGGAGTTTAATTTTGCTGCTGGAGATTCCCACAGGGCGTTTTGAATTTTTGAAAAAAAAACATAGCTTTATTGTTACGCTCTATATTTAAAGAAAAAATAATTTTTACTTAAAATTGGCACGGCTATATATTCCAGAAGAGTTAACCTACAAAACAAAAAAAAAAAAATTAAATTAGACAAACGGTTTAGAAAAAAATCAAATTCAAAATCATGGTAAATTTTGGGTGATGCGTTAATTTTGATCGTCAGTGTATTTACATAAATAATACATCCCGATGCCTTAAAACTAGATAACATACTCCAGATGCAGGATTTAATTTCACAACCTTCTCTGATTCGATCTCTAGCGACAAAAAAAACTGAAACTATTCCGAAAATCAACATAATATATTTTTTATTAAACTTTATTCATTTAGAAGCATCTCAATCCATGAAGATGAATCCCCATAATCTACTTATTGCATAACACACAAAACACACAAATTATTTTTATTTTAGGGTATTTATCAAAACTACAGGGTAAATTAAGATTTAAAATTGCTCAACGAACTGATTATAGAGTAAAACTCATGAGCGAAATTGTGTCTGGAATTCAAGTTATTAAAATGTATGCCTGGGAGAAATCTTTTGAAAAAGTTGTTGAATTAGCAAGGAAGTAAGTATTTTATTCAATTTCTGGTAAAAGTTGTAGTTTATCACCAATAAAAATTTTTACTCTATTTGAAGATTAACGCTTTATGCGCGTAAGTAATATAGAAAAATACATTTCATAATCTTTTTTATTAATATGGCATTTTTTAAAGCAAAGTATTATATTATCAATCTGCTTACTTGTGGTTTTCATATTATAACTTTGTCTTATCTTCAGTTTAGACAACAATATTTTTAATCACATAAATATTATGGTCTTTTCTTTGATATATTATTAGATTTTTTAAACTTAATTTATTTTTAGATTGGAAATTGATGCCATTAGAATAGCTTCCTACATAAGAGGTTTATACTTAGGATTAACAGTATTTACCGAAAGACTTTGTCTGTACCTAACCTTAATAACCTTCGTATTGCTAGGTAACAGACTCACAGGAGACATAGTTTTCTCCATGGCACAACTATTTAACACAGTTCAACTCTATATGGCAATATATTACCCTACTGCGTTATCTGCATATGCGGAAGCAAAAGTGTCCATTAAACGGTTAGAAGAATTTTTGCTTCTAGAAGAAATTAACGATAAACCAATTTCCAGTAATAACAATACAGGTGAAATTGGAAAGACGGGGATGATCAAATTTGTAAAAGCAAATGCCACTTGGCGACAAAATTTAATCGCCGATACCTTAATGGATATCAACATAGAGGTTGAACCAGGCAAACTTTGTTGTGTTGTGGGAAATGTCGGTTCTGGAAAAACCTCTTTGTTGCAAATGATACTTAAGGAATTACCACTGACAAGAGGAACGATGGATGTCTGTGGGAAAATTTCTTACGCTTCACAGGAACCATGGCTTTTTGTTTCCAGTGTGAGAAATAATATACTATTTGGAAAGCCATACATTGGACATAAGTAAGTTTAAGAAATCCTAATAAGTATAGTGACTATTATTATTAGTTCTCTTCCCTTTTTCTTTTCTGAATGTCTTCGCGATTACTTCAGCCTTCCCTCATTCTAGTTTAGATGTTTTCCTTTACTTGCATCTCTAAATCTTAGTTTAGAAAATCTTCTGTTCTCTAATCAAAATAAAATAATCCAAAATTATGGACAATGATAGAACTTAAATACAAAAATTACAGTTCTTGCTAGATTTGTCTAATTTTGATATGCTTTAAAATTTACAGATGTAACGAAGCATCTGTCAGTGTTTAAGTTTTATCAGGCACTAATATATTCAGGAACTTTTTAGAAACACTAGAAAAACCTTTGTAAATTCACTTGCCCGACGCTGGGCGCCAAAATGCTATGTACTCTTATT
Source organism: Rhagium mordax (assembly GCA_963680705.1). Taxonomy (NCBI): domain Eukaryota; kingdom Metazoa; phylum Arthropoda; class Insecta; order Coleoptera; family Cerambycidae; genus Rhagium; species Rhagium mordax. The sequence goes on from OY796660.1 coordinate 20,574,216, forward strand.
AGAGTCTGGATAATTTCTTATACTGGGTATATACTTATAAGTTACAGTTTCTTGTAAATAATATTTTTGGTGGACATGTTCCTGGTTGTATAATATCGATTATCGGGAAAATTAATATTTTCTGAATCCAGCCAACAGCCACAATCTTTATTAGATATTGAAGAAAAAAGTTTGTCTGACTCCCCGATAGCCGTTTATTACTTTTATACATATCAAGATCACGTAGCAGAGTAGATTATAGCTTGGGATCATTAGATTCGCTATCTTTTTTTCTTTTCAGCAATATGAAAAATATTTTAGGTGAAATTGTAAAAGCGTATTGACAAACAATGCCATGACAGTAAATTAATAAGGTTTAAAAGTTTTTGTCTGTTGCAGGTACCAGGAGGTAGTTAGAGTGTGTGCTTTAGAGAAGGATTTCAAACAGTTTCCTTACGGTGATAAAACGTTAATCGGAGAACGTGGTGTTTCGCTAAGTGGTGGACAAAGAGCAAGGATCAATTTAGCAAGAGCAGTTTACGCAGAGGCAGATATATACTTATTCGATGATCCGTTGTCAGCAGTGGATACACATGTGGGCAAACATTTATTTGAAGAATGCATAAAAAATTACTTAAGAAATAAAACAAGAATACTTGTCACACATCAGTTGCAGTTTTTAAAAGAGGCCGATTTAATCATTGTTATGAATAATGTAAGGAACTTTTAATGCCTAGATAAGTTCATCAACATCCAAAATATTTAATTTACTCATTTCTCCTTTTCCCTCTTCAACACTACTAGTCACTTTATTGAGAAAATTTATGTTAATGAAACATTAATATAATATGCATATGGAGTTAAACTATCGCACAAAACAAAAAAATATTTTGTTTCAGGGAAAAATTGATCTAATCGGGACCTTCAGTGACTTAACTCAAAGTGCATTGCAGGATATAAATCACTTACCACATGAAGAGAAAGAAAATACGAAAGAGACGAAAAAAGTGGAAAGATTACAGTCTATGACTTCGTTCGGTGTATGTCTACAGAAATATATAAAATTACAATTAATGATATTTGCTGTTTTTAGAGTTCTATTTTACATGAAGAAGAAGATCCTCAGGAGACTCAAGAATTAATGGAAAAGGGTGTTATTCCAACCTCAACCTATTCAGAATATTATCGAAGTGGTGCCAATATGTTTGTTTTAGTGCTCGCAGGACTATTTCTAATTATCGCACAAATATCATCCAATGCTGCTGACTATTGGGTGTCTCACTGGTAAGTTGATTACATCACGACGAGTAAAATAGTGCTTTAATTATTCATTACAATTATTGCTCATTAACACTGATAATAAAAATTCCCACAGTTAATAATCTCTTACAACTACATACATACAGTATAGAAGAATTAATTAAAGTGATATTTCTTCGAGTTACAATTTTTTAAATAAATCTAAACTAACAGCCCAAAGTAAATAATAATGCAATACTTCTACGTAGTAACTAAAATAATAATTATTTTGATCCATTTCTTATACTGAATATTTTGTCATAATTTCACTATTTTAGTATCACCTTATCACCAATAAGATATTTCTAGACTCTCTTTACCTGATAAAATTATAACTATATTTCATATAATATTTACTTATGGTATTCCAGACGGTTGAACTGATTAACAACATAATAATGACTTTGATACAAATTTAAATGCTACACATTTTATTATGATGAATCTAAAATCTCAAACAAATTTTTTTCGATTCTCAGGAGTAATTTTAGGAAGTGTGATGTGATCATATATAAAGTTTTGTTTGTTAAACCTTTAACATCGATTTATTGCTACCCTGTACAAGTATTACAGGCACAATGCCATAGGCTTTTACTTTATCCTTGAACATTAACTAATATGTTTCGCGCATCTTTGCCCTATTTACTCTGTGTTATCGTTAACTAAATTATATATTTCATATTATGCATTGATTTTTAGGACCAACATGGAGGAATTGAAATATGCATCTAAAGAAGAAAACACCACACTATCTCTTTTTGATGATAATAACAATACACAGATGCCAGAATTTGAAGCTACTACCCAGTTAGGTTCACTAAGTTTGGTTTTAGATAATTCTACAATGTTCGATCATGCCATGAATATTTCGAATAATTTAAATGAAACCGAGGTTTCTAATCTTAATAATATTAGATCTCGAAATTATTACATTATAGTTTATACTATTTGTATAATATCTTCAATAATATTAACTCCTCTCAGCCGAAACCTTTGCTACTTAATTTTCATGAGAGCGTCAAAGGTACTTCATAATAAAATGTTCCACAACATCCTGCAGGCCCCGATGAGATTCTTCGACACAAATCCTTCAGGTACGTACAATTAGTCATATACCTATGTCTCATTTATTTTACTTATTGCATTTAAGACAAGCCTTTAAATACCATAACACAATGTATCATATATCGAATCAATCAAGAAATAGAATTTTTTTACAAAAATCCATAATAGTACAGAAAATATATTTGAGGAAAGAAAAAAGTAAACTAGACTTTTGAATTATAATCCTTTTTATTTCTGTACAAAATATTTAAAAAATCCAACTAGTTTCGGCTACACAGCCATCATCAGGACAATATTGATATCTAAAATAATACATAATATATTAGATATGAATAAATTTTGAAGAAATTAATTAATAGATGAACAATCACGGATGTCGCCAAACCCTGGACACAACCACAAAACATCCTTTTACAAAATTAAATTCTAGAAATTACTTTAAATAACCCCCTGTGTGGTGAATGACAGAGCTTGACGACAAACATCATTGTCCATCATAGGTAAATAATGAATAATGTATGAAAATTAAGTTAATATTATAAGAACAACTTTACAATCTATTGCAATAATAAAATTTTAGGAAAATTTAATCAACTTTAGATTAATACTTACAATAAGCATACTTGAAATAGAAAAAAATCAAAGAAGGTTAAACAATTTTGGTCATTTTGGATTACTGTTAACATTAAACAAATAGAAGTAAAAAACAACAATAAGATAAATGACTCGCTTGGCACACGAGAGGGTTTCACTTAATGAGGGTGGTATTTAATAAATTAAAACGTAACGGCAAGGTTCCAACAAAACAATATTTAATAAATAAAGAAACAAGAAAACACATAAACACAAAATAGAGTATTACTTACAATAGGGGCCAGAGTGGCCTGAGGAGATATGCTCTTAAACCTAAGGGGTCCTGAAGGGGTAACCCTTGAGGCGTGTGGCCTCATCAACCCCAAAAATACAACTGCCTGCAACCTCCCAGTCCCACCGCCACGGTCAAGAATTTCGGCATCAGCACTATTTCTATTATCCAGCAATTAATTTTTTTGCCATCAACAATAGATTGATATTATATATTCTACTTTCATGACCTGGTTTTGATTAAAATAAAAATAAATTAAAATTATGTAATATACTGGGCGTTGCAGCAAGTAACATTTTAAATAGATAATTAAATTGGCCATTTGTGACAATATTTATATTGAAATTTGAACAATTATTGCTAATATTAACGGGATTCAATTAGTTTGAAATGTTTGGTATATTTAAATGCCGGTCCATCTTGAGGGAGCCGCTGTAAGTTATTAAGCTCGGAAGGGGGACGTGTTTAAGAAATTCGACAAAATTGAAGAAATTAGGAAAACACGCACACTTCAAATACTATTTCCAAACGAAAAAAATCTCAAAGAGAAAACGTCCAGGAAGTGGGTACTTTCCGGACGGTTGCCGAAAAAAGTTATTAAATATTTCTTATCAAGTAATTTTACACTAATTTTATGTTCTCAGTCTTATACCTATCATAAATTAATTATAGGCATTTTCCCTGAACAATTTCATATGTTCAGCAAAAAATATCACGAAAAAATAATTATCTACTCTTAATCGTTAATGGCTAACTTAAAAGTGAAACAAAATAATAATAATAATAAAAATATATTTTATTGTCCACCAAAATTACAATAATTATCAACTGGTATAGTAATAGTCACTTGGATAAGAAAAGGTCAATGTTCAATCTGTGCACACAAATTTTAATTAGGTATTTAAACTTAAAATTTCTGTATAAAAAAAATATAAAATTATTATATTGGCAAACGACAATAGAATTTTAAACATTATCGACATAACAACAAAAATACATTTTAATAATATTATTAGCTTTCAAATTAGTTATTTTTTTCTTCTGCGCCACTCTCCATATTATATATTCGTTATTTTTGCATAACTGAATAGACAGATCACAAATCAAATAATATCGAAATATTTTGAAATGTTATTATAGTGGGTTGAACTAGGTAGGTGTATTTTAATGTTAGAAAATCGCTACAAGCTACAATTTCTATTCTATTTATACTTTTTCTCTTAAATTAAAGCATTTTTACTTTTTCAGAAAACTGTTCGATTTGAGATTTGAGATGTTGTATTTGACATATTTGACAACATACTGTAAAATATTACAAACATTTCGAAGATTTGAACTCGTTCTCAAAAAAAAAACATTAAAAAAAATAGGTACCTACTCTAGATTCTTTTCTAAATTTTTCTGCGTACTCTGGGAAATTAAATTTAGAATTCAAGTTATCCATTGTAGGTAATGGCGGACCGGCAAACAATGTTTCAATTCAGGATTCAGGAAATATATAATTTCGTTGAAATTTTCATATCAATTTTTCACCATCACAATACTTCCTACTATATAATTTCGTTATAAAAGGAATTAAAATTGGTGGAGTAGATAACACACACTACAAGGTCATTGCGAAACACTACAGGTCGTTGGCTTGATATGATAAAACACCGAAAGGCATATTGTTTATATCCTACAGTTGGTTGAAATACCCGACATTCTTTTTATCGACGATTTTATTAATTACTTGTCGCATTATGTTAATAACTTCCTTAATGTCTTCCAGATATCGTCGAATTTTTCTAAAATTAAATTTCTCCTTGGAACCTTGGGTTCTATATACAAATATTTCTCTATGGTTCATTTCTCAATAAGAACCTAGTCGATGTAAATTTTTATTAATCTGCATTTTGTAGAGGGTAATAACTGATGTCAATAAATTTTATTTACAGGAAGAATTTTAAGCAGATTTTCTAAAGATATGGGTACGATAGACGAATTATTGCCTCGTTCTACCTTAGAGGCCATACAAGTATTTCTTGTAATGGGTGGTATTTTATCTCTTGTTCTTTTGCTGTCTCCGTGGATGATTATTCCTGCTGTCCTCCTCGGTGGTCTTTTCTACTATTTTGAGGTTATTTTTGTAAGCACTGCACAGGACATAAGACGGTTGGAGGGAGTTAGTAAGTATTTGAATTTTTTTTATAATTTATATGTATAGTTTAATGAAATTGTTATTTGCAATAAAGCAGAGGCTTAAGATGCATGAATTTCAGACAAAACTAAAGTAGAAGTAACTATATAACTGTTTCTGAACGCTATGTCTAGGTTAAATTACAATGTAAATTATGTGCCGCAACAATCTTAAAATATTAGAAAATAGTTATTTATGCAACAAGTGCGTAATGTGAGATTTTTTCACGAATGGGAATTTTGTCGCATGAGCCGTAGGCGATTGCGGCAATCCCATGAGTGAAAAAAGCTCACTTTTCGCACGAATTGCATACAATATTTTTTCTACTACCGAAATGCATCTAAATTCTCTAATAATAATGTGAAACGTCAAAACTTACGTATTACGTCAAAACTTCATGTCATTTAAAAATAACAATACTGTTATAGCCCAATTAATTTTAAGTGAAATTCATCAATGTCTATTATTTCTTTGTCTAATGTCAATGTCAAAAATATAAAAAAAGTTTTACAGCGTGCGGAAAGTTAGTACTTTACGATCGGTAGTATAGAAAAATATAATTTTTTTCATGTGTTGTGCTTTAATGTGTAGAAGAAATAAACACCATTTGATTTTTTCAGCGCGTGCGCCTGTTTTCTCGCATATTTCGGCTTCCCTTTATGGATTGTCCACCATAAGGTCCTGTGATGCAGAACAAATGATTATAAAGGAATTCGATTCATTACAAGATCAACACACCAGCACCTTTTATATGATTTTAGCTAGTAGTGAGACCTTTGGCTTTTATTTAGACGTTATAAGTACAACGTTTTTGGCATTTGTCACTCTCCAGTTTATGGTATTTAGAGATGGTAGGTATGATTAGTTTTATAATTGGTGTGATTTACAACATAAAAAATTGAGATGCATGTTATATTGATACATTTAAATTAACGTCTTTTCCACGTTCCCCTCAATTTTTAATCCCTAGTTTATTAAAGAAAGACTTCAAAACCAAAAAGTACAAAAAGTTGATGATGCAACTATTAAGTACCTATTTATAGTGATTGAGTTGCTAATATGAATAGGTACCGTTGTTCCACATAGTAATCAGCTCCTTTGTGAAACAAATATTTCAAATAGCAGACTATTGATTAAATAATTACATTCCAGATAACGTCCTAAGTGCCAATGTAGGTCTGGTTATATCTCAGGCCATGGTTTTGACCGGTATGTTACAAATTGGTATTAGACAAAGTGCCGAAGTAGCTGGTAATATGATCAGTGTTGAAAGAGTTTTGCAATATTGCAAATTGGAGAAAGAGGGGCCTTTTGAATCTCTTCCAACTAAAAAGCCAGACAGAAATTGGCCAGAGGATGGTAAAATTACTTTTAAAAATACCTACCTTAGTTATGCCCCAGACGAGCCGCCAGTATTAAAAAATTTGAATATAGAAATACAAAAAGGAGAAAAGGTATTTTGATTATAACAATTTTGTATTCACTTTTGTTTGACTGAGAATTTGTACCTGGGAGGAAGGGAAACTCAATTTTATTTTACTCCATTCGTTTGTAGCACTCATTTATACAAGGATAAAGGATGATGTATTACCTGTACTGTTTAATTTATTTTTTCAGGTAAAATTGTACTTGATAAGAAAGTGAAACTCTTTCTTTGTGCTGTGTAGCTAAGACAGTTATTCTTATAGATTAAGAAAGAAGAAGAAAACCTTGGGGAGCGTAATATAATTACTAGAAAATTAAAAGAGAACTAAATATGATTACTCTTGAGTAAACGTGGTAAACATCATCTTCGAATATTATCAATTGATTATAACAATGAACTTGAGTTTCTTCTTCTTTACAGATATAAAATGGCCTATTTATTATTGAGTTTGCGTAAGGTTTACTAACAAATTTGACAGTTATGAGTGTAGATACTTAGATAGTAACGTCAAAATTAATTTGTAGTAATTTTTGTAGTTTCTTTCAGCTTCAGGTTAAGAAACAGTGAATGGTTAAATTAATTAAAAAAAAATTTAAATCTAATCTGCTATTAGGATACTATGTTCAATAATAACAAGAACCTACATAAATTTGAATCTTTGCAAAATTTCTCTGTGAAATACTGGTACGTGTTTACACTTTACACCCCTTAGTAAACACCCCGAGCGTGGATTCAATAATTGCAACAAAAGTAACACTGAACCACTAATTACTTACAATAATTAGTCACTTAAACCATAACACTAATTTATACTTTAACCACTATTATACACTACTTGCCACTGTTCCTTCTCTGTTCTGTTCAGTTCACTCGCCAATATATTCAACTGACTGTAGTAGAAGATCTTTGCCTTTATTTACCTAAAGATATACCTCGAACAATCGAGGTAATCCTCTAGAAGACTCCACAATTCTTTTGTCTCTCTAATTCGCTCTCATACCTCTGACGCCATCTATTGGCTTAATGCTTAACCATTACCCATTTAGAACTTTGCTTTGTAAATACGTACTACAGTCCTCTGTAAAGCGGTGTGAATACATCACAATACATTTTTATATTTCATTTTAAATATTAAAAGCAACTGGTTATCCTTATTTCTATACTAGTAGTAGAATATTTTTTTCTAAAATATAAACTGATCAACAAAATAAACGTTACACGGCCAAATTGGCCCTAACTTTGGAGCTGAATAAATTTGGAATGAGGCCAGCGAATTATTTTCTGTTTGCAGCATTCGCTAGTCCAATCCTTTGTCTATCAGTTCTTGTTTTTGCTAAAATTAGGTATTTTACATAAAATTTCTACAGGGTGCTAAATGAAGCAGTACAAAATTTTTTTTTCTGTATTTTAACACCAAAGGCATAAAGATGGACTTCTCGAAATGGTTTTTGAATTTTTCGCTTATTTGCTTTATTTACAGGGTGATCTGGAAAAATCCACTTTTTGATTTTGCGGTGATGATTTTTTCACTCGTGAACCGATTCTCAAAATCTAGGGCTCATGTTGAAGCTAAAACTTCAGGTTTGATAAAATATCAAAATACAGGGTTGCTTCAAAAGTGATCCAAATCTGAATCACACCCGAAATCTGGTATTATGAGAGACAAGAATTAAAGTCAACTTGCATTCAAACAAACCGTTCATTCTGAACACTTCAAGTTGTTTCTTGCTTGCATGAGTTAAAAGTCGTTGGTGGAGGAACTTAATTGCAACTGCATATTTCCGAAAATGAGAATTATTGCCGCTCTTGCTCGCCTAAAAATTCTTGTAACCATGCAATCAGAATATTCGGACTGGCTTATTATCTGCCACTGGGCGCTACTGTACTTTTTTATTTCGGCATCGCTAAATCATACTTACCATGATGGCTATAAATTCACTTAACCGGCCATATCGCCGCAGAGGCTCAGTTGAAAAAAAGGCCAAAGGTTCATAAAAAATATTTATTCTTTCAAGAAAGCTGTGGTAGGTATTCTTATAATTTCTTAACCGATTTTTAATTCTAACCAACGCCCATCTTTCGACAATTAAAGATTAATCAACAAAAGTGGCAACCAGTGACAGATAATAAGCCAGTGCGAATATTCTGACCTGGTCTGTTACCTACGTTGCATGGTTACAAGAATTTTCAGGTGAGCAAGAGCGTCAATAATTCTCATTTTCGAAAACATGCAGTTGCAATTTAGTTCCTCCACCAACGATTTCTAACTCATGCAAGCAAGGAACATCTTGAAGTGTTCAGAATGAACGGTTTGTTTGAATGAAAGTTGACTTTAATTTTTCTCTCATAATACCAGATCTCGGGAGTAATTCAGATTTGGGTCACTTTTAATGCAACCCTGTATTTTGACATTTTATCTTGACTCGATTATCATTCTCGCGTCTTCTTACCTGAAGTTTTAGCTTCAACAGGAGCCCTACATTTTGAGAATCGTTTCACGAATGAAAAAGTTATCATTGCAAAATCAAAAAGTGTATTTTTTGAGATCACCCTGTAAATAAAGCATTTTTATGCTTTTTAATGTTAAAATACAAAAAAAATTTTTGTTCAATGAGCCTATGCCGAAATTTCAGAAATTTTGCACTGTTTCATTTAGCACCCTATAGAAACTTTATGTAAAATACCTAATTTTAGCAAAAACATGAACTGACAGATAAAGGATTGGATAGAAACTAATTCGCTGGCCGCATTCCAAATGTATTCAGTTCCAAAGTTAGGGCAAATTTGGCCGTGTAACGTTTATTTTGTTGATCAGTTTATTAAATTACACATGGTTAATATCCATGTTAATTAAACGCAAGTGGAATATTTGAGGAATGAAACCTAAACAAATCGTTGAATTTAGAAACACATCAACCGATCATTATTGGTACTATGATGTTTTATCACCATGGTCAAATATTCATAAGAATTCTCAGGGTGTTATACTTATACCATATGAAAATAATTATGAATAGGAATAAAAGGTATTATTATATACTTTGAACTATTCAAAGGATTTGACGATAATGAAATAAATTAGAACAATCTATGGAGTTTGCAACAAGATATTGAAAACATATTTCGATAACTCAAATGATTGGTGACTAGTGTGACTACTTATATCTACTCATATCCTGGGAGTATTACATTATTAGGTTTAAGTTGACTGTAGCATAAAATAAAATGAATTAAAATTGTTAAACTTTCAAGTGTTAATTGAATTTTTTATCAAATAATGAATAATAAATCAATTATATTACGAAACTATTATTTTTAGATTGGTATAGTAGGAAGAACAGGTGCTGGAAAATCTACCTTAATATCTTCGTTATTTAGATTGGCTCCGACTGATGGCACTATCGCCATAGATGGCGTTGATATAGCTTCGATAGGCCTGAATGATCTGAGATCAAATATTTCTATAATCCCTCAGGAACCGGTATTGTTTTCTGCTACAGTTAGATATAATTTGGACCCATTTGAAAAAGCCACGGACGAAATTCTATGGGATGCTTTGGAAAAAGTAAGTTAACACATCGATATTTATCAATGTACAACCTTATATCGCTGTTGTCAACTATACATGTAATAATAATTTTAATACTGAAATCTAAAAACATTTTATCATTTTAGGTTGAGTTAAAAGGTGCAGTTAATAATCTTGAGCAAACAGTAAGCGAAGGTGGTTCTAATTTTAGTGCTGGCCAAAGACAGTTGGTGTGTTTAGCCAGAGCTATTGTAAGAAACAATAAAATTTTGGTAATGGACGAGGCAACAGCCAACGTTGATATTGCGTAAGTATTCAAATTAAAAACAACAAACTCAAACGTTGTGAAAGATAACAGATAAACTAATAGTTAATTAATGTATTTTTATTGCACACATTTACGTATATAGTTGGGAAAAGACGTTAGGATATACTATAATAATAATAATAATAATAATAAATGTCTTTATTTCCCAAATATAAGAATACGAACAAAATATATAACATATATACAAAATGGGAAACAAGGGGAAGTTCACCGAATATGGTGCTCTACCACTTAACCCTTGTAGAAAAACACAAAAAACATAAACAACAATAGCCAAATGAACACAGTTAGAATACTTAGTATAGTTGACTACATCTTCGTGAGACACACAAAAAACGTCAGCACGTTTGAAAATCTTTACGACCATCAAAGGCGGCGACGCCTCTATGCGTCCCACAAAGATGCAGTCAACCATACCTATATATTTAATAATACCACTGCACTAAAAGTAAGTACATATTTATTTTAATTACACTTATTTTTGTTTATCAAAGAAAAGTTGCCTAATAAATTTCCTGAACTTATAATAACTGAAAGCTTTGCAGCTAGAGGGGATAGAGTTATATAATTTATAAATCGCGAATTTAAAACTTCTTTCAAAATATGCAGTTTTGTGGGGAGGTGGAGTCAACAGCCCCTTGCTTCTAATATTAATATTGTGAACATCACTACGGAACGAAATTTTGTCAAACAAATATGATGGTGTTTTTGACATAATGATTTTATGGTATAAACAGAGAGCATATACTTGGAATCGATATTTCATGTTAAGCCATTTTAGGTCGATTAATTTATGTGAAACGTGGTCAAACTTTCTGATGCCGTATATGAAACGTATACACGAGTTTTGCACACGCTGTATTCTTCTTTCACTAATTTGATCTATGCAAGGTCCATAGACAGGGGCACAATAAGTAAATTGCGATAAAACTAGACTTTCACATAACATTTTTTTTGTGTCACTTTTTAAATAGAGCCTATGAGGATACAATAGCCGAAGAGCTGCATACGCCCTTTGAAAATTTTTAGTAATATGCTCCCGGAACCTAAGAGAACTATCCAAAATTAAACCAAGGTTTTTTGCGGTGTCAGTTATGTTAATTAGCGTCTCATTGATTGTGATCCTGACCATTTGCTTAAGGTTAATATAGTCTGTTTTTTTACTGAACAAAAGTACAGCAGATTTTAAAGGATTTAATATTAGTGAATGCTCCGATGACAAATTTGATAGTTTTTTTAGGTCATTGTTAATTGTCGCTGTTGCACTGTCGTATTCTTGTGGGTGAAATGAATAGAGCACTTGTGTGTCGTCTGCATACATATGAACCGATGAGTGTTCCATAGATTTAGGAAACTGGCTGGTATAAATTGTGAACAATAAAGGTCCAAGGATAGAACCTTGCGGAACACCCCTTACTAGGAGTCTTTCATCTGATATAATTCCCCTCAACTTAACTCTTTGTGTACGGCCTTCTAAATATGACTGGAACAGCAGGACACCTTCTGCGTTGACACCACAGGATTCTAAAATAGCTAATAAAATATTATGATTTATGGTGTCGAAGGCTTTGCTGAAATCCAGTAATACCAGGGCCGTACTTTTACCGACATCGTATGCTTGCATAATGTCATCGGTCACATGTAACAAGGCTGTAGAACAGCTATATCCTGATCTGAATCCCGATTGCACAGAGGGTAAAATGTTGTTAAAATCGAGGTGCTCTCGTAACTGAAGTTCTATTAGTTTTTCGGTTAACTTTGAGAGACCTGGGAGTATACTAATGGGTCTTAAGTCAGAATAAGTTACTACCTCAGTTTTTTTAGGAATGGGTGTCACTATAGCATTTTTCCAGCAGGATGGAAATTTGCCTTGCAGAAAAATACTGTTGATAATGTTTACCAGGAATTTTAGGATCCAAGGGCAACACAATTTAATTAGACTTATACTTATATTATCTGACCCCGGAGAAGTATTCTTAAGTTTCTTAAGAACTGTTAATACAGTATCATCAGTGACAAGGGCAAAGCTAAAGTCAGTTTGACAAATTTTATTTTGCTGATAGTAACTTACTGTGCTCAGAACATTATGATTTAATTCATTTGGAATACTGTCTATAAAATGATTATTAATTTGATTCGGATCTTGTAAATCGGAGGGAACCTGAGGTGCTGTATTATTATTTATATTTAAGGATTTTAGTTCTTTCCAAAGAGTTTTTGAATTATTGCTTTTTAAAATGGTATTGAAATAAGCTTTTTTTTCATTAGTTATCGCATGATTTGTATAATTTCTTAATTCTTTATAGTATGCCCAGTGCGCCGGAGATCCAGTTTGTCTAAACTTAGCTTTAGCCTTGTCTCTTAAAGACATCAGAAGTCGAACATTATCTGTAAGCCAAGGAGCTTTAGGTTTGGTTATTTTAACTGTTCTAAGTGGTAGATGTTTATCAAATAATGCAAGTAAATATTGGTTTAAAAGTTTTACCTTGATGTCAACATCATTTGTATTAAATATATTCCATAGTGGTAATTCTTGTAAATCATGATAAAACTCTTGCTCATTAAAATTTTTGAAGTCACGATAGGTGTAATAAAATGGTTCGATTTTTGGTTTTTTACTAGAAATTTTGCAATAGATAACCTCATGATCAGACAAATCGATACCACCCACACCAGATGAAATAACTAAATTAGGATTATTGCATAATATGATATCAATCAGTGAGGACGAATTATTAGAAACATGAGTTGGCTCATTAATTATTTGATGTACACTAACAGATTCTATCATTGAAGAAAAGTACGAGGAAGCAGGTGAATCCACCATTGATAAATTAATATTAATATCTCCCAAGCAATATAACTGTTCTGCTTGTTGCATAGATATAGATATTGAGTCTTCTAATTCATCAACAAAATTTTTAAAGTTTGTCTGAGGTGGCCTATAGAATACACCAATTACATAAGATATATTATTAAGACATGTAGAAATCCACAATTGTTCAATGTTATTAGATGTGTTCAAAACTTTATATTTGAATATATCACGTATATAAATTGCAACTCCTCCTCCTCTTGTCGGCCTATCAACACGTATTAAATTATAATTCTCAATTCTTAAAGATTTACTATCAACAGTATTATTAAGCCAAGTTTCTGACAGTGCAAATATATCATACTTGTTAGACAGAACAATATTCCTAAGTTCAGGAAATTTAGGAACCAATGAGCGAATGTTTAAATGAGCGATTTCTATACAATTTTGTTTCATTATTCTAAAATAAAATCTATTTAAACACTGCAGTAATATTGTTGGACAGTGTATAAAATATGTGTTACTTACGTTTCCCGATATAGAGATTATGAAGATAATATTTTTATTTAAAAAGACAGATATTAAAAATCGTAGAGTATTGATAGAAATGAAATACAAAAAAAAAATCAAGAAAAACTATAAACTAACATAGAAGTACAATAAAAGTACAATTATATTTTTTATTTCACAGAAAAATGTATTTATAATTATAACTGAACAAAAATTACAGTAGAAAAAAAATATATATAGATAAGTTGTTAAGGAACACATAAAAACAAAATAGTTCTTTATTAATTTCTTAACTTGATTCCTTGTTGATTTCTAGTTATACGCGGAGTAGTACTTGTGTTACCTTGCCCAGTAGGATCACTCTTAGATGATGTAATTTTTTTCTTTTTTGGTGGGGGAGCAGTATAAATAGGAGGACTATCTGCAGTATTATCATGAGCCACGGAAGCTTCGGGAATATTAGTACCAAACAAAACGTCGAAATCTTTTGTTGGTATCGGTGTAGATGGGGCACTGTTAGATTGGTTAAAACCACCACTACTTGAACGCACTTCCACTGTTTCAGTTTGGGTAACCTCAATTTCCATTCCTTTTAACTGATCCACAGTATATGCATCCCCATTCACAACAAGCTTATTGCCCTTGATTTTTGCGGATATTTTTTTTGCTTTGGCCAATTTTAAGTGATGCTGTAAAATCTTGTTGTCTTTTTGGTCCTCGTGGCAAAGATCATTTGCAATAAAAATATTTTTTCCTTTTAACTTATTAACATTTTGGAATACTAATTTTTTTTTCAAAAAAGACACTAACTCAATCTTAACAGGCGTACTTTTACCATTTTTTAAAATATAGATATTACTTATATCAGACTCTAATATCACAACTTGAAGGAGATCCGCAAACTTACTTAGAATAAATTGTAATAAGTTGACTTCATCGGTTACTGTAAAGCCAAAGATTATTATATTATTTTTTCGGCACTGTCTTTCCAACTGAATGCACCTGAGCTCTAATTTCTTGTTTTTACTTTCTAATTCTACAATTCGTTCGCTTTGTTTATCAAGTTTCTCAATAATTTTATTACTTTCAGCCTTTATATCTTTAGCAACTTCATCTTTAGTGCTTTTGCTCGCTTCGCTAATAGCCTCTAACAACCTTTTGAAAAGTTCATTATTTGACAACTGACTATCATCAGTTTGGTTACTATCCATACCCGCTAATAAATCACCACGGTAGGACTAGATGAGAATTATTAAAAACCTTTGCTATATCAACCTGATAAGACTGGAACTATTGATGTATACTTCTTATCACCTCTACCACAAGCGAAACTCGACCATTAGTTGACAGCAACGAATATTGTTAATAATGTTGTAAACTGTTTATTGTTAACTAAACGACTAACCTTTATAGTAACACTGCTCAAAAAATCCTTAGAAACCAACAGTACTAGGCACTTAATTTTTTATCGAATATTTTGCCACACAATTATGAATTTAAAATCTTAAACAGTGGATACACACACATATTTAGTTAAAAAATTTCAAGGTATCGCGGCCGAAAAAAAGTAATCGACTGATTTTCCCGTTGTAACTATGGTTCTATTCAGTGTCGCATCAATCTCAATATTTTTTTTATTAGTGTCAACGTCATTGTCATATTAAGCGAAAATAAATTTTTTATTACTTAATCATGCCTTATCATGTTTTGAGTAAAGAAGAAAAAGGCTATATCATAGCTAAACTTGGAGAAGGGTGGTCTTAACAATGCATAGCAAGTGAAATTAATTGCAGCAAAAGCACGATCAAAAACTAAACAAAAAGTAGATAGAAACTCATGATCTGAGCAGGGCAGTGGGTTCTGGAAAGAGTACTCTAGAAAACGACAATACCCTGGTTAACTATGTGAATTTAAACCCATTTTCTAATTCTATTGAAGCCAAAGAGCAAACCAACTTCCCAGCGTCTGTTAGGACAGCAAGAAAACGGTTGCGAGAGCAAGGTCTATTTAAATGTGCCAGTGCTAAAAAGCCCCTACTAACAGATGTTAATAAAGAGGCAAGAATGCAGTTTGAAAATACTTTAATTAATGAAAACGATCGTTACTGGGAGCGAGTGGTCTTTTCCGACAAGAAGATATTTCAGTACTGCTACATTGGTCAACTGCGTGTTTACCGTCCCAGGGGTCATAAGTTTGATGAAGAATATTTGCACAAAACAGATAATAGGAATGTCTTTTTGTTTAGTTTTTGAATCGTGCCTTTGCTGCAATTAATTTCACTTGCTATGCGTTGTTAAGAAAACCCTTCTCCAAGTTTGGTGATGATGTAGACTTTTTCTGCTTCTCTCAAAACCATACTAATTAATTGTTTTCTTATAATTAAAAAATATTAACAACTTATTTCTTATTAGTTTTTTTTTTTAATAAATACGACCCCACCAATGATTTCTTGTCAAAATAATTTAATTGACATAACTGATGTAAAAACTCCCCTTTACAAAGGAAAATTTTTCGAAAAAACATACTACTTGATAAAAAATCGATTACTTTTTTTCGGCCGCGATAGTACATTTTCTATAAAATTGAGTCACCAAAGCTGTTTTTCTGTTATTCATCATGAATAAAATCAACGAATCCCATTCCATCTTACCCAACTATATTCGCAATGTAATGAATAATGTTCTTCTTTCTCCCTTGCCTGATATTTTATGTTTTAAATAAACTGTATTTATTCTGTGAACTTCTGAAGGTTATCTAGTAAATTGCTAATGTCCAAAAATGGAGATTTGCTTTTCACATATACATTCCCTTTTTTTTTGTAGAACCGACTCTTTAATTCAAAAGACTATACGTAAGAACTTTAGGGACTGCACAGTACTAACAATAGCACACAGGTTAAACACAGTAATGGATTCCGACAAAGTCCTGGTTATGGATGCTGGTCAGGCAGTGGAATTCGCACATCCACACGAGCTTTTGCAAAATCCTGAAGGATTTTTCACTAAAATGGTGAAAGAGACCGGGAGCATTATGGAGACCTCTTTGCGAAAAGTAGCTCAGGAAGATTTTGAATCAAAATATCTGAAAGATAAAGACAAACATGTGTAGATAAATGTATTAGAAAGAATATTACCATAAGGAATGTGTGTGTGTGTGTGTTATAGAAAAATATTAATTTAATTACGTTTAAGTATAGTATACAGTGTGTATTACTTAATATTATTACTGCATATTGTTGTATTTATTCTTTTAATTTGTATTATTACGTACAAAGTCTCTTAATATAATTTAAAACAATTTGAGATTTCTTACACTTACAGTAGGAGAAGGTAATTTATTATACAGGGTGCCACAATACTTTGGGGCAGGACTGTAACAGGAGTATTTACATCAATAGACATCTAAAAACACGAAATGTAATTAAATCATTGAGTAAAAAATAATAAAGAGTTGCAACTGTCAAGGTTTCGAGATTTTAGTATTGTATTTCTTTGCCAATTACTTCATAATTGTCATCTATTTTTAGTGCTACGGGAAGGTATTTGTATTGTGGGTGTATAGCCCTTAAAATTGAAGACAATCATGAAGCTATTGGTGAAAAAATACAACACTAAAATCTCGAAACCTTGACAGTTGCGCCTCTTTATTATTTTTACTCAATGATTAAATTCAATTAAAAAAAAATTAATATACCTCGTGACGAGTCGCCACTGGTTTGCGCCGAAACTATTAATGCGTCACTAATATTAATAAAGATGTCAGTTACTATCATTTAATTAAATACAAATTGCACTAGACTATTTTAAAAATTAATTACACATTACCACTGCAGTGAGAAGATACCATGTTATCTTCCCTAAAATAGAGCAAATTACAGATTACATATATTTTTTTGTAAACTTCTGCCTACTTTGCTGTATTTTTCTTCACCTCAGAAGTCCATGTTTACAGTCCTGCCCCAAAGTGTATATAACTTCCCCGAGTATGATAAATTCTCGGATATTTCCATTTTTTCAAATTTCCAATCATAATTTGCTACTGTTGACACTATAAAATAAGTGTTCTTTTTTGGAAACCTGTTTACAATTTACATACAATTCACACAAAGTTACTATGGAATGATTTATATTTGTTGCAGTAGTGATACTACTCTCTGGTGTTAAAAATTATGGAAAATCATTATACGGTGTGTAAGTATGGAATAAATTCATTGTTTCTGAATTCGAAAATATTTTGAAAAAATCCTCGGAAAATTCGATTTGTGTTTTGAATTGCACTTCTTCCGCTTTGATTTTTTTAGCTATGACGTCATAGCTACCTCGATTTGACGGAATTTAATGGACCACTGTATATTTCTTAATTTTTAGAATCTCTATGGAAAGGTGATTTCAAAGTCCTATACTACTTAGGATCTTATAAGTCTGGAGTTACAGACATTTGAAAATATTATTTTTTGAAGTTTGCTCTATTGCCATATTTTACAATAAAACGCGCAATTAAAAATAAATATCGACCTGTTCGAGGATTTTCCAAAATATTTTCGTATTCAGAAATAATGAATTTATTCCATACTTTATGTACAAACTGTTTGTAAGAATTCAATTACCTGGACCACATCTCTTCATCCATTACGAAATATCTTCATGCTAAATAACATAATTAAAGGTATAAGATATAATCTTGAAATCGTACAAAAGTGGATCTTAAAAATAATTTATAGAAAGGAAATACCTTTCCATCTTTAAATTGGCTAAAGTCTCAAATATAAGACAATTATTTGCTCTTACTTTAACTGTTAAACAAAAGAAAAATAAATCTAAAGAAATAATACTTTACAAATATCCAACTAGATATAAGAATATGGCTGATGTCGCTGTCCGACATGTTAAACCTTTACCTAAAGATCATCCATCTTATTTTCTTGGCCCTAGAATTTACAATAAGTACTGCGTGAAATAAAAATGATTAATTCATTATTATTATTTAAGAAACATTTTTATGACAATAAATAAAATTCGGTATTAGGCATGTCGCTTAAATTTAATATATTTTCATTAACTAAATGCTAATAAGGGTTCTTTTAAATCTTTCGAAAAACTTTCCTATTTTAATAATTTTATCGGTTTCAGGATATTAATCCTTTGTTTACATATGCAAAAGTAGGCTGGTAAATAAGTCATAACTAAAGTTGTACAGTTATATTTATTGCTTGTACGGTAATATTACAATACAGATCTGTCAATAACTGTCAACAGATGAAATAATAAATAATGAAACTATAGGGCTATTTATTAATACAAACAGACAGAAAACTCCAAAGAAAAATAATTAAATACTGAAATCCAACTGAAATGTATTTTCAGGCAATCCAAGGTCCATTTTTATGTAGCCGTTGTGACATTAAAAATGTAAACATTTATGTAATATGAAATAAGATAACAAATAAAAACAAACAAAATATAACTATAACCATGGCGACAAATCAACCCATACAGACTTGACCAACTAATGAAATGAAAACGTTATTAATAAGAGAATATCAAAAGGTAATATCTATTAATAAATGTCTTTATTTTCTGAAACCGATAAACTATTGAACAAATCACGGATGTTATGAATCATAACTGCCTTAGATGTCTTAAAATCCTCGCTCTACGAGCTCGGATTTCAAACCGACATCTGCGGCAGTTATGATAGTCATAACATTCCTAGATGTTTTAATAGCTATACTTCCTACTTTTCTTCAGACAAAGTTTTGTTAGTTTTCTTTTAGACTTTGAAAGTTTTGAAAACTAAGCTACAGCCTCAGTAAAAACAGGTGATTGTAAATCTAAGAAAGATACGCTGCCCATAATGTTTTTAGGCAGATGCGGTGTACAATTTTCTTTGGTGCTTTTTCACCATCTTGCTATTCCGTTCCATTTTTATTCGCATGCACTGGTACTGTCTACATACACTAAACGTAGGAAAGGCATTATGTTCGAGATAAAGCATGTTAGAATGTCGAAGTTATTCAGTTGAAGCATTGATTAAGGAATGAACAAGATACGCGACTTCAATGGTAAAGTGCGAGGCCTTTTTTGGCAGCGAGATCTCGGCAAGTTGCGGGCATTCCTGTGATTTACGTAGTATGCTTTTGACAAACCTGTGTCGTGTCTGGTTTTATATCATTAATAATCTAGTGGTAATAAAAATTTAATGTTCAGATTAATTTTAGTTTAAAATTATTAACGTAGTATGTTCTCTCTGCGAGCTATTTCTCAACGATTGTTTGACTTTTAACCGTCACATAATTTTAAACTAAAATCAATCTGAACATTCAATTTTTGTTTTCACTAGATTATAAATTATATAAAACCAGACAAGACACAGGTTTGTCAAAAGCATACTACGTGAATCACAGGAATGCCCGCAACTTGCCGAGATCTCGCTGCCAAAAAAGACCTCGCACTTTACCATTGAAGTCGCGTATCTTATTCGTTGAAGCCTATGAAACGCGCCCTCTCCTAGAGATGTGTATTCAAGAGTTCTACCTTAAAATTAGTTATTACCTACCAATAATATACACAGGGTGATTCATAAAGAATGGGTAATATTTTACCTGCAGATTCTATAGCGAAAAATAATAATTTTTTGCTTAATAACTGGGGGTCAAATATTAATACTTACTGAGATACAGGGTGTTAAAGTTAGGTATGAAAATAATTCATTAATGTTGTTGTATTTCAGTTATTTTTTCACTCATAAACGTAAAAGTCGGTACAATTAGGTTTCTTGACGTAAGAAAATCGAATATGTTATCATTTTTTATGTATCGCATAGAGGGCGCTACGGAAGCTATCTTGGTTTAACAGAATACGTCATAACATTTTTGTATTTAGTTCATTTATAATCTCATTGCAAAATTTTGATTTACTCATTATTTTTAAACAAAAAAGAGATACTTGTTTTATCTTCATAAAATGCACCCCTATCGAGATATTTACATTTTAGAAAATCTTGCGCACCGATAGTTTTAAACAAACATCTTGATTAATTTATTAAAAGGTAAGTGCTAAAAATGTTTAACAAAGTGAAACATACTGACTATAAGATGTAAAAAATAAATAACGTTACTGAATTATTTTTATAACTTTAACACCCTGTATCTCAGTAAGCATTAATATTTGTCCCCCAGTTATTAAGCAAAAAATTATAATAATAATAATAATAATCTTTATTTCTCACTCACTTTATGTTACAAAAACAGATAAAGCCTTTAATAACACAAGTAACTGATAGAAAGCGTCAGTAAAAGCAAACACATGAGATATATATAAATAAATAAAAGATATGTATAATACAGTTATATCGACATTAACGTAGTTACAGACACACATACAAAAGTATAAAAACTAATACAAAATATTATAAAAAAAAGAAAAAATTGATAAAAAATGTTATGAAACCAATAACGTCATTACATAAAAAATTCCTCCATGGAGTAGCAATTTTTTCCTAATAATAATTTTTTTACGTTTCTCTTAAAAATGTTAATGTTCGCAGATTCTTTAATTGAATCTGGTAAATAATTGAAAAATTTACAGCCATTATACAGAGTGCCTTTTTGATAAAGAGCTGTGGTATGTTGATCTGGATTTAGGTTATTTCTAAATCTAGTCAAATGATTGTGGTTTACTTGGTTACGCTGAAAAAGATGTTTATGTTTATATACAAAACAACAGATTTCATAAATATACACATTATACACAGTTAAAATGTTTAATTTCCTAAAATAATCTCTGCAAGATTCCCTACCAGATAACCCTTCTAAGATTCTAATAGCATATTTTTGTAAAATAAAAACCCATTGGACAAGACTACTAGTGCAGTTAAGAATTCCGTATCTAATAGTTGAGTGGATATTTGCATACTATAAGGTAAGGAGAACATTCAAGCTGCAATGATATTTCAATGAACGAAGAGCTTAGCAATTTTGTCTCAACTTTTCACACAGTAAATTTATATGAACGCACCACTGTAAGTTCTGGTCAAAGGTAACTTCTAGTATTTTTGCTGACTCAATCAAATGAACGTTCAGATTATTTATTAATAGAATATTACCATTATTGTCATTATGATGTGAAAAACGCATTATTACTGTTTTTTCTTTATTCAAATTTAACAAATTTTTTTGTGACCAATGTATTAATTTTCCAAAAACTAATTGTAAAGTGTTTAGGCTTGATGTTACATCCTTCTCAATTATCAACATATCTGTGTCATCAGCATAACAGACAAGATGTGTGTTGGAAATTGTTTGAATACTTAATGCTAGGTCATTTGCAAAAATGAGATAAAGCAATGGTCCAAAAATTGATCCTTGTGGAACTCCTCTACTTAATACACAACAATTACTTTTAAACACTATTGATCTCAACTATTTGATAACGCTTAACTAAAAACGATTTTATGATATTTAAAGCATGTCCTCGAACACCATATCGACTAAGTTTTAATAAAAGAAGTTCATGACCTATACAATCAAAGGCGCGAGAAAAATCTACAAACAGCCCAAAGGGAGTCCTTTTTTTATCAGTGCCATGAATAATGTGCGTATAAAATTCAAAAAGAGCAGTATCTACATTCTTATTTTTTGTAAAGCCGTGTTGAGTGGACACTAATATTCCAATATTAATAAAGAATTGCGTTAGTTGCTCATTTAAAGAGTTAACTCTAATCTTTAAAAATCCTGAAAGTAAACTAATAGCCCTGTAGTTAGAAAGCACATTGACATCTCCTTTTTAATGTAGTAGTGGTAAGACCTTTCCTATTTTTAGTTCATCTGGAAATTCTCCCTTCTCAAAACATAAATTTATTAAAAACGTGAGAGGAATTTTAATGAAATGTTTGCATTTTTTAATTAAGTTATTCGAAATTTCGTCAAACCCACAGGCATTGGAAGGTTTTAGCTTATTAATGAGTGATATAACATCATATTCAGTTAATTCAATTAATAGTTTCCTCTATAGAATCTGCAGATAAAATATTACCCATTCCTTATGAATCACCCTGCAGAGAATAGGAAAAGCTACAACTTTTGTTTACACAATTATTCTCTATTATTAATTAAGTGATTTTATTAATCCTGACTGAGACCCGGCGAGATCGGACATTTGACGCAGAATTATTGAGTTATTGCGTAATTCCAACCAAGCCATCTTCAAAGCTGATCGCAAATTTGATCCCGCAAATGTAACCAGAAGCGGAGATATATCAATTACAATCAAAAGTACAATCATTGTTCAACTCTATCTTACCTACACTGCTCCTAATATTGTTATGGTGTATGGTGGTGACATCGTTTTATTTGTGCCAACAAATTTTGCGGTTCATATTTAGGAAACTTCTTGTCCCCACCAATTTTAATAAGTTTTCGAATGGCATAATAGCGAATATTAACTATAAATACCTGTATATTAGATTCAGTATTTAGCAAGTATGATGTTGATGTAACTGAGTTTGCTGACTAACTATTCGAGGATTTCCTCCATCTAAAAAAAATATATATATGTAACTCACCTCCTAGACAGGACTAAGCACACGTAATAGTAGATATGCTAGGTGCGTACGACGCCACTTTCAAGGCCACGCATTCTCGATGGACATGGGCCATCAGGAGAGCCCTTGGTTCTTGTAGCTACACTCTGGGGGGTCGTGCAGAGGTCATCCTTCGTCTTCAGATGACGTCTGCTGCTGCTGCTTTAGCGGGGGTGCTAGGGGGTGGTGGTGGTGGGGTTAACGCTTAAGAGCTCTTCGGAATGCAGCACCCCAGGTCTGATGCATTAGCTGGAGGATGGCGTTTCTTCAGACCTAACGCAAGAGGTGCAATGCACTAACGCATCCTGCATCCTGCACCCTGGTCCCTGGCCCTGGAACCTCTTGCGTTAGGTCTGAAGAACGCCGTCTCCAGAAGCTTTTTTTAGTTTCTAAGTTGGTACTCCTGAGCAAAGAGTATTGTATACGAAGAGAGCATAGGCGTACCAGCTTGAAAAGGGGGTATAATTATATTAATTTTGCTAGAGTACGCCTATGGTAGAAAAATTTATATATACCTACGTGCCTATAAGGTAAACAAACCCGACTTCTGGGAATTTTATTTATAAACATTTGCACGTGTTCACATGTAGGCTTCACAGCTTGTAAGGCAAATTGAACAGTTATTTAATTATTTTTTATTCAATCTCAATGAGTAAGACAGAGATGGATAGATATGTTTCAAGGTTAAGTATTTTAGATGCTTGGTTATAAACAAAGTTCTTTATGACATTTTTTAAATAAAAAACAGATATTGTTACAAGATATTTATTCACATATAAAATACATTTTTATTAAATATATTAAATTGCTCCTTCGTAATCGGGAAGTAGATTGAGAAGTTCATCACTTACAAGTCCAGACAGGTGTTCTTTTAATAAATCATGCAGCTCCAATTGGTTCATTGTAGCACAAAATTTATCCAATGTAATATAGCCCCAGATATAAAAATCACAATATTTTATACCCATTTTATTGCGCCAGGTAGTGCGATCTTCTTTTTCAAGGTGGTGGTTAAAATATAGTTTCAGATTACACATCAAAATAAAACGGAGTGAACCAATTGCTTCTGCAATAGGATCTGGAGAGCTTTCTTTTTCTATTAAGTCAACCTCATCGTCACCAATATATTTATTATAGAGCACCTCATCAGTTATAAACTTGGAAACTGATTGTTTTAATTGTTCATGAAGACCGCATTTTACCATCGATTCACAAAAGTTATTCAGCGTAATATTATCACCGATATAAAGTTCACAATAATATATGCCCAGGCTATATTTTTCTTTATGACATCCTTCACTTAGACTACATCTTAATGAAGTAAGCAGCAAATCGACAGCTTCTTTTAGCGATGCAGGTGCTGATGAGTCACACATGATGTTTTTTACGTATTTCTTAATTTAGCATAAATAGACACTTTCTGCGCTGAACAATTCTAATTATGCACTTGAGCAGTAAAATTGACGAGCAAACTGCTAGGTAGTAAAGCAAGACTTCAACTGAGACGTCTGAAGGCGACGGTGGAGGGCTTGAATATACCGAAGGTTCAGGTGGGGGTGAAGGGGGGAAAAGTGAGATCCAGTTAAATTCTTCTTCTTCGATGATGTCATCTTTAAATTTTATTTTTATCTTAAAACCAGCCGTATTATTAGATATAAACGAGGAATAAGTAGCCAATTTATTACCGTTAATACGACTAGGAGTCATTTTTATCCACTGTGAAGGACATGAATCATTTTGTGGATTATCGAAGCACACAAAAGCGTCCGTAGAATTATATGGTCTATGTACGTAGAGTATATTTTGGAATATCGCATGTAGCAGAATAAATTGCGAACTATACATCATGACGTTCACATAAACACTAATGATTTAACCTCAAATAATGTTTATTTATAATGGTAATAGTTAATGAAATTTAAGGATTATTTTATACGAACTGTAGCATGCAAACGTATTCCACAGGTTACACATGTTTTCTGAGAAAAACTACAGTCTGCACATATTGCAATATGTCCACACGGTATGAATATCATATCGCGATCATTTTTATAGCAAACTTTACACTTTTTACGAATCTCACAAACTTTACAAAGACTGTTTATAGAATTGGCGATATGGCCGCAAGATAAAAATACTGGAGACTGCATTTTTTAGAGAGCAATTCTTCGTGCTGCAGTAGCATGTAATTGTTTACCGCATCGTCTTCTATCGCCGAATACACCACTGTTAGTGATAACACTTAATTTTTGAAACTGCGAAAACATACGCTGTTTCTCCTGATAAAACTCAATCATTTCTTTTAACTTTTGTAATTTATGTAAATGATTTTCTAACAAGCAGTTAAAGGATGACATCTTGCTCATATTACGTTCAACTAGATACTAAAAGTACATAATGCTTGCATATAGGATAATATCAAAGAGGTGATGGTGGAGAGGGAGTGGGGAGGGTAAAGAAATTAAAAATCATTAATAAAATACACATTTATTTAGGTAAACTAGAATATAACCAATAATAAAGAGTGAAGACATTTCTTAAGCTACATACAATTTTTTTATTATTAATAGTAAAATGATTTAAACAATACGGTAAATCTTTATCGAACTTTGGAACCTCGACATCAACACTAAGCTGTTCGACATTAATGATAGATGGCACCGCTGCCGAAGTTTGCGTCAAAGCATGTAATCTTTTTTCCAGAAATTCCTTTTTCTGATGACCTTTTATGTACACAAGGTTAGTAGCGCCATTAAGTAGATGATTACGTAATATTTCATTTAGGTCATTATCGTCGACGTAACCACTGCTGTACCTCAACCCATGATGATGTAATTCCAAGTAATTTATTTGTTTCTTCAAATCATAACTTAACGAATCGTACGGTAAGAGAGGTTTAAGTAAATAATGAGCATGTTGATCTCCACTAATAAACGAGATTTCCTTAGGATAGAAATCGGGTAGGTTAAAACCTTGAATATCTACGACCATCAATTTCATGTTTACTCTTCGACAGTTCTTCACATACTAAGTTATCCCTTCTATCTCTCTCTCTTTTACATAATGGTTCTTATGACTCCACTGAGAGGCAAATACTCCAAAATGCGGTCGTGTACGAGAATGCAGTAGGCCTTGGTATTTGGGGGGAAGGGGGTCAAACTTTCAATTTCAATTTTTATGTCTACAATCGATGGTTTAATAGGAGCTCTTCTCTTCGAGCAGTCTATAACGAATAGCGTGTGATTCTTAAAAGCATCAAAATCTAGCATAGGTTTATTATTTAAAGCAAACGACTTGCTAAAGTCGGTATACATATGATAGGCCTCAGAGTATTTTTTAGCCTTAAAGTTTAACCTCATATCTTCATAAGGATAACGATCATTGTTTAACAATAATTTTACATTAAATATATCAATATTATCGAATTGCGTGCAGTCTTTCGTCTTGGAATCTTTCTTATTGCTTTGAAGAGCAAGGATGGCAGCTTGAGGACTTTGAGTGCCATTTTTAAGAACTGAAATTTTTTTTGTAGCACCTGCCACCAGGGTGGGTATCTCATGAATTTCAAACTGTCTAAATGCTAGTAGGATTGGCGTATCAGCATTAACTTGAGCTAGAAAATTCATTTTTGGGATATCATTCAAATGGACATGTTTCACTTTTAATTCAATATTAGTGATGGTTAGTTCGCCATCTGTATCCTCTTTTGACGCTTTAAAACAATTATTATCGCTACGAGCTCGTATCAAACGTAGAACCTGTTTACCGAAAACGTATTTCTTATAATCGTAAAAGAATCCCAGTAAATGTTTCAAGGGTATTCTTAAGAAAAAGGTGGAATTTGTAGCGTCATATGTAATTAGGCTGCCAGCAGGATAATTCCAACCTGCGATGCTATGAGAAATATCATCTTTTTCATAACATATATAACTTTTTATTGTGCTCACAATTCCAGGGTCGCGTACTTTATCTATTTCCGAGCCATTTAATTCATAACTTACGGAATCAAATAAAAAGGCGCCAGCGTTATTGGTGAATTCAATGGTGCCCGTACCAGCGGCATTTTTCTTTAAAGTTCCCTCGATTGATAGCGCCCCCTCACTTATATCAATCAAAGCATCATGCTGATAAATAGCAATTTCGATTTCATCATTATTCTCATAGGCTTTAACGAATGGATGGTACGTTCGAACTTCAACTCGTTCAATTGAATCATCGAAGTGAGGGTCTTGAAATAGCTGTAGCTCTTCTAACATGATAGCCCAAAGACGATAAATATAAATAATTTGAATACGTTAACTTGGCAGGTCCTGATGATGATCGTGGTGGTGGTGGTGGTGATGACCTTGCACTTGTACGATTAGATGCAGAATGAGGATGATGTAAGCTTCCTCCGTATATATTAGGTTTACTATGGTTAAATATTAATCGCATGTTTTTTAAGTTCTAACCTCACACTCAGCTCCTCACCTCGAAGATTAACAAGCTCAGAATCTTGATCTAGCAGTCTCAAAGTGATATTCCGTATCTCTCGAATGCTAGGGTTTACAGGTAGATAAGTTAAATTTCCAGGTACAATGTTTATAGCGTATCCAGGATCAACATTCAAACCGCATTCAAAAATCGTATGCGTAGGAGTATTATTGGAATATGCTCCTACAGTAATGTTACAATCCACTTGAATCGTTATAACTCTGACTATTTTAACAGGTAAATCAGACTCATATAATATATCTGGCTTTAATGTTCTGCTAGCACTGTAACCCAATAGGGTGGCCAAGCTATCCTTGTGATTAAAGTTAATTTCGTGTTTACTTTTAATTTCACACTTGAGCGTATTATTGTTAGGTTTCAGAGATAAGTATTCGTCAGCCTGCTGCTGTGATGTTACGCCGCTGCCGGCTAGTAATCTCTTTTGCAGATAGGATTCAATGTCAGTTATTTCATAAGATCCTGTAGGTATAGTTATGACGTTTTCTTTGAAGCTTCTATCACCCAGCTCCCAATAATAAAACTTGTTATTCACACCGTCCTCGATGTTAGGTATGGTATTATAGGTGTCCAGACCAATTAACGCTATTGAATAATTGTATCGCGGATCTAGTTCTATAGGATTAGTAAAAGTCACGGAGAGAACAGATTCGCAATCACTTAACTTGAAGGTGTTCGATGACATACTGATTACATATCACGTGTGTTTATTATTTTTATAGAGAAATTGTAAACATAAATGACCACAATTTACAGAGTTATATGTTTGATATGCGGTAGGATTATATTTAATTTTAAATTTCGCGCCAAAGTATCGAACTAATTCTATTGGCGGTTTCAGAGATCCAAAGCTATCAAAATATACTACGGAATTGCCTGTTTTCTTATATGCTACCCAATGAGTTCCAGGTCCCTTTATGCTGTCCAAGTTAATGATGGCGCTCTCGTTTCCTTTAGGTGATGGCGGACGTGAAGGTAAAGAGTCTCGCATATAGACACCTCTGAAATGGGGGATTTTTAACTTTTTAGCATACTTTAAGATGTCTAGGTCAGAGAGTGCTCTATTGGGTAGCTTCAATGATAGTTTTTTTTCAAGTATAATCCGTATCATTTCTTATATGGTTTCATGTATAGCCCGGAACCTTTTTTACCCAAAGCTACATCCTCCACGGCTCTATTGTGGCGGTGAGCTTCTTCCAAAGTTTTCCTCGCATTCTTAGCGTCTATAACAGTTTTAGCGATAGCCGCAGCGCCACCCGACAGAGCTCCAAGAGCTGAGAGACCTGCAAAGATCGGTATCAGAGGTAAAAAGCCTCCGGTCTTTGGCAGCGGTAGAATCCGGGGGACA
The DNA here is from genome assembly GCA_963680705.1 of Rhagium mordax. Taxonomy (NCBI): domain Eukaryota; kingdom Metazoa; phylum Arthropoda; class Insecta; order Coleoptera; family Cerambycidae; genus Rhagium; species Rhagium mordax. The sequence continues at coordinate 20,603,629 of OY796660.1, forward strand.
TTGATTTTCTTCCTTCCACCTGCTTTCTTGATGGCAATTCGCGCCGTTTTAACACTCATAGCCATATCCTTTTTCACATCATGACTTGCATGCTTTTTCAGCGCTTTAGCAATGTTCGATATGATGGCTTTGCGGAAGGGAATTTTCTTTTTTCTCTTATTATTACAGCCTCCTGCAGCACCCATACCTAACTTACGTTTAACCTTCATAGCGTTAGTGACAGCCCAAGCTGCTGCTTTTTCGCCTAATTTGGCGTCTTTAGATTTAACGCGTTCCCAAGCCCTCTGTTCTAGTAAGTAATCAGCTTTATGTCTGTCTTCCAAGTTTGCGTTTTCACTATAAGCAATATCGTGTTCGCGGCACGCTTGATCTAAAATGTTAACACCTGGATCCCCTCGAGCTAAACGTTTACGTAACTTTGTACCTGGGCCGCAGTACTGATAACCAGGTAAATGCAGTTCGAAAGGTAGCTTATTGATAAGAGTGTTAACTACACCTCTGCCTGTTACACGACGATGTTTCCTCGACGTCATCTAAACTAGAACTGATGATGTACGAGATCGAAACTTCTATATATATAGGAATGTACAGAGTGAAAAGTATAGAGTTCATGATGCGCATTCAAAGACAAAAGACGTCTCTCCCTGTAGAGAATTTAGATTTATTAACTTCGGATGGTTCTGTAGAAGAATGTGATAAACATGGAGAGTTATTTCCTAACGCTTTAAGAACGATTGTATGCGGACCTAGCGGAGCGGGGAAGACAAATATTCTACTAAGTCTATTATTCGACTCTAACGGTCTGTGGTTCGAGAATGTATACGTGTACTCCAAGTCTCTGTATCAACCTAAATATAAATTATTGGAAGATGTGCTGAAGAAGGTAAAAGGCGTAGGCTACTTTCCATACACCTCTAACGAAAATATCATCGATCCATCCGAAGCTAAAACGAATTCCATATTTATATTTGATGACGTAGCATGCGACAAGCAGGATAAGATACGTGCTTTTTTCTCAATGGGGAGACATAAGCTTGTAGATTGTTTCTATCTCTGTCAGACATATACCCATATACCGAAACATCTCATTCGAGATAACTGTAACTGTCTAATATTATTTAAACAGGATAAAATGAATTTACGTCACGCGTTTGATGATCACGTAACACCTGATATGAGCTTTGAACAATTTGAACATTTATGCAGAGAATGTTGGAACGATAAATTCGGAGTGCTGGTTATCGTAAAAGATTTCGAATTACATAAAGGACGTTATAGAAAAGGCTTTGATCAGTATATAAGTATATGAGATTTCAATAACATCAAGTATTATAAGATAGACGCTCAGACTGTACAGACCTGTTTTGAAAAACAGGTTATCTGTTGTGAAAAACCCTGTATCTGTTTATTACCTGTTTTAAAATACCTGTTACCTGTTTAACATACCAGTTTACCTGTTTAACAATGAAGGGTAATAAAAAATTTACTCTCGCGGAATATAAACCACCTAGGGAGAAGGTGTATAGCTTTGACCGAGATTTCGCACTTAAAAGGAGGATAAAAAAAGCTTCAGATTCCACTCGAAGAAAGTACTTGGCTTTAAAATTAGGTCGAGCTGAACAAGACGAAACAATTAGACGTTTATTGAAACCGGTCATTGATCCAATACGAGAACTCGGTGCGGTTAAGAATTTCCCCTGGCAGCAGCAGCAGCAGCATACTCTAAAAGTAGAGAATGTCATTAAATCTGATATAAAGAAAAAAATAAAAGTGAAAGAAGAAGTGGAAGAAGAAGAAGAAGAAGAAGAAGATGATGATGATGAAATGTTTGAAGATTCAAGTAGTACGATTGACCCTGATGCTGCCGCCACCGTCACCGCTGAACAGTATCCTACGTTAGCTAAGCAATATTTAACAGGTCTCTATGATAAAAGTAGTAAGGATTACGATGAAACCTATGGCGTGAGATTTAATACCGAAATGAATAAATTATACATCGGATCTATGGAACTAAATATCGGTTCTAATGCCGGCTTGAGTATTGGCAATAAAATGTTTACCGGAAGACAAGGCTTATATGAACTGCTATTTATGAAGAAGCCTCAAGGTTACAGCGAACAGGACTTGGCTGATTACAAGGAAATTCTAGAAACCTCTAACGCACATAAACGAAATTATGATCCTGCAAGTCAATTAAATGGCACTCGATCTCATAAATATACTAAAGTGATAAAACCATTATTTAAAAACAATAGTGGTGCTGGTGATGGCACTCCTAAAATAAAACATACTCAACCTCATAGCAGCGGACAGGGTATGAATATGGTTTACAATGAAAAACCGATAGAATACCTCTTCTGGGATGATATCAATGAATTAGTTGACAGGTTAAGACTTTTAAATGCCTCCAAAGCTGCAGGAAATACGGATTCACATGATAACGAAATCTTAGCCATTTTGAGTGAACTGAAAGAAGCGGGAATAATATATTAGTGTGTTACAGCTCCCTACACCCATCATATTCGCAATGAGTCTCGATAAGTTCGGTCGTTCAGCCCGAGGTGGCAGCGTTAGCAAGAACATCAGTCTATTACCGCAAGGTCGAGGTTTTAATTTCACCAAAGATGGAAACATTGATGTGGAAAAATTGAAATTGTGTAATGTTCAACCGCCCACTGAAGATGGCGATGCTGTCAATAAAAAGTACGTGGACGATAATATGACCGCTATTGCTACGACTCTAGCGACGAACTTTAACAATTACCAAAAGGACGCGTCTACTCGTTTAGATAAACAGAGAGGCTCCATACAAGACCTCCGAAAATCTATAAAAAAATTAAATGACGAAGTAATTGTTCTATTGCAAGCGAATCTCACCTCTCTGTCTAACACAGTGAAAAATATCGAGATGAAAGTTAATAAAATTAAAGCAGGCAAAAGAGTATAAATTATAAAATTTCGACTTATATGTTCATTTAATTTGATACCGTGCTATTTCCATCATCATCTTAGCTGTACGATGTCGCATTCTAAAGAAAAAATTCAATTGGTTAATGAGCTGCATAAACCTGCTCGTAGAAATATTAAGCGGCGCAGGCGCATAGTAATAAAAGGAATAGATGACTTATGGCAGGCAGATTTAGCTGAGATGGGAAACTACTCCAAGGATAACAATAATTTTAGATACATTCTAGTGGTGATAGATTGTTTTTCTAAATTCGTATGGGCTAAAGCGATAAAAAATAAGAGCGGACCTGAAGTCACCCAGGCTATGGAGAACGTCTTCAAGGGGAGCAAGAGATCTTGTAATAATTTAAATACAGATCAGGGTACGGAATTTTATAATGTTCACTTTCAACGCTTGATGAAGCAATTTAAGGTTAACCACTACAGTACATTTACTGTTAAGAAAGCCGCCATAGTTGAACGTGTTATTAGAACGTTAAAGGAGCGTTTATACAAGTATTTCAGTTTAAACGGTTCATACCGATGGCTGGAGGTGCTTCCGGACATTGTTAAAGAGTATAATAACCGAAAACATAGGACCACCCAGGTAAAACCGGTAGATGTTAACGCTAAGAATGAAAAACAAATTTTACTCTCGGCTTACAATCACATAAAGATAGCAGCATCACGACGCTACAAGGCGGGCGATATAGTGCGAGTTAGTAAGAGTAAGCATGTGTTTAGCAAAGGATACACGCCAAACTGGAGTACAGAGTTATTTAAAATATCCGAGGTTCGAATCACCAATCCTACCACCTATTTACTTGAAGATATGCAGGGTAGACCAATTAGAGGAGGATTCTACGAAGAGGAGCTACAAAAAACGAAAATACTCGATGTGTACCTCGTGGAAAAGTTGTTACGTAAGCGCGGTAATAAGTCTTACGTGAAATGGCTAGGCTTTGATTCTGCGCACAACAGTTGGATTGATTCAGATAACATTCTTTAACCTGCACGTGTGTTCATCGATTTGCATGCGCTCTTATGAGAAAATGTGTTATACCCGGCATGAAATACGTAAAATTACATTATATCTTATGAGAGAATAGCACACATTTATGAAACTTGGAGGCCTTTTTAAAAATAAAATTAGTACCCTCCCTCCCTCCCTCTATCTAATTACATAAACAAGATAGATTATACCTTATACAGCTTAGTTGTCTGTTAGTCTTTGAGTGTGATAGAATCAATAATAATAATGAAATCACCTGGTGCTAGTGCATCATTTTCCTCTGATGAAGATTCCGGTTATTGGAGTGAAATTGATCGCGTTAATGACATTTATCATGAGGCTATAATCGCTGAAGAACGATATATTTGTGAAAATGTATTTTACATTAAAGATTCTAATTATAAAATAATTACTGGACTTTCTCCTGCAAGAGGTTATGTTCCTGCTGTAAGAATATTGCTGAACGTGTCACATCCTGTATTCACGAAACCAGATAATATTTCATTCATAAGAGAAGATTGGGATGATTTTATTACTTACCTTCAGCAATTTACCTCAGATTATTTTAATAGTGAGATTACAGAAGCTGAAGAAGAAGAAGAAGAAGAAGAACTGGAGGAAGAAATTCATTTCTCTGAATATGCACTAATAAAGGCTCCTTTTATCGGAAACAAGATGCTAAAATTGTCTGCCGCTGGAGTTTCAAGTTTATTTTATTTTTCAAGAAACACTGTATACGAGATTATAAATATTAGCAAACTTGTATCATCACACATGGATTTACTGCATAGTTTAAGTTTTACTGAATTCTATGATAACTTTTTAAATGTCACAAATAACATATTAAGCGAATCGCAATACGAGTTATCTCCTAATAATGTACTATTTAAATTAAGTGAAATATATCCTTGTAACATTCACACATACTGTATACGTGAATGCTTAACTTATAATTTAGATAAAATACTGAATGATTTAGATAGAAAAATGTTTTTATTAAAAGCTTGAATAAAGAAAATATTAATTAAACCTTTATGTGTGTGTTTTTTATTTCTAGGTTAGGTATATGGAATAAAAATATGATGTTTTAAATAATATATATTGAACTAAAAACAGAGTATATATGATAAATACAATAAAAAATAATAATATATGGGTAAATACAATATACAATAATAATAATATGCGATTAAATATAATAATAATAATAAAATTAATTCAATTTTTACAATAAAATATAATAGACAGAGAGATTTTTTTTTAGTGGGCATCATCATCATCCATGATTGAATAGTGACCCCAAGGCAAAGTGTCATATGAGTTAGGTAGAGTGTAACGTTTATCATCGAATGGATTAAGAGCTATTTTAGTCTGCTCAACGCTGTACACATTATGTAATTTTGATTGTATACAGCGTTGTGTTTTGTGGAGTAAACATTCATCTTCCCGGTGCTGTTTATTTGAGGCTTTCTCAAGGCAATTAAAATAATCCTCGTAAGTGATTTTATTTCTCACCACATTAGTTTTTACGCCTTTAGCCTTCTTCACAACTTTACCTTGCGCAAGCTTATACGTGTACTGCTTCGATCGCAAACCAACAAAGTGAGTCATCAGTACTCCGTTATTTTCATCTTTCATTAGGCCGGGAATTTTTTTATTCATTTGAGGTATATTCCAGCGATTATCTGAAGGATAGTCACTGGTGTCAAATCTATGAATGTCTTTCTTGATGACCTCTTCATACGCGTCATTACACTGTACTTCATATGTTAGACTGTCAGTATCGGTATATAAAAGTTTACAATTGTCTACGGGGAATTTTTCCAGCATGTAATCATAATGAAATTCGTAAACACATGTTTTAGAAATATCTAATATAGCCATTCCTATATACAAGGGTTTATCGAATATAATGCGAGATTTTTTCATTTCTATAGCCATAAGTGTTTCGCTGAAAATGGATCTATTTTGAAAATTTGGACTTGCTATTAAATTTTTAGCCCCGTAACGCCCCTCCCATTTTTTTATTAATTTAACGATTCTATGCTTACGAACATTCTGCATCGTCTTGCCGAATGTACTGTTATTCATTAATTTATAATTATTTTTTTCAAAATTAGACTCTGCTAGAGTCCTCAATCTAGTGTTTAATTCTATGTAAGGTTTAAGCCAGGCAGACTGTTTAAATTTCAGCACTTTATGGATACGAACTAAGCGTAATCCGTGCTGCAAGACCTGTTTTAAACTTCTATAATGTAAAACATAATTTTGCTTAGGGTACAGAGTGGTCATTAATTTTTCAAATTTAGAATTTGGAGGAGCTCGATGCTCAGCGCAAAAAGGTAAATCTTTATGAAGATCGTGAAGATTTTCGGGGTACTCAAGATCAACGTCAAGAATGTACCCAATTTCGGCATCATCAGGTACTGAGGTGACGTCAATATTGGTATCATCTACCCATTGAAACCCTTCATATGGAAGAGGTTGATTCATGGCCCATCCGTAAAGGTTATTTACATCAAAATAAAGCAAGTATGTCGAGGGTTTGGTGCTATCATAGCTGTCTAAATGTTTATTATTAGCCTCGGCATGTCTATTGCTACATTGACTGATGCCCCCTCGGATGCCGCGTTCAATGAACATTAACATATCCACGTCTTGGATGGTTTCTAGTTTACACCCTGTATATTTAAGCATACAATCCCAAGTGTAACCTGGAATGGTGTAATAGTGAGCGGGGTCTAGGCCGTACGTCTTGTGACAAGTACAGCGAAAAGTCTCAAACACACAAGTTAATAGCATGATGTCTGTTTTCATGTACAGATCGCTGTAATCACCTAAATTTTGACAGTTAAATTTATCCCAAACTGTTTGCGCGTGTTGATAATCATTTTCGTTAATGTCTGAGTCATTTAATTTATTGTAAAAATTTGTCTTGTCTGGTAATTGTGGTTCGTCAAGTCGTTCTAAACTGTTTATGTAATCGTAGGGAAATATTCCCTTCTTTTTTAATAATTTTAATTTTTCGTCATTTAAATTCGGAAATTCTCGTTTTAAATTACTGAAATTAGCTTCCTTTAACGTGGAAGCAAGCTCCTCTAATGAACAGCCCATGAATCTGAATGAGTCTATAAATCGGAATTTTAAATTAGTTTCTTCATCGTAAACGGTGAAACTAATGTATTTTTCCTTATTTTCAGGTAATAATGTAATTTGATATCTCTCGGCAAGCTCTCTAATTGCAAAATGAGCGTCATACCCTCCCAAATTATGGAATACCACAGGAATTACGAAGGCATTTTTATAATTTAAATTACATCTATTGTGCGCAAACCCCCTGAAATTTCCAGTAAGATGGCAATGATCGCGAACAATTTTATCTTTTTCGTTGAAGTCATCCTCACATATATGACACGTTTTACTGGCATCCCGTAAACTAACTATAGTATTCAGGGGTTCCACATGTTTCAATTTTGAAAAGACAAATTTTGCAATATTACTTAATTGATCCGCGAACCAAGACATGCAGTCCAAACTCCGTTCACTTTTATAATATGACCACTCATCATTATAATTACATTTAAAATAATATCCTGCACTGTATGCAGTATGCTTCTGATATCGGTTTGTTTTACAATGACTACTATCTTCATTGAGGGGCTCTAGCAGAGATTCAAAGTCCGCGTACATTATAAAAGGTACATCTTCCTTGTAAACGAAATTTTTAAACTTAACAAAAGGCTCACGCGAAAACTCTACTTTACAATCGTTAAATTTTTCGCACACGATGGAATGTTCTTTTAATTTATCATCCGAACTAAAATAATTCAAGCATCTATCGCAGAAAAATTTTTTTTGATGTTTTGTAGACAGTTGACCACTTAACAGTCTAGATAAATCTTTAATTAAAACATAATGATATTTGATTTCCTCTGGTTCATCATCTTCTGGAATAGTCTCGAATTCTTTTAGTTTAGGATGATATTTATCTTGCACAATTAATAAATTTGCATGTTGAACTTGTTTATTTTTCGTTAAACGTATGGGAACTACTGAAAAATTCGCCCTATAATCCATTTCCAGCGCAAACACATTAACCGAAATGTTATTTTGTTTTTCAAATTTAGCTATTTGAGGTATAGTCATGGGGAACTGAATGTCTTTTAAATTTAACACTTCGGCGTATTGAGGGTATGAAGTGATTCTATCAGGATGGTTTTTCATATCTACAGGATATAAAGCGCTGACGATGCTCCAAGCGAAGCACGCTTCATCATACATATTTTTTACGTTAATACACGCCTGCTTTTTTAAAATTTGTCCCGGTAATCTAATGTAAGATGAAACGCCATTCCCCACCTCATATTTAAATTAACTTCTAAACATAATATACGCGATAAGGCCCACCCCGATCCTGATTCTGAGAATTCTGAAATAGCGTGAGAAATATCGGCTTTTATGTTGCGGTCAAACCATTCAGATAAATTTGTGGAAATATCCACCTGTTTGTTTTTCGTACTGAAATATTTCCTCGCTGTTATTACGATTTCTCCTGACTTTCTGATAAATTCGGCACAAAAGCAAGCGTTAATTTTCAGCATTGGTAATTTCTTTAAAGCATTTTTAACTCTAGCGCTGAACATATGTGAAGCATCATTAAAAAATTCCTCGATATGTTTATGAGTTAAATTAATTATCACCCCGGTACGAACGCGACTTTTAAAAGCCGTAGTTAAATCCTCCCACTTTACGCGGTTCCCTCGTATATGAGTTTTCACGACATTTCCAGCACCCACACTATAATTTCGAATGATATGTTTAAATCTTTTTAAATGACCTAAATTGGTTTGCAATTTTCGCAGTACACCTACAGGTAAAGCCGCACTGTTAATAGCCTTATTGAACAGTCTAATGTGACAATTTATTTGTCTTACCCAAATGAGACGTTGCGTTGGAGTGCATCCTTCTTCTAAGAGAGTCTCCACTTCTTGAAATTTAGACGTAATTTGGGTGCTAAGGACTGCTATTTCACTTGAGTTGATCGCCATGCTGGTGTACGTTTTGTCTGCACGAAAGACGTCTGTTAAATGAAGTAGGATTTGCTGCTCCGTCTATTATATTTTATAAAAAAATTTTCACCACTAAAAAGATAAAAAACTTATTAATTTTAAAATATTAAATTAAAAAATGATTTTTACTTACATTTTATTCAGATTCTAAGAATCTAAATCTGGATCCTAATGCGGGGTTTCCTTCCTCAATTAGGCCTTCGAATATTAGACTGTATTTCCCGTCAATAAATTCTTCCAGATTGTCTTTCATTACGGCTACCATACGTTTGGGTAAAAATAAATTTTTATCATGTAATTCCAATAATACACTATCACCGTATTTGGTTTTGATAATTTGTGCTCGATATATCGGGTGAGCCACATTAATTGGTAATTCGTAAATTTTAACGAATTCTTTGATCTCTAAAAGGGATATTTGATTCAATTGAGCTAAGTCCATTTTTCTAAAAAATATCACAAATTACTAAGTCATACTTTAAAGAAATAATAAAAAAATAACTTACATTTTTTATCTGCTGGAGCACAGCACGTTTGAATATTATTTAAAATTGGCAAAGCACACCAATGTAGATTTATAAAAACGTATTTTTTTAAATGTCTGTAAAATTAACTTCAGTCAGTTAATATTAATAAACACACAAAAGCACGTGATGAGATAACTGGTACGTAGTTATATGACGAATTACGCTTGCGGTGACACGTTCGGCTTATTTATATTATCTGTGACGTCATCTTTATTACGTATACCCATCATACGAGGGGCTTTGTTCTACAATTGCAGCTGCGGGGCTTACGTCACGCTTTTTTCTAAGAAAAATACGTGCTAATTACTTATTTCCCATGGGTCGGCATTTAAAGCATAAAGGCGCTGATTTGTTTAATATTGACATGCATTAAGATTAATGACTTAAATTGTTTATATTAACCTAAATTTGAATTACACTCGGACTAAAATTCCCGGAATATCGCCTACTGCTGTTTTTGCTAAATGCGCATTTAAAATTTTTTCTCATGGTTCGGTTGGCCCTGAATTAAATCATTTATTTGTCACGTGTTTCGTATTTTGTTTTGCGTCTCTGAGATATTGCGATTTCGTTCTAGAAACTTTTTATTTAGCTTATTCGGCATAAATGTCCCCTCCTCACACACCGTTTCTTTACCGGTTTTCTAATCGTAGTTCATTCAGTTTTGTTTCATCATTGTTACTGTATGTGCGCACGTACCTAAGTTTAAAATGTGTAGCGAAGAGTTTTATCGTCTAAGTTCTCTTATTAATAGATATACTCCACCTAGGAACCTGGAGGAATATCTATTTGAAAAGTAAGTTGATATTTGTTCTTTTTTACATTTCTGTACTTACAATATATTTTTTTTATCGTGTTTAGCGAATTGAGCTTAAATGATGTTGTCGATTTACCACCAAGTCCATCGACTTCGTCTACGTCCGATTTCTTCAGCATGTCACCATCAGAAGTTGAGCTTGATTGGTCTAGCTTGCCAGATTTAAGAATGCCGTAAGTAAAAATAATAACGTTAATTTTTCCCGCTGCTTTTTTTCTCTAAGTAATAATATATACTTATATTTTTTCTTATTGTTACAGTGATACAAATGTCTACCCCCATCGATTTCCGTCGCCAAATTTATTTCGTACATCAGAAGACGCTCATTTCTCGTCTACCAGTGTACCAGATTTAAGAATGACGTAAGTTTAAAATAATAGCGTTAATTTTTTATGCTTCTTTTTTCTCTCTCTCTAAGTAATACTATATACTTATATTTATTTCATATTGTTACAGCGATACAAATATCTACTCCCCCAGCCAGTCACCAGATTTATTCTGCATGTCTGAAGATACTGCTTTAAGAATAACGTAAGTTTTTTTTTAGCGTTCATTTTTCCTGCTTTTTTTTCTCCGCTAAGTAATAATATATACTTATATGTATTTCTTATTGTTGCAGAGATTTCGAACCACGACCTCCGAAGCTGATTCCGCTAAGTTCGTTCATGGAGCCTCCACCTCAGGTTCCCTCCCTCGAAAAAGAAGAAGAAGCCTCCACAGTTATAATTATTCACAGTGACGCTTGCGATGAGGATGTCGCTAACCTGGGTGACTTCATAGAAGAAGAACCCCGGCAGACAGTGATTTGTTGGGCACATAAAAAATAGAATTTTTAAAAAACTCTGTTTTTTTTAAATTAATATATCCGCTTATTGTTATATCAATTGTTTTATTTCCACAGTCAAAATTAGCTAAAGAGTGTAACTTAAATTATTAATTAATAAGAAAATAAAATTTTTATTTGGTACACAGTGTAAAGTGGATTCTATAACGTAATTTGGTATAAAAGCACGTATCCTTTTAGTCAGCGATAAAAATTCAATGTCATGTAGCTTCAATTGATTCATTGACAATATACTGACCTAGTGCTGTGTGTGTGTGTGTAATAAATATGTCTTGATTTCATTTGGCTTAGAAACGAAAGACTTCATTAAATAATAACTTAATAATGTATTATACTATGTGTACATTATTTTATCACTCTAAAATGTAATTGCAAGTTCAAATTTTTAATTCTAACTAAAGAGCATTTATTTTTTTTTTATTTAATTAACCTAAATATATTAGCCGATAATAAGTGATGCATTCAAACTGAGTGAAGGTGATGTTTATATTAGCATTCTCGGAAGTCGGGTTTGTTTACTTAAAAGACACGTATCTCAGAATACCTAAATAGCGGCATTGATTTTTTCTCTACCATAGGCGTACTCTAGCAAAATTAATATAATTATACCCCCTTTTCAAGCTGGTACGCCTATGCTCTCTTCGTATACAATACTCTTTGCTCAGGAGTACCAACTTAGAAACTAAAGAAAGCTTCTGGAGACGGCGTTCTTCAGACCTAACGCAAGAGGTTCCAGGGCCAGGGACCAGGGTGCAGGATGCAGGATGCGTTAGTGCATTGCACCTCTTGCGTTAGGTCTGAAGAAACGCCATCCTCCAGCTAATGCATCAGACCTGGGGTGCTGCATTCCGAAGAGCTCTTAAGCGTTAACCCCACCACCACCCCCCTAGCACCCCCGCTAAAGCAGCAGCAGCAGACGTCATCTGAAGACGAAGGATGACCTCTGCACGACCCCCCAGAGTGTAGCTACAAGAACCAAGGGCTCTCCTGATGGCCCATGTCCATCGAGAATGCGTGGCCTTGAAAGTGGCGTCGTACGCACCTAGCATATCTACTCGTAATATTAATGTGTATTCAAGTCAGCGGTTATTCTCAGCAACTGCTGTAATGTCGATAAAGATAATTAACATTTTCTTTTTCAAATTTTCCTACAAACCTGAATGCCATTGTTGTTTATAAAGTGTTGTTTCTTATACTATTGTCATGACTACGCTTAGGATAAACGACTCGCATGGCACACGAGAAGGTCTTTCTTATAAGGATGGTATTTAGTGAATTAAAACATGGTGAAAAGGTTCCAACAATAACAATATTTATTCAATAAGGTTATGAATATAGATCATTACGTACAACAGGGGTCCGAGCAACCTGAGGAGGAGATATACAGTTTAACCTGAGGGGCCTGAGGGGACAACCCTTGAGGCGAATTGCCTCGACAAACCCAAAAACACAACTAACTATAATTATTCCTACTACCTCCTTAGTTACGGACATCAGTTTTACCCTTGTATATGTATTCTTTCTTACATATACAAGGGTTTTACGTTAGCAAAAAAATAACTTCCTCAGCTTTTTACTTGAGTTCGTTCCCCTGTCCGTACGTGCTCAATTGAATTAATTTCTTTATCATCTTTTATAACGTAATTCAACAATGATGACCTGATTTTAATTAAATGAAAGTAATGTACTGGGTGTTGAAGTAAATACTGTTTGAAATAAATAATTTGATTTGCCCTTCGTGACAATGACATTATAATGGGGAATAAATATCACAATTTGTAACGCTGCTGTTTTCCGATAACAATCAATTAGTGTTACCAAGAGTGGGCCAGACAGCTTCAGATACCTACTGGCGACACCAATGGATTGATAATATGTTATCAGTTGCAAGCAAGCGTTAACAATAAAATTGATAACAAAAGTCGGTGGATATCCAGATTATTTATTGTGAACGTGACAACGTGTCAGAAACTTTAGTGAAAAATTTACATTGTTAGAAATGCATTCTGTGAAAAACCAAGATAATTTCTCGGAAGAAGACAGAAAAGGTAAGCGATTGAGATATAAACATGGTGTCAGTGAATGTGGTAATTAGCCAACTTTCAAAATAATACGATTTAAAAAAAATCTCACTGGGAAATTTTAAAATACTTTTTCTCGAAATAATGATCAGATCTTTTTTTTGAAGTTCTACCACCATGTAAGTAACAATAAGTTTGACTTATTCGCTGTCTTTTCCTTGTTGAATATACAAATCGTAAACAAAAATTTAGAATTTTCTTAATTCTTTGAGGCGTGGCAGCTGTTAAACAAGGATCGTATGTAGACAGAACTAGCGAATTGAATTATGACACAACTTTAAAGGTTCACAATAGATTTTTATATACAGAGAACTACATATTTTTCGAAACGATAGCAATTTTAAAACATTTTCAAATTACGTAGAAATAGCATATGGTGCCCCGCAAGACTTTCTGATTGGTCCTGTTTTATTTTCTATACAGATGCAGCTATATTGTTAACTAGCGACATTAATACCACGATAAATGATGGTTTAAATATTATATATATTTCTTTAGAACATTATCTTCATTTAAATCTCAGCACTCAGATTAAAAGTGTTAATACTGTTAAATTAGGTGGTATATTTATTGCCTCTGTATACTATTGGCCATGAGGGAAGCCAGTGACTGGAATATAAAGTAGTTAATTCAATCCAATCTCACGCTACATGGCGCTGTGCTATTGGCTATTTGCCAAAGCCAATGAAAGGCCTATAAGAAAATAATAAATCCCAGCAAATGTGCAACTATGCTGCATGTGTGATGGCGTCTACTTACGTAACCTGTACTGTTTGTAACTGGCTACCTACAAACAGAACTCTCTGGCTTTGTAACACTTCTTAGACGGAAACTCGGGCGCCAGTTCCGTATTTTTAAGTGCAAGGAACAGCACTTGTTTAGCTCTCCGGGGTGAAAGTTTACTGGTAGAGTCCGGCCGCTATAAGAACAAGCCAGGGGCGTTGCAACGGCTGCGCTAGCTTTGGCGATACCATGCTTCTACAAAGTAAGTAGTTACGTGCATTTATCAAACTCAACGCTGCGAATAACAGATTTTAAAAATATTATGATGATACGCTTATGCTAGAGGGCGGGACTTCGATGGACGACCGCGAAGATATTCTTTGATGACGTAGGTGGCTTGTTCTTATAGCGGCCGGAGTCTAGCTAACAGATGGAGATACGGTTGTCTGTCCAGAGCGTCGAAAGATGATTGTCTTGTCAACTAGACTGGACAATTTCACAAACGGGTTAATTAGAAATAAACAACGGAAATAATAACTCGTGAATTTTACATAGCATACCAACGTATTTATTTATTAGAACAATAATGAATAAATCAGTGTACAAGTACAAGTACGATAATAATATGCAAGCTGGATTTGAGGATTTGATTTCGGACGGCCCGGCGGTGGTTAGGCTTTGATAACCGGAGTCTGTTTCGCGGCTGAAACGATTTCGGACGGCAAGTAAACGGAACTTCCAACAGGACACAGTACGAGCGGCGGGCAGTCGGTTAGCTATAGATATATTTGTCTATACAGAGGGTTTACAATACGGCGAACTGCCACAAACGTAGAGCTATTTAACAAGGAGTATTTTTCCTTGGCTACTGAAGGTACTTAAACTTAGGGTCTACGAGGCAAAAGAAAGCCAATCAAACGGCAAGTGCTCTCTCCGCCGACGTAAGTGTAATTTTCCGGTAGAACTTGTTACTATATGCACTGAGGCCTTAAAGATTACCCAAACGAGCAAATCTAACCAGCCGGTGCATATTTTATGGAACAAAAGACAAACGGAGGAATTACTGATTAGCTTTAGTTTGATTTAGTAGGATTATACGGCGCTACTCACGAACAATAAGATCTCTGAATATATATACTTAACTGAAGGCGGTAGGGACGGATAGTAGCGGACCACGGTGTATTCTTACCAAGATTATTTTCAAGAAAATTATAATTCGTAGCGGAGGTTACGGTCGGGTTTCTTGTAGGTTTACAGACGGAAGCGTTGACGAGGTGTCAGGTGTGACTGAGGGTTTAGCCTCTCTGGACAGTCATGAACTGTTTCTTTCTGGACGCCCCTCCGGCGTTTTATTACTTTTCATGACGTATTCAGGATGAGCGATAAAGCTGCGGATTGAATTGAAACGAATGACTCGTACTCAAAACGTTACTTACGAAGGTCGAGCGTATTATGTAATTTGCAGCGGGTATTTGAAGCGGCAGTAAATGAAAACAGACAGCTTACGATTTTTAAACTATGTTTCAAAAAGAGCCGATTTAAAGCGGACACGGATTAATATTTTAACAAGTTTTAGTAACTAATGATTTTTCTTTTCGACTCTAACACTATTATTTTTAACAATTCACGGATTTCAGTTATACCGGGGTTATCGAAAATTAATCAATTAATTAACTGCTTGTTTACCAGCGAGTTTTTTACAACTTAATACTAACTTGACTAAAACAGGACTTACTTACTAAAAAGCGGCGGCAGGGTGTACCCAAGTGACGGTAATATTTAAAGCAAAAAGAGACATTCCTTGACTGGAAAAATCACTTCTTTACACATGGTAGGAGTCCACCTATCTTTTTTTTGAAAAGGATTGTCACAATCCAATATTTGTCAATAGACTGACTTTCTGATATCATTGCTCTGGGACAAAAAAGAAAAGACGGCCGAATTTACATTTGTAATGTTTTTTTTAGGACGATATCACTTTATCTTTTTGTTTATAAATATTATCACGAAATAGTTAATTTTGAAGAATCCCTTTTGCAATGGTAGGTAATATTTTCCAAGAAAAAATCCGTTAAAGATGTATACCTAGGGAAAGCCGATAAATTTTCAAATTATACAGGGTGTCTTAGAAATAAATGCACAGAAGACATTAGACATCTTCCTGGCGTCAAAATAAATCGATTAGACTAAACTTACCTCTACACCAAAATGCTACAGGCCCCTAAAAGTAGCCCCCTGTAGATGATTTTTCCGAAACTGTTCAAGTCAAAATGTTGAAATTTAGCACAACCACTAAAATTTTACCAAGGGTAGATCAAGCTGTATAGGTGGGGGTAAAAATGAGAAAATCACTAGGCATGTAGGTACTAAACTTTTGAAAACAATAATTTTAATTGAAAACGGTGCCTCCCATTGAAGTTACACAAGTAGACATTTCAAAATACATTAGCAAAAAACTCTCATAAACCATAATTTGATGTCAAATCTCAAAAAAATACAAATAAAAAAGTTGTGGTGGTCATTTTTACCCCCCCCCCCAGCCGTATAGCTTAAGTAGGTAGATATTCACCTCTCTTTATTAGGCTTAAAAAGTTTAGTGGTTGTGCTAAATTTCAACACTTTAACTTGAATAGTTTTGGAGATAACAACACTTTTAGATGCCACCGCAGCCCTCTTAGGAAGCATTTTGGTACAGAGGTAAGTTTGGTCCAATGTATTCATTTTGACGTCGGGAATATATGGTATATTTTTGTGCCCTTATTTCTGAGACTGTATAGGAAAACAACCAAATCCTAAACTGACAGCTTTTAAAGCCGAGTGGATGCGAAAAGATACTTGAGAAAGCAAGATCAAAACGACGGACAGAGCTACTTTCGGTGCGCCAGACAAAGGCGGAAACAGGTCCAAAAATAGCGTCAAGACTGACGGGTGTTGCTCTAATTATTATAAAATATTTAGAAGAAAAGGCGGGAGCACAGACTACCGTCTGCTCTGACTGTCTCTGTGCAGTAACAAAAGAGGCTACTAGAATAAATAGGAACTTAGAAACTGCTGCTGATTATGGTTTTACAAATTTTATCGATAAACTAATCGATACTAAAATTATTCAAAATGAACTCTCGGATCATTCTGCTCAAAACATGTCTTTTCCAATAATAAATATTGCTAACACATAAAAGTAGGTCATTTTCAAAAAGAAATTTAAAACAATTTATTAAATAAATAATAAATAATAAAGCATTTATTTCTTTTGACTTATGTACATAAGTATAGAAATTGTCAAGCTTAACGATAATATAAATATATATCATATATATAAGTTATTTTATCTGTGCTATAAATAAATATTAATAAGAAGTGTGTACTTTAGAGTAAAGTAAATTGCTATCTAAAATTGATTGCAAAACAGAAAAATACAAGCAAATGGCATTATTAAAAACTTATTGACTATGTCGACATTGTCGACTAGAGATTAGAATATTTTATATCTACTTTAGATTACTATGTATTATAATCTAAGCTTTAAGGTTGATTCTCACTTGTGCTACACTCATCTCGGCGACGCGACACTACGCGCTGTTAGCTAAGAGTGTTGTCCGCAGTTGACATTTGTTCGTTTTTGAATGAAATTAAATTTTTGTTCTTAAAAATGTCTAGCTTTTTATCGAGTACTGATGAAGATGTCATATTCTTGTTAGTTATGTGCCAAATATTTTCTTTGTTTGCTGATTATTGGAGTTTTTCTTCGTTAGATCGTAAAGTTCTACTGATTCAACCACAAGGATGATGAATTGCTCTGCCTTTTCGTCGTCCAAAGCACGTTCTCACTTGCGCTGCACTACAGACTACAGGTTTCGACGCGCCACTTCGTCATGCGGCAATATTGGAATTGTTTCGTGAGCGTTTTTTTAAGTTACGTCGCGCGGCGTCGCTCAATACAATCCTGATTGTATACGGAGCACATGCTGTTTTATTAAAAATTTTTGCTTTGGACGACGAAAAAGCAGAGCAATTGATCATCCTTGTAGCTGCATATGTAGAACTTTACGATCTAACGAACAAAAACTACAATAATCGACAAAGAAAAAAATATTTGGCACACAATTAACATGCATAGGTATATCATCATCAAAGACGAACAAATGAAATGTTAACTGTGAACTTCACTCTTTACTAACAGCGCGTAGTGTCGCGTCGCTGTCGGTCGTTGCTGATGAGAATATAGTCGGGAATCAGGAGTCGCAAATTCGTTCATAGGGGGTGAACTCAAAGATATAGTTTTGTAAAAAACGGTACCTTATCTAGAATAATCTTGCGGATCTAAATGTGAAGGGCGCCATTCTGTCCGCGATTGCAAAAAAGCGTAAAAAGAAATTTCGAAATTTTTTGTATTACTGAAAATTGATTAATTTTATGTTTACACCTCGTTTCTGGGCTTATTTTTTAATATTTCTTAATGGTTTTCAAACCAATCAAAAGCTTGTTATTTCTAGATTCATATGCTATCAAACTATACTTGAAAATGTTGTTAACAAATGCTGCAGAATTTGTTTAAACAAAGCGTCCCCGAAAGGTGTAGTGCAAATTTCAGTATCGGGACATTTTTAAAACTATTACAGATAGATGCATACATCTATGATATGAAATATGCAAAAAAGAATGGAGCAATTTTTAGTGAAAGAATTATCTACATTGCTTTAATGTTGTAAAAGATGCGATGATTATTTTTGCACGGCGGCATTGTGTTGTTCGCTGAATAATTGTAACATACATATCTTGCGCGCTCTAACCGAATTGAGTACCTGCTTAGACACTAAGGCCACAGTATCTTAGGCCGCACTAAGGCGCTGATATATGAGATTTACCACCAACCGAGGATTCTTTTTATCAACATATTTTAAGAGCCGCGTATCAAACAATTGTTTGGAAAAATGCGACTGAGGTAAATCCAGAAATTCCCAATCCAAATGATTTTGGTTGGGAGTGAAGAATAATGTATATATCCCTAAATTAATAACTATAAATGTTCGTCCATAATAGGTTGCTATTGTGAGGGTAAATGTGTTTTTCGTATTTTGAATTTGACCCATAATATGGTATTCTACTAAATTCAAAATCGTTTAATAAAGTGGCACTTTACCACATGAAAATGTCACTTTACTGTTATAGTAATGTCAGTGTTAATAAAAAACAGTTTGACAGAAAATATTTCATATTCTTCTCGTATTTTTCCTTGATGGATTTTAAAGGAAGTATGCTCGAAGTTGCTTCTCGAGCGGCATATAAAATGTCTTCAGAATAATTTTCTAAATTGTTTTTCAGTAGCAAGATTCATTTTTATAATTAATATATAACTTAAAATCAATTCGATCCACAAAAATTATACTTAACTGTTATTATACAGGCTGATTCATAAGTAATGGTACACAGACCAACAGCAGATTTCGAACGTAAAAATATTGCGATTTGGCCAAACTTACCTTAGTCCAAAAGTTAATAACAATCAAGATACAGGGTGTCAAAGTTAAAATTTATTTTTTAATTTGCTTTTGTAATTTAATGAATTTTCATATTTTTCTTGTGAAAATTTATGAGTGGGAATTATTTGGTGTGTGAAATCATAATACACCTTCAATTTTGGTATAACTCCTAGAGGACGCTACGTATGCTGCGTTTAATGTGTAAAGATGACCGTAACTTTTTTCACTTATTAATTTCATTCTTCTATCATTTCCTAATAAAAAAGGTATACTTGTTTCAAGTCTCTAAATACAACAGTTTTTGATAAAAGTGCAAATCAAAAACTCCATGCAATTCACTATGAGATGTGAAAAATTATTTTTATTATTTTGGCGGCAAATTTCAACAATTTTTCGTTGAAAATGTTGTTTTCTGTTATGTAGTTAATCCCGTTTAAGTGGTTATTGGCGTTAAACAATTTTACAAAATTTCAGACATTACAACAAAACAATTTTAACTAGTAGGCATAAATAATTTTATTCCATGATAAACAATGCATCACATAATAACAACAACATATAACAACGAATACTACAATAAATATTCAACTTGATCACTTCTCTCTTTTCAGAATTCGAAAAAAATATGTGGCGATCAGTTTTTAGGTATTAAAAAAAAATTAGAAAGAGATAAAAAACACAACACTTCTGCAACAATTAATTAATGTTTAAAAGATTGGTTGTTTGACAGGTACTTTTTGTTTTTATGCATACTTGATAAATATTTATCTTTATTTACTCTGATAATGCTGTATCTCAACGCCTACTTTTAAAAATAATTTTTTACAGTGCATAATGAATACGCATATAATTTTTGATTTGCACTTTTCTCAAAAACTGTTGTATTTAGAGACTTGAAACAAGTATACATTTTTTATTAGGAAATGATAGAAGAATGAAATAAGTGAAATCTCCCGTATGGGTGCGGGCAAAAAAGTTACGGTCATCTTTACACATTAAACGCAACATGCGTAGCGCCCTCTAGGAGTTATAACAAAATTGAAGGTGTATTATGATTTCTCACACCAAATAATCCCCACTCATAAATTTTCACAAGAAAAATATGAAAATTCATTAAATTACAAAAGAAAATTAAAAAATAAATTTTAACTTTGACACCCTGTATCTTGGTTGTTATTAACTTTTGGACTACGCTAAGTTTGGCCAAATAGCAATATTTTTACGTTCAAAATCTGCTGCTGGTCTGTGTACCATTACTTATGAATCACCCTGTATAAATAAACAAAGCCGTGTCAGTTACTATGGTTACGGAAACAAGTACCTACTATGACTTTTTTTAAATTTAAAACTTTGTAATGCTTTTATATCTATCACTATTTGTTTATAATTAATTAACTTATTAATTAACTAACACAAAATGCGAAAAAGTAGTATAAACAAATCTCTTAAGAAAAGCAGTTTCACTAAACTCATATACCTAGTTATTGAGTTACTCGCTCGCTGCGCTCGCTCGTACTCAAACACTATATTCGTTTAGTAAAACTTTGCTTTTCTAAACTTGTTGTTTAATGTAGGTACTATTATTAGGTGTTAATTCAGATTATTAAGCACGCATAATGTATTGTATATTACTTCTACAGTATCGATTCGACAACTACAGTGTACGGTCGATAAAATATCGGTTAATTTGGACGATAGTTAGCATTTCCTTTCGAAGATAAATATAATAATTATTACATATTATTGTGCTGTATAAAAATAATATAGTGCACGTGTAAGCAAATAACTATGTCCGGTGGAGAATACGGTGAGGGTGGCTTACCACCCGATATCAATTTTAGGACATACATAAGTACACACACACAAGAAGGCATGGATCAGGAATATACTGGTGAGATCGTTCCAAATTCTCTATTAAAAACGCATAATGAAAACGATGTATCTAAAACCCATAATACAGGTGTACTATCTAATTTAATACAATCCCTAGGAGGGCAAAAAACAGTTGGTATAAATATAAATAACAATGAACAGGCTTGTAGTACAGAACAACAAAAACACTATGATTTAAAAACTCGTTATCGGCCATCAGATAAAGGCCCCTTTTTTGTATACATAGAATCTTTAGATAAAAATATTGGAAAATTACACGCAATAAGAGTTGGGCATCATTTAAAACAAGATACATATTTAAGGTCGTCAATTGTAGATATCAAAACTTTAGGCAAAAATAAAATTAAAGTAGAATTTAAAAATCATAAATCAGCCAATGACATATTAACACATAGGTGCATTAAAGAAAATAATTATGTCGCGTATATACCGAAATTTTATGTAGAACGTAGAGGTATAGTCAAGGGCGTAGATACGTACTTCAATGAGGAGTATTTGTTAAATGAAATTAAATTAGAAAACCCTGATGCAGTGAATGTAAAACGCTTTACACGTAAAATTATGCAAACTGATGGTACAGAAAAAGTGGTACCTAGGCAACTTATTAGTGTTTCTTTTCTTGGAACAAGTCTTCCTAAATGCATTGTTATAAATCAAGTAATATTTGAGGTAGAGCCCTATATCTACCCTGTAATAATATGCAATAAATGTCTGCGTTACGGGCATGTAATTCAAAATTGTAAAGGAAAATTTCGTTGTAAAAATTGTGGTGAGAATCATGATGAATCCTTTAAGTGTACTTCTATAAAATGCTTTCATTGTAATTCCAATAAACATACTTCTTCTTCAAAAGACTGCCCTGAGTACATGAATAAGAGAAAATATAAAGAAAACATGGCTAAACTCAATATATCATTTAAAGAGGCAACACAAATGACCAAATTTCCAGATTATTCAAAAATACTAACGCAAAATAAATTTGATATTCTAGACGAGGTTAAAGATTTCCCATCCCTTCCGAGTACCAGCACACATATTTTTTCTGCAAAACCAAAAAATGTAATGCCTACGCGCAATTTTGTCAGCACTAGTCAACCAATAAAATTCAAAAAAAGGAAAATTGATGAACCTTCTCAAAAAGAATACAACAAATGTAACAACAGTTCTATACTACCTAACCCTTACAGAGACGAATTTATTTCGTATAAAGAGAAATTAATAGAAAACATGGCGGTTTACATAGATGATTTAGTTAAAAAAATTTCAAATACGGATTTACTTAATGTAACAGATTTTCATAAAAATATCAAAGACTCTATAACTAGTTTAATCAATAATATAACAAATCCTTACTCTGACACAAATGGCGCCAAAAATAACTGATTTGAAAATCCTACAATGGAACTCTAGATCCATTTTATCTAACAAGCATAGTCTACATAGATTTTTAGTAGCGGAAGAAATTGATATCGCTCTTATACAGGAAACGTGGTTAAAACCTGAAATAAATATTTCTTTTCCTGGTTATTATCTCGTTCGTAATGACAGACCTAATGGCAAGGGTGGAGTGGCAGTGTTAGTCGCTTCCCATTTGTCACACCAGGTATTAAATATTGACAAGTTTGATCGCACAAAACCAGAAATATGTGGGATAAAAATTTTAATTAATAATAGATGGTTACACCTCTTATCAGTTTATAGACCACCTACGGTAACTGTAAATGATATTTTTTGGAATAATATTTTCATACGATATTCCAGTAATCTAATAGTTGGGGGGGATTTCAACGCCCACAATGGTCTATGGGGTTCACTTAATACTAACAAAGAGGGAAAAGAATTAGTAAGTGCCATCGATATGTGTAATTTAATTGTGTTAAATAATGGATCTTCAACTAGGTTAGTCTCACCTAATATAGCTAAATCATGTGTAGATGTTAGCATGGCATCACCTAACATAGCTCCACATGCACAGTGGGAAATAATGACTGATACTTTGGGTTCAGATCACTTCCCAATTGTTATAACACTAAATAACCAGCGCAGTAACAGCACGGTAATATATCCAATTAGGAAATGGCGTTTAGACACTGCTGATTGGCACTTATTTGCAACCACACTAGAAAATTCATTCATAAATCCACCTGATCTTAATAATAACATAGATGAAAAACTAGCATACTTCATTAATTCTCTTAATAATGCTAATCTAACATCCATAAAACAAAACAAACCTTTTACCCCTAAAAAACCACCGAAACCAAGTTGGTGGGACAACGAGTGCGACAGAATGGCTCAAAGAAGAAAAGAAATGTTGTGCAAGTATAAATTACAAGGAAATGAAACTAATTACATAGAATGCAAAAAAATAATGGCAGAGGCGAAAAGATTATTCAAAGTAAAAGCGAAAGAACAATGGAAAAATTACTGTAACAGCCTGAACAAAAACACACCAATAAGCAAAATTTGGAATAAAGTAAAATCATTAAAAAATGTCAAAACAAAAAAAACATATATAAATGACACAGTTGAAGAAGATATTTTAAACCACTTAACACCACCACTGGTGGAGCAACAGTATGAATTCAAAGACGATAATGATTCAAACCATTTCCTTACAAAAAAATTTAATCTAGACGAACTCAATAAAGCGATTAAAAAATCCACAAACACGTCTCCAGGACTGGATGATATATGCTATCCTATGCTTCAACATATGGGTCCTTTAGCTAAGGCATACCTACTAGGAATTTTTAATGAAATAGCACTTTATTCTCATATACCTGGGGCTCTTAAAAAGTCTGTAGTTACTTTAATACCAAAACCAGGTAAGGATGGAAATGGCTGCGACTCATTTAGACCAATTACCCTCATGTCGTGTATAACTAAAACTTTAGAGCGCATGATTAAATTCAGATTAGAGTTTTGGTTATTTAAAAATAATTTACTACCTGCAAATCAGTATGGATATAAACCAGGCTCTGGAACTACTGATGCAATCACTCATTTAGTAACGGAAATCCAAAATTCCTTAACAAAGAATGACAGCACTGCTGTTATTTTTATTGATATAAAAAATGCTTATAATAATATAAATCTGGAAATACTCTCAAAAAAACTACAGTGCATAAACATACCGGGACGTATGGTCAAAACTATAATTAATTTGTTTTCATCAAGGGAAGTTACCATTAGATATAACAACTATAGAACCATTGGTCCAAGATTCACATCACTTGGACTGCCTCAAGGATCGGTACTAAGCCCGCTACTATTCAATCTCTACACAATGGATCTTCATAGCATTTATCCAACAAATATAACCTGTATTCAATACGCAGATGATTTCGCCTTACGTGTATCTAAAAAGAAAATAAATGAAGTAGTAAAGGAGCTAAAATACATAGTTTATTGTTATAAAGAATGGTGTCTTACAAATGGTTTCACTATATCCGTGGAAAAATCAGCTGTGGTTTTCTTTACACGAAAACGCTTAAAAAACGAATTAAGTATAACCTTAAACGGTCTAACATTTCCATTACAAACAAATTATAAATACTTAGGCATATGGCTAGATTCAAAGTTGCTCTGGAGTAAACATATTAATTATATAGTTGATAAGACCGAAAAAGGGATAAATTTACTTAGACAACTATGTAAATGCTCTTGGGGGGCAAACCAAGACATAGCCTTAATATTTTATAGGTCTTATATTAGGTCAATTATCGATTATGGTTGCTTAGTATATGGCTCTGCAAGCAACGTTCATTTAAAAAAATTAGACAGAGTTCAATACAAGGCGATAAAAATTTGTTTAGGATTGATGAAATCCTCTCCAACTGAGGCTGTCTTGGTTGAAAGTTTAGAACCCCCACTCTCTCACAGACGTGAATACTTATCCTTAAAATATATTCTTAAACAACAATCAAGAAATTCTGGCACCAACACAAAAAATCACGAACTATCAATAAGTAACCTCTGCGAAACATACTGGAGGAAAAAAAATTCACCACCACTTGCAAGCGCGTATATTCGATGCCAGGAACTTAACCTGTTCAATTTATCAGCGAAATCAACGACATCCATATATCACATGCAATACGAAGTACTTTTCTTGAAGCCACAAACTTATTTTCCCAAATATGACAACAGCGATAGCAAACTAATCTTCCTAGGATATATATCCCAATCACATGCAAACTCAACTGTAATTTACACAGATGGATCAAAAAACGATCAGAAAGTAAGCGGAGCCTTTTACATTCCATCACACAATAACTATCGATTCTCTTTCGTAATGAACTCCTTTTCAACTATATTTTCTGCTGAGGCAGCAGCTATTTCACATGCAATTGAGTGGTGCATTGCAAATAAAATTAAACATTCAGTCATAGCGACGGACTCGATGTCAGTTTTGCAAGCCATCGAGAACTTTTCCTTCCAGCAAAAACACAATACCTTCATTATAAAGATCATGGAAACACTATACACAGCATATCAACAAAATTATAACATACATTTTGTGTGGGTTAAAGGCCATACTAATATAACTGGAAATATAAAGGTAGATACCATAGCAAAACAAGCCTGTAGTCTCAACAGCTATCAAGAGTCAAATTTTAATACATCTGACTTGCACTCTTTATTTAAAGAACATTTGTATAATACATGGAATGCGCGTTGGCAACACTACGGAAATATATCGAACACTTTTTATTTCAAAATACACCCCACTATTCCAAAATCACACTGGTACCAGGAACATAATGCAAGTAGAAAATTTATTTGCAGTATAAGTAGACTGAAAATAAATCATGGTAGATTTCCATCGCATCTACACAAAATTGGAGTACTAGAAGTCCCACTCTGTTCCTGCGGTGAGGTAGGCGACTTACCTCACATACTATTCAGTTGCCCCAGAACCTCCAATTATTCTAATGTCCTAGCATCGCAGTTATTGGAAAAACAAATTGAAGCACCCTTTTGGTTGCCTCATATACTAAATAAAAGCGATATCTCGGTTTTAAGACATATATATGAATATCTTTTGAAAATACGTTTAGAAATATAAAATTGTGATCATTAATCATTAACTAGCTTAGTAATAATTAATGCATGGTGTGTCAAATAACCCTCTCCAATTGTCTCACTTAATGTACAGTTACCCAACTTTCCGTAGTCTACCCTTTATGTTGTCTGAACAAAATGCCCTGAATGACTCCTGGGCGAGAAGCGTGTATACCCTGTTTTTTATTCTCCCCCCCCCCTACACTATGCCACCCACACATTCCTGCAGGTATGTTAGGAATGTATTAATTTATATTTCACAAATATCGACAAATAATTCAATTTCTTTTGCTACTGAGAAATTCGTGGCCAAAGCACAGCGATGCAAGGCCAGAAAACGGGAAAAAAAAAAATATATTACTTCTATATTGTCATTTTTCTATGCACAAGTAGTACATTTGAGCTCATTTAGTTGTTTTCTTACCTCTTACATACCTAAATATTTTAAGTTGTTATAATAATTTTTGTTCCCAAGTAAATTAATCTTTAAATGTCTCTGTTTTATTTTCCATGTTTAAATGATAATATTTACAAAAAAGTAACAGGTACCCTAAGGAAGCATTGTAAAGGTTTTGTAAACACAGTGTATATCGTCAATAGTCACTGATCGGCCTTAAACTAGTCAGAACCAATAGAGATTATGACCCAAATAAAGAAAAAATGAATTGCTATACTAGTGTTATATAAAAATGTCGTCTAAAAAACTTAAAGAATTAAATTTTCAGCAAAACAGGGTATTATTGATATCAACTTCTACAATAAATGAGAATACAAATTAAATCAGAATTTGTTATTAGAAATTATTCTAGTTTATCAGCTTTTAAGAGTTTCTGAGTAATAAGTCGATGTTTTAAGAGAAAAAATGTATCTCATTGAAGCCGACATCTAAAATCCATTATATTAGGTAAATAGTAGAAATTAGATGGGAGTTTAATTGTTTTTCATTACAACCATAATTTTGATGTATTTTATGTACGGCTATTGGGATGTCGATGGTTTTTAGCTCGGTTTTTAGCAATTTACTCGAAAACAGTGCATCCCATGGAAAAATTGCAAGAGAGGCTTTTTGTACAGAATATCATAGAATCTAAAAAAGGGACCAGTGGCATATAAGTTCTGGTAGGAAAAAGGCTCACTACCCCCCAGTTTGAGGTTTTTGGTGATGTTCAGAAACTTTTGTAATAGGGAAATATTAGTGCTTCACGAGATATATTTTAGATCACCAAATATTTTTCTAATGTCATTCGTTTGAGAGATGTTTAAAAAAATCGTTTAAAAATAAAAACCTCAACATCTCAAAAAACGGTGCGTTTTAGAGGCAATGTTTATAAAGCAAACTTATATTATTTTTCGATGTTCTATCGTTCCTTGAGGTTTCCATCATGGAAACCGGATCACCCGTACAATAAATTTCTTTTTTTTACTACTAACCTGAGAAATCACCATTATTTGCTCCATTCCTCTAATGAGAAGTAGTATTTCTCACCCTAGGTAAAAGATGATAATAAAAAACCACCTAGGTAAATAATAAATGACATTTCATTATAGGTATTTCATTAGGTTCAGATTGTCAATTTGACAACTAAACTGCAAGACTACTTAATATTTCGAAATATTTCAAAATAAGTGGGAAATGACTAATATCAAAATCTAATGAAATCAAATATGGTAATATATCAATGTTAGTAGTAAAAAAAATTCTATATAACAGGGTGTCTTCTAAAAAACGGCCAAAGCTATAACTCAGTGAAAATTTAATTATTTTATTTTTTAATTGGGGAATATATATTGGCCCACGAAACGCTCTTTTCAGCATATAAAATATGGAGGTGTACTTCCGGTTTTACCGGAAGTGACTTCATTGTCATTTTTTTAAATAGCACCCTATACATTTTTTCGAAATCTCTACTAAGCGTAAAATTTCCTTTCCGATGATGTGTCACAAGTCAATATTTTCCCACCAATAACCTCCTAACAACTTAATTCTTCCCGAGGTAAATCAAGTTGCTATTAAATTATCAGTTGTGCCATGGAAAGAGATTTTATTGTTATAACATCATAAAACAAAACAAAGTGCAAAAAAACTGTGAAACTAATGTTAAATGTCAATTTGTTGACATTTGTGTTTGTTTTTGTTCTTCACGGCACAATTAATAATTTAATAGCAATTTGTCTTACCTCGAGAAGAATTAAGTTGTTAGGGGGTTATTGGTGGGAAAATATTGACTTGTGACTAGGGGTGGGCGATATTGAAAATTTGTTATCGAATATCGATAACTGAAAACATATCGATAAATTCGATATATCGATATATCGATAACTATCGATAACTATCGATATTTATCGATATATCGATATTTATCGATATATCGATATTTATAGATATATCGATATTTATCGATATATCGATATTTATCGATAACTATCGATATATCGATAACTATCGATATATCGATAACTATCGATATATCGATAACTATCGATATATCGATAACTATCGATATATCGATAACTATCGATATATCGATATTTCCAATCGCAAATATTGTTATTCGATATATCGATAGTTATCGATATATCAATAAAAATTTCCAGTCCTATAATCGCTACACATATTTTACTAATTATATTGCACTTTTAAACATCACAGAATTCACACAAGCGTCATGGGCAAAGTAATTTTACCAAGAAAACTGCTGAATTTTATGTAGAACATTTGTCTTTCAGTATGTTACCTAATTTTACAAATAAAGTTTCGAGGCTATTAAATGTCCAAGCGCGCACAATAAAATAAAATCATATTCAATCACTGAACTCGCAGAATAGGGTGATGAGTATTAAGCACATGTTATTATTTTCAACCGCAAATACCGCTAAATATCGATATTTTTCGATATATCGATATTTATCGATATATCGATAACTATCGATAACTACCGATATATCGATAACTATCGATAACTACCGATATATCGATAACTATCGATATATCGATAACTACCGATATATCGATAACTATCGATAACTACCGATATATCGATAACTATCGATATTTATCGACATATCGATTTTTGTCGATAACTATCGATATACCGATAACTATCGATAATTATCGATAATTATCGATAATTATCGATAACTATCGATAACTATCGATATATCGATAACTATCGATATATCGATATTTATCGATATATCGATATATCGATAATTCCAATCGCAAATATCGTTATTCGATATATCGATAACTATCGATATTTATCGATATATCGATAAAAATTCCCAGCCCTACTTGTGACACACCATCGGAAAGGAAATTTTACGCTCAGAGATTTCGAAAAAATGTATAGGGTGCTATTTAAAAAAATGACAATGAAGTCACTTCCGGTAAAACCGGAAGTAGCACCTCCATATTTTATATGCTGAAAAGAGCGTTTCATGGGCCAATATATATTCCCCAATTAAAAAAAAATTATAATTAAATTTTTACTGAGGTATGGCTTTGGCCGTTTTTTAGAAGACAGGTATTTCGGTTGAGAAGGCCATTATTTACCTCGCACATTATATCCTTTGGCGCTAGTACGCGCCTCATGATATAAAAGTGCTCAGTAAATAATGGCTCACTTCTCACCTAGGTATATAATATACTATTACAGCCATACGTAATGACATTATTTCTGACTTTTGTGACAAATGGAAAATATACATTTAATAACTGGTTACTTTCCACCCGGGTGGTATGAACAAATTTTGCAAATTAACAATAATTGTGCAACTTATGTAACTTATTGGGGTTTCTGCCGTATAGAAAATATTCATATTTTCATAACTAAATTTCCTTAAAACAAACGACAGACGCGTTGAAAACCTTTTAGTACCACATAATTTAATATAAATTAATGGCAGACGGGAGAAAATTAATCTCAACAAAAATTTTGACATTATTATTGTTTCTGTCTGCTAATACATTTCTTGGGGTTAACTTTGCATATCAAACCTATGTTTCAAATGACAGATGGGAGAAAATTGTTCAACATCTTAGCATTTTGATACAACCTCAAAAATTGTTAAATATTATTTATAACAAACGAGGTCTTCTGTCATTCATTTATTGATGTCATAAATCCTA
The DNA here is from genome assembly GCA_963680705.1 of Rhagium mordax. NCBI lineage: Eukaryota > Metazoa > Arthropoda > Insecta > Coleoptera > Cerambycidae > Rhagium > Rhagium mordax. Next base: position 20,634,217 of record OY796660.1, read on the forward strand.
AATATAACATAAATTTCATTTGGCAGACTGGAGGTTATTGATCCACATGTCCAATTTTGGCGACATTTTGAAATTAGTATTATGATACTTTATGCTCACCTGGGGTTTCAGCCGTTTGCCTTCCGTCTATTTGTTTCTATTTGAATTTACAGGACAGGATAATATTTATCCAAATCTCCACTTTTCATAAAATTTTCAAATTTGTATATCAGTGTGTTGTCGCACGCGGGGCACTTTGGACTATCAGTATTTTCCACTACTTATTGTATAAAGAATGACCACCCTTAATGGCAGACGGAAGAAAATCGTTAAAAAAAATGTCGTTAAGGGTCTATAATAACTTCAAAAATATTATACCTATTACTGAAAAATACTTTGGTTACAGGAGACGTCCAGAGGGCAATGGACCGAGTAGCATATAATTCCAATCCTAAGAAAGGCTATAAAAAACTTGGATCCGCTGGAATAGAAGGTAGTCTGTATCAGATCAATCTGTTGACGTTGGTCTTACTAAACGGACTACGAAAAGTTAAAAACTGGCGTCTCTCCACTGAGGACAAGACAGCAGCCAAGTTTGACGATTTGATTTTTGAAAGTCTACCCTCGGAATCTGCCATTTTGCTCCAGGCCAAACATAAAAAGGACGAAAGAAAAGAAATTACCTACGACGACTTGATGTCTGTTAACCCCAAGAACGAATTCAGCCTGCCAAAATACTTCTTTTCGTATCAAGAAGCAAAGAGCAATTTCAAAATGCAGAATGTCGTCATTTGTACTAATCTGAAACTTGACGAGATTACCAAGAAAATTCTAAAGGAGGAAAGTGTGGGTCCAGAGAGCGTATTGCACTTTGAGGGAGCCGAGAATATTTGCTACGGTTTCAGTGGCTGTTCCTTGCCTAAATTAGAACAAAATATAAAAACGTATCAAACTAAATACGTAAAAACCAAGGCAGTAACTATTTCCGATGAACATATAAACGACTTCTTAAACCACTTAAAATTTTTCCCCAACTGTCTCGGTGACAAAAATGTTGATAGGATTATACAGCAAACAATTTCGCGGGTGAAGTTCTCTGAAAATTTGCCTATTAAGACGATTCGAGAAGATATTCGTACAAAAATGATGGACTGGTTCAAAGAAGAAAAGGGCAGATACTTGACTGAGGTGGAAGCAAATGCTTTTTTCTGTGATATGAAAAGCAACAAATATTGTGAGGATTTGAAACTGTATGATATACGCTTCAAAAAAAATAATTTACCTCTTATCCTTCAAACGCAACAAAAAAATGAAGACAAAGGTAAAAAGAGGCAACAGCAAAATGAAATCGATGCACCAGTAAGAGATCCAAAACGAATATCACACATAATTCCTAGTAAAGAATATATGCTGAACGTGGTGAAAATCTATCAAGCTTTACCAACTCAACACGAAGACACAACGTTGTTCGTCAATCCAGAGGAGGCTTTCGAAGTTCAGATGCAGATAATTGGCGCTTTCGAGGTTCGACATTACACAATTCTGGTGATGGTGTGCCCCAACAACAGGATAGAGGAGACCGCAGCAAAAGATATATGGGACAAAGTGATGAAAGTATTGAACACCCACAAGTACAAGCATGTAATATTGATCGCAGAGGAAAAGGACAATTTGGCGACTCAATTAATGCACGCAAATATCAACTACTATGAAGTTATAACTGACAGCATAACATTTGCAGACCTACAGGAAGCCACCCAGAAAGAATTCAAACGGAAGAGCCTTATTAATTTTCAAGGTAGGTAACCAACAGTAGCTCGTATCGTTATCGATTATAAGCATACCCTATCCCTACACTTAATAGTTTTCGAGATATTTAGACACTTTAAACAATTTTGAAAAAACACACTTGAACTTAATCGGTCGTATTTCCTTTAGTTCTTGATACTTCCAGATGGCTATAATGATAATCCCGTTTTACATATATATACTTACCACAAAGTGTAAATAATACAATTCCAAATTTTAATATTTGTACAGATATTACAGGAGATATTACAGGACCGTCAGATACTGTTGAAAAAATGTAATAAGAGCAGTTTTAGATCCACTAAATAGCAACCAATAAGTAATCGAAACTTTATTACTGATGTCTGACGCAAGTCATTTATCTGTGTTTGTATTCATATAAATGAAAAATTAATTTATAGATATCCCCTTAGTTTCTTTATACCTACATGCGATAAAACAATGACTTAGGTTGATTTATTTTACAAGACATGGCACACAAACCTTTTGTCGTTTCCCTTCAAAATAAATTTACTTGCATGTTAATTTGTATTAATTATGAAATTACAAACAAGTTGTGGGTTGTAGATAGAAATATTAGAGTAGGTATAATAGTTGTGGATATAGCAAACACTCTACTAAGAAATGTGGGGAATAATCTTATGTTTATAGGATTACGCTATACGCATGAGCAAAGGAGCTCGACTCGACAGAATTTACTTCTAAAGGTGTAGATTCGGTCTGGTGAAGTTTCCTAGTCATCCGTAAAGTTAATGGTTACAGTAATAATGTTGTTGTTGCAGGTAGCACCATGAGTTTGGAGGAACTTTTCACATCTTCGACCGAATATGATTTAAATCAAATTGTGAGCTCGGAACTGTTAATTAAACTCGCACGAGGTGGTAAAACTAAAGTTGGACAGGAACTGCCGCATCCAGATAATTACTACATAAGTCGCAGTTTCAATCGAAAAGGTCAACATCTATCCGAGGTAGAATTGTGGCGCTCTACCGAAGAAAAAGTTATTTTGATTTCGGACTCGGCCGGTATGGGAAAGAGCTGCGTTCTTACTAGTTTGGCGAATTACATTAAAAGGGATAACCCTCATTTGTGGGTAATCCGACTGGATCTCAACAACTACACGAAAATCATGAAGAAAACTTTGACAGAAGGTAGAAAATCCGTCAGTATCATGCAGCTGTTAGATTCGCAGGATACCTCAAAAATAATAAGCGAATTCGGCAGGAAATTGTTGTCAACACCAAAAAGAATTGTGTTAATGCTGGACGGGGTAGATGAAATAAGTCCTACATACACTAATTTGGTTGTAAATATAATTAGAGATTCCTTGCTGCAAGTTAATTTGGCAAAACTTTTCGTGACCACCAGACCTCACATGTCTAAGGATTTTATAGAAATTTCGGAGCTGCAATCCTTTACGAGTACATTCGAGTCGTTCTCTAAAAATCATCAGGAACAAATTCCAGAACTAAAATTCTTTACATTAGAGCCGTTCTCAAAACTTAATCAGACAAATTTTCTAATAGAATACTGGACCCAAACATTGGATCTTCAAGGCAATGTGAGAAAAAGCAAATGCAAAATTTTTTCGGAAGCCCTAATAAGAGAAATATCCCGGTGGCTAAATGAAGGAAACCGAAATAACTTTGCGGGGATACCGTTGCAGACAAGAATGCTGGCAGAGATATTTCAGCAGAAGAATCAGATCAGCGGCGAAGAACACGAATGGGAAAGTTGCAAAGAATTTTCATCGTCTGTTAATGAGGAGCCAAGATTGCCATCAAGGATCGCCTTAACGCAACTATACGAAATGTTCATTAATAAAAAACGTGAAATTTTTATTAAAGACAATAATCCTAGTGCACACCCTTTAATAGACGAAGTTTTCAAAGATCAATTTGATAAATGTCAAGAATATCACCGCGCATTAGCGTTAAAAGTGATTATTAATTCAGGCAAGTGGGACCTTTTTACTTTCTACACGAATGTTGTATGGCCGATTCCATCGATAATTGGAGATGACGTTTTGTTTAGAGTAGGTATTGTTCAAAAACAAGGAGAAAATATCGAATTTCTGCACCGCACATTTGCAGAGTTCTTTGTAGCTGACTGCTTACTGGAAGAGTTAAAACGCAAACCCGTAAACGAAGAATTCCAGCAATTCTTCATGGAGTCCATATTGTCAGAGGAGGAATATTATGTGATACGAGCATTTCTTGACAGTCGCATGCGAAATGAGCTGCACCTTATCGAAAATAATTTTTCCAGCTATTTCCATCGCAATTGCATATCTGAGGAGTTGCTAATAAGATACTTTGAAGTATATGCCAAAGAAGGTTGTGCTGGAATATTCGAGTGTTTTATTAAAAGCATCCACAAAGAGCAGTGTGAATTATTATCTAACGCTGTCAGTGAACTATATTTAATGTACGAAACACTTAAATCTGCTATTGGCTTTGGCCATTTGAACATCTTAAAGTTGCTACTGGAATTAAACGAGACATTTAATAAGGAAAAAGATGTACATAAACAATTCCTTGCATTTGTTGTTATATACGCTGTTACTTCTAATTTACAAACTTTCCAGTTCCTGTCACGCAAAGTAGAAGGGAGTGATACAAATATTTCGGTACGTTCGACACCTGAGTTACATGAAGTTGCTTTTGTGGGTCGATTCGGAAAAGTTGAATTGTGGATGGAAAAGGCTGAAGCTGATAGAAATGTCAAAGATAATATTCGTGGTTCGATGGCACATCATGGAGCTGTTTCTATGAGTCGATTAGAAGTAGTAAAATTTGTGATGGAGGCAATTGAAGCGGATATAAATGCCAAAGATAACAATGGCGAGACGCCACTTCATGTTTCTTGTGATGAATTAGAAATATTCAAATACCTGGTGGAAGAAGGGGCGAATATAAATATCAAAAATAATGAGGGCGACACGGTACTCCTTAAAGCTTCATTTGGAGGTAAATTAGAACTAGTCAAATATCTGGTGGAAGGAGCTGAAGCGAATATAAATGTCAAAGATTGGAATGGCCGGACGGCACTTCAGGCGGTTGCTTACAATGGTAAATTAGAAGTATTCAAATACCTAGTTGAAGAAACTGGAGCGGATATAAACGTCAAAGAATATAATGGCTGGACGGTACTTCATATGGCTGCTTTCAATGGTACATTAGAAATATTCAAATACCTAGTGGAAGAGGCTGGAGCGGATATAAACGTCAAAGAAAATAGTGGCTGGACGGCACTTCATATGGCTGCTTCCAATGGTAAATTAGAAATATTCAAATACCTAGTGGAAGAGGCCGGAGCGGATATAAATGTCAAAAATAATAATAATTCGACGACACTTCATGTGGCTGTTCTCTATGATAAATTAGAAATATTTAAATACCTAGTGGAAGAGGCTGGAGCGGATATAAACGTCAAAGATGAAAATGGCTCGACGGTACTTCATCTGGCTGCCGACTATGGTAAATTAGAAATATTGAAATACCTAGTGGAAAAAGCTGGAGCTGATATAAATGTTAAAAATATTGAGAGCTTCACGGCACTTCATCTGGCTGCTTCCAATGGTAAATTAGAAATATTCAAATACCTAGTGGAAGAGGCTGGAGTGGATATAAACGTCAAAGATGATGATGGCTCTACGGCACTTCATCTGGCTGCTGACCATGGTAAATTAGAAATAATCAAATATCTAGTGCAAGAAGCTGGAGCAGATATAAATGTCAAAAATATTGAAGATTTGACAGCACTTCATCTGGCTGCTTACTATGGTAAATTAGAAATACTCAAATACCTAGTGGAAGAAGCTGAAGCAGATATAAATGTCAAAACTAATAGAGGCTTGACTGCACTTCATGTGGCTGCTTTGAAAGGTAAATTAGAAATATCCAAATACCTAGTGGAAGAGGCTGGAGTGGATATAAATGTCAAAAATATTATGGGCTCGACAGCGCTTCATGTGGCTGCTTTCAATGGTAAATTAGAAATGGTCAAATACCTGGTGGAAGGAACTGGAGCGGATATAAATATGAGAAATTATCAGGGCGAGACGACGCTTCATGAAGCAGCTTATCGGGGTGAATTAAATATGGTCATGTATCTGGTGGATGAAGCTGGAGTGGATAAAGATATCAAAAATAATCAAGGCAGAACAGCAATTCGGGTAGCTGCGGACCGAGGCCACTGGGAGTTGGTGGAGTTCCTGTCAAATTGAAGTAGCTTTGTCATGTTCAAAATAAAAATCCAATTCTTTCGCGGAAACTCTTCATAAAACTGCGTGTGTACCTTCTCGTCATAAAGAAATGGTGAAAATTGTAGTCTTATTATACCAAAAATATTTTCTCGGTTACATACATAAGCTGTAGCAAAATAACGAGTAACAGGTGTGGATCTAATACATTAGATTAGGGGCCTCTTCACTTCTCGTAGCCCCCAACCCACCGTAATTTTGTGAGAAGCCCCGTGGGCGCCCGTTCGCGTTGAATATCTGCAAATCCACTCCTTATCTTCACTTTATAACTGAACATGTTTTCAATTTCCTTATAATATTGCTGAAAAAGTAGTGAATTTAGAGCTTTTTGCCCATTAAGACTTTTAATAATGACTTCAGAACTACAATATATTTCAATTGCAACTAATTTAACCGATGGCCATTTCCTGAAACATTTCTACGGTGTTCTTTGAGGGATTGGATTTAATAGTAATTATCTGTCAATCTTCATGTAAGTGAAATTGTTAAGAAATCTTATGAACGCCTAGGCTTTGTGATCAGAAATATCTCTTTGAGTTATATGTTTCAATGTTGCTTTTTAATAAGCAACCGGACTAGAAGTTCTTCTGTTTTTCAATGATGCATTTTCAAGAACCGTTCGTAACAACTTTATGTTAAATTCAGCCATATGTTCTTCGTTTACTTCACTTTTTCCTGTATCATTTACATAAGCAAACAGAGCTTCGTTGAATACACCGATGTCAGTTTCACTGAAGTTTAATTTCATTAGTGGATGATCGATTACTGGTCGTCTCATATCCAATGGAATTTTTAGACAGAGTTGATCTGAGCATAAATTGGGAGCCCAGTTCCATTTTAACCTAACAAAATATGTTGAAATAGACCGCTTTCGAAATTATATTTTACGATGGAAGGCCGTATCCCTGAAGCATCCCAAGTGATTATAACCAATTAACAGTACGACAAACACTCAAACACAATTATTGCAAAAAATCCAATGACAAATTAGGAAAATTAAAAAAAAAAAGTTGTAAATAGTCTCCGATAAATAATATTTTGATTTTGATTTTCCTCGACTGCTTACAATGGTTTGCTTTGAAATTTCGTTTTCCATTTTGCTAAAAAAATCGAATGGGGTGCAACTGAGGGATCAGTTCACGACTGGCAGCCCCGTTTAAACAGGAATCCCTCATTTATTGAATTATAAACTGGCTATAGTCGAGTACACTTTAACTTGGCGTATGGATGAGTTGATATTGTGCATACTATTTCATTTTCTCTTGCACACAAATTAGCAATAACCCAACAACATTGTTCACGTATGTTTACAGGTAAACAATGGTTTTGGGCCATTGCTTCAATTTTGTGTGTAAGAGAAAATACAATAATACGCACAATATCAACTCATCCACACGCCAAGTTAAAGTTTACTCGACTATAAATAGGCTTATAATTACTAGCGAGTCGGTGTCTTCGTATCATTCAAATAATTAATTACACTTTCAAAAACCTAAGAAATAAAAAATTCTTTTAATTTTTCAAGTAGGCCATGTAAAAAATAATCTCAAATAGACATCTGTCAAAGTTCTGTTTTTGTTGTAATAATTTATCTTTGTAGTTAGTTCTGTGTATATTTGGGTAAAAAATAAATAGTCTTATTAACGAAGACAGATATGTAATATATGATTTGCCTGCTACATACAATATTTACGAAATTCAAGAAATGCAGCAGACAAGTATCTAAATCGCTTTCCAAAGTGTCCACAGCCACACGAGATAAATCATTACAACAAAAACAAAACTTTGACAAATATTTATTTGAAACAATGTTTTACATGGCCTACGTGCAAATTAAAAGAATTCTTAATTTCTTAGTTTTTAAAAATGCTAATATTATTTGAATGATACATAGGCGCTTAATAAGTTTATAAATCAAAATATGTTTTGAATGTTTTTTGTTTTATTTCATAAAAATTTTGGAGGAAAATATAAAAATTTAATAATGGCGATAAATCCATTATATTTGAAATTAATCCATTCGTGTAATAATATCATTTTAATGAGAATAAAAATAGGGTTTTTTTTTTAAAAATGAAAGATATCTCAAAACCTTAAAGACTCCGCATCAAAAAGTGCTCTAGGAAAGAAAAAATCTCATTAAAGTATTTTCCTAAATAAACGAGTTATAAGGGAAAAATGAAAATAACAGAAATAATTTTTTTGCCTACGAAACAAAAATAGGTTGTTCAAAAAATTAACGCCGGAAATAATAAATTAATGGTTTATATCGGATGGATTAATAAATGCCAAAAAATCTAAGTACATACATGATAATAGGATCCAATAAATATTAAAAAAAAAAAAACGTTAATGATGAGTATGTAAAATATAATGACTATGAAATATTTAGGAATTAAAACAATAAAATTATCATTTAATTAGTACATACATAAATTATATGTATATTTAAAAAATATCAAAAAAAACTTGGATTTATCGTGTTAATAAATATTTAACGATTTGCAATACTATAATAAAACCACATTTTGATATAATTGCAGTTATTTCAAAATAGGTGTATGCGATTCATTTGTAACAGATATATTATTAATATAAATAGATAGTTAATGCGAGGTACAGGATAGTCATTTTATCTTGATAACATTTTGATCTGATATAACTTTTTTATTTTTAAAGTTACAAATTACAGGGTCGCTTACCAGGTTTTCTTTTTGCCATCAGAAAATGTAAAGGACTGTCAATTGTCAAAGATAAACACATAACTTGTGTTTTTTTAAATGGATTACCCTATATATTTTTAACCAGTTGGATAGCATATTTTGTTCTGATTTCAGTGGTATAGCATACTTTATATTTTGATCCAGCAGTTTCCAATTTATTCGCAAAAATTTAAAGTATTCATCACTCCTTTCTTAAACATTAAATTGACCGAATACCATTGTGAAAATAATAATCAATTTAAATGTATCTACCAAAAACACAATAAGCTTTATGCCACACCGACCGACGCGCCAAATAATAGTTTGGTAATATGTAAAAAATTAGCATTATTTTATTTCCACGGCACACTATCATCCAATACATATTTTACATTTTTGCGAATAAATTGGAAACTGCTTGATCGAAATATAAAGTGTGGTTCCAATCCTAATTTCAAAATTCAATATAAACAATTTATTGATGAATACCAATCTTTGGGCCACATGTCTAAATTAAAGTCTTCTGAGGTCTCAAAGGACATATCTAGTTCTTAATATTACCTCATCATGGTGTACATAAAGAATCTAGTTTAACGACTAAATTAAGAGTTGATGGTTCATTAAGTTGATGGTTCATGTTCATGAACAACAGGATGGTTTTTTAATGACTTAGTAGGCCCTAAAATTCAAAACGATATTTTCTCAGAGCTAGTCTGGAAAATTAAAAGAAAATCTATTATGTGCGAAAACCAAAGTAAACCATTAAAGTCTATTTTAATTCCACGATTAGAGATCTGTGTTGCTCTACTAGGTGCTCAATTAATGAAACAAGTAATTAACGCTCTATCAATTAAGTACATCAAAATGCTATTTCTGGTCAGATTCACAAATCAATTTTTGTTGGATTAATACAGAGCCAAAATTACTTCAAATGTTTGTTGGCAATAGAGTATCTAAAATTCAAGGTTTAACTAACAAGAATGACTGGTATTACATTAATACCGTTGAGTAAAAAATAATTTTTACTCAGTGGTTAATACCAAACATAATCCAGCTGATCTAGCTTCTCGCGGAGTTTTTCCTGATAAATTATTATCTTTCACCATATGGTGGCATGGTCTAGAATTTTTAAAACGAAAACGAAACTGAATGGCCTATAAAATCTGCATTTACGATGAAATTGATATCCCGGAATAAAAAAAAAATTTAATATTTCAATGAGGAACACAATCTTAATATATTTAGTCGTTTTTCTTGCGCAGATAAATTAAAACGGATAACATCCTATTGTTTTCGATTCATTCAATTGTAGGTTAAAGGATTGCAGAAAATGAAGCCCATTATCTAATCATGAATTGCAATATCCATGGATGCAATTGCAATAAAACTTGTACAACAATCTATAAGGATGGATTTATTGTGTGCTGGTGGACGTTTTCAATTATCTTGGTGGAATGGTATGTCAGGTTGCCGTCCAATTTGTGTATCTACTGCGCATTACGTCATTCAGTTTAAAAAACGTCGAAAGTAAGTTGTAATTTCGCAAGTTTAATTTTTATTTTAAAATATAATAGTGTTAACGAATAGCAACAGCAACATGCTTGCTTGTGCTGTGGCTGGGTGTAACAATTATTACATGAAGACAAAAAATACTGACATCAAGTATTTTACATTTCCCAGCGTTAAAAAGCTCGCGAAAGTATATGGATCAACGATCAAATTAATTTGAAAAATTGCAGGTTATATTTTCATTTCGCCGGCTTATCCTTTTCATTACCTATTGTATGTTTATTGCATGTATTTCTTCTGTACATTTCAACCCAACAGAATCAGCAGATTTTGAAGTTCCCTTAATACGGCAGATGTTGTTATATTCCCCCCAGAAACAGTAGAAACTTAAGATCTGATACAGTTCCAACTGTTATTATGCCTGGTGCTGTTTCTTGACTGTCGTAAAAAGAAAATAAATTGTGATAGATCGTTTAGGTTTGAAAAAATAGTAAAAATAGACTACTAATTTTAGGTTGAAATTCAAACTAACAAAAAGCATCTTATTTAATTAGATTAAGCCATTTAAAATTTTATTAAAAATGCATTGAGCAAGATTTTAGTTGACAGTACAGGAACCAAGCAGAAATTTTGATAAAATTAACATAATATTAGAAAATACATATTTTTGAGGTTAATTGTGACGTCACCCCTGCCGCATTTTAAACTGAGCGACGTCATCGTGCGTGCACGCGGGCATACCATTTTCCTTATACCATGATCTAGTGTTAAACATCCCTTATAATTATTGTCCAAGCATAATTTGACAAAACTTATTTTTAATTATGCTCCATGCAGGCCCGCCCCCCAATTATTATTAGTTGCTAATGGCTATACGTCAAAAGTATTGACCTGTTAGTGGAAGAAATTTGGCTAAAGCTACGGTAAAAAACTATATTATTTGTTTCAAGTTCAAACCTATTCCAGCTGTCTTCCCTATAGGGATTTTACCAGAAAGTAGAGTTTCACAATCTCTTCCATTCCAATTATCAGGTATAGATTATGCTGGTGCGTTTTCTTTAAGGGATTGAAAAGGCAGGGAAGCAAAAATTACAAAGTGCTACAAATGCGTGTTTATATGTTTTAGTACAAAAGACGTACATTTAGAGCTAGTAATATATTTAAGTGCAGGATAATTTTTAACTTACTTCTAGGGGAGGTACACCCTGTCATATTTACTCTGATAATGGTACTACTTTCCTAGAAGCACATATTGAACTAAATTCATTAGGAGACTTTCTATTTAACAAAATCGTTAAACAGACATCACGAAATAATATTTCGTGGAATTTTATCCCATATTTTGGTGGGTTATGGGAACCGGCTGTAAAAAGCATTAAATATCGTTTAAAGCGCATCATGGTAAATGCAATCTTTACTTATGAAGCGTTTTATACTTTAAAATCGAAGTTGATTAGTAACTAATAATAATAAAATAGACTTTTCTCTACATATAAAATAAGGGGTGATGCATTGCAGTCATTAGGCTTTATAATGCGTCAAACAAATAAGTTTAAAAGTGTAAATGTAACAAAAACATATTCCTATCTGATAAGACCTAAACTTGAATTTGCTTCTGTCATATGACACCCAAACTATATGCATCATATAACAGCATCATATAACAATCACTGAAAAAGTTCAAAATAAGTTTCTGAAATATCTCTATCTGAAAAAACATCAACTATACTCGGACGAGTACTCGGATTACAGAACAATTAGGACAGTTAACTTACGTGAGGAAATTAACGTAACTAGCTTAGCAAATAGAAGGAACTTCAATGCAATAATATTTATTTATAAGCTTCTAAATAATATGATAAATGACAGCTATCTGAGATATCTAGTAAAGTTTAAAATACCAATAAGGATCTCCAGATCGGTGATTAGTTAATTTAAGAGCTCTATTTGCTATGTCATCTGACCCTAATGATCTGTCTCCTATTGCTCCTTCTTATTTCTTGATTGGACAAATCTTAACAACCTCACCGGATTCTAATTTGCAAATTGCAAGATGTTGTAACGAACAAATTATCACGTATCCAGTATGTGCAACAGCTCATGAAACAATTTTGGACTAGATGGAGAAACGTCAGAAATGAGTGAGTATATCTCTCAACTCCACCATCAATACAAATCGAGAGGTGCTCCTACCATTCTGAAAGTTGAAGTTTTGGTTCTTGTGAAAAATAAAAAGTTGCCGTAATGGTTGCCGAGTAAAATTCAAAATTTCTATCCAGGTAAAGATGGATTCTGCAGAGTGGCTGAGATCAACACCTTGAAATGTCTGGTCTGTTAGACATTTGTATCCTCTTCCAGTTCAAGATGATCTCCAATAGATATGCTAATAGACTGGTGCCTGTTGACATTGAACCGATTCCAAATGACGACGCATTTTGACTGGAGTCATACGGCTATTTGGGAGAACTTTGCTGTATATAACGCACTGAGTATTGTATAATGACAATGAATCCTAAAGATATATAACTTTCAACATACTTCCTTGTTTTTTTCTAGCAACTGCTCTGGGTTGATTACTTCTTTTGGGGCGATTTCATATGTATAACTCTCACCATTATCTTTAGCAAAAGAGCTAGGTGTTGAATCCGAAGCGAAGGAGTCTGCAGTTCTGCAATAGAACGCTTTGGAGTGTCTTTTTTAGCCATCTCTCCATCCTGCAACAAAATATCAAAATAGTATATTACGATATATAGTTGGTAAGTGCCTTTTACCGATCGAGAAAATATGTAGATAAATGAGGCCCGCAGGGCCGAGTTTTTTAAATTTTTGAGATCGGCGAGCACTTACTAAGTATCGTATACTATTTTTTACCTACGATCACTAACGTAAATAGCTGAAAACGCACTCTGCGCCACCTATGTAAATTGAACCTTACACACCGTAAACAAATCGCACGCTCAGTCGCTGAGGTGTATTGCAATGTGACCACGTGACCAACTTTACACAACACTTACAGTTCATATTTCTGACACCAGGCTAAAATTATTAAAAATGGCAGGTGCAAAACCTATTTTCCAGCGCTGTCAAAACTGACATAAGCAACAAATAATACAAAATTGTGTTTTAATTTCAATAAATACGATCGTAGGTAAAGTATAGTACATAATTCGAGTTGCAAAGCAATTACGCACTCGGAATTGCCGCACTCGCAGCTACGCTGCGTCGTGCGCAATTTTTCCATTTGTGCGTAATATGCTATTTACAACTCTCGTTACATAATATACTATTGCACAATCATATTAATCTTTACGAAGAAATATAAAAACAACATAACCACAAATTCACTTACTGCGCTAGTGCGGTAAGTTGCACTTATAGGCTTTAGATACGACCTTACAGGCTTAGATACGGAATAGTATATTACGTAATAAGAGTTGTAAATAGCGTATTACGCACGAATGGAAAAATTATGCACGAGACGCGTTAGCGTCGAGTGTGATAATTCTATGAGTGCGTAATTGCTTTACAACTCGAATTATGTACTATACTTTACCTACGACCGTATTTATTGAAAGTTTGTATTTAATTTTTATTATTTATCGCTTATGTCAGTTTTGACAGCGTCAGAAAATTAAGTATTGCACTTGTCATTTTTAATAATTTTTAGAGAATAAGTTTGTTTGTATTGACCGTTGCTAGGCGGTTGCTAGGAAAACTGTACGAATTGTGCGATTTTTTTACCAAGTTGTGCGATTTTTTTACCGTGCGTAATAGGAATCTTACATTGATCGCAGACGGTGTGTTTTTAAGTACTTACAGTAGTGGTCGTAGGTAAAAATAATGATCGTTCAGGAAAGTCAACTTCCTGTTTCTGTCAACAATGACAGTAAATGACAAAAGAACATGATCGTGCAAAAACGATTTTAAGGCAAAAAAAACAGTGGCAGCTACCATTTGAGGCCGAATAAAGTTTAAATTGTTTCTTACTACGATAATATTGTTAACAGAGGAATATAAAACACAAACAATTTTCTAAAACAATTTCTAGGTTTTAAACTTCCAAGACAGAACCAATAAAGTTCATCAATAAGTAAAAACTTTTAATCACTTTGTAATATATACATCAATAAGCGATTATTATGCCCGGTTATGCCGTTATGCCCATGTATTTCTAGATCTGTGGGGTTCTCCATGTGTAGCGATCAATAAAGAAATGAGCCTGGGAATCACCGATGCTGGGATTCCCATTGATTCTCCGACGCGTCTGCTGTAAAATGCCTACAATTATCCCGACGCCACGGTATCGTCACAGCTCACGACGTGCGTTGGCTTGTCGCATTGTCCAAATTAGTAAGTGGAAGCGAGGGTTAGTTGTTATTCTATTTTTTTTTATTTCGTAGAGGCGTTAATTTTTCTTGTTTTTTATTATGTTAGTTTATTGAATGAAAAAAAAAAATGAAGTTTGCCTTCAGTGATCTCCACGAAACGCTGTGCTGTACCATAATAAACACAACACATAAATTAGACAACCCCCAATACCTATCTATAACTTTTTGCTGAACTTAACCGATATAGGTGCTGTTTAAAGCTATCAACAAAACAATGCCATTTATAATACATTAATATGCGTCAACTGTAGGAACAAGTGTTTTCTAATCATTACCATTATATATTAGGACTACTTAGTCATATTGTGATACCCATCATTATGATAAGATATTTTTCCTTAAAGAAGAAAATTTGCAACAACCGTCGGCTGTAATGAAGTACTTCCCAGCTCTTTATGTAATGTACAGGGTGTCCCAAAGTTGATGTCTCGGGACTATATCTAGAGAATGAAAAAAGTTATCACAAAACCGTTTACGTGGTTTAATTTGGGGTGCACTAAGGTACATTTTACGCTATAAATTTTTTTTTTTCGAAATCTGGAAAATGGCGAAAAAGACGTCATCAGAACTTTTTCCCAGGAACATACACTTTTTTTGGGCTACCTGGAAAGTGCTATTTTTTCTGAACATTTTCTATTAAAAAAGTTTTTTCGTATCTCTTATATTTAAAAATATACAGGGCAAAATAGTTTGGAAAATACCCTCAATTGCATACGAGTTAGCCATGATGTAATCGAGTGGCCCATGGAAAACAATGAACAAAATCTATTTATATGTTTTATCAAAGATTTGTAACAGTATATTTTAATTAAAAAAAAATATTTTAAAACAATAACAAAATTCTAAATCGTTTTTTTTTTGGCGTTAGGAAAATTTTTCACACAAATAATACTTTAAGATCGATCTTGACAAAAACGAAACCATTAAATCCTGAACAAAATTCAAAAAACTGTATTTACAGTATTCCATGTGAGTGTAATAAACATTTTATGTGGGTGAATCATCTAGACCACTTAATGTAAGTTTGGGCGAACACAAAAGTTATATTAGAAAAGGTAAAATAGAAAAATCTAAAATTTTTGAACATGCTTGGGAAAACGACCACAGGATAAAATGGGATTCAGCAAAAATTTTGACCAAATAAGCAGACAGCAAAAAGAGAAAAATCAAAGAATCTGCAATAATTTTACTTAATGAAGTTAAATGCGTATCAAATTGTTCGGTAGAATTTTGTTCAACTTGGTTACCAATGTTGAGAGAAGAACTCAATAAAATTTATATTTAGTATATTTTTCAACATTTCTATGGTAAGTATCTATGGAAACAGATATAGTTTCTGAAACGACAGCGCAGTGTTTTTGACATTACGTCAAAGGCGTAGAGGTTATTTCCCAATTTTAAACTGGTTAATTTGAATATTTTTTAGATACTTACCTAATAATATAAACTGGATAGGAATTTCAAGAGATCTGGTAATAAATCCCAAAAAGAAAAGGAAGAGAAAAAAAATTGATTCAAGTCAACTTTTTCATTGTTTGTAAACATTTCGGCGCTATTTAAATTAATTGACACCCGTAAACTATTTGACACAAACAATATATTCACTAAACAAACATGTCATCAGCCCTAGTTCATTGTTTTCCATAGGCCACTCGATTACATCATGGCTAACTCGTATGCAATTGAGGGTATTTTTCAAACTATTTTACCATGTATATTTTTAAATATAAAAGATACGAAAAAACATTTTTCATAGAAAATGTTCAGAAAAAATAGCACTTTCCAGGTAGCAAAAAAAAGGGTATGTTCCTGGGAAAAAAGTTCTGATGATGTCAGTTTCGCCATTTTCCAGATTTCGAAAAAAAAAAAAAAAAATTATAGCGTAAAATGTACCTTAGTGCACTCCAAATTAAACCACGTAAACGGTTTTGTGATAAATTTTTTCCTTCTCTAGATATAATAATAATAATAATAATAATAAATATGTTTATTGTTTACCAACCAAAGATACATACATTATATTGAAACACAATAACATAATATAGGAGGTAAACAAAGGGCCAAATGTTAGGTATAATACCAATTCTGCCACATAGGCCCAAAGAAAGAAAATTAAAAATATACATGTATACGCAAACCACACATATCGGATGTCCCAAAAGTAACGCACAAAACCCACACGTCCTCCCCCCATTTGGCTCAAAGAAGAGAGTTCTTCATAATTACACAATATTTTTGTGAATTACTAAAAGAGTTGACAACTTTACAAAAAAAAAATATATATATATATATATACACATATATATACATATATATATACACACATATATACATACATACACACATATACACACATACATATACATACAACTCGTCCCTCTAAACCAAACAGAAAAAGAAATATGAATTTCATGCGTCACCCTCGGGACACACCGCATACAAACACACACTATACACAACACATACAAATATAAGCATAGTACATGCACACATACACAATAAATACATATGTGTGACCAAAATAACAATAATAAATTAAATGCTATTACCAAAACGTAAAAATTAAGCATAAATAAATGCGACATGCATACATAGTTCAACTTAAACTTAAACAAACATAAAAAGTGCAGTAATCATTAATTATTCAAAAGAAAATAATAAGAGCTAAGATTGTTGTTCGTATAATTGACGTTTATATTTAGTTTTAAAAGTGTTACAAGACAGTGAAAAGCTGGGCACATCCAAAACATCGCCAGAAGTTGCTATGTTATAAGAAAAAGACCTCTCAAAAATTTTTTTATTGTGACGCGGTATAGTAAGCTTGTTCTGATGTCTTAAATTTAAATTGTGAACGTCAGTTCTATAGGTTATTTTTTGATGCAGATAAGCAGGTGATTTATATTTTAATATTTTATAAAAGAGACAAGTCATGTGAAGTTTTCTTCGATTGTACATGTTAAGCCAGTGGGCTTCTTTAAGTTTATGGGATATACCTTCTGGACGTCTAATACCGTAGATTAGCCTTAAACAGCTATTTTGCACTTTTTGAATTCTTTTGGTATCCACACTATCAAGGCAAGGGCCGTATACAGTATCGCAATGATTAAAATGTGAAAGCACTAGTGAGTCGCACAATAATTTTTTTACGCTACCATTTAAGTAGTGCCTTTGAGTGTAAATAAGTTTTAAAGAAAAGTAGGCTTTTTTTAACATATGAGTTACATATTGTTTAAAGCGAAGTTTGTGGTCAATAATCAGCCCTAAACTCTTACAGGAGTCAGTAAAGGGAATTGTTTCGGTGCCCAACTGCACTATCATGCTATCTAAAGCAGTACGCCTTTGACTATCACTCCCAAATAAAACAGCACAAGATTTATTGGCATTAATTTTTAAAACGTGATCTTTAGAAATATTAACAATTTTGTTTAAATCTTGATTTATTTTACGGTTAGCTTCAAACATGTCTGATATTTTGAATGAATAATACAGTTGGGTATCGTCTGCATACAGATGGTAACTGCAGTAATTTAAAAAGTTATGAAAATTACATGTATAAATCGTGTACAACAATGGTCCTAAGATACTTCCTTGAGGAACACCCTGAGTTACTAATTCTACATTAGATAAGGAACCATTAAGGGAAACCTGTTGGTATCTTTCTGAAAGATAAGAAGTCATTAAAGAGCAAGACGCATTACTAAACCCTATGAAATGCATAATAGAAAGTAGTAACTCATGGTTAAGTATATCGAAAGCTTTAGAGTAATCTAAGAGAATAAGAGTACATAAGTCATGATTATCTAATGAATGTATAATATCATCAGTTACAGACGCAAGAGCTGTATTACAAGAGTAGCCTGATCTAAACCCAGATTGATTAGTAGGCAGTATGTTAAACTTATCAATATGTGTTCTTATTTGTGTCTCTAGAATTTTCTCTAAAATTTTTGATAGAGTTGGAAGGATGCTTATAGATCTAAAGTGACTTAGTTCCGTAGGCTGGCTTACTTTAGGAATTGGTATTACATAAGCATGCTTCCAAGATTTTGGAAAATAAGATCTAGCAATACACTCATTTATAATATGCGTAATATACTTGCCGATAAATGGACAACATAAAAAAATTAGAGTTATATTAAGTTTGTCAGAACCAAAGGCTGGAGATTTTATGTTCTGAATGATTTTCAAAACTTCATCCTCGGTAGTGGAGGCAAAAGAAAAAGTGTCAGTCACTCCTTCTTTTATATTGTCTAAGTAAAAACTTAGTAATTCACCTGAAGGTTTGACAACGTTTTTAGAGGAATTAATAAAAAAATCATTCAGTTTATTAGCATCGTTCAAATACTCAGGAATATCCTTACTTCTAGTTGTGATAATATTCAATTTCCTAAGCTCTTTCCATTTTTCTTTCATAGAACAGTTATTAAGTTTTAATGATAGATATACAGTTTTTTCTCTACGGATTGTTGAGGAAGTAATATTACGCAGTTGTTTGTAGTATTCTAGATGTTCAGTTAGTTTGGTTCTTTTATATTTTTGTAACGCCCGGTCTCGCAATTTTTGCATAAATTTTATGTTCTCCGTTATCCATGGACAGTATTTTCGATTTTTCGATATACGAATTTTTTTAATAGGAGCATGAACGTCAAAAATACTTAGTATACAATTATTAATAAAAGATACTTTTTCATTTACATCACCAACGTTGTACACATTGTTCCATGGTAAAGTTTCTAGATCCCTTTCAAACTCGGCTAAGTTAATGTTTTTTAAGTCCCTGTATGAAAGATTTCTTGCCGGATATTTTTTATTCTTTAGCGCAAGCTTACAAAAAACTAGAAAATGGTCCGCGATATTAGCATCTAGTGCTCCAGAATCACATACATCTAAATTAGTAAAAATCAGATCAATAAGCGATATACTACGATTGGATATGCGAGTAGGTTCTTTAATTTGTTGTTCAAGACTGAAAATATTTAAAACAGAAAGAAAATCACTGGTCTTGGGGCAATCGGTGTTTAAAATATTAATATTCATGTCACCAACACATAATATATTATCAAATTCAGAGAATATGTTAATTAAGGTGTCCTCAAGTATGCCTAAAAAGTCTGTGCAGTTATTATTAGGAGGCCGGTAGACGCTACCTAAAACAAATATTTTATTTTGAATATTAAATTTAATCCAAATATGTTCTATAAAATCAGACTGTTCATTAACTAAAATAGCGTACTTTATGTTGTTTTTAATATAAATTCCGACTCCGCCCCCCCTCCTACCAATTCTGTCATTTCTGATGAAAGTATACCCCTCAATCATAAATAATATAGTCCCGAGATATCAACTTTGGGACACCCTGTACTATTATACGTATTCGGACACAACGAAATTTTGTAATTTACATCCTTTATTCAACGGTTAGTTTATTCCGGATGAAATAATATGCAAGATAATCTCAAATACACTCCTTTTCAATTTCGTCAGTATCTTTATCATATTATTAGATTAGAGCGGCGACCAGCAGTCTATATAAAATATGTCAAAATCGTTAAATTTCCTTACATTGACGACACACACTACTATCGTCATAGATGATGTTGACGTAACTTCAATAATTGGACTAAATAATCCGAAATTAAATATCTGTAATTCCTCATGAACCTGTACTGTTAGAATTTGATATAATTTGAATCCATTTGAAAAAGCCAGTGACGGAATTTTGTGGAATGCCTCATATTCGCACCCAGAGTTTGTTCCTTCGGGGGGGGGGGGGGGGGGGGGCATAATACAAAAACATTATAAAAAACAATAGTAAGGAGTATTATAATTTTCGTACGTAATTTTTTTCTCAAAAATGGTTGATTTTAAGAAATTTTTTGAAGATCTTTTTTAATTGAAAAAAGAATTAGCAGACAGAAAGAAATTTACAAAATTTCAAGAAGGGTAGTTAATTTCACCCCTTTGTGTACATGCTAGGTGGATGAAATGATTTCGCTAGATGGCTTTTGATTAGTAACCAAGAGAATTTCATCTTTTTCCGATTGCGCTATTTTGAGATAGAAATTAAAAACCATTTTTTAGCCCACCCCTGCTTTAAGGGGGTGTAGTCTAACAGGGAAAGCTTATTTTGGAAAATTTTATATGAAGTACCTACCTTAATTTTCGACGAGGAATCTCCAGTTAAATTTTTTGCACTTTATTACGGGACACCCTGTATAGGTCGATCCATTTGAAAAGTTCGAATCGTCCCTCTGCAATCCATATGATCGGAAATAATGTTAAAAGAAGGCCTGAAGAAGTCTACATAATGACCCAAAAGAAGAACATATGCATATTCAGTAACAACTGATGAATAATTGACCATCGCGTCTCAGACTCATTCTATTTATTCTTATAATGAGCAGCTTAGGGATAAAAAAGAATGAAAAGAATGAATATACCACAACACCATATTACCCTTGTGAAGGTGGTTGCTAAATATACTGTGATAAATTCCAATTAGAGAATACTTACTATCAGTTTCAATCTTCGTTATACTAACTTTTGTAAATGAAATTCATATCGGTGCATCATTCCTAATATACCTGATTTCCTTATCGATATAATTTCCCTGGCTGATAGGTAAATCCAAATTTACGAATTTTGACCATTAGCTTACTCCTGTTGTTACTATAAAACGAGTGTCCTTTCTCAGAAACTAGTTTAGATGTGATATATGCACGCACGAATGCACAAATATTATGGAGTGTTTAATATTATTTGTAGTAGTGTTGTTAGCGTTTTACTTTAAGAATTATTTGAAATTATTATATGTAGCAATTAAATTGCCTGGACCACATCCATTCGATCCGTTGGGAAATATCTTCATACTGAATAATATAGTTAAGGGTGAGTACAGTTTATGAAGCAAGTTTATCAATGTAAATATAATTATTGCATATCCATATCTCCTATATTTTTTACTCAAGCAAAACTTTTTACAATTATTGTGGTGCATTTATAAATATAGTACTGGTTGACCAAATCGATAAAAGCCTATAAAAAATGTCGACTTGTTTGAGAATGCTTATCACCATCAACGACGTTCACCACGTTTTTTATATGTCCTACATCGATGTGGTCAACAACTATATAAATCATTTGGTAGTATATTTGAAAAATTTTTTTTTACCATACAATGATTCTCTAATTTTGGGGTTAACTGACATATTTTAATCTAAATTAAAAATTTAATTATTAATAAAGAAAATTACTTTTTTTAGCAAAAAATAAATAGGTACTTAGGTTAGAGGACAATTTATTTGCAAAATAACCCAAATGTATTTTATTTTTTTTAATGAAAGATTTCAGTAATCTAGAAAACCAAAGATAGATAGACTTTTATCTAAAGCTTTTACGTATAGCTTCATCCTAATGTCCTAATTTAATACGCAGTGGTGGCAAAAGAATTTCTTGCGGATCTACCAAATTCGCAGGAATTTGGTAGATCCGTAATTTTCTCTTCGGGGACAATCCTTTTTCTCCCAATG
This sequence comes from Rhagium mordax, assembly GCA_963680705.1. Lineage (NCBI taxonomy): Eukaryota > Metazoa > Arthropoda > Insecta > Coleoptera > Cerambycidae > Rhagium > Rhagium mordax. Next base: position 20,656,397 of record OY796660.1, read on the forward strand.
TTGTCGTTTGTCTCTGCTATCCCACTAGCTTAGAAAACACGGATACATTGTATATCCTGATTGCTGACCTAATAATAAGCCTACAATTTTTAAATCACCACAAATCATCCAGTTCTGGTCTTTGTATTTTTTTAGTAGTACCCCTATATTTTCGTAACTTTATGTCTTTTGTACAGAATGGGCTACAGGAATAGATGCAAAAATGTTTGCGTTATGTAATGTTTAAGGAGGTTTCTTTTAGAAGAGTCAAAAAAAATTTTATTAGTTATTCCATTGTAGGTATTAAAAAAAAATACAAGTTTTGTTGTAATTTTTCTCTTATTGATTTACACGATCTGCTTCCATTGGCAATAAATGTTGTACAACTTTTCATTAAAGCGTTTTCTTCCACGGCCAATTGTTTCAAAATTACAGCTGCTCGAAGTGTGTAAAATAATCTCGAGTTTTAGAAACCAGGAAAAAAATGTGACAACATGGTAGGAATAGTTTATTGCTTTTTGCACCGTTTACATAATAACCAATTATGGTTCAAAACTACCATTGTAAAGATATCCTTAAAGATTGTTTATTTCTAAATAAATTTAAAATTTCGTCCAATACATCCCTTTTTCTGGAATTTATCACGATTTGAAAAAAAATTTCACAAAAGGAGAAACGGCATATTTTTATGTCAAAAACACTTTTTCAACTCATATCTATTGGACTTTTGAACCAAAGAAAATACGTGTCTTCTTATAAATAATATGGAAAATACTCTGACAAAGTTTCGTACGAATTAAAAATATTTCATCGAATGTCTCGAGTGAATTGGTATGGAACAACTTCCCTGCAATCTATATAAAAACGTATCCTCTTTTTATGCTATTCAGATCGTATTAATTTTTTATTGGAACAAAAGACCTTAACAGTATTTTTTTACTAAAATAGATATCATATTATAGGTGAAAATATATGTATAGTACAGTCATCAATTTTTGTCTCTTCCTTTTCTTTTGTGGGATTTATTACCACATTTCTTGAAATTCCTATCCAAAAAAAGTTGATTTATCTAATAGTTATTAATTATATAAGGGGATTAACAAGTCTTTTAATCTACGAGAAAAAATGTGTGCTCGAGGCGCAGCCGAGAGTCACTTTTTTCGAGTGGATTGAAGGCTGTTAATCCCCGAATGTAATTCAACGTTCTATCCACGACCACGGCCAAATTAGGAGCGTGAAAGCCGTATGAGAGCAGGTGAAAAATTCTGATTTTAAAAAACGTCAGATTTGACGTTGATTTTGAAGTTTTTTTTGACCAAGAATCTTTTGATTTTGAGCAAAAAAATAGAAACGTGGTATTATGAATTCTAATCCACTAGTGTATTAAAGGGCCTTTAATCCACGGCAAACAGACGTATTAAACCTTCCTAATATAGTGGTCGTGGATAAAAAATATTTAAATTAACCAGTTTAAAACTGGGAAACAACCTTTACACCTTTGGCGTAATGTCAGAGGAACAGCTGATGGTGTTTTTTGACAACTAATAGGAATTAAAATATGCAGGTAATACAAAAATATTGCGCTGAAGTTTCGGAAACTATATCTATATCCTTATTCAAAGTTTAGGTTTTTAGATTTCTTTTATGTAACGTGTAGAATAACACGGCATATAATAAAAATTGTTTATATCATTTCCATAGATACTTACCATGATACTAGAACCGTACATAGATACTTAACATGGAAATATAGGTATTAAATAATATTAATTTTATTGAGTCCTTCTCTCAACATTGGTAACCAAGTTGAACAAAATTACAATTATTGCAGATTCTTTGATTTTTCTTTTTGTGCTGTCTGCTTCTTTGGTCAAAATTTTTGCTGAATTCCATTTTATCCTGCGATCGTTTTCCCAAGCATGTTCATAAATTTTAGAATGTTCTATGTCACCCTTTCTAATATAACTTTTGTGCTCGTCCAATCATTAATGGTTGATTATAGATATGTCACAGGCATATTGCATAATCCGGTTTTTTTGCAAAAAGATCAGACGTTTTGCAAATCGTAGGCGTTTTCAATAATACGATGCATTTCTGCTATAAAACTGACGGTTTTCAAGTCATTTGGCAAAACGACTAATCACAGTTGGGCAGATTGAACAACTCACATTCTGACTAAGTGACTAAATTAAATTGTTTCAGGCAGATCGCAGAGTTTTCATTCAAAATCTTTGGTAATTGTGTACATTAGCTTAACTCCGATTTACACATCTATGAAGTAACAGGCGCAGGCGGGCTTACTCCTGTTATTGCAAAGGGGTAGTTAAAAAAGGAACATGTTGCTTCGAGGTCAGATGTGCACAACTAAGAACCGAAAGCCTTTTTTGAAATATTAAGGAGGGCTTACTACTGCTACTTCAAAGAAGGAACATAGTATATTGCTTTACGGTAATGGCGGGATGAGGTATGTCAGTTTTGTAATTTTTGGGGTACTCTCGTGTTTTCTAGACAAAAATACGTATGTATGGGTAAAAAAAGTCGAGAATCGGAGATACACCAATGTAAACAATTACCAAATTTGTTTCAGATGTAACAGCTTCGCGGAGTGTAATCGTTTTATCGGATACGATTATATATTCAAGTTCTGACTGACACGCATAGACGGTGCACCATGCGAAACCTTTTATGCGAAAAGCCTAACACAATTCAGTCATTTAGAATAAGAATTATTAAGTCGTTCAATCTGCCTAACTGTAGTCGGTCGTTTTGCAAAATGACTGAAAACCGTCAGTCCGCTGAATTATTGTGTAATTTTTAACGCATATACTTAGATAAAGTAACCCGTTATCATTTTTCTTTTTGGCCCACCCACTAATTTAGATTTGCGTCTCTTCTCTTCTAGTGTAACAGTGCATTTCATTTGCATGTCCATTAGTCCCTTTAGGACCTTTCTATCGTCCATCCTGTCTTCGGGTTACTTATAAAGAAAAATTTTGGAGATAATTTATCAAGATGAGGGCTCTCATTTCATTACAATCGTATTATTTTTGATACATTTGAAATTATTGAGGCGAAGAAAAATGAATAGTGCATTATATTTCAGTTATAAACGTACTTCCTGATAGTATAATCAATTAACTTGCGTGTAAGTTATCAGAGTCGGAAAACATTATAGTGATTATCATTATTCTACCGGTGTAGCCAGCAGCGACAATGTGAAGTTTAATTGCTAATTTGTTGTTCGGTTTTTCCGAGGCCATCTTAATAGTTTTTAAATTAACAGAATATCGTTATCGAAACACACTTCACTTATCTCAAACTGTAATATATAAAAAGAATCAGTGTTGGCTCGTGATTAATTTTGCAGAGAACACTCGTTAAGAAATTCGTGTTAAGCTACCTACAAAAATTACTTTTTTTTTCAATTCTAAGCTTTCAAAGAGCTGATGATTTATTAGAAGAGTTTCCAAGTTTTCTTTATGCCTTGATTATTTTAAATTATTGACGTTTCAACCTATTCGTGGTCTTCTTTTGAAGTGAAGACAAAAACCATAATTCCTTCAAATCTAGAAATGAAAAACGTGTATGATGCTGTTCTTTATTTAATTTCATCAAAGTAGTAATAGAGAGTAAAAACGACAACATTTATTTTAATAATACCAATTGAAAACCGAGAACAGCCCGTGTTGGGTTGCAGCTTATTATTTTATTTGGTTGATTTTCAATTTAAAAACGATCCATACAAGAGTGCACAACAGTTGAGTGGGCTAAATGCACCTAATGAGTTTATGAGACATTCAAAAAACATTGGAGATTAAGCAGCATACACTGGCGGGCGTCTGACCCTAAATGATTAGAATCTTGCAGCATCGACTCATATTGACTTATATTTATACCTATATTCGGCTTCTGCACAAGGTCTAGAGCCTGTGTCCCTAAAAACTGTTGCGGAGTCGGAGTAGAGTTGCACTTATAGTACACGCAAATTAGGAAAAATAGAAGAAAAAATTATATTTTCAGGATCGATTTTTTATAGTAGTAAAATTAAATATCTAAAGAGTTCCCACCACCCAGGGGTGTGCTTCACCCCATTTTCACCCCCAATAGTAACACGACGCCGGTTTTTTGCCAATATCTCTTAAACGTGTTATTCTACAACAAATTTGTAAGCGTAAGAAAATTCCAAATAAAATGTCAAATGATTTGTCAACGAATTTGTATTAGTTTCCGAATTATTAACGTGCAAAGTGAAAGGTGTAGCAATTAGCAAAACCACATAATTATTAGCGCCACTACATCGTAAACAAAGCCAGTTGATAACACTTGGCTCCTGAGCGTTAGGCCACCAACAATACATCGTTGGTTGTTTTCCTTTTTTTATCATAGAGGGGGCCGCCTGTTCTTCATTAAAATTAATTATAAAAACACCCAACACAACTTGTTTTTTGTATGGCCAAAGTAATGTTCATTTTATATCAGATTGACATTCTTTACGAATAAATCAAAGCATCTGCAACCTTATAATTGCATTTACTAGTAGAACCTGATGGGTTCACTATAACAATATAGCTATTAACATATCTAGGAATGTTATGAGTATCATAACTGCCGCACATGTCGGTGTTGATATCAGAGCTCGTAGAGCGAGGATTTTAAGACATCTAAGGCTGTTGTGACTTATAACATCAGTAATTTGTTCAATAGTTTATCGGTTTCAGAAAATAAAGACATTATAGATAAGAAGCAGGAGCAGTAGTGATACATTTCAGTATTTAATTATTATTGTTTGGAGTTTTCTGTCTGTTTGTATTAGTAAATTAATATTAATATAGTTTCATTATTTATTATTTCATCTGTTGACAGTTGTTGACAGATCTGTATTGTAATATTACTGTACAAGCTGTTGGCATGGCAATAAATGTTACTGCACAACTTTAGTTATGACTTACTTACCAGCCTACTTTTGTATATTATGTAAACAAAGGATTAATATCCTGAAACCGATAAATATATGTACTGAGTCTATCGGTTATTAATGCCTTGTGCCAGGTCTATTAGGTAAGAGTCTAGATTTTAATTATTTTGCAAATGTGACGTAAAAATTATTTATTAGTTTTTACTAGCAATTATAAGCTACAATAAACTTTGGGAGTAAGCTTCGGAGTGTTTAACTGGTTAACCCACACAGCCCTGTGATCCTCTATAAGTGTTCCATCTCAAGGGATAGTTAAGAACACGTATAGAAATGGCTAAAAACTGAGTAGTAGAAAGCAGACTCCCGACTTATTATTTTAATATAGTGATTTTATTTACACTTGGAGTAGTTTTCCACACACACCAAAACACTTTTGCACACACTCGACGCGCGTTTCGCCAACCAAGTTGGCATCATCGGGAGATGATTAAAACTTTCAGTTTTAGAGATGAGATGATTAAAACTTTCAGTTTTAATCATCTCCCGATGATAACAACTTGGTTGGCGAAACGCGCGTCGAGTGTGTGCAAAAGTGTTTTGGTGTGTGTGGAAAACTACTCCAAGTGTAAGTTCTACACCAAAGGTTCCAACCCCTCTTCAGGAATAGTGATTTTATTTCTTTTCAATTTTTTTTCGATAAAGCAATTACGATCTTTATATCTAATAGGTAGAGTTCACGGCGAGATTTTTAAAGTGGTGTCCGCTGTAGGCCTATTCCAATAAAAATTTCAGTATTATTCGATATCGATATTGTCACTATTTGATATTGAATAATACTGAAACTTTTATTGGAATAGATCTACAGCGTGTTTTAATATAGTGATTTTACTGATTTTATTTGTTTTAGTTGTTTTTTCTATAAAGAATTACAATCTTTATATCTACCACCACCTAAGGGCATTATTAACTCATTTGATATTTTTTATAGAAAATTTTATGAGGAATTTTCTTACACTTCCAAATTTATCGTAGAATAATGCGTTTAAGAGATATTGGCAAAAAACCAGCGCACTGTCGGGGATGAACGTACACCCCTGGGTGGTGGGAACTCTTTAGATATTTAATGTTACGCCTTTAAACAATCGATCCTGAAAATATAATTTGGTTATACATTTTTTTCTTTTATATGGCATTTTTTTGTCTAATTTCCGTGCAGATTGCAGATAGCCAATCCCAGCATAAATCCCAAGAGTTTCTAATCACAACTTAGAGTGACAAGGCGTTGTCTGGTTTATTTTTGTAAAACATACAGGACTTCGTTGTAGACATATTAAAACCCACTATTTGCCACCCCGCAATATTAGCCAAATTAGAAATAATCAAGTTAGTTTGTCTGCATCTTGAAGTACAGGATTCAGCTGCGCATTCTAGTCTCTGAAAGGAAGAGCTTGCCTGATGAGAGTACTGTCATTAGCAAAACAGGATCAGAAAGCAAGTCATGCATGTGAAGAAGGAACACAGCTGTTGATAAGGCAAATCCTTGTGAAACAACCGAGTTGATAGAGAAAGTTTCTGATGACACTTCTATTACAACATAAAGTGACCAGATCGTGTGCTTTCTATAAGAATCTAGTGTCGAGTTCAATGAAAATATATTCACAAAGAGATGTGAGGCACATGTTTTTGCTCTATTGATGACGTTGCTGTTTAGTTATTTTCTTTTGTTAGAGCTGGAAAAGTATTGTTTGTGAAATTACATTCATAGTTTTGGTCATAGATCCGATGTGTTGGCTCCTATTTATGGATGAAGTTAAAATGAATTAAATCTTTATTGTTTTGTTATTGGCGTTAAAGAGATGCACTCTGATCGACGCCCTGTTTTGACTTTTATTTTCTTACTTTAGGTATTCCAAAATGTAAGAAGTACAAAAAGAATAATGATAAAATGAATAATAATTATTATTATTATTGTTATTATTCTAAGCAGATCGATGCTAATATCTCAATTAATAGCATTTAGATCTCGTCTATGCTCTACTTGTCGAGCTGTATCATCCTCCAACAGAAATTATAGACGAAACGGGATTTATAAAAGTGTATTGCTTACAGTTATCATTCAATATATCATAATGGCTAAGAGGGGTTTCCATAAATCAAAGTAAATATAATAATTATTTTTCTATTTAATATAAAATACTGAGAAAGTAGGAAAGTATAAATATGTAAAGAAAGATTTAATATATTCAGTTATAATTATTTGACAGCTAGTTAGGTTAATTTCTAATGGTGGACAAATTTTATTAGTGGCATTTTTTATAATCCGGGAAATGTAATTTGTTTCACCAATAATACCAGCAGTAAACCTATTCTCGTTTTCCAAAATAATTTCTACGTATTCTTCCGAAAAGGCGTTGAACTTCTAAACCTTCCCATCCTATAATATGTAGTTTATCCTCTAACTCTGATGTACATTTATCTTCAAAGGACCGGCCCCAGAGTTCGATAGCAAAGTTACCATCTGCCAAAGATCTTCTAAAGCAGTGGCTCAGACAGGATTTGGTAACCTAGTAGATTGAGTAATCATCTTTAGTAGTTAAATCTGTTAAACCTCTGATTTCCCATTATTATATTTAACGAAGAATGGTTTGTGCTTCCATTTGGTGGACTTATATTATTGTTTCCTGATACTTTCAACAAAATTTAATCTATCAATGTCACCCATCGTAATGAAAACTTGGGTCCCTTTATTCAAAATATTAACTCGAGAATATGACTATTCTCAAACATCTTATTCGTTACACAACATAAGGCACTTTTGGACTGATTACATAACTGTTTATCTCGGCACTAAGTTTCAAATAGGAAATAAAATAGATAAATACTTCGATACAATAAATGAGTTTTTAAACAAGAGTAATTAATACTTCATAATGATATGATAATTGCTTTTTCTATTAATGTTATTAGATTAGCTGTATCAATTTTCTTATTTTTTTTTTCATGTAGGTAAAGTATTTTCTTATTTATCTATATTTCAATTATATGTTAAGTTAAGCTACCAAATTTTTATTAATCGCTAACTAATCAAGTTTTATTATCACAAATTTTTTACAATTTTTTTTTACTCATATCTGCATTATTGTTCAAGTTTTGATTAAACAAAATATTCATTTATGATTATCTCTCATTCATTCCTTTTCAATGGACAAGGTATCTGATTGATTTAATATATTGATACGTATTTAGATCGATGATTGAATTCTAACCTGAAATAAGTTAAAATTTATGTGCGACTTAAAAGAAACGGAACAATCGATGCCCGATGTGGTTCGAAGTCCACAATAAAATGAAGGGCCTCATCTCTCATTACCTATCTATCACAATAAGCTGGAAGTTTCGGGTATATCTATAGTTGACTTGGTTAAGGGGTTAAGAAAATAATAGGAAAACATGAATCATTATCGTTAATTTCAAAATTAACAGTAACATAAATATTTATTACGGTCATAATTGTGTCCAGAGAACATTATGTTCCTAAATAAACATTATCCTACGATTACAACTTATATTAGCAATATGAGCCAAGCTACTATTTCTTATGATACATCCCAGGCCAAGCATCAAGAGGTGAAAAGCCTTTTTATCAACACTATTAATTACTGTAACTCGAAATCTAAAATAGAATTACTATCTTAAAATTTAAGGCATGTCTTATGATCTTCTAACTTAACACTGTATAGTACTAGTTCCTGTATTTAATTATTAATCGTTACATTTAATATATCGATGTAATTCATTTTAGCATCTGAAAGATGGATCACTAAGTATGGTTCTTGTCGATTAACCAAATTATGGATAACAATATTTCCATTCATTGTATTACTGGATCCGCAAGATATCAAATTGGTCACAAACAACGACAAGATCACAAAAAAGAGTAATGTGTTTTGCAATGTTTTAAAATGTATTGTTGGTGAAGGACTAATCACGAATAATGGTAAGAAACAAATGATCTATACCAGTTAAATCGAAAAAATTTATAGATACGGTTCATTTTGAGTTAGAAAATAGCCATTAGCCAGCGCCATCAAGATAACCGAAGGCAACCAACAGTTTCACTGTTCGTAGGTTACTCATTCATACTCATCTCATTACCTATTCCTACATGCATTCTTATGTATAAATTTTGGACTGATTATATTATTATATCTTGAAAAGTATAAGTAATTCAATAATGTCGTTTATTATGTTTCTTATAATATAGCAAAATGCGTGCGTACGTGCATACGTCTGTATATATTTCCTAAAACTTATTAAAAATTTTTTAGGACATCAGTGGAAAAAAAATCGAAAATTAATACAGGCAGTATTCAACATGAATGTATTAGAAACATTTACTAATACGTTTTCTGAAAAAGCTGAAGATGTAGTTGAACTTTTAAAAGATAAAACCGACTTGAACATACTGTCCTATATAAACCAATACGTTCTTCGGACTGCTTGGTGTAAGTATTTATAAATTAATAGGTTGTATGAATAAACTCCTTTTGATTGTAGATACAATATTGGGAATTTCTCTTAGTTGTGATGAAGCAGAACTCCAAAAAAGAAAGTAAGTATTAAAATCACACATCAACTTATCTTGGCAGAAAATTATATTAAAAGTGCCATATCCTTCTTCTAAATTCATATTTTGCGAAACACTACAGGAATAGCAAAGTTAAATAATGTGTAAATAATGTGATATATTAAATATAAAATTGGTTTAATATTTTTATTAGACCATTTTATAAATAAAACTCCTCTTGAAATGATCGATCTTTTCTCTTAATATTTGTTTTAGGACTATACTTTTCGGTCTTAATAAAATTAATCATTGGACAATGATAAAGGCATTATGTAACCAAGTTACGCTCGATAAGGATGGAAAATTATTAAAAACTGACCTACAATGTTTTATAAAAAAGGTAAACAAATATTTCAGTAAATTTAAATAAAACTTCTTGGGAAAGTAAATCCAATCTTTCAGTTGGTCGTCAGACTTGGAAGCACCAATATCTGTATTTCATGATTGAATGTCTGGTACAGTTCTGCATGTATAAGTAAAATTTATCTACATCGAATTTTAGAAATGTCAAGTTTGGCGAACCATTCAATTTTGCGTATGATTTATTAAACAAAAAAGTTCTAAAGTTATTAAGAGTCGATTATTACAGTGTAACCTAAAATTGTTGCTCATATTGTGTCATCATTACTTACATTTATTAGGGTAATTTTAGGAGTTCAAAGCTTAACTACTATTTTTAATATATAGTTCATTTTAGCTCTTAGAAAGTAACACCATGAATCAGCAAAGGCCAAATAGCTTTAAATCACTACTGGATTGGCTATCTGAGATAAAAACTGATAATGACGAGTTTACAGAAGATGATGTAGTAAACGAAGCGTCTACATTTATTCACGCTGTAAGTTGCTGCTAATTTATTATTATTTTAATTGGAAAAGAAGTACATGCCAAGATTCCTTTCAGTACATGCCAAGATTCCAGTGCTCAGTATTGACTAGTCATTTTTTTAGAGTTACGAAACAGTTCGCTCAGCTATAGCGTATTCCTTATATTGCTTGGCCAAGTATCAAGATGCTCAGGAAAAAGTTGTAGAAGAACTAGACCAGATTTATGGTGACCATACCGGAAAAGAAATAACTATAAATGAGTTGAACGACATGAAATATTTAGAGCAATGTATAAAGGAATCAATGAGAATATATCCAAGTGCACCGTTTTTCCTAAGAGAGACAACTCAGGACGTAACATTAGGTAAGTGACTTCATAAAATAAATCATTCTAGTGAAAAGAAACTGGCAGTGACAAATTAAAAAGCAATTATGTGGATCCGTTAAAATAGTAAATTTTTCAGAATATAATAGCTGCTGAAAAATTTAGATATTCACTTAATTTAAAAACATTAAGAATGATATACAGATATTCTAAATTTTGTAACGGTTAGAATTTAAATCCATTCAACATTACTACATTTTTTTGCAAACACCAAAAGAACTTTCTAAGCAATTAACATAATAATAATTAACTTGTGAAACTGCCTCGTCTTGTTCTATCTGATTAATGGCAAAATAAACGTTTTACCCAAAATTAATAGGATTTTGACAATAACGCAACTTACTTACTGTTCTAGGTGAACATGTGCTTCCAGTCGGTACCAATCTTGTAATATGTCCACTCTTATTACATAGATTACCACATTTATTTCCTGAACCTTTAAAATTTGATCCAGAGCGATTTTCGAAGAAAAATTCTAGCAAAATGGATCCATGCTCATTTATTCCATTTAGCACAGGACCTAGAAATTGTATAGGTAAATACAGATCTTTTTAAATTTTGTTAGTGAAGAGATATGCATTATAGGACGCATATTGTACAGTGTTTGTTAATTAAAATATCCAGTAACACTAATCACTAATCTCCAGGGATAATGAGCCGTATTATCTATTGTGTTTAATTTAATCTAATGTAGAAATATTTTTAGGATATAAATATGCCATTTTGGAGATGAAAACATTTATAGCCTCAATATTGAGAAGGTACCATATATCACTTATGCCTGGGCATGAGGAACTGAAATTTGCATTCAACGTAACATTAGTAGCAAAAGGTGGGATTTGGTTACGTTTCAAGGCAAGAAATCAAAAAATTTAGAAATCGATTACCATGTTTATTTATTATATTACTTTGAAGAATGTAAATAGTAGATATAATTAACATAAGTAGCATTATAATTGCTTAGTTATTAAAATTAAAGACATGTACAATAACAGTACACACAATCAATAACTGTTTTCTTGCATTACTGATTCGTAAGTAATGCTGTAAAGGAGGCGTTATGCACAGAGAATGAGCTGTTAGGACACGGGAAATTGGAATTGGAGGGACTGACTGTTAACTAATTTGTAATACGACGTTGACGAGCTTGACGTTTTAAACTGTATTCTTCACAATATTTTTTCAGTTATGTCAAGATATTTATTTCTTATGCGACAAGCTATAGGTACAGCCATTAGATTCGTTAGAGCACACTCATTTTATGAGAACAAAATATGCGACGCATCTAAAAACGGTTTGCGTATGGAAAAAAAAACGTTCTTCATTTTTAATTTAAATTAATTTACTCTTATCACCCCATGCCTTCAATAGGAAAAAATCATGTATCTTCAAAACGGCTGATTTTTAAAGACTTTCCTATATGAAAAAAATAATAGTATTTTTTTTTTGTTAATTATACTTCAAGGTTCTTACCATCAAAAAATAATTTAACATTGCTAAGAAAAAATTGTAGTATATGAATTTCAAATAATAATGATTTTTTTTAGAAATTATGTTACAAATAAACACCACGTAATCCTTTCTGACTTGTATTATTATATCAATTTTTACATATGTTATCGATGCTTCAATTTTTTAATGCAAATATTACCTCACGTGCATTAAATATATTTATTTACGTATACAATTGCAACATATCAATAAAATATAGCGTGCTTAATCGTAAAAAAAACTAATCTACTAAATATATCGAATCCCTACAAGAGCAAATCCCTCTCATCAAAATAAAACAAAAAAATCCATATTAACTTTGGTTCGAAAATATCCCGTGGCAATTCTTGAAAGTGAATATCAAAAAACCACTATTTTTTGTAATTGTAATGAGTAGGTATATTCATTTTTAACAAAAATCTTATATTATGAGGAGTTTGAAAGAAAATGAAATATTGACACTTTAGGAGCTTTATTTATTTATTTATTCTAAACGAAATTGTTTAAGAAACATCACTGTAGAACAATACTAACATTCCAAATATGATACAAATAAATGGACTACTAAAAGAGTGAGTCAATAATCTCACAGCTGAAGAACCTGTAGAATTATAAGTGGAATTAAGTGTTAAGAGATATTTTACTGGTACATCTGGTAAATCTGGTACGGTTTTCTTAAAATCTGCTGGTGCACAAACATATATGTAACCATTAACAATAGAATTTCTTGAAAATGTCGTCGTCCAGTTAAGGCTATCATAAATATCTTCACAAACTACAGCTTCTGAGATGTTTTTAATGTAAGGATGATTCACACCCACCAACACGACGCCTAAAAAAATAGTGATCACTACTAACTAGTAAAAATATCTAACTTTGAAAAAAGTACTAGTACTAAAAATTATTAAAAATAGCTATCTGTATAATTATTCTCGAAACTTTATTGAGCTTCGAGTATGAAAAATTTATATTAAAATATTAGACAATCTGCTGCAGTATTCTGGTACTTGAAATTTGGAATAAAATGTATATTTCCTTTGGTAAATAGGAAAAGTAGTAATCGTTTGGGTGTTACGGTGATCAAAAACAGACAATACCATATACAATAATATACATCCCTAAACACCATTGATATTGTCAAGCAGTTATCAAAAATTTTTAGCTCTGGGTGTATTTACTACAGTTTTTATTATGCACACATTTTTATAGAGAATGAAGTCTTCAGTAACAGAAGTGGGATTTTTGATTAGATATGTAAAATAAAAAGTTACCTGCTTCATCAATAGGTTCATACAAAAATTTCCAAAACAATAAAGGTACGGGAAACTCGTGATGGCCGTTATCATCGTTATATAAGTAAATTTCAACTTCTTCATTCGTTTCAACATGAGGTAGACTCATTACACCATATGTTCCAGTATAAGTTTGAAGTGTTAATTCATAATCACTTGCCAAACTTCTTACGTCGTTTTCCAAATAAGCCCAATTTCTTCCATTAAAAGTTTGCCATTGCGGAACGGCATTAACCTAAATTATTTAAAATAAAATAATATGAGAAATATGTTCGTGAAAAACAGAAAAAGGAAGATTGCAAACATAGACAAAAGCAAATTATTAGAACGTCATGTTTGTTCTACCGTTGAGAGGCACAAAAGAAATGAGTAAGAACAATAAAGAGAAAAGCATCACCATAGTAAATATATCATCAAATGTTTTTAAACAGTTTCTCATAGATAAGTCGCATGAAGACATGAAGAGAAAAACCTCAGAGATTATCTCTGAACTTTCTATTAAATTATAATAATAATATAATAATAATAATAATAATAATCTTTATTTCTCACTCACTGTATGTTACAAAAACAGATACAGCCTTTAATAACATAAGTAACTGATAGAAAGCGTCAGTAAAAGCAAACACATGAGATATATATAAATAAATAAAAGATATGTATAATACAGTTATATCAACATTAACGTAGTTACCGACACACACACAAAAGTATAAAAACTAATAGAAAAAATAAAAAAAAAAATTGATAAAAAATGTTATGAAACCAATAACGGCATTACATAAAAAATTCCTCCAGGGAGTAGCAAATTTTTCCTAATAATAATTTTTTTACGTTTCTCTTAAAAATGTTAATGTTCGCAGATTCTTTAATTGGATCTGGTAAAAAATTGAAAAATTTACAGCCATTAAACAGAGTGCCTTTTTTATAAAGAGCTGTGGTATGTTGATCTGGATTTAGGTTATTTCTAAATCTAGTCAAATAATTGTGGTTTACTTGGTTGGTTGGTTGATCTATCCATAAAATCAGTCTCAGTAAAAAAAAAACAATAATCCTAAGTGAAATTAATCCGACTAAATCTACAGAATAGATTTTACCAACATAAAAAATCCTGTAACATCACAATAATTTTTAAGGTATTGAGATTGGAATGCTAAATTATTATAAAACAGGTCGAAAAGGGGATTTCCAATTCTCTCAAAGGTATTTAAAAACTACTTTTAAAATGGCTGAAACCTATGCTGAACGACAGATAACTTATACCCAATGTGTTCAAACAAATCCGAGTTAAAAATAAAATTACCAATAACTTGAAGAAATAGGAATACTATTTATTAAGCTGTTGTGCCAAAGTAATTACCTAAGTTTACTTTAATTACTTTATATGAATCCCTCTATTTACTTACCATGTGAAATGTTGCACGTTGCTGAGCTCCAAAAGCGAAATCTGCTTTCGCCGTCAGGTGTCCTCTTGCTAGATACAAATCTGCAGTATTGTTTACATAGGGGTTTGTAGTCGTAGAGTTGTACCCGATTAATTTGCTAATAGTTGCAACTTGATTTGCGTTTACCAATAGGGAGTTAGCATCTGAATTGGAAGAATTAGATCCAAAAGTATAGAAAGGATCATTGGTCCAAGAAGGTCTCGGAAAACCTGATTGTCTACCGCGAATAGTTGGCAGCAATTCGAAATGGGAGTAAAACGTGGTTTGTGCTTTATCATCGAAACAAATTCGTAAATGCCTTATATATGCGGAGTGGACCAAATATCCTATTTCTATGTCTAGTCTTCCTCCTTCGCAGGTATTATTTGTTGCTCTGAAAATATCCTGCATATAGTTATTAAAATTTGCTTGTAGGTGCATAAAATATTTTTCATTTCAGTTTTAGAAAGTTGGAACAGTTATAATTCCTATAATATTTATTGGCATATTGCTTATTTGAATTGAAGAACTTCAGCATATTGAATGAACTTGGGTATATTCAAATGGAAAAAATTAACTTGCACTTTAAGTCACTTTACTCTTATACTACTTAAATGTGAATGAATGTGTGGTACACGTTGAATGGACAATGGATTCTAATTCCAATACAAATAATTTTTTTAAAGTTTAAAAAAGTTTTTGACTATTTTCCAACTTGATTATTTTGAATTCTTGACAATTTAACCATCTGAAGAAATAATTCAAAATATTCAACTTAGAAGGGAAACCGAAAACTCTTCGACAAATGTGTATGTAGTCTCTATTGGGGATTTGTTGCCTAAAATTTGAAGTAAACTTGTAATCACCCATCGATTTCATGTAAAACAGTATCATATGAAATACAGAGAAAAATTATCCAATCCAAATGAAATTCATAAATAGTTATTTATGCAACAAGTGCGTAAGGTGAGATTTTTTCACAAGGGGGAATCCCATGAGTGAAAAAAGCTCACTTTTCGCACGAATTGCATACAATATTTTTTTCTACTACCGAAATGGACCTAAATTCTCTAATAATAATGTGAAACGTCAAAACTTGCCTAATACGTCAAAACTTCATGTCATTTAAAAATCAATGTCCTATTATTTCTTTGTCTAATGTCAATGTCAAGAATATAAATGAAACTTCAGAGTTGTAAAAAATTCCATCATTATTGTTAAAGAATACTGAAAAATAGGTGGTATGTCTTATAATAATATCGTGATATTAAATAAATCGACTACATAAAATGAAATAACCACATTTAACGTTTTTAAAATAAGATATGATTATTATAGTTGCTCTAATAGGTATGCAATTGTTTAGTATGTTACTTTATGCACTAGTGCGTAAGGTAAAAACACTTTACGCACTAGTGCGTATAGTTAAGCTTTACGCACGGTAGTAGAAAAAATTATTTTACAAAAAGAGGCGATTTTGTCGGATTTTAGCGATTTTTCAAACATGTAGGTACCCTTTAGAAACGCACCACAGCCTTTCCCTTTGGATTCAGAGGATCCGGACCCGGACGGCGGGCAAGAATAAGGAAAAATTAAGAACTCTCTTCTTTTTAGGTCCATCTTCAATATTAGCCGAGATATGAATTTTTTTTTGCCGAAAAACTGTACTTTTCCGGGGGCCCTTGCTCCCCTTCTCGAAGGATATTTTCAACCGAACTAGTAGGCGAACTAGAACCAACCTTTCTCTCGGATCCCTGAAAATTTCGTTGATTAATATCCATCAGCGGCCGAGCTCGGATAATCGAATAACTATTAACATTTTTTTTACATCTCCAACAATTTTTTTCACCCCTTTGGCAACGAGATGCATGCGTAATGCTATCAGTTAAACTTAGAAAAATATGACCATAAATACAATTTAATTGATGCTTTAGTAAAGCTTTATCAATCTGTACGCCTGATTCCTGATTGAACATTATCCCAGATTATGAGGACATGTTTCAAGTATTATTATTTTTAATTTTGTAAATAATCAATTGTTCTCAGTGTTAAAAAACAATCAACATGTCTAATTATCATTTTAAACGATTACCTAATGACATCAATAGGATACCGAACACAAGTAATATTGGTAAAATATATTGTGTTGGATCCAATCGTAAATATTTTAGCACCAGCACACGTTGCAGTTTCATGTTCTGATAAAGTGAGAGTTTCATTCCCAATTTTTGCCAATAAGTTACTTCCAGGACAAGACAAAGTAATGTCTTCGTTTTGATAAACAAGCACTACGTCTGTCGTTTGAGGATGTCTTATGGTATAATTCAGATTAACTATAAGTGGCTGAGGTTCCCCTAGATCTCCATTAGTGGATATTAGACAATCTAGAATAAAGAAAAGTATCGTCATATTTTGTAAACTGTTATGTCGAACACTGGTAAAAAAAAAAAATTAATTAAAAGTGAGTATAGTAAAAGGAGTGTCATAAATGAGAACAAAAACCGATGAATAATGAATAATGGAAAATATACCAATACCCATTCGTTCTTGGAAGAAGTACTGTATGTATTGATTTGGTTATATTCAAATAATAATAGTAATAATAATAATAATAGTAAAAAAGTGTGAATTTTGCAATAATGGTTTTCGTTCTTATGTAAAGTGTACAAGCTGTAACTTTGTTATTCATTCGAAGTGCTTTGAGACTGCCAACAAAGTGTTTAATATAAACAATAAAACAAATTGGAAGTGTAAACAATGTAGTTTGGACCAAGATGGCGATGTAATAATAGAATCTGATAGTGATAATGAAAACATAAAACCGAATAATATTGATCAACTAAAACGTGAGTTAAATCTTTTGTATAAATTAAACTCTGAACTAGAAACATCTAATAAGTTATTGAAGTTACGATTAAATGATACTGATGCAGATTTTCGTCATATTTTTGAATCAGGAAAGTTACCTTCAAAATTAAATACAAATGAACCACGTATTTCGACTAATGTCAATCAGATGGTACCACAGTCACAAGTATCTTTTCGCGATAAACTAGTAGGAACAAAAACCGAGAATCCAGCTGTTCTTATCATTGAGGCGAGAAACAATAATATTGACATAAACACGTTTAAAACAAATATAAACCCGGTGGACCTAGGACCTGGAATAAATACAATTAAACAAACAAATTCTGGTAAAATGGTAATAAACTGTACAAATAATGAGTATCTACAGAGTGTTAAATCAAATCTGGAAAAGACTGCTGGTCAAAATTTTAAAATTACCATACCAAATAAATTTTACCCACGTGTAAAAATATTCAATGCTGAACCAACAAACTCAACAAATGAACAATTGTCAAAGGATATTATAAAAGAAAATCAGTTTACCGCTTTAAATAATGTGCACTTTAATATCCTTAGAAAAGAAATAAAGAATTCCAAAATGAATATGGTTGTAGAAGTCAGTCCTATTTTATTTAAAAAAATAATAAATGACGGTTTCCTATTTGTCGGCTGGAGAAAATGTTTTGTAACAGAATCTCTCGTTATTACACGTTGTTTTAAGTGTTCAGGTTTTGGACATTTATCGAAAAATTGTAGGAGTTCATCTTATCAATGTCCCAAATGCGCAGGAAATCATAAACTGGAAGAATGTACTGAAACATCTAATTTTATGTGCATCAATTGCGTGAACTATAATAAACACTTTAAAACAAAGTTAGACACTAATCACTCAGCTAAAGACTATCAATGTGCGATTTACAAAAATCAGATTGAGTATTTACAGACCAAAATAAACTATAACGAATAGCAACTAGAGAAAGACATTTACCATTTCAACGTTATGCATCATAATGTTCAGTGTGCAAAGAATAAAATTGAGGAAATCGAATTGCTTATGATGAATGAAAATTTGGATGTAATTGGCATGTCAGAGACCTGGATACAACATCATGAAATTCAATTCATCAATTTCAACAACTACAATATAGCCAGCTATTACTGTAGAAAATCATGTATACACGGTGGAGTACTAATTTTGGTAAAAAAAATGTTTCATGCTGTTAGTTTATCCGATGTAGTAGCTTTAAGTGTAGAGAAAATATTTGAATGTGCCGCCATTAAATTAACTGTAAACGATCTCAATTATTGTATTGTTTGTTTATATAGGGCACCAAATACCGACGTACATATTTTTTTGTCAAAATTAGAAGCTTGTTTAAACTTAATATCAAATAAAATTAACTTACATAAAATAATAATATGTGGAGATATAAATATTAATTATCTATCCAAAAATAATGTTACTATTGCGTTAGATGATTTGCTCAAATCGTTTAATGTTCATTCGGTGTTTAATGAACCCACAAGAATTTTTAACAACTCGATCACTGCTGTCGACTATATTTTTACTAATATTAATTATTATGAAAAGGAAATAATGCACACGGGCTTATCAGATCATTCCGGACAGAAACTTACTTTTGATGTAAACTACACTCAGAAAAGTAACATCTTGAATTTTAGATCATTTTCAGCGAAAAGTATTTTAAATTTTAAAACTTATTTAAATAATGAAACGTGGCACAGTGTTTTTAATGAAGAAAATGTTGATAAAAAATATGAGACATTTTCAAAAATTCTGGATCAATACTATAATACATGTTTCAAATTTCTGAAAAAAGATTTGTCATTTAATGCAAGTAACAAAAACTGGTTAACACCTGGCATTAGAATATCATCAGTTAAACTAAAGGAATTGTATCATTTACAAAAATCTGGCATTGTTGAGGTTCAATACTACCGGAAATATAAAAGTATATATAATCGGGTAATAAGACAAGCTAAAAAATTAAATTTCCATACACTAATTTCAAATTCGCAAAATAAATCCAAAACAGCTTGGAAAATTATAAATAGTACTATAAAAAATGTTAATAGCCATAATGAACTTCCCCTGATGTTAATTAATAACAGTGAAACTTCCGATAAAGAGGTAGTTTCAAATTCTTTCAATTCTTATTTTGTTAATTTACCAAAATCCCTTGCGCCTTCAGTTATTCAATCAGGAAATGATAATAACGTTCTTAATGATGTAGTAGGGAACTCTATTTTTCTTGAACCTGTCACTGAAGCTGAAATTATAGATACAATAAATAATTTGAAAAATTCAAATTCTACTGGTTTCGATGAATTTTCTGTAAGAATTATAAAACAATGCGGTCATTTGCTTGTTAAACCCCTAAGTCATATTATAAACTCGTGTTTTACTAATGGATGTTTTCCAAATTTGCTGAAATTGTCAAAAGTAATATGTCTCTATAAAAAAGGCGATCCCAAAGAAATGAGTAATTATCGCCCTATATCCCTGTTGTCCGTTTTTTCTAAAATTGTTGAAAAACTGTTGGCAAAAAGAATCTTAAACTTTCTTGAAGTAAATAATGTGTTATCTTCCAACCAACATGGTTTTAAGGAAGGTCGGTCTACTATTTCAGCATTGACAAGCATTTTGGATTTTATTTATAAAAACTTGGACACTGGTAATAAAGTAATGGCTGTTTTCATTGATCTGTCAAAAGCATTTGACTGCGTAGATCATGACTTTCTGCTAAAAAAAATTGAATGTTATGGTCTACGTGGTCAATGTAATAAACTGTTAAAGTCTTATTTGTTGAATAGGAAACAGTATGTAGACTATTTTGGTACAAAATCCATTGAACTGAATATTGACATTGGTGTACCTCAGGGCAGTGTCCTGGGGCCACTACTCTTTTTGCTATATATAAATGATATAGAAAAAATTATGTCAATTTTTTATGCTTCTTATGCTGATGATATGACACTAGTGGCTAGTGGAGACACTCTTGAAGATATGGTTGTTAGTCTTGAAACAAACTTAAAATCAGCACATAATTATTTTGCTGAAAGAAAACTTGTCTTGAATCAAGATAAAACCTTTTCTTTGCAGTTTCATCCAGTTGGGGCGAACTATATGGCTAGCCCACTAATGAAACTTCAGGGGAAATCTATTCAACAAATACGAGATTTTAAATTGTTGGGAATATACATTGATTTGTCCCTGGACTGGAAAAGTCATGTAAATTATGTTTGTAATAAGTGTGCTAGTATATGTTTTGCAATAAAAAGACTGTGCCAAGTTTCCAGTATAAAAACTGTAAAAGTGTTCTACTTTTCAAGCTTTGAATCTAGGATTAGATATGGTGTAATTTGCTGGGGAAACTCTGTGTCGTCTAACCGTGTTTTTTTATTGCAGAAGAGGGCCTTACGCTTCATGTTTAATCTTAACTATCGGGAATCGTGTAAAACAACGTTTATTCAGCAAAAAATATTAACATTTCCTTGCATATTCATTTTGGATATGCTTAAATTTGTTAAAAATAATCTGTTGCATTTTACTCAGCTTAATTCTAATCATGAGTACCACACACGTCATGGACAAAATCTGCAATACAATATGCATAGGTTAGAATTATTTAAATCTAACCCGTATTACATAGGTGCTATTTTATATAACAAACTTAGCAATGGAATTAAGAACATTTCAAGTGTTAAGAAATTTTCATCTGCTGTTAGGGAATACCTTGTAAGTAATGCTTTTTACTCGGTAGAAGAGTATTTGAGGTTCTAATTCGAAATTCGTCATTGTTATTTCATCTATTTAATATAGAAAGTAAACTATAGTACCTATAAATATTGTAAATATTGTGAATTATTATTGTTATCTTTATTGTAAATATTGTGAATTTATTATTGTTATCTTTATTGTATTCTTTTGTTTTGTGTTGACTTATCCTATATCATATTTGTATGATCAATTGGATTAATAAATTCTATTCTATTCTATTCTATTCTATACAGGATGTTAGGAAAAGTTTTAGACACATTTAAATGGGTGGTGTAGAATCCAACAATCAAGAATAGCCTTCTGACATTTTTTTCTAGTATGAAGTTTTTTTCTCTAAGGCAATCTAGATCTTTTTAATTTAACATTGTTTGGACTTAAATATGTCAAAAACGGGTGATTCAAATACCAACATAATATGATATATTTTTGAAATCGGGACAAAAAAATATCTTTTTTATAAGTCGATAATATATGGGGTGTTCCATTTAAAAAAATATAAATTGTATTCGTTTTTCAAATATTTAACGTTATTTTTAAAATTTTCAAATTCTCAAAACATAATAAAGGAAAAATCCTAAAATTTTTGTATTTAAAGTTTTTCTCTTACTATAATGATTAAAGCTCTAGGTGGATGTCAAAATATAATCGAAAACCCTGGAAATGCTCTTTCGCTTTTACTGAAGCTCATTAGGAGGACGGAGAGTACGTTAATATATAAAATATTCATTTAGAACTTGGTAAATAACTCACTTTAACTTGCGTTTGACATTAATGAATGAATTTATGGTGAGTTAAATATATTTAATTTCAATAATTTGTTTTTAGACATTTTAAATTTTGTAATTTTAATACAATTAATTTTAATCATGTAGTTAGTTCAATATATAGATTTTATATTTGTATGTTTAGAAGTGAGACTGCAATTATATTATGTTATATTTTTGTTATTATTATTTGCTTGGTATAGATCCTAATTAAAGTAATTTATAAACAATACGTATTAAGCATAGAAAGAATATTGAGACGACTCTGTAAAGAATACCAATCCTAATATTACAATATTTTGTTCTGCACTGGCTCTGACGTTTCCTATACATAAAGTTTCCTATAATATGGTCTACTGAAAATAATAGATAAATTAATAAAATTACTTTATGTTTTATTCTTTAAACTTAATTTGATCCAACGTATTTTTGATCATAATACTACTAATACATAATATTTACAACTAATTTTGTAAATCCACGTTTTTTTAATTGCTTCAGTTTTATTGTATCAACTAAAGTTATACGGTAACCATTACTTATACTTATATTATTTTGACAAACCTCTCTTTATCGATAGAAAAACTGAAATGTTAATTATAGATTTGCTGCAAAGAGAAATATACAAATTTTTCGTAATGGCGCGCATGATTTTTAGAATCAATGTTAAAAGTATGATTGTATGACGGAATGGTATAGGTTAATAAGGAGTGAGTGTTAGTTCGGATTTATTACAAGATTTATTACTGATTACCGTCACTAGTTGTACAATATATGTAATCTCTTTATCTTAAACAATATGATTTTAATTCAATACTGACGTATTTATGATTATTAGGCTTAGTTGGCATCAAAGGTGCTTTCAATATTTTGATGAAAAATATTAATTAATGGAAATCGGAGGAAAATAATAAAATTGGATTTGAAAAAATAAATTTAATTTATGGTGGGTTTACACATGCATATATTTCGTGACATCACAACACGTCGGCACGTAAAAAGAATTGCATATAAACACGAAACTATCAACTATTGCATCTATCCATTGGTAGATGTTGACAAACAGTATTTATGGATTTTAATATACCAAGCCAGAAATTATTACGTGTTTAGATTTGAAACTTTATCTAATAAAGAAGTGCGGTAGAAAAAGAGCTTCAGTACAAATTTATTGCTAAGGAATTGGATTGATAGGAGTCGAATTCCCTGCATAAAAATAAATTCTAATTGCTTTTCCTTGAGTAACTTTCATCTCATCTCAAAGTATTGAAAATATTTTTAAATGAATCCTTAATTTTACCGGTTTTACTGCAAAGACAATAGCTATACAGGGTGTTCCAGTTTTTTGTATCAGGACTTTAACAGTCGATACACATTTGAAAATTATAAAAAAAAGTTCATATAAACATAGGTTGAGAAATGTTTAGTTTTCGAGATACAGGGTGTTTGAAAGTTTGAAAATAAATATGGATTTACATTTATATTTCCAGAATGCTAAGAAGTATCGAATCCAAACTTACCAATTCTTTACATACAATGTAGAGGCCTATTTTAGAATAACAAACTACTACTTTACTTAACCATGGGCGTAGATATATGGATTTACTAAGACTATTTTTTACAAAAAAAGTAGTACGCCACTGATATTTTCCCATGTTTCCAGTTTAGTTCAATAAAGCAAGAAAAAACAAAAATTTTGTCTCTTGGCTCTTTTTGATATGACAAGCCGTTGTTCAGAAAATTTACATTTAATCTTTTGATGCACGCCTCTGGACGAATTTTAGACAAAATTGAAGTCGCTCAGAATTTCACCAAATTTGATGGTGTGAAAAGTCTCTTAAAAAGAAAGAATGAAACATTTAAAATATTTATTATAAAAGTTTATTATCATGTAAATCAAAATTTTTATAATGAGTACTGTTTCATTAATCCACAGAGGTTCACAATACGTTGTAATTTGTAATATTACTAAAATCTTCGAGTTTCGAAGAAATTGTAACAACCCTTATGGTTAAAATTTGGTCACACTTGTTACCCTGTGCATCTATATAAAATTGGAGTGTATACTTCACCAACTTGCGACTATAGCAATATCGTAGCTGATCTCGGCCACATTTTCTTTGGATGTGCCTAATATCAAAATACTTCCACTCCATCCATTCCATTTAATGTTCTCAGCATAGTGTCTACCGATTAGTGGAGTCAAGGAGTCGGAAGAGAACCCAACAAAATTGTGCAGCAACGAAACCTACTCCACCACCCATTTTCGAGGGTGCTGAAAACGAAAAAAATTATGAAAAAGTTTTTAGAGACTGCAACCCCCTCAAAATGGCCAAGAACTACCCCTATTTCGCGTTTTCCCGTTGTAAGACTAGTAAAACCCGTGATTGGAGGAAATTATCTGAGAAAACCATTAGGATTTGATAAAAAGGGAAGGAAAAGGCAGGAGAAGGCCATAAGCTACCCCTTGGGATTGTTACAACCATTCCGGAGCGGAGGGTTAAAAAATGAATTTTCTTTTCTTTTTTCTGTAATCTCCATACGCCTGTTTTTGGAGATGCTGAACAAGAAAAAATTAGTTTCATCAAGATCTCACCGTTTCTACTCCCTCAAACGGGCAAGCATGCTTGGCAGAGCGGAGTTAAAGGGGATTAGTTGGGAACATAATTGGGGTTGGATGACAAGTGAAGGATGATGACAGGGGAAGGCTAGTTACTACCCCTGAGGGTTGTTACAACCCTTCAGGAGGGTTGAAAATTGATTTGAAAATATTAAATATTAAAATATTAACGCTGTATGTTTCTCAAGTATAATTTAATATACTGTTTTTTTACCCAAAATGTATTTACTTGGTCAATAAAAAAATGTTTCCCAAAACTTTCGAATTGTTTTCTTCCACACTCGGTAAACAGTAATGTCAGTATACAGTTGCTTGCAACTACAAATGTTATGTATTTTTCCTTAATTTGTATGAAAATGTAAAATTAATAAAACTTTATTTTATGATATCTAACATATACCAATCACATAACCTTATTGTCATAACATTTGGCATGTCCTATTTTATTTAGACGATTTGGCAACAGCGTCTCCTGATGGGTTGCCAACCCCAGGGGTAGTGCAGCCTTCCCCCCTCACTACCTGTCATTACCCTTCACTTGTCAATACAATCCCAATTATATTCCCAGCTAATCCCCTCCAACCCCGCGCTGCCGCGCATGCTTACTAGCGGAAGCTTAAGAGGGTGGTGCCCGTTTGAAGGGTCAGACTTTGATGAAACTATTTTCTTCTAGTTCAGCATCCCCAAAAACGGGGGTATAAAGATTAAAAACTAAAAAGAAAGAAAATGACGTCATTCCCGCATGGGAACACATTCCCTAGTTTCAAGAATGGACCCCCAGCAGGGTTGTAAGTTGTAACAACCCCCAGGGGTAGTGACTGGCCTTCCCCTGTCATTATCCTTCACTTGTCATCCAATCTCAATTATGTTCCCAGCTAATCCCCTCCGAGCATGCTTACTAGCGAAAGCTTAAGAGGCTGGTTTTGAAGGGTCAGACGTTGATGAGACTAATTTTTTCTTGTTCAGTATCCCCAAAAACGGGGGTATGGAGATTATAGAAAAAAGAAAAGAAAATTAATTTTTCAACCCTCCGGAAGGGATGGATGTAACAATCCCAAGGGGTAGTTTAGGGCCTTCTCCTGTCGTTATCCTTCCCTTTTTATCAAACCCTAATGATTTTCTCAGCTAATTTCCTCCAGTAACGGGTTTTACTAGTCTTACAACAGGAAAACGCGAAATAGGGGTAGTTTTTCGCCATTTTGAAAGGGTTGCGGTCTCTAAAAACTTTTTTCACTATTTTTTTTGTTTTCAGCACCTTTGAAAATGGGTGGGGGAGTAGGTTTCGTTGCTGCAGAATTTTGTTGGCTCCTTTAGCCAAAATTCCGACTCCTGGACTTCACTAGATTGAAAAACAATGTATACTTATCTATTGCGTTTTTAGAAGAAACAAAAATTAAAATTTAACTTAGATTAACTTTATTCACCTTGTCTTTCTCCATGTTTTTTTTATTGCCAATCATGGTCCTTTTTGGATTGTCTATTTTAAAATATGTGTGACCTTTGAGTAAAGGAATAATACTTATAAAGAGACGCAACCGAGCAGGTTCTATTAATGGGTTCGTTCGTAAGTGAATATGAAATTGAACAGGAACCGAATCAGGTGCAAAATTTGAAATATTTGCAGATGTGATATTCTTATTACGATACTTGCATTATTAGAGTGACTCACGAATAGTTTTATGACACGTATCATTCATTGTTGGAAATAAGAGCCTGTGCTCGAAAACACCCAGTATATTTTTTATCGCAGTATTATTTAATAAGTAATTCTGAAACAATTATTATTAACATTTTACTGCACAAAAGAAAAATGATCAACATAATGAGTAGTAAAGAGTGATCAGATCGATTAAACCAAAGCTTTTAGTATTTAAACAATATTTAAAGTAACATAGATTAAAAAAGTAAATATTTGGGAATTAGCTGAAATTCTTAAGAGGTAATCTGATTTAATCCCGATTTGGATTTATCGATAAAGATAGATATTGTAATAATATGTTGTATAGAATATTTTCTCTCTAGACATAATTTAATAATAATAATAATAATAATAAATGTTTTTATTGAACAAACACTATACAGCGTAAAAACTTCAAAAATAGAAGCACACTAAAAGTAATAATAATAAATAAGTACACTGTAGAGACGTTTGTCAAATGGCAGAGTTCAAAATATCTGACTAAAGTCAGAATTTTGCTCTTCCAATTTTATGGACAGTATTACTAAAAATACGTACACGTGGATAGAATTATATATTGTTGTTATCTCAGCAATTATTATTAAGTATTAAGTCCTAATATTCAATTAAAAATTAAACCCCAAATATGTGATGGCAGTGGTAGATAATAACAATATACAGGGTGTCCACGTAGTGTGTATTTCTTCCATAACTCCTTAGCTATTGTAGATAGACAGAAAAATTGACAACAAAAGTTGTTCATCAATCAACATTGCATATTCCAAAAACATCTTCAGTTATATAGGGTGTTCACATACATTATTCCAAATTTGATTAGAGTATCAAGAGTTTGGAATTTTTAAACTTTATGGTATCAATTTTAAATGTTAAAGAGGAATAGATGTGCTTTTACCCCTAAGAGGGTGAATACGACCCCTGAACTTCAAAATTTAATACTGAATCAAGTATTTTAAGAGTTAGAATTATTGAAAAAAAATGTGTATATGTTTTTGAGGTTGATGTAGTCAGAATTTTAAAATTCGCGATTACACCCCTAATATGGCCGATAAAATAGGGGTACAATGGAGAAATTAGATATATTTTGTTTGTTTTGAGCAAGTAGAACTTTTATTTCTTTTACCCCTAAGAAGGCGAAAACTACCCCTAAAATAAAAAAAATCAATAATTATCGAAGTACTGAGAATAAATTAGTGAAACTATTATTTGTGTTTTTGGGGTCACTGATCACGAATGTGAAGTCAGAAATTAAAAAATTTATGTTACACACTCAATATGATCCATACCTATAAAAGGGGTAAAATGGGTGAATTAATTATGTATTGTTTATTTTGAGAAAATAGGATTTTCTTAGCTACATTTTGAGATAGAACTGATCTCCTAATAAAAGAAATAATTGCTCTTACCCCTAAGAGGGTAAAAACCACCCCTAAAGTAAAAAATCAATAATTACCTAACGAAGCAATATTTGCTAAAACGAGGCCCGCTTCTTATTTCGGTCATAATTCCTTTGCAATTAACGCTAAAATCATAAAAAAGCATTTTGAAGGTCTTTTACACTCTTTAAGGTCAGGTGGATCAAAATAGTACAGTGGTTCAGTTTTTCTATATTTATTTTAAATGCCTCAATTTAAAAAAATACATTAAGAATTGACTTCAACAAGTCCATACCCTATAAGCTATTATCTTTATCAAAAAAATTAAAAAGCA
Organism: Rhagium mordax; assembly: GCA_963680705.1. Taxonomy (NCBI): domain Eukaryota; kingdom Metazoa; phylum Arthropoda; class Insecta; order Coleoptera; family Cerambycidae; genus Rhagium; species Rhagium mordax. The sequence continues at coordinate 20,684,776 of OY796660.1, forward strand.
ACATTTTCCTTAGTTTATTGCCACGATTTTTTTTTCTCTAACAATATTTATCTAAGATTCCTCTCTGCTCAGTTATTTAAACTCAAAGTCAAACAAAATAATTTTTTCAAAAATTTTCAAACTACAATAAGTGTAAAATCTTTTAGATAATGTATCCATCAGTAAAAAAAGGGCATATTCATGGGAGTTAGGACTAACAAAAAACCCGATTCGGAATTTTTTTAAATTTGGAATTCACTGGAATCAAAAAACGGGCACTTTTTTGTGTAAAAAATCAAAATTTTGCCTTTATTTTCCTTGTATCAGTAGATATTAAAATTTGCCAAAAGACAATTTTAAGCTACTGTAATAAGCTTTAATTTGGTTCAAGGTACATGTCAAAAGGCTTTTTAAATCAGTTCCTGAATTATTTTTGTTATTTCATAAGCTAACTTTTTTGTTATCCGGGAAACCTTTTAGAATATGTGATCCTCTTTGAGTAATTTGCTTAAAACCTTTGAAAAATCGTGTTTTTTGCTTAAAAATCAACGTTTTCAACCCCTTGTAATTAGTTGAAAAATAACGTTTAACGTTTCTTGGGTAGAAATGGACGATATACGTTCCAATAGTTACTTTATTTCTTCGAGGAATTGAGGTGAAACTTTATATTTCATATTTCATTCTGAATCAAACTATCTAAAAATATTAGAATTTAAAACTGCTATAGAGTTACCCCGAAGTGAGATCACCAAGTTACTGTACTAAATGTATTTTTTAATATAAATATCAACGCTTTTGCGTAAGCAGTATCTATTTCACATTTTCGTAATTCTCAGCTTGAATGAACTCTTTTTTAGAAATTCATCTAAACCCTGTTCATGTGGTGTTCCAACAGATTGAGACAAACCTTAATAATTTCCATAAAATGTTGAATAGTAAGGGCCACTTACTGTTCAGCTAAACAGCGATCCAAAATATGTTGGTCTTTTGTCAATAGTAATGTCGTCAATGTTCGGTATTCAGTTAACTAACCACGTCTATTTTTCCACTGCCTTCACAAAGTATCAATACTAACTAATGCACATACAGTAGATTGTTTTTCATCCTAAGTATCCACAAGCGGTGTAAAATCTATTCGCCGAAAGCATGTCGTGACCTCTAGTGTTTGTTATCTACGACGAACGGGACTTTCATTTGATCACGAGACTGGTATTGACATTACTTAAAAGATCACGTGTGGACACTGTTTAAGTTCACTGTATTTTTTCCTTGAATATAGTAATAGATGGAAGTTACTTTATGTGAAATGTTTTTTACTTTGATTTTATAACCAAAGATAGATATTCTAACGAGATGTTGACGTACTGAAAATTAAATTATTGCTTATGCGATATTAATAATAGATATTATCCACTGTAAGGTCAATAAAAAAGGATATATTTGTGAGAAACTCATTTTTATCTTCTACTGTGTCTACTCTGTCTTTGGAATTGAAGAGGGATAATTCACATTTTATTTCTCTACATTACTACTTTTAACCTATTGCCAATAATCCGATCTGGCGTTGGGAATGGTTTTTAAGAACATCGATACTCGCGTGACCAGACCAGTAACAACCTTTTAAACACAGATTTGCACATTGCAGGGAGTTATGTGGTTACAAAATCGAGATTTCGAGATAATAATCATTATTAACACAACGCGAAAATACATAAGTTAATCAATTTTAGGGTTTATGAAGATTAAAAATTACAACCTACTGTTTTTCAAAACCAAAAGTCTTTGCAATAAAATTACATATTATGTTATTATTATGAACTTATTGGTACTTAATAAATAGGATTATAGGAAACAACTACTGGACGGGCAAAGGCCCTTACTCCCATTGAATTATACCTATAAATCCAAATTGGTAGCCAAATTTGTTATTTGTCTTTTCTATACCAGACACAGACCGGTTTCGAACTCTTTATGTTCTCATCAGTGTGCCACAGGTAGCTGAAAAGACAAATAACCAAGGCAACCCAAACTTATTTATCAAGAGTAGTCACGTGCTATCGTGGATAATTTAAAATAATTCGCAAATAAACAAATAGTAGAAAAAAGTCAGCAGTGTTATATTTATTTTTGACCTAATCAATAATCATGTTGAACGGTAAAAAAAATTCTTGGATTGGTTTCAGGCTATTTACTGCTATCGGAATATCAGACACCTACCATATCAGGTTTATTAGGCTAATTTAACTTAATTAGGTAATTCAATTAATAATATTTATTACTAGAGTAGTAAATAAAACTTACCAATTGATGTACCTAATGAGATACAGGAAAAGATGGTTAATAGTAATAATAACAACATTTTCACCGGAAGAACCTCAGAATGGTACTGCGTGAGATTTTTTAATTTGATCATTTTATCTTCTGTACATTATTTGATAACCTGTTTTATCTTTACCTGGGTTAGCGAATATAACAGTGCATATACATTGATTTTTAATAAGCATATTCGATAAAATAATAGAATGGTAACAAATATTCAACTAGTAGAGAACATTTACCTAATGTTATAATATTTTAAAATGTATGTACCAAAGATAACTCTTATCTTAAAGCTAATTTAGGTTTCATATAAATAAATATTAGTTTTTCTGCCTAAGTAACCACTGCTACATAATCAAATTAGTTAAATCTTAATTAATAGTGTTACTATACTTTTAAAATAATAATAATATTTATAATGTAATATTTGCGAGCTATATTTTTGGAATGGCACCTGGGCTTTAGGCCATACTCCCAGACACAAAATAATTCAGGGACTATTTTTTAAAACTTTCCAATGAATTACAAACCTAAACCAAGCGGACAATTCTACAGGATGCAGCAAAGAAACGTATTTTGGAACGGTCCGTACTTAGTTAGGCGAGGGAATAGAGAAGCGTTCTTTTCATTTGGTTGCTTATTTTGTAACGAAGTGATTTTTCCAGTCAAGGAATGTCCGTTTTTGCTTTAAATATTACCGTCACTTGGGTACACCCTGCCGCCGCTTTTTAGTAAGTAAGTACTGGTTTAGTTAAGTTAGTATTCAGTTGTAAAAAGCCCGCTGGTAAACAAACAGTCAAGTAATTAATTGATTAATTTTCGATAATCCCCCGTATAATTAAAATCCGTGAATTATTATAAATAATGACCGAGTCGGAAACAAAAATCATTAGTTACTAAAACCGGTTAAAATATTAATCCGTGTCCGTTTTAATCCGTTTCTTTTTGCAATATAGTCGAGAAATGGCAAGTAACCCATTTCTGGTTATTGATGCTCCGAGTCAATGCTGCTAATTACATAATACGCTCGACCTCAGTAAATAACTTTGTGAGTCCTTCGTGTCAAGTCAGTACGCCCCTTTAACGCGCCATTTGGATACGTCATAAACGTAATAAAACGCCGGTGGAGCGTCCAGTCCGAGTTCAGTCAGAGACAGTCCGCATGAGTTGAAGATCAGTTTCAGATCAATCCGAAGCAGTCCGCATCAATCCGAAACTGTCACCGTTTTCAGGTCCGTCCGTAACCGCCGCTCCGAATTATATTAATAAATTTTCTTGAAAATAATATTGGTGAGAATGCACCGTGGTCCGCTACTATCCGCCCGTACCGCCTTCAGTTAAGTATAGATATTCAGAGATCTTATTGTTCTTGAGTACCGCTGTATTATACTACTAAATCAAACTAGAGCTAATTAGTAATACCTGGTCTTTTGTTTCATAAAATATGCATCGGCTGGTTAGATTTGCTCGATCGGGTAATCTTTAAAGCTCCAATGCATAAAGTTTTACCGGAAAACTTGACTTACGAAAAATAGTCATTGGTAAATAGCTCTACGTTTGTGGCAGTAGTTCGTGCTATTGTAAAACCCTCGGTATAGACAAGAATATCTATAGCTAACCAACTGCCAGCCGTTCACACTATATCCTGTTGGAGATTCCGTCCAAAATCGTTTCAAGCCGCGAAAACAGACGCCTGTTATCCAAACTCACAGCACGCGTATATACTCTTGATTACCAGCCCGCATATTTCTTATCGTTATCAAATTTGTACATACTCGACTGCAAAGTCGCTGAAATATCATATTTATTGATTTGTTCATTACTGTTTTAATAAATAAATACGTTGGTCTATATAGGTAAAATTCACGAGTTATTATTTCAGTTATTTATTTCTAATTAACCCGTTTCAGAAATTGTCCAAGTCTAGTTGACAAGACAATCATCTTAAGATCCCTGGAAATCACCGTATCTCCATCTGTTTAGCTACCCCTAAACGTTCTCCCCTGGGAGAACCAAACAAGTTCTAACACTTCGAATTTGGCATTTTCTTTTCTTTTTAAAACGGGTCCTGTCCCTCACAGTTTAGTATTGTGTTTTGGCTAGAGATATTATCGCTATGATGGTCAACATTAAATCCTAGTCTACCTTTACCGGAGCAAAATTATCGTCCCTCAAAAATGCCTCGACTACAAACGCTTGATGTTGTGCGTTTTCCGACTGCTAAAATTGCAATAAGTAAGCAATAAATGAACTTTAATTTCTTCGCCTAAGTAGAGACCGTTCTAATAACGGCAGGTTCTGTAGGAGAACGATATTTAATTACAATTTCTTCCAGGATACGACCTCAGCATCGAAAAATTTTTTTTAATTTAGGGGTAATAAGTGGAGCAAATTAAATGAAAGTGGGAAAATTGTAAGTTGAGGACAATAAGGCTAGGTACTCTATTTGTTTTCCAACGTTTCGTTTGTTTATGCGTAAACTTCATGTTAGAATCCATGTTTAATTTTACACATTTGGTTTAAATAGGTGGCAATAGAAGATACAATCTTCCCACCTTTTCTGGGCTCCGAAGAAGTTTACGCACCGACGAACTTCCTCATTTAACATTTTAGGTTATGCGAGGATAAGGTACAAATTAAAGCTCAATTGAGTACCTCTTTTCAATTTAATGCAAGGCAATCCGTAAATTATTCGTTTTCAACAGTAAAAGCGAATATTGCGTACAGAGAAAATGTCGATGGGTGAGGTTTTCCAAATACTGTTATTTAAATTCGCGCCGAAATATCTCTTCCTTTTAAATGTAATCCGGATATCAGGTGCAACGACTGTATCCTAGACCTAGGTAAGCTGAACAATCGATTTTGACGAACGACGCCGATGTACAAACGCCACGACGCCCAGTGCGCATAGCCATCATTGATTCACGTTTAGACAGATCCCCATATTTTCCCTACCGCATTTACCGTTCGACCCCTGGGGTAAGTACCAACATACATTTTTCAAGCATTATTTTACTGCATGTTTGTTCCTTGTGTTTTAACATCCATGTAGCAAGTGACTCAGAAGGGTGTTATCAATGGGAAACAATTAATAAACTCTTAAATTCGCAGTGGTGGTTGTGACGTGGCAAATTTTGAGGTAAAATTAATGCGTGTCTCGTGGGCGATGCTGCAGAATGTATGAAATATTTCGCAGAAAAATATAAACACACGGTTTAATATGCGCGGATATAAAGCCATAGTTTAGGAAGTTCTAAAATCCATTGTGATTCTTTGATGACTTGACACCTGGTGCTCTTGTAGATAACAGGTGGTTCTCAGCTATTCATTCAGGAAATAAGATATCTGCTGAAAGGTGAAGGGTTTAAACGTTCAACCAAAGACATATACTTACATATCTACGTAACTTATTAAAACATCTAATATCATATCTTTCTAAAATGAATTATATATACATACTTATTGTTTTGGTTACCTGGTAAATTTTAATCGATTAGACTGTATCTGTGATGTTTATTGTACTGCAATATAGTTAACGTATCATTTTGTAGGTGAACGAGAATTATAATGTTCAACATGCATTTACACCTGTTTGTTAACTAAAAATATATTCTGAAATTTGACCAATAACTTGTGTTGCTATTGTAATTATTTAATTGTCGAAGAATTATAAAACTATTGAACAATACTGTAGGTGCTATCAAAAGTTTTAATTTTTTAATTCGACCCCACAAAATTAGGAAAATTTTAGAGCATTCCATAGTACCAAAGATAATAATATTTATATTAAGATCATAATACTAATGAAATTTGGGGTATGTTGTTTCTCAAAAGTACTATATTTGAAGTGTTGTGTTAAACCCACACATCAACAAATATGTCACATGGGCGTCCATTGTAACGTAGTAAACCTCGTGTCACCCTAATTTTCCATTCACAACTATTCTCCAGCTTCTGCTTCGCTCTCCAGTTTTATAGAAATAGTATATTTTGCTGACTTTAATAACAATTTGATGAAAGCTGGGAAAAATGGAGTTTATTAATCGTATTTTTTTCCTAACATATTTCGTTTATTGTAAAGACAAAAACAGCTCTTGATGTCAACCTTGTCATGTCAATTAAGTAACGATTAGGATTTAAAGGAAATAATTAGAGAGCGTCCAAAAAATGTACGACATAAAATTTAATATATTCCTTAAAAAAATTTACATATTACGAAATAGCAAGCAGGCAATTTTAAACACTTTATGAGAATCCATTTTATTAAATTCAAATTCAATATGGTCTCGAATTTATTGATATAATTGATATTTAGCAAAACATTTTAATATAAGTATTACATCGATTTTCTCAAAATGCATCAAAATCATATAAAATTATAAGTATCTTTCTATTACATTATTTAATGGCTGGTTTAAGAACCGGGTAGTTAGTTCTTCATTGAGGTGGCGAGATCTTCTCCAGTGACAAGTCCTCTGTATTCATTCTTTCAGATCACTTGGTCATTTTTTTTTTAAATCTTCAGTGGTTGCAGAAGAGGAATTAAGAGTGTGTTGGCATTAATTTGTAGCTTATTGTGATGTTTTATGCTTTTTTATGACATCTTTGACGTATGGCATTTTCAGGTTTTTATGCGGTGTTTTGTTAGAGACATGCTATGGGGCATTAGTGATCATGCGTATTATTTTTTTTATCGACTTCCCAGTATTATTACCATATTCGACTTGCTGGTACGTTCCCATAGTTCCTTACCATACACTCCAATCAATCAACGATTGCGTTTCGTTAACTCTTGTTTACGTTTTTTAATTACATGTCGTTTCCATGTTAGTCTGTTGTATAAATGCATTCCTAAGTATTTTGTACTAGAAGATAGGGATAGAGATTAGAGTGAAATTTACTTACACTGATTTTTCTTCATTGATCTTGATTTTCCATTTGTGGATCCACGTTTATATTTCATTTTAATGGTTTTATAAAGTGGTGAATGCTAATTTTATTGTTGATAGAAAGGATTACAGTGTCGTTAGCAAAGGTACCCATTGTAGTAGTAGTTTTCCAAAAATGCCTACATACATGTTTTCTAAATAAATAACCCACTAAAGATTAACTAATGAGACAAATTATGCTAATCACAGAGGATTTATTACATAATTGCTGCACATTCTAGAAGATACTTTTAGCAGTCTTTACAGATAATCAGCCAAACATTCTAAAGAATTCTGTGTAGAAGCACACTTGATTGTTTAAGCAAAAATACGTTAGTGCTAGTATCAATCTATCTATCAATGCTTTCTCCAGGATTCTGTAGTCCTTAATTTTTTTAATCGCTTTTTTCTATTTTTTCAAAAGCAATACTGGGTTCTTACTTCCCAGTTTAAATTTCAAACTTTCTCTTCTTGAGCCATATTGTGCTTACATAAACGTGACGGATAGATGGATGTGTATTTTAAAAGTCGAGCTTGATAACTTGCTGTAAAAAAAGTCTGTATGGCTGAGTTTTAAGAAAAGCCTGCTTTTCTAGAACTGTTCATTATTTTGGTATACCTAAGGAATATGCCTTTGAATTTGTGTCGTGCATTTTTGGAGCAACTTGTATGTTAATTTCGTTGTATATTTAAAGTAAAACTACGACAAATCGTTAACTTTTCTTTTGCACAGTAAAAGAGAACTTGCATTGAATTTGTAAAAGTTCAAGTTAATTTTGTTCGGTTTTCATTTAGATATTTTTAACCACGTATATGTCTACAGTCCTACATTTAATCTAAACTAAACTAAAGTAATTATATGTATATTACATGAGAAATATTTTGAGAAAAGTAGCTCTAAACGTTTAATGCATTGAATAAAATTCTACTATAATTTTTACGTAGACAATAGATGGTTTTAAGCAATGGTTACCTAACGCGACTTGCCCGATAAGAGACAGTTAATATTACTACGTTATTGATGCTATTTGACTACGTTATTGAAGGATTTATTGAATTCAATAAGATTACCCATTTTACACTTAAAGAAGAATTGATCTGAAGTGTTTGGTTTCTAAAAGGAATAGGATGCTAAAATTACTCCTATAGTGGAATTGTGCATAGCGCTTAATAGTGTAGATGACCAAGAAATTAGCCGTTAGAAGTAATGGTATGAGTTGCTGCTACTTGATCAAATTTTGATGTATTTATTGCCAACAAGATCACTTAAATAAAGTTCAACATTTTTAGATACGTCACAAAATCGTTTAATTGGTTTGACTGCGTCTTGAAGAGAAGGATTAGTATGAAATATCTGGTTTCTGATGCATGTAAATTACTGTTATTAGTAAAATAAAATTGTGCATAGTACTAGATAGTGTAGAAAGTAAGTGAACAAGAAATTAGTCACCAGGAATAGAAAAGTTGCCAAATCAAGTGATGCGAGACAGTTTTAGATTTTCGGGGTAATGATATAAGAGATTGCTACTTGAGAACGATTTATTGTAGTGAACAAGATTACTTAAATGCAATTCTATACTTTTGGATATGCCAAAAATTCATTTAATTGGTTTGACTACATTTTTAATTGAAGAATTGATTTGAGGTATTTGGTTTCTGAAAGGAATAAAATGCATAAAAATTACTGGCATCAGTAAAATGGTGCATAGTATTTTAGATATTGTAGGAATTATATGAAATATAAGCAAAGTTGACAATAAAATAGATTCTTCTGGAACAACATAATTACTGGAGATCATCTTTAATAAGATGCCGCCGCCGGCAATAACGGCTCAAAATATGGGGTTTGGTAGAACATTATTTGATGTTCACAAATACTACGAGAATAACGATATTACTAAACCATGAAGCGATACTTTATGAAATGCTATGAGGATATGTTTTAATCATAGGTAGCTATTTCCTAACTATCTCCAATGTGTCGATTTATATTTGGATAACATGTGATATCTCTTTGCTGCAGTTTCATGTTGATTGCAATATTCACTATTTTGGACAGTACGAAGGACACGGTAATATAACGATAATTGCTTGAATCAGTTTTTTTTATCGTCTTGCAACTTTCGTATGTTCAAGCATTCTAAAGAATTTTGTATATTTATTAAATATTTCAAGGAAAAGATGCTTGATCCATTCACTGAGTACCTACTAAATTACATCTTTCTTAAGACTCATCTGTTGAAAACTAAATTGCATAAATTCATCTATCGAAGTGAAAAAGTAATTTTTTAAATTCTGTACCATGTTAGCAAATTACGTGTACTATTCTTATTTAAATGTGATCATAATTTATGTCAAACATTTCTTATCAAAATTTTAATTAAAATCGACTTATTGGATCCTTTATTGATTCTGATGTAAACACTTACCTTGGTTATACAGGGTGGGGCAATAGTGCATCGGACTTCGATAGCTCGAGTCCTATGATGGATAGAAATTTAAAAAAATACAAGTAAACTAGATAAAAAGTTTATAACATGAAATTATTTTCGAATATACAGGACGAACCAAGACAATATTACAGGATCAAGTGCCTTTTTTAGCCTCTTTCTCCACTCCTCTCACTTCTATATTATTATTGACACCTTGTAAATTTTTCGAGGATGTGATATAGAAATGAAAAACGAATACCTACATCCTTGTGGCTATTTGTAACCATTTTCGATTTATTGAGCAATAAGTAAAAAATTCAAGAATAAATTTGACAAATAGAGGTTTCTTCAAATAATTCAACTGAAAAAAATTATAATAAATGCTCCACATGTTGCTTTCTCATATTTAAATATTTTAAGATTAATTTTAAATTTTATTTGGGTAGTTTTTGGGTTGTAGGTCCGTATTTAATGAAAACTCTAATTTCTAATTTGCTGACATTTCGGTAATATATTACTGTCCTCAGGGAAATATATTAACCAAATCGGCAAATTAAAAATTATCGTTTTCTTTAAATACGAGCCTACAACCCAAAAAACTACTTGAATACTAGTATACCTACAGCTGGATCAGAAACTTTTTTAAAAACATTAATTTTAAATTTGAACTTTTTTGTTTTATTTTTGGATAAAAAACAGCATTTTTCCACGACTATACAATACTATACAATGCCTTATGCATTTGATCCGAATGAGTAATGGCTTCATAACTCGCTCGTTGAATAATATTCTATTAATGGAAATATGTACCAATGGGAGTTCATCTTATATAGAATATAAAAAGAAAGAAAAGTCTTTATCTCCCAAAAAACTTTATTTGACGCAACTAGTTTCGTGACTTTTATAATAGTCACATCTTCAGGCTGCAAACTAATCAGAAAATTATCAAATTATATTTTTTTAAAATAGTATTTTCTAAAATTGGGTTAAAATCATTAAAATACAAATTACTCACGTTTGTGAATTATTATTTAAAAAAAAACGTGAGTAATTTGTATTTTAATGATTTTAACCCAATTTTAGAAATACTATTTTAAAAAAATACAATTTGATAATTTTCTGATTAGTTTGCAGCCTGAAGATGTGACTACTATAAAAGTCACGAAACTAGTTGCGTCAAATAAAGTTTTTTGGGAGATAAAGACTTTTCTTTCTTTTTATATTCTATATATTCTATTATTTTCCATGTCCGTTAAAATGGACTAAATTATTGGGGAAACAAATATGAAAGTAGTACATGCTAACACAGATCAAACGGTTTATAAATGAACAATCAGAATAATTAAGAGAAACAGTTGTCCCAGAGCCTGCAACAATAATAAAATTTTATGACATTCTAACAGAAAAACACGCCTTTAATCTTTCTATTTGAGGACACAAAGCCAGAAAATCGTGGAACTTATATAAGAAAAAACTATTTTTCTTTTATTTTCCATCAAAACGATTCGTCTCGCAAAAATCATCTCGATAACAAATATTTTTTAACGGAAAGGTTATTTTTATAGACCCGAATGGATGCGATAAACCCTTTTAACACTTGACCCTTGTTGGTTTAGGTCGAAGCCATAGCCATGAAGTTGCTGATATTACTGTTGTCCCTAACAGGGGCTTTCTGCTATTTGCCCACTGGAAAGGTAAGTGAATTTTATTTATTTAATGTTTATTTAGCAGATACAAACATGTAATGTTCTAATGTATTTTAAAACAATTAATGTAATATTTATGTAATAATATGACGGGTTTCTAAAGTGTTAAGTACAAATAATTTATTAAATATATCATTAGTTAATAGATGGAAAAATTTAATATCTGCTCGGTAGCTGACTAGCAACGAAAGTACATGGTACAAGTAATGTTAGAGCAGTTTGTTGTTTCGTTTGTTTCCAGGACGCGAATTATCTCAATTACAACGAATTTCACTCACATAATAGCCATAATTTCACTCACGTAATACATAATAGAGGCATTGTTACATGTAATTCTATTAAAGCAATTATTTATGAGACGAGTGGAAGAAGTATCATTTTATTTAGTGAGTTGGGAAGTCCGTAAATGACAAATAAAATAAAATAAATTTTAAGACCATTTATGTATCATTAATTGTCAGTGACAAATTATTAGAATACCTATTGATGAAAATATATCAAATCTGGCATATAATGAAAAATCGAATAAATGTGACAGTTGTCAATATCACCTCGACAATGTCTTGTTTGTAAGAAAATGTGGAGAAACTCATAGTATCCGCGATTATTGGTTCTCAAACTTCTAAACTTTCATTTCTTAGAGACATTTTGCAACCTGTTCGTGTGTTAATGTACCACACAAACTTTTAAATCGATCCTTATGGTGACATTTAATACGTTTTGTTTTTATTTTACAACAGATTTTTAATATAGTTGTGAATGGCTCGGGCTTTATCCCAGTTCTATTCCCTAGACAGGTTTTGAAGGGTATGAAATAAACTAAAGTCAGCCACTTTACATTTATTATGGCTCAGACAAGTCTGTTGTTGCTTTAAGTTTAGAAACAAAACAAAACTAATATACAAATTGAATTGTCATTTAAAAGTATTTTCTGTATTTCCACTATCGTAGAAATAAGTGTACGCAACACATGTGAAAAAGAACATCATGCAACTCGTAGGAAAGATTTGAAATCTGCCTACTCGTTTAATAAAGTATCACTTTTCACACATGTCTTGTAAATAACTGTTTCCTAAAATATATCATATCTTATGTTATGCGTTAAACAGTTTGCCAATAATAGTAGTCATTATCCTTAACAGGGATTTATTAACTTGTAACCACCGATTGCTAACCAGTTAGGAACTGCCAATTTTTCTAACAACCTAGCCCATCAGAAACTCGCAATTTTTATAATCACCTGGTTTAAATTTTCATGTCCACACTAAGTTGGCTAAAGATGAGTGGCATCTTAAAATTAAAAAAGTTCTCCTGACAATTTCGCGCGTTTTTGTCAGTAATTTGACGTGTTATATTTATTTATTTAAAATATTTTCTCGAAACATAATAGTCGTGGAAAAAGTCTTCATAACTCGTTCGTTGAATAAAATACTATTTATCTTAGTGTTGTAATTAACTCCGTTACAACGCTAGTGCTGTACTAGCGTTCATTAATAAACGATGTTTAATTTCTTATCATTGACTTTACTAATTTTATACTTTAAAGTCAATATTACGAATTATTTGATGCGTAGATTTAAGATTTCTCGGTTATATGATTAAATAAAAACTATTATTTATTTTCTGACGTTTCTATATTATTATTCAACATATCAAATTAATTGCTATCAACGATCAAGAAAAGGAAAATCGCTATACAGAGTGAATCTTTAAGTGTGGGTCATATATTTATGGTCAACAGTAGTAGGTAGTCGTCAGGAATATGAATTCGATTTTTTTTGTAAGCTATAGCCGAGTTACGGGTTTTAAAAAAAACTCGCAGTTCAAATGTTATTCAGGCGCCGCTGGGCAAGCTTTCGGTGTACTTACGTCTGATCGGTCGACAGTGTTGCCGTTTTGATTAAAGCTTAGATGATATAAAATTGATGCGATGTATACAGGGTGTTAATAAAGTTAAGGAAAAAATTTCACGGATAAAAACTCGTAGTCAAATACATCTACTGACGAATTTATTACAATCAAAAGTGATTATTGACAGAGATATCCTTATTTAAATTCTTTAAATAAAATCACAATAAAATGTTTGATAGTCACAGGAATTTTTAGAGCAATGACTGAGGAACGTAGCGTAGTGTAGCGACACCTTGTGACAACTGATGTAACGTACGTAAAAGGTAAAGGGACTAATAACACAGCTGCTGTGCTAATAACCTACTAACCTAATAATTTTGGTATTGAGACACATATGTCATGTGTTATCTGTTACAGTAATATTTCTTTTTCGCTCCAATTCGCTATTTCCATTGTTGTACCCCATTTTAAGTGTATGTATCGAGGAGTGCGTTATGGATGACAATAAAGAAGGGTATGGTCGCCGTCATGTTCATTCGAATTCTGAAATTGCCGACATGATATTAATTTATGGCGAAGATAGACAGAATTTATTGGCAGCTAGCAATGGTTCTTAAACAAATACAATAATTATTCGGATTTTTTAAAGGGTTATTTATTCTTCAGCTAACAAACGCAAAACAAAAGACCAAAGCCATACTAGATTTTAATGCTAAAATAAAGAGCACCTTAATTTACGCACGAATTATTTGAAATAATCATATCTCAAAACTGTTTGAAATAAAAATAAAATGCATCATATTTATTAAAATGTGGGGAATTGTAGGCTTTATTCATGCATGTGAAAATATTATGAGCATTTCATTTGAAAAAATTGAGAAAAATTTAATTAAATATCAAGAAATGTAAACATAATTTTTCACAGCACGTTTAAAAAATGTAGTTTCGTGTTCCTATAGTTAAAAGGTGTGACCCCTATAATTATGACCCACACCCACACTTAAAGATTCACCCAGTATAATGTTACGAACCTAAAAATCATTTAGTAATAACACATAATTAATAAATAGGATTATAGGAAACAACTACTGGACGGGCAAAGGCCCCTACTCCCATTGAATTATACCTATAAATCCAAAATTGGTAGCCAAATTTGTTATTTGTCTTTTCTCCACCAGACACAGACCGGTTTCGAACTTTTTATGTTCTCATCAGTGTGCTACAGGCAGCTGAAAAGACAAATAACAAAGGCAAACCAAACTGGCCTATGGCAGACCCAGCACATAGTAAGTAGTGAGGGATAAGTACATCCCTCTGGTGGTCAGTTGCTACTACCAGTCAAGACATCGACGGTGTCTTTGTGACCGATAGCGGCTTGCCAAGCAAGCACCAAGAGCGGCGACCTCTAGCCCTGATGGACTAAAACATGCTTAATAAATAGGAGTATAGGAAACAACTACTGGACGGGCAAAGGCCCCTACTCCCATTGAATTATACCTATAAATCCAAAATTGGTAGCCCGTCCAGTAGTTGTTTCCTATAATCCTATTTATTAAGCATGTTTTAGTCCATCAGGGCTAGAGGTCGCCGCTCTTGGTGCTTGCTTGGCAAGCCGCTATCAGTCACAGAGACACCGTCGATGTCTTGACTGGTCGTAGCAACTGATTACCAGAGGGATGTACTTATCCCTCACTACTTACTAATAACACATAAACAAACATAAACACACCGCAGAAATTAGACAACCCTCAAATTCACAGCCAAGGCTGTCCAGAAGGGGGTTACACATTAGAAAAACGCAGACAATAATAATAAACCCTATTATATCACTGTAAACTTATAAATAAGGCCAGTATGACACCAAATTAATTTTAAATTGTTTAGTGATAAACTTCAACTAGTATTATAATGAATTTTAATTCACAGAAAAAACAAAAATCTAAGATATTTTTTTATATTCATAACAATGTCGAGAAACGAGTGTTTCTCGAATGCGAACGCTACGTATTACAAAATGAGCGCTAGCGTTAGGGAAACGTTTTTGCCGACTGTGTTAAGAATAAAATTTATCTTATTTTTCTCAAATTTTTTAGACACAAAATAATATAAATAAATTCAATCAATTTCTATCGATACATTTAATTTTCCAGCAAGCCCGTAGGAAAATTAATTATGTTTTTCATTTTACGAAAATAGGTAAAAAGTTTTTCATAACTCACCTATGACTCCTTTTGAACTGTCCACTAAAGTATCACTTGTTACGTAAATAACTAGTCTTACGTTAACCAGATGCAAAATGTAACTTCATATCGTTTTATAGGACAATTTCCTTTCTGGCATATTCCTACGCGATTTAGTAAATCGCATCAACGGTAAGGGGATATCAGAAGGTGACGGTGTATCTTATTTGGATTTCACTGATGGATTGCCTCTGGATGCTCGTTCTCTCACCAGGGACCTTGAGGAAGAACAGATGTTCCCTCTGGACTACGATGGCATGGGGGAATTGAATCTTCATCCTAGCATCCGAGATCAAGAATATTTACAGCATAGCAGCCTCTGGGGGAAACAGGTACTGTGTTACATTTTACGTTGCTTAATTTAAATTGTTTTGACGAGAAACTTGATGTTTTACTATTAATTAAATTTGTATTCCCTTATGTTTCACTAACTACAAAACACTGTACACTTACCACCAAACCGAGTCGGTATCACAGTGACTAAAATTAAACTTAATTTGATAGTTATTAGTAAAAAGGATAACTTCGCTTCCGATGTATGTATTACTTCATTTCAGTCTAATTATTGTTTCGATAACGTTTTCGTACTTACATCTTCGTTTCTAAATTATAAAATGTAAATAGAATATTTGTAAAAAAATACCTTAACTCACATAAAAGTATGCTTATAATATTGGTTTGGCATGCAATATCGATACCAGAGGTAGAGCAGAGATTTCATGATCTTATATAGGGACAGGTCTGATGGGAAGAGGTTGTTACCAATGTTCATACCTAAAGAGAGAGAGGGAGAGAGAGAGGGAGAGAGGGAGAGAGAGAGAGAGAGAGAGAGAGAGAGAGAGAGAGGGGGGGGGGAGAAAGGGGGAACAGAGAGAGATTAAACATAATACAATGAGAAAATTTGAACTTAAGGCTAATTAAAGCTAAAGCTAAAACTAAAGCTAAAAATGTAAGTGAAAGTGGGTGAATGTTATTGAAAATGCAAATATCTCACTCTATTTTTCAGTATGTTTCTGGTGGTGCTGGAGAGGGAAGTCAGTTATTAAGACCAGAGGGAATGAAGAATAAACAAGAGATCAAGACGGATTCTACTCTTCCAGCCTATTGTAATCCACCTAACCCTTGCCCTGTGGGATATACTGGTGAGTTTTGATTATAAATAGGTATTTCATTTACAACCAATCCTTACGTCTTCATATTGTTACTATCCACAACGTTTCCAACACGTGAAATTGCTTGATGAAATGTGTTGATGCGGCTCAAGTTCACAACATGAGAGTAAATCGCATTAAATACTCCAAAAAAGGGTAAAAAGATGAAAACGATCATGCAGGTATGACCATCAGTTTAAAAATACTAACAAGTATCAATATGATAGCAGTAATATTCTAATAAATTGACACTTATAGGGAAGTTTGAGTTATATGATCTAAAAATTCCAGGACACAAATTGTGTTTGGGACGATTATTTATTTGGTGAATAAAAACAATAATTTTATTCTGTCAAGATAAATTACCTCAATTAATCGTTCGAATTTGGTCAATTAGACAATAATTTAAACAATCAGTAAAATTGAAAATTCGACAAATGAGACAAGAATTTCCAACATGTATTATATTTCTGAAGTTTTTAGCGAGTGATTTATCGTTCAATACATTTTATACACTGAAATTAATTGAGGGGATATTGGACGCCATTATCTGCATCTAGTGTTCGCCTTGTTTCTGATTTTGAATATTTTATAGAAGAGCAAGGTTGCATAATGGAGTTTAAAAACTCGGCTTCTTATAGTCGCCATTATCAAGCTGCTCAGGACTGCATGTGTGACACGGAACATATGTTCGATTGCCCAAATCCTAATGGTTCTATTGTGGATGATCCCATGGAATCAATGGATGACCTGGAGTTCAACCGATTTTTGCAACAATCAATTAAGGTAACATATTATACTATTTTTATCACATATAATTATAGGTATATAATACTAACTTAGTTTAATGTGACTGCTCAAGTTTGTTTAAATTATTAACGTGTTAATATTAATCCACAGTAAATATAATATACGCTTGTAAAAGCGTTCGATACCGAAATCATTAGATCTTATCGTTGCCTAATCCATTAATCTACACATATTTTTACATTATAAATATTTCTTTCACGTTTATTTTAATTAATTTCACGTTTTAAAATATATGGAAATAGATTTCACTGTTTTCAGCAAAATCCTTACGAAGAAAATAATTTGTAAGTACTGATGAAACTCAATAATCATTACAATATTGTTATATAGTTATTTTGTATTTTGTAAACAACAAAATGAGCCAAGTTTTGCAAAAAGAAACAATAAATAGACTGTTTTATTTCTTCTATTAATAAGGAATTATTTTACTGCCTATACAGTACAACAACGTGAATTATCTGTGTTAACTATGTAAGCTCGAATGAAATAGGTTGGTATCAGGTTCCGGAATATCTTTTCGTCAAATCGCCATTCAAACTGATCAAAGATAGTCCTCTAACACTGTATGTTGTTGAGGTTTTGGCAAACAACAAAAACTACAACATGTTACAGATACTGTACTTAACAAATGAGCGATATTTTTAAATATTCCCAAGAATGTACTTACATTATTACGTGAAATATTTTTTGAACACAACGTGCCCAGGATGCTGCAGTTCCCTCGGAATTTCTATAGACAAACCGTAGAGAGGAAAAGAAATGTGAGCAATTTATTGAAAAATTATTTCTATTATATTCAGATAATATAGTGGGTACTTAACACCACACATAAGACGACTAGTAATCGAAAACAATCAATATGAGACATGGAATGGAACGGCATTGTTTTAACGACGAATCTCACTTTTGTTTATAGATAATAGTCTAGAAAATTTATTTGTGACAATAAAGTCTGGAGAATTTGTAAGAGATTTCTTGCTTAATAAATGGTAAAATAAGATGTGACTGCGGGCGATTGGAGAAAATCCAGCTTGTATAATATGGCCCTAAACGTATATAGATAATAGAACTCAGGATATACATGATTTGTTTACCACAGTCTGGTAAAGGTGACGTGCGTCGAGGAGAAGAATGAAATGAGAGACTTGATGTGGGCAGCAAGTCACCTTTAATATCTATCTTACGCACACTAAACTCTAAGAGTTGCGTCAGATATCGTAGTCTTATCGTCGAAATTAAGAAGTTATTTATAGTTCTTCTACAAATGAATAGGTATAAAGTGAACTACCCACTCAAAATCTACTCGATTGGTTTCGATAGACAGACACATTTCCAATAAAAATATTTCCGACGATCAACATTGACGATTTCATATTTCGTAATTTTATATAAATGAACTTAAACAAGGGAATGAATAAAATAACCAACTGGCGTTTAATTAAAAGGGTGGAAATATTATTGATTACCAGAAGAAACATATTAGTATTACACGTATCTAGTATTAATTTTAATTGAAACATCACGTGACATGATATATATATTTTTACATTTTTTGTGATGTTTAAATGCATTCACTAAACACGGATATTGGGTGTATGTACCTTGTCCCTAAATGTGTAGCCTCCTCCCACACAAGGCTCTTCTAGAACCTTCCGGGATGAAGGGGGTCACGAAAAAATTAGCCACACGTCTGTGTTATTTCAGGTGATATATAAAATCAAATACGACAAAGATGAAGATGTCTTTAACAATACAGTTCTTTGTGTTTAATTTACTGCAATATGGTAGAAGGATTGTATTTAAGTACATAATATCAAGTCAATATAATCCTATGAGAATCGTCAATTATTTGAAAAATTAGTTAAATTGTTCCAGCAACAGTATTATCTTTTTCTAGGCACAACTACTAACGATAACGTATTTCTACTTCACGTTAATATTCCACTTTCAGCAGTTACTGTAGAGTATCTACATATTAACGGATTAGCTTCGAATTGAGGTACAATGCCTTCATAAATGATTCTAGACCACATGACCAAAAATAGGCAAAATACATTTTGTTATTTCTGCATATGTAATAACATTGATTGCGTATATGGTTACCTAATTCTGTGGCCACGTGGTTTACGACACGATCATTTATGAAGTCGCTTTAATAGTGTCCCAAAAGTTATCCCTGGTTATTCCAATTTTAATTAGAAAATGTAGAAAACAGACAGTGTAACAAATTAATAAATATTTTGCGTCAATTCAAATACAATACTTTAGACAAAGACTTTAAACGTTCATCTTACTATCGTCTCAGTGTTTTTAATCAATAACTGGATTCAATCCTTATCTCCAATATTTCGGCGAGTAATGAAGAAAGGCCTGCGTTTTGTTTAATATGTAACCCCCTCCCGGAGAGCTTTAAATTTGAGGGGTTGTATATGATGAATTTGGTTGATAATAAAATGTTGGATACCGTTTTCTCGAATATCTCAGGAATATATCAGGAACTATAATATGTAGCAAGTCCTTCAAATATAGTATCGTTGGTATCTGTAAAAAATCTGAATCCGATTAATTTTTTAAATATAGAGCATTGATTAGAACAATACCTCAACAACATTTGATTTTCAGTGTTTTTTTTTGTTCGTAACAAGTGTGTCGCGAATTTTTCACCATTTGGTGTTCTATTGATTTCATATTCGGAATGTCAGGAAAAATACCAGCTTTTTAGTATTTGATTTTTTTTTCGTAGCACAATCGTAAAATTGCTATGTCAACGTATTCACGTAGATTGATAACCGTACGTCTGAGATTCCCGTAAAAGACGTATTTAACGCTTAGTCGGAGTTAGTTATTAGAAAATTATATGTAAAAAACTAACAACGATCGAGATTAAATTTAGAATTCCTTTTGTTACCGAAGCGAAGATTCAGTTACATCTGTTCATAGTAGAAGATGAATGAATAAGAGTTGTATCTAGAATTTTTTTACAAGGGTGTTTACTACTACACCACAGCATCATAGAAATTAGACAAGGGTGTTTACTACTAGGAACAATAAATAATGAAAATGTGCAAAAAATTGAATGTACGTGTCAAAAGTTTTAATTTATCATATCTAGCAATACCGTTAATTCATAAATACATTTCGAAATTTTTTATTTAAATAATAATGAATATAACACAAAAATTCTGACAATTTAGAAAATTACTTAGTTTATATGTTGTTATAATCCTGAATTTAATATTGTAATTATTGTAAGAATATTTAATTTAAATATTTGTGAAATATAATAGACTTATTATGCCCTAGTGAGTAAAGCATAATAACAAACTTTTTAATATTTTTAGATGAACCAGGCGTTCCCGCACAAGAACTTAGTTGCGAAAAAGTATCACCCAAATGACAAGGTAAAACAATAACTTAACTTCAATATTTCTTGCTTTAAAAATTATAATATTTCAAGTAATTAATTGAAACAATTTTATTGAGCGATAGATATATCTCCAAATGGAACTGCAAAAAGTTGTAAATTATTATTTTGTAAAAAAATGTTATTCTAGGTAACGGTTTTGATTACCCCGAAGTATACTCGTACAATTAGCAATAGCAATAGCAAATTTAGAACTATAAGAGGTAGTTAAAAAGTGTCGCCTAGATTATAATCTGAAAATTACTACGAAAATCTTATAGTCCATTGTAAACAGATGATAGGTAAAAAATAGCAAGTAATTTTTTTAGTAATTTGCCTTTTTTTCTAAATCTATTTCAAATATCCGATAAATGTAAAAATGCGAGATTCATTTCAAATAGAACTTTTTCTCCTACAAAATATATTATACCTATGTAGTTTGAGTAATTTCATTAAGTACCTACCTTGATAGACTATAAAATATCTGTCGGTATAATATTAGGTTATATTGTAAATATCTTGAAAACCATCAGAGATAAGAGGCAAATATTTTATTTCGATAAAGGAGAAGAATTCTACTTTTCAATTCTAAGTAAGTAAATAATATATAATGTTGAAAAATTATTTTTTTAAATTGTCTTCTGCTTCTGCTTAAACAAAAAATGAATGAATATTCAGATTATATATAACGAAAATATGTGTTTATGTCGTTTACACGTGTTACTTACGTGTAACATTAATTTTTTTTTTTATTTATTTTAATGTAACTAAACCCTAAGTTAGACCATGGCTAGTTGTATAAGAGTCAGTATAAGCAAAACTTGTTAGGACGAATATTTTTTCCAAAAAGTGAATAATAAGTTTACATTTTTGACAACCTCATTTTGGGGCAGATACCTATCTATATGATGAAGAAAAATTAAGTTAAAAATTTACCTTAGAAAACAATTAAAACCACTATTGATAAATAGAACAGTAGTGAAGGTCCATTGGTTTTTATTTTGGAATCAGTCCGTAGTCTATGGATCTGCACGAAACTTTTTAATATGTTCTTAATATAAAATGCTGAAATATTCAGATATAAAAAATTGAGATTTTTTTAAATTTAATTTTTAGAATGAAAAAATACATTTTTGCAAAATTATGAACAATGCTTTCAAAATCAGCGCGAAAACACTTCCGTAAAGGCAAATCATTGTAGAGAATGCTTTTGACAGTGTTAAATGGCAAATAATCCAAAAATTACAGTCGTCGTTGATATAGCTACGTTAAATATATTAAAAAATACATTGCGGCAATAATTAATTATTGTATTCAACGGATACGAAATGGGAAATAATGAACGATCATGCATTTTATGAGAGCACAGAAGTTTATTTCTTCCGCAAAATAACATTTTATCTAAACAAGTAGACGGTGATGTCGTTAGATTAGTTAATTACACAGGCACACAAAAAAAAGTATCTTGTCCGGCGGGTCAGTCTCATTAATCATATGTATTTTAACTCACTGAACACAAATCTGATGCCGGAATTGCCCTGCCAGGTTATGATTTTTCAGAAATCTCAAGAATTTACCAAAAAATTCGAAAATCCAACAAAAATTCCCACAATGGAAGTTCGACGTTGGAAGGGGTTCTGAAAGGGGCTAGAGAATAATGATCTCTTATGCATTTTAACTCACCATGTACGAATTCGAAGCAGGAATCACCCAAACAGGCCGTGATTTTGAATAAATCTAACAAAACAACCTAAAAATTCAATTGGACAATTAAAAGTCGTAACATTTAACCCTAACGTAACAAAAGAATTAAAAAAATAGAGCCAATAACAGTCAAAACTAACGAAACCCAACGGAGGGAGAGGGGATAATTCACCCTAAATCTGCTAAATCTTACGTAATGTATATCTCCAAGTACACCACTGGGATGAATTTTGGAAGAATTGGAGGGCAATGCTCCCATGTATTCCGACTCAATAAATATGAATTTGGTACAGGAATTACTCCAGAATCCAATGATGTAGTAAACAATGAAACCTAAACATTTGATATCTGAAAAAAAATTCATAAAAATTTGCCAAAAGATCATCTCTAGAGAAAGTAGGCTTGGGAATCAAATCTATCTTTTCTTGTGGTAACGGATTCTCTTATCCTGGAAGGATCTGTGGGGTGGGTTTCGTTTCCATTTCACGTCCTTGATATCTGCGTTCGGTCTGTTTAATGTCTTAGTGGGAACGTTCACCCTGCTGCTCAATGGAATCTTAAAAATTCTCTGGAAATTCATCCATATGGGAATTAAGGAAATGCAAATTCAAGTTCACCAAGCATCTCAATTTGCTGAAGTTCTCCACTATTTCGGAAACCAGTTTTCTGTAGTTTTCACACGTGTGGTTTACCCAAGAAATTCTCAACGATTCTTTGAAAACTGAGCCAGGCAACCTTCTTCGTATCTGAAAACTGCTTTCTGAAATTGTGGAGAACTTCAGCAAATTGAAATGCTTGATGAACTTGAAATTCCATTTCCTAAATTCCTATATAGATAAATTAATAGAGAGTTTGGGAAACTTCACATGTTTTTTTTTCTAATGGCCCTCTCATAAGCTATTTATTTTTATTATAAATACAAACTCCGGTGAAGGCACAGGAAAATACATATTTCTATATTGGTCAACTGAAATAGCTATTAACATATCTAGGAATGTTATGACTATCATAACTGCCGCAGATGTCGGTTTGAAATCCGAGCTCGTAGAGCGAGGATTTTTAAGACATCTAAGGCTGTTATGATTCATAACATCCGTGATATGTTCAATAGTTTATCGGTTTCAGAAAATAAAGACATTATTAATAGATATTACCTTTTGATATTCTCTTATTAATAACGTTTTCATTTCATTAGTTGGTCAAGTCTGTATGGGTTGATTTGTCGCCATGGTTACAGTTACATTTTGTTTGTTTTTATTTGTTACCTTTTTTCATTACATAAATGTTTACATTTTTAATGTCACAACGGCTACACAAAAATGGACCTTGGATTGCCTGAAAATACATTTCAGTTGGATTTCAGTACTTAATTATTATTGTTTGGAGTTTTCTGTTTGTTTGTATTAATAAATAGCCCTAAATTATAGTTTCATTATTTATTATTTCATCTGTTGACAGATCTGTATTTGTAATATTATTACCGTACAAGTTTTAAATATAACTGTACAACTTTAGTTATGACTTGTTTACCAGCCTACTTTTGCATATGTAAACAAAGGATTAATATCCTGAAACCGATAAATACTATTTACAGTTAAGCGTTTTGTCATTTTTTGGCCACATTGGGACATCAAAATCTCACTGTTATAGTAGCGGATTTTAATTCTTCAATAGCACAATATGTCATATTTTGATTTCAAGATGTTTTTTTGCACGCATTTCATAAGATTCGATGTAGCAATGATGTTTGGTAGAGAGGTTTAAAAAAATATGGATTTTTATAACGAATAAACGAGTTGCTTCATTTGTAGTAACAGCTGGTAGTGACAGGTTACTTGTTCGACGCATCAGAGCATTATCTATGAAAATATCGACACAGAAGACCGAGATCGCTAATTTTACGATATTGCATACATGTAAAATTAGAATATGTGCACAGCACTACAAAGATATGGACGCAAAGATTTTCGGCATAAATGCCAAAAATAAACAATGTAATATTGTAATCTAACTTATTTACGACCTGTTCATAACAGTTCTTGGCAGTTTTGGTGAGGTTTAAACACTTTTCAAAAAGCAGCTTTTTTTGAAATAAGACCTAAGTCTCGTCAAAATTACCAAGAGCTAAGTTTGAATTCACATTTCACATAATTAAAAACATCCAGCTCATATATTTTTATTTCGAAAAATATTCAACGCAAAAGTTTTAAAATATTCTCCTCTTTCTTAGAGTAAGAAGATAAATCCATTTCTGACTGGAGAGAAACTTCCCGTGGCCGCGAAGAAAGGCAACAACGTTCTCGTTTAGACTCTGAAATGGGGCAACTTTTAATAATAACTGGAAGCTGCCGAAACGGACTGAAAAAAAGGAAATACCGACTCTGGCTATGGACAAGGCTGACGCGCTGAAGAACAATAATAACCATTCCAAATTCCCCACCCCAATGCAAAAGATGTTCAAAAACTTTAGGTAGTAGTTGCTTTTTATGTAATCATGTATTTATTAATTAAAAAAGGTACCCATACTGTTAGAGTTAAGATGACGGATATGCTCCGTTGATATTTGTAACTCTCGATCGCAAAACCAAAAATTCTCTTGAGAATGATAAACAATTGTGAATTTCATGTCCCAATAAAAAAACTTCCTTACCAAAAGTTTTTTTGTTTGGATCAAAGCTTAACATATCACGATGTTGACCAAATGACTACAACTTAAGTCCCGTTCTAGGCCCTATTGACTTTAGCCGTTATCCTCATCGCAAATAGGATATGGTAGACGCAACACTTCACCATCTCCTGTTTGAAATTGTATGGATTTCGGCTAAAATCAAAACGATACTTAAGTGAAGTGCATCTCTAAACCTTCTAAACCCAAACAAGACTTAATACAATATAATTATTAGTATTGCACTTATTGTAAAAAGAGGTGTGGATATAACAAATATTTAGCTGTGTCTCTTCTATTTATTATAGACTGTTAAAATATTAACGTTTTATTGGTGTTTAATAAAATATTTATAAATGTTATCGAAGTTAAGTGGTTAACCATTTTTCCAACTGATGCTTCTTAAGTGTTGGTATAAACAGTTTATTCAACATTATTGAATAAAACACACTGACAAAGTCTTCTGTATATCAGATGTGGAATAAATGTATTCTCTTAATGCAACCATCTTGTTTTTTAATTCTACCCATTAGATATATTGCTTCATTTTCGTCGTAGATTTAATACCTATATATACAGAGTGTCCCAGTTTGTACTAGCAGGACTTCGCCAATCGATAGAGGACCTCATTAAAAAGTTCCATTCTACATGTATTGAAAAATTCTTCGTTTCCGAAATATAGAGTGTTAGAATTTAAAGAAATATAAAGTTTTTCTGCAGTTACTAAAAAACTACACTAGCTATCGATTTGAAATTTGACAGGTTATTTTTACTTCAATAGTACTATCTTTTTGTCAATACGACACATTTGTTTCAAATTCCAGTGGCGTAGAAGATCTGCAACCCCTTTTCTGCCTAGAATTTGTACACCAATGCGTATTTCAAAAAAAATTAATCATTAGTTTAATTGCCTCTGCTAAGTAGAGGAAAAAAGTAGTCTTACGATTTTTACGTACGGCGCACGGTTTTCAAGAAAAAACGCCAAAGTTGCCAAGTGTTGTAATTTTACTCAAAATTAAGATATTGAGTAACTAGGTTGCTCTCGGGTTGCTATGAAACAATAATCGAATAATCTCATCTGAATCTGAATCTGAATGTCAAAAACCTATTATTTTGACTTAAGTTCAACATCCACTGTTGAGATTGTGAAGTTGTGTTTATTAATTATTAAATATGAAAATGCCATTTACATTTAGCAATCAAGAATATGCAGATATCCATTTTAGGTATGGGTTTGCAAACGGGAATACGACAGCTGCAGCAGGGGAATATCGAAGACGATTTCCAAACAAGAGGCAACCGCATGCAAGCCTTTTTGTCGAAGATGCGTGGTATTTTTTCATAACCAGCATGTTTGGGTACATGAAAATCCACACGCGACTAGACAAACAAATTTTGAGCAGGGATTTAGTGTGAATATTTGGCTGGGCATTCACAATATTTCTCTCATGGAGTCTTACATCTTACCCAATCGTCTAATTGCCGATTTATTTCTGGAATTTTTCGAAAGTGAACATGTCAATATGTGGGATAATGCTCCTTTGGATGCAAGGCCAAATGCTTGATTTCAGTTAGACGGCTGTCCAGCCCATTATGGGCGAAATGTCACTGGTTGGATACTAATTATCCTGAGAGATGGATTAGTTGTGGTGGGACCGTTGCCTGGCTTACTCGTTCTCCCGATATAACTTCACTGAATTTCTTTGCATGGGGTTTTATCAAAGATACAGTTTATATCACTCCAGTAGATACGAGGGTCGAATTAATCCAGAGAATACAAAATGCATGTAAAGAAATACGAGAAAATGAATTAATTGGAGTGAGAAGTTCAATTGTACGCTGCTGTCATTGTGTATCCAAGAAAATGGTTGCCAACTACTCTAATAACTGATGTTCATTAATTTTATTATTGTATTTAATTTAGTGTTTAGGATTTTTGTGTTTCAACATTTACTATAGGAAGACTACGTAAACATAGGAAGACTACTTTTTTCTTTTACTTGGTACAGGTATTTAAACTAGTGATTAATTTTTATGAAAAACTCATTGGCGTACAAATTCTAGGCAGAAAAGGGGTTTCAGATCCCAGTTTCTACGCCACTGAGTATTGAGACAAATGTGTCCTACTAACAAAAAGATAGTACTATTAAAATAAAAAAACACCTGCCAAATTTCAAATCGACAGCTAGTGTAGTTTTTTAATAACTGCCGAAGAACTTTATTTTTCTGTAAACTTTAACCTCGACTTTAACACTCTGTATCTCGAAAACGAAGAACTTTTCGACACATGTTGATTAGAACTTTTTACCTGAAAATGAGGTCCTCTATCGATTCGCGAAGCCCTGCTAGTATAAACTGGGACACCTTGTATTTTTTCAGAACCTCGTTTCGTTCACAAGTGAGCAATTGTTGACATGCCCTAATACATTTAGTAAAACGTAAGATTACGTAGTATTTGGAAAAAAATGCTCATAGAAAAGAAACGCTATTGGCATTCAGAAGAGGCTGTTATTTCAAACTGCTTAATTTCTAGTTATGAAATATTTTTATTTTTTTTTAGTATCAATTGTATTTAAATGTTGTTTTATACAAGGTGTCCCAACGAAAACGAAACTTTTGGAAAATTTTGGGCACTTAATTTTGTTTTTGAGGGGGACACTTTTTAGGCCCCTTGGGTCTTGGCAGGGCGAAATTCACCCCCAAAATTTCTATTGGAAAAGGAGATCTAATGGCACCTCGTTTGAAAGGACTTTCGATTCTCTCTACAAAGATACCTAGTTTATGCCATGACATTTCATATTGGAGATTTATTCGAGTGATTAGCAAAAGCCGTTTACAAAATTAAAACGGCAACAACGTACTTACACATTAGTCAATTAAATGTTCAAACTGCTGACCACCAACTTCTATGCAGTGATACAGGTTCTGTTCAAAACGATTTCTCACATTTTGAGCATTTCTGATGTTATGAGACCACATTCATTAATAATTCGCTACCGTAGATCTTGTTAGTTGGTTGAGTAGCATACATTTTAGTTTTTAAGTGCCCTCACAAGAAGAAATCTAATGGTGATAAATCTGGCGATATTGGTGGCCTCTCAATACCGCCCCTTCTACTAATCAACCTTCCCGCAAATGCTTGGTCTAAATAGTACCGTACAGGGCGTGCATAATACGGTGGAATTTAACTCACACATAGAGAATTTCATCAAAAGCAATATTGAGAATTTTAGATTCGATACAAATTAGAGTTTTATAAATAGCCAACGACGCAAATCTTCCACATTGGAAAATCGTTGGACTCTAGATAATCTCAATCTGCAATCAGTATTGCTAATATCACCACGAGCGACTTGCCTTGTGCTACTGGGTATATTTTACAGCCTACAACTCCGTAAAGCCCGGCACAGACACACATGCTTGACGATCATTTTGCTTGTGCAGTTCTAAGTTGTAATGCAAGACGGAGTGTGTGTGCGGACAAGTCGGCCGACTTACGCATCGCGTACCGTCAATTGCTTGGCATGAACGCAATCAGAATCGGTTTGATTTTTATGTGCGTGTTCCGACTTGCATGAGTGTATGGGTCTACTTCAGTCTTGCATTAAGTCTTCTGTAGTACAAAATGACCGATATTGGATTATTGTCACACGAGTTTCTCACCGACTTTATAGATTTATATAGACAGAATAAATGTCTGTGGAACATTAAAAGCAGGGAGTATCCAGACAAGCAGAAAAAAAATGCAAATGCAAAAAAAAGAAAATTGACGTGACTAAACTCTGCCCGATTCAATAACCATTGTTTGGGCCATTTTTTTCTAACTATTTGATTTTTCTTCTTTCTTATTATTAGGACAGCTGCCCCAGCTACCGCTAATTTCTGCACGTCGGCCATGTTTACTTTTCAAGACTGTCGATAAAACGATAGTATTAAACGGAATGTGTGTGGGCCTCATTGCGTTCCGTCTTGCATTACAACTTAAAACTGTACAAGCAAAATGATCGTCAAGCATGTGTGTCTGTGCCAGGCTTTACTGTCCGGAACCACATCTTCCCTGGATCCTATTTTCCTCATGTTTTTAAGATAAAGTGAACAGGTATCTTTTTTAAACTCCTTTGTCCTTCCTCAAGTGTTGCAAAGTACGTTTTCATTATAGACTTGAGGAGTATTAGAGAATTGGAGACTGTTTGACATGACTAATTAGGTACCAACATTACGATGATATTTCAAAGTAAATAGCAACATGAAAATGCAGTGGCTACAACTATTTGGATTGATTGACTTTGAATTAAATCCAAGATTTTTAATGAAGTTTTAGATGCAAATCCCCATATTTTGGAGCAATATTATAAGGACGAATTTATGCCTTATATACCATAATAGTTGCTGTGCGTGAAGTGAATGAAATAGCACTAGTCTTCTAACAGTTGCAGTTAGCTTAGTTTATATTAGTAGATATGTATCTGTGCCAGGAAGAATAATTATCGATGGTTATGCATCGAAGAACTATCCTGTTTGACAAAAACATAAAACATAAACACATCACAAAAATTAGACAACCCCCAAGCCAAGGCTGTCTGGAAGGGGGTTAAACATTGGAAAAACGCAAACAAACATCCATACCCAGCGACATTGCCAGTCTAGCCCGCTGCGCTATCGAGTCCAACAAATGGCTATATTTGGTCCATTTCTTGGGAAATAGACTAGTGTATGTTCTGCAGCCAATTCTTCCATGGGAATGCAGATTGGTTGTATTCTCTTGTTGTACACAACAGTTTGGGCAATTATACACGGGATATGATTATGGTTTTATTTATATGATTACAAGAATTATTTTTTGTACATGCCAGTTTTCTATCTTGACATATATTGTTTTTTTATTTATTATTTTTTCCTAGATACCATAGCTATCTTTTGCTGTAATATATTAGTAAATGTTCACACTGCATTAACATACCGCCGCCCTTGAAGTATGTGCACTTCGAAAAGAGAATTGATATTAAAACTGGCATGTGATATTCATATATCTCACACAGGTTATTACAAAGTTTAAATGTTATAAAGACAAGAAATTAAAATAACAACAACAATAAACTTTAACCTACTAACAATACATTTTTTTTTACAAGAAACATAAACAATCATTTCATGATAATAAAGAATAATACAATAATAAAGTCTGTCATCAAAATATTGTTTATAATGTGATGGGTAAAACGCATATTTTGGTTAATGAGCATTTCACAACACTAGTATGCGTTTTTACACTAACCATTCGCACTAAACCATCAGCTCCTGGATGTGTTGCTAATATGCGACCTAGGGGCCAGTGGAGAGTTAGAGTGTTGTCTTCTTTAAGCAGTACCAGGGCACCGATTAGGAGAGGAACTTCCTTGCAGGTTTTCCATTTTGTGCGTTGCTGTAGCTGGTGCAAATAATCAATGGACCAGCATCGCCAAATATGCTGGGTCATTTTGCAAATATGCTGGTATCGTGACAGGTGACTAATGGGAATTTCTTGCACATTAGTTTCAGGAACAGCTGTAAGGGGCTCTCCGATTATAAAATGCCCAGGCGTTAAAGCTGTCAGGTCATTGGGATTATTGGAAAGGGGCACCAAAGGTCGTGAATTTAAAACCGCCTCCACTTGCGCCAAGAGGGTATAAAATTCCTCATAGGTAAAAGAAAAATTATTTGTGATACGTTTGAGGTGATGCTTAACGGACTTAACAGCAGCCTCCCATAAACCACCCATATGAGGTGAGCGAGCTGGTATGAAATGCCATTCAATACTTAATTGAGATAAATAATTTTTAAACTTGTCATTTTGCAATAGTTTATTAATTTCCTTTAGTTCATTATTAGCGCCGCTAAAATAAGTAGCATTGTCCGAATATATTTTTTTACAAAGGCCGCGTCTTGACACAAATCGCTTGAGCGCGTTCATGAATGAGTCTGTAGTAAGATCACCGGCCAATTCTAAATGCACCGCCTTACTGGCTAAGCAAACAAAGATGCAAATGTAACACTTTACTAGCTTTCTATTTCGTGTTTTGCCATCCTTTATATAGAAATGGCCAGCATAATCGACACCGCATGTAGAAAATATTCGAGAGGGAACCACTCGGGGATAGGGTCGGTCACCCATTTGCTGTGCAATGCTTACAGGTTGGGCCCTAAAACATGAAACACATTTGTGTAGAACAGATTTTACTGCCTGGTTACCATTTAAAGGCCAATAATTTTGTCTCACAAATGAGAGCGTGGCCTGTGGCCCAGCATGTAAGTTGTGAACATGTTCGAAACCTATGATTAAATTTGTGAAGGGATGCTTCTGAGGAAGTAGCATAGGATGTTTGCAATTAAATGTTAATTTAGAATGCTTAAGTCTACCTCCAACTCGTATGATATTATCATCATCCAAGAATGGATTAACTGATGAAAGTTTACTATTTGGCTTTACGCATTTTGAGGTTTTAAGCCAATAAATATCCTCTGGAAATGATTGAGCCTGTACAAGCTTGACTAATGTCTTGGTACTATGAGATAGTTCCTGAATAGTTAAAGACCCGCTTTGCCGCGATTCAATACGCAGCTTTGAATTATTTATGAACCTTAAGCAAAAGGCTAAAACTCGCTGTAATTTTGTAAAACTAGAGTATTGATTGAATAAATCTAATGTTGCAATGTTTGAGGTAAGTATATGACAATGTGGAATATTTTATTTCTGGCGTATCAGGATTATTGCGAGCAAAATAAGAAATCTGAGATTTTTCCGGCCAGTATTGCGATTCTAGTAGAAGAAATGATGGACCGTTCCACCATAAAGTAGAACTTGAAAGGTCCTCTGGGTTTACGCCACGCGATATTATATCAGCAGGATTATTTGCAGAGCTTATATGATTCCATTTATCGACTGGGGTTAACTGTTGTATTTCTAAGACTCTGTTGCATATGAAAGTTTTCCATATGTGAGGTTCAGCGGACAACCAGGACAGAACGATTGTTGAGTCTGTCCAAAGGTATATGTCATCAATTTGTACACTTAAAATTGTGCTGATTTTATGAATTAACTGAGAAAATAGTAGTGCACCACACAACTCAAGACGAGGCAGTGAAAGCAGTGAAATAGCCTTGAGAGGTGCAACACGCGATTTAGCGCATAATAGTCTAACCCATGTATTGTTTTTGTTTTGTGATTTTATGTATATAGCTGCGCCGTATGCCTGTTCACTGGCATCACAGAACCCGTGTATTATATTGTTAAGGCATTTGGTATAATAACATGCCTGGCTATATGAATTGAACTGATTTTATGTAACTGAGAATAGAAATTAGACCATGTTGTATATAAATCGCTGGGAATGGTTTCATCCCAGTCAACGCGGAGCTGCCAAAGCTTTTGCAAAATTATTTTAGATTGGATTATTATCGGACCCAAAAGTCCCAGGGTTTCAAAAATTTGAGATATATATGAAAGAATTGAGCGTTTTGAAATAGTTTTTATCGAATTAGAAAGTGGTTTAGAATCATATTCAATGTTGTCTGATGTGGGGTTCCAAGCAATGCCAAGTGTTTTCATATGCTCGCTATTCGCAATGATATATCTAGACATACTTTCAGATGCGGTGGATAAATCCTTCACAACTCGCGGGTCATTTGATGCAAATTTCCTCAATTCAAAACCTGCGCTAGCTAATATGTTTGTAATATTTTTCCGAACCGCGAGCATACTGTCAACATCTTGAGATCCTGTTAATAAATCGTCCACATAAAAGTCATTCATAATAATATTGGTTTCATGTGGAAATATACTGCGATACTGCTAACTGATTTATACATCTTGTGGCTAAAAAGGATGCTGATGCTGTTCCATCAGAAACAGTGTTAAGCTGAAAATGTCCTAATTCTGCTTCAGGATTATCTCGCCAGACAATTCGCTGAAGGTCGCGTTGTGATTGATCTACATTTATTTGTCTATACATCTTGGCAATGTCACCGGTTAATACAATATTATGCTGACGAAATAGAATAATTATTGAAAACAGATCACCTTGTATTGTAGGATCTACCTTCAAAGTATCGTTCAAAGAAATGTCCGTAGGCGTCTTTGCCGAGGCGTCAAAAACTACTCTAAGTTTAGTGGTTAAACTAGTATGATTCTCAACGCCATGATGGGGTATATAATATTTAAGTTTCTGCGTGTCCTCGCTCAAGTTAACGCGAGTCATATGACCAAGAACTTTATACTCTGTCATAACTTTACAATAATCTTCTTTGAATTTTGGTTTATTTTCGAATTTACGTTCAAGCGCATAAAACCGCTGAACCGTGCTTTCCAGATTATCGCCTAAATCGTGGAGATTATTGCGTACTGGTAACGTAACTATAAATCTACCTGTGCTGTCTCGCTGAAAATTGTCCACGAAATGATTTTCGCATTCTATTTCTTCCTTGGAATAGGTTTTACCATTGTGATATTCTTCTAGCTGCCAGAACCTCTCTAACTGATTATGCAGGTCCAATTTTGTGGTAACAAAACAAGACTGAGATCTTTGAGATGGAGAGTCAAATATGAAACCAGAAACAACCCAACCCAATTTAGTTTTTTGTAATTTTGGTTGACCTTTGTTTAATTTAATTTGACCAATGCAAAGCAGATCATAAAATACACCTGCCCCTATCAATAGGTCTACGTGAGATGGCTCATTAAACTTTGGGTCTGCCAATTTTATATTGGAGCCTATTTCAAAATTATCTGTATTAAATCTTCTCTGTGGTATAATATCCCTAATTTTGTCAATAACAAGACATGACAATTTTGTATTGTAGTCATTGTGTATGGACTTTATTTTTATGTTTGTCTGTTTATTTACCATGGTGACCGTTTGGCTTATACCCGAAATCGGTAAATCTATTTTGGTTGTACGTCGGATTAAATTTGATGTGACGAAATTAGATTGGGAGCCGTTATCCAGGAGCGCCAGACATGGAACCAAGTGATTGTGTGTATCATATATACACTCCCCGGCACAAAATTCCGCCACCCTAAAATTTTGGTCAATTTTGATGGTTTATAACTTTTTTATTTTTCATCTGACTTTCATGAATTTTTCACCAGTTTATAGATCCATTTATTGTTTTTCTTTTTAATTATTTTAATAAGGCACATTTTTCGTTTAGGCTATGTTATACAGGGGTAAATCAAAATGTTGTTTTTTGTCGAAAACTCAAAACTCCCTGTGGGAAAATTGAGGCGAATATTTTTGTTTACAGACTGTTTGATGTAATCTTAGACGTATTTCGAACATTTTGTTTTTTGATTCATCCCATTATCTCATTTCTTCTGCGAGCAGCAAAATTTTAAATGAAACACTGTTAATTGTACTGGATTTTTAGTTAAAAATTATCGACTTTGGCTAAGTATGCGGTTATTTTAACAAAATGTTTGACAGTACAGATGAATCCAGGACATGTTTAAGGTCGCCGGATGGTCGTGAACGGGTATACAGACGTAGAAATGAAAGATATGCAAACTGTACCATATCAGAGCGAATGCAATATTACGGCGGTTCAGTCATGGTTTGGGCGGGTATTTCTACCGATGCACGTACCGATCTTGTTTTTGTTGAAAATGGAGCACTAACCGCCCACCGTTTCATAGAGGAAATCCTCCAAGAAGTTGTCGTTGCTTTTGCTCATGTTGCTTGGGTAGTGAGCGAATATCTGGATGAGATTGAAATTCCAAGATTGGAATGGCCCGCATGTAGCCCGGATCTCAACCCAATCGAACATCTTTGGGATCTTCTTAAAAGAGCAGTTCGTCGTCGTCCTGTGCAACCACTAACCTTGCAAGACTTACGACTGGCGCTGACAGACGAATATCAGGCTTTTCCTCAAGAAAGAATAAGTAATCTTATTCATTCGATCCCACGAAGAATGCAAGCTATCACTGCTGTGAGGGGACGAAATATACGTTACTAAAATGTTTGTTTTGGGTTAGGGTTTGTTTTTGTTAATAAAAATAAGCTTCAAATCAGCGTTTCATTTAAAATGTTGCTGCTCGCAGATGAAATGAGATAATGGGATGAATCAAAAAACAAAATGTTCGAAATACGTCTAAGATTACATCAAACAGTTTGTAAACAAAATTATTCGCCTCAATTTTCCCACAGGGTGTTTTGACTTTTCGACAAAAAACAACATTTTGATTTACCCCTGTATAACATAGCCTAAACGAAAAATGTGACTTATTAAAATAATTAAAAAGACAAACAATAAATGGATCTACAAACTGGTGAAAAATTCATGAAAATCAGATGAAAAATAAAAAAGTTATAAACCATCAAAATTGACCAAAATTTTAGGGTGGCGGAATTTTGTGCCGGGGAGTGTATATACCAGCGCTGTAGATAGCAGCACGCATGAATCACGATGTTGCAAACTATTATGTGAATTTATTGAATTTATACTGCAATGATTGGTATTTGTACCTGCTAACTGAAAGTTCTGGTCACTTTGCGCCTGATTAGATTCAGTGCAACTTAGATAATTATTTGAATTAATCTGATTCTGATGAGTATTGCATTGATTATTGAATTGATCATTGCTCGGAGCTCGATCTAGCTGCACTGGAGCTTGAGCCTCTAAGTGCAGCAGTGAATTGTTCCTTTTATGACAAATACGGCACCCACTAGACGTACATTCTGAATTTGAATGTCCAACCCGTAAACAATTAGTGCAAAGTCTTAAGCGCTTTGCTTCTAAAAACCTTACCTTACTTGGCATATCCAGGATTTTTTTGCATGAATGTATGAAATGTGTACCCTGACATACAATGTTACAGGTACCTTTATTTGTTGTAATATGTGCATGAGATTTGAATTCGGTAGGTTACTTATTGAATGTATAGCTACCATTGGCTTTATTACTTAATGCTTCTAATAAGTGACACCGTTCTGTTAAAAAGGTAGTGAAATCTTTTACATTTGGCGTTTCATTGGTTTTTATATAAATTTCCCATTCTTTTCGCGACGAGATATCAAGCTTTGCAACCAATAAATAAATTAACAGAAGATCCCAATGTTTGACACTTTCGTTTAATCGATCTAATGCGCGATAGTATTTTAAAAATGCGTCCAAAAATGAACGGAGAACAATGTGTGAATCTCTGCTTATGTTAGGCAACTCGACAATACCTTTGATGTGCGCTGAAACAATTCTACTTTTGTTTTGAAATCTTTCAGTTAATAATTGCCATGCGATATCATAATTCTCTTCCGGGTCCCGGCTAATGAAGTAATAACTTGCGCTGCTTCATTTTTTAAACACGCTTGTAAATAGTAATACTTTTGTATTTTGGTTAATGTAGGATTATCATTAATTAATGCCTTA
Organism: Rhagium mordax; assembly: GCA_963680705.1. NCBI lineage: Eukaryota > Metazoa > Arthropoda > Insecta > Coleoptera > Cerambycidae > Rhagium > Rhagium mordax. Next base: position 20,721,361 of record OY796660.1, read on the forward strand.
AATGTATCATGAAACTCTGTCCACTTTTCATATGAACCAGAAAATTCTGGCAATTTAATTTAATTTAATTAAATGTATCATGAAACTCTGTCCACTTTTCATATGAACCAGAAAATTCTGGCAAATTAATTTGTGGTAATTTAATGTTGAAGGTGTTAATATTTGATGAATCCTTAACTTGCGTGGGCATGCCAGACTTCGGTGGCTGTGGCTGGCTGTTACTGTCCACTTGCGATTGCAAGAATTTTTGTGCGCGACTTACCGAATCAAAATATTTTGCTTCAAACTCTTCCCGCTCCCGTGAATGTGTCTCACTGTCGGACACTTCGTCTACATATTCAATGTCAGCTTGAATATTATTGAATTCATTGAATGTGGTTTTTATTGCGTCAAGACGCGCCTGTAATTGCATTGCTGTGCTTTCATTGCATATGTTTAGAAAATTAATAAACCGAGTTAATTGACCCTTTAAATATCCACGGCGTTTATGTAATTTTGTTAAGTCAGAACCTTCTGCCATGGTGATGGAAAGTAACTTTTCCCAGTACTTATGTGAAATATTATTTTAATGCGATGATTATATTTTATATCTATAAGAGATTATAAAAAGTTATTTGTCTCAACTTGCTAGTTATAAATGAGACATTTGTAGTTTATAGATGAGAACTGACAAATATTATGACAATTGCAAATATAATTAATATTGACTTAACGTCTGTCAAAATTCATAAATTATTTTATTTGTATGAATGCAAATTACCTAATATGTTGTTGTTAAGCACCACTTCAAATGTTATTAAAATGGCTTTTTATTGATCGCCAAAATTACGCGATAATAATAACCTCAATCTTCTATGAGAAAAGATCGAGTTGTTTTATGATTAAATGTGATTTTACTGACTAACAAGTGGCTGCGGTTAGCAACGTCGATAAATTACAGAACTGACCTAATTATTGCAACTGACCAGTATCCTGTGTGTAGGTACTTTAATTATTTTCTCTTGCCGCCGCCCTTGCTGTCCTGTTTCAATTATGTGGCTGAATTATTGATACAGACCAATGACCATCCATCCGGCTCGAAGGACCATATTTTATGTATGTTCTGCAGCCAATGCTTCCATGGGAATGCGGATTGGTTGTATTCTCTTGTTGTACCCAACAGTTTGGGCAATTATACACGGGATATGATTATGGTTTTATTCATATGATTACAAGAATTATTTTTTGTACATGCCAGTTTTCTATCTTGACATATATTGTTTTTTTATTTATTGTTTTTTCCTAGATACCATAGCTATCTTTTGCTGTAATATATTAGTAAATGTTCACACTGCACTAACAACTAGACTGCATTTTAAATTTATTAAAGAACACAAAATTGTTTGCACCCCATTCTGTAATGTTATTTAAGTCCTAGTAAATGGAGTTGGTCTGCAAACATCTGGAGATGCACAAATTTATTAATCTTAGAAATTAATTATTTCTAACTTTACTTGATTTAGTTATAAAATAATAGTTATTTATGTATCAAGGCATTAAAGATCAGCTTTTTATCATGAATATGGAATAATAAAAATGAACTTTAATGCCGAGGTACATATTACATTTTTTTTAAAATCCAGAAACTGTGAAATTAAGATTAATTAACTATTGTTTAAATAATTTTCAATGACATTAAGAAATATCATAAATTATTTAAAATTTTAAGTGACATTAGGAAATGCCATAATTATTTTTAATTATCAGATCGGAATAATTTTTTGTAAGAAAACCATTATTTTTAGTAATTATAATAGTGATAATACAATTCTGAATTTAAAAAACTGTATTTATTTACCTTTTATTACAACACAATTATTGTTACAAACAATAAAAAAATTAATGTTTACGTTTACCGCCAACTACAAAAATCGTACAATAATAGATTACTTTAATGAATATGTCCATCACTTTAATGACGATTTTTGAGGTACTTTATTGCCGATTTTAAAGAAACATACTTTATATATAGCTTTTAGTTCTCATTTTATGGATATCACCCCATAGTCTCTCGTAGCCGAGTAATCCGCGTAATCAGACTGGCAAAACAGGAGTTGTGAAAGGGCCCGGGTTTGATGCCCGGCGCCTCCATCAAATGTTACGACTGTCCTTTTTATCCACCATAATTAATTTCTAAGATGAATACATTTTGTTAATAATATTGTAATTAATATGGTGTTTTATTAGATTTCTTAGGTTCAGAATATAACTCATGACAATATTAATTCTTCAATACAGGGAAACTCGGAGGCCAATATATGTATGTAAGAGAGGTGATGATTTGGTAATCGTAATGACACGAAGCAGCACATTCCCATAGCAATCGACATAGATTTCATTCAAGTTCATTCTTAGCCCGGATTGACATAGCGATTCTTTATACATTTTTTAAAAAGGAAATTATTTCAAGCTACCTGTAAACAACACTGGGGAGTTGTTTGCCCTTCTTAGTTGCAAAGTATTCTCAACTATAAGAAAACCTGGATTTTTGAACACCTATTATGCATGCCCCTGTGAATTACTGGCGCTAATAAAAAAGCCATTACTGCATGATTTATCAAAAATAAAGGCAATTTCCAAATGATCGCATTCCTGACCATAGATTAAACCGTTGGAATCATAAAATGATCATTATTTGCTGTAATTGAGGATACAAAACGTATAAAATGGAAGATTCTCTTTCAGTCTCCTCACTGATACTACTGATTAATGTTGGAATAACTTTAAAGAATTATTATTGTAATTTTTTATAAAGAATAACAACAAAAATTACAACGTCTTCATAGATTTTATGTATCATTGATATTAATAAATATTTTCAATAAAAGGTAGTCTACCGATGCAAGTCACAAACACTCACAGTTTAATGTCTTACTGAACTAGTAAAGATGATGAACGAAGAAAACGCGAGTGAGTACCTTAAATCATGACGTCTTTAGTAGTAAATTATAAAAAAGTTATAATGTCACAGAAAAAAAATACTTTCTCAACGTTGTCAATATTAATATAAAACGAGTAAAACTGAAAAAAATTGTACATTTTACATTAAAACCAATAAAAAAAAAATTCTTTGTTAAACGGTTGGAGCAATTTAATGATTTGATTATCTAGTAATGTTCATTTGTATTTGTATGAAGGTCTCTCAATTTAAGCAATATACCTAGTTTAAATAATCCTATATAATATTCTGCTTTATTATCTATATAAAAATAAATTGATATTATTAAAAAAGATTACCAAATTGCTTTAAATAAGTATCGAATTTGTTTTCAGTGCATGTAATAAATAAGTACATAAGATTACCTTTCATTCACAAGATTAACAATTCAAATATCTATTTTAAAAAAAGATACAGACAATCTAACAGAATTAGTTTTAACTATACACCACATAAAAGAGAAAAAAAACTCTTTACAAAATTTATTTATTATCAGATTTAGACAGAACATTTTGTGTTAGGTTACGAGTTGTTCGTTTTCTTATAATTATTATTATTAGTTATCAACAGTTTCGTTATTTGTTTTTTCATAACCAACTTATTAATCGTATTAATTTTACTTCATTTGACGATATTTTAATTAAACGAATCCTTACAGAAAATAAATTAACAAAGACCTCTTAAACAGGTACCTCTGTTTGTCTTACTGCTAAAAAGTATAAATTTAATTCAATGTATTTGATAAAACTGACTAATTCTTTCAATGAATTATGGATATGTCAAAGCTATAGAAGAAGCAACAAATTAAGGTTTTTGTTAAAAAAAATAACAGTGGCGTGAATCAATTACAAGGGGTGCACGTATAAAATTTCAATATAATTATAGAAAATTATAGAATAGTATATTGTTTTATTAGGAGTAATAATAATAACACCACCACATATAATTACGACCCCCTTTATCCCAGAAGGCTCCAGAAGAGCCTTGTGCGGGAGGGGGCTACACATTTAAAGACAAGGGACACACATCCAATATCCGTGTATAATGGAAAAATCCCTCACAGTATTTTCCATTGCCACGACCTGGAATCGAACCAGGGACTTTTGGCTGAAAGGCAGGTACGCTACCATCTCGACCATCAGTCAGTAAAAGTGATACTTTTGTGACGAGTATGTAGGTTTGCCGGACGAACGAAGTGAGTCCGGCAATTACAGACGAGCCACAAAAGTGGCTTTTACTCCGAATAAAACATGCTATTTTTTCTTCAAACGTCGATTAGCTGTAAAAAAATACAGATTAAAAATCTCGAATTTCACCACCAAAAACGCATTGTACAATTATAACTGATATAATTATTATTATTGATTATAACGATAGCTACAAACCTGAGTAGTTTTTTAAATTTTTGTTCTGCGATCTAAATTTTATAATTTTGTGCTCGTGCAGATTTCGTTTTGTTGCACCGGGGGTATTTACAAGAATAAAATATTGCTCTACTTACGGATTAGTTTAAGTTGAACTTAAATAAAGACAATAAAGTAAAATTAAAGTGAAAACAAACCTTATGCTTAACTGAATAATAAGGAGCTAATTTCATAATTCATACTTGTCAGCGAATTTATCTATAATAAGTAAGCCGACGAGAAAAATTGCATATAGGTATGTGACATTTAAGACGAAGAAGTACATTACTGGATATCTTACATAAAGTTTCTTTATTAAAGAAATATACTTACAGCTTATAAACTAAAACTAGTTACATTAAATATTTGTCACTTGATTAAATAGCAAACTGCAGAACATTTATATATAAAATGGGGTTGACTGCATCTTTCCATAAAACTGGTACCTAGGTATTTTTTATATAAGCTCATAGGTCGTGACAAACTAGAAAGCTTTCTGTAGTAAGAAAACTTATTCGTGTTATGTATCATAAGACCCAATAAATAATTCAACACGTTAAAAATGCATTCCCATACTCATATCGTAGCCTTGCAGTAGCTCCAGAATAGGCACTAGCAGTATTTAGAAGTAGTTTTCTACCATATACCTACGTCATCGTAATTTATCAATCTTGTTGTTGTGAACACAGAGGAAAATAATTTATTTAAAAAAGTAGTTTGTTTGAATCTATTGGAATATGATATCTTTTAATATTGTGGGGCAGACATGTGCTGGGATAAGAGTGCCTCATATCGAGGGTCATAAGTCCTCACTGAATGTGTGGTACTCTTGACTTGTTGTCTGTCTGTTTCGCACACGGGATAATTTTTGCGATGAGAGTGAATGTACTGTATACTATTATGTAATTTTTATGTGTTAGGTTAAGTTTGAGTTTAATTAAGTTAAAGATAAAGTTCACAAAAAACAACAAATTTCTTCTTCGATTTTTTTCTACTTTGTTTATAAATTTTATTGTGAATCTCATTTTTGTTCATATAGGTGAATTATTCTAATATGATTATACGAGTACATTACTAACACTCACAAACAAGAATTTTCTTCTGTGAGTCAATGGTATAGGTATTGATAATATCAACAAAGTGCATATATAATTTAATTTTGCCTATTCTTTAGTTTATTCGTACTGTTTAAGATATTTTGTTGTGCATTATAATTATGTAAATTTTTACTACTATTATTATTATTATTATATTATAAGAAGTCACTCAACTCTAATCTCCAATTTTATCTTTGGTACATTTTATATATTCTCATCTGAAACATGAAAAAAAAAGTTAAAACGCTCTATTGGGTGAATATCATTATTGAGTGGGTTTGAGGACTGCGAATTTTGAATAATAATACAGAATTCAGTAAACATGACAAGACATTTCCGTAATTTTTTAACTGGTGAAACAATTTTTTTAATTTTGTGGTGATTTTCATACGGTTCAGATTTCCTCCTTTTGAGGGTTTCAAGGTGGGAGAACCCGAGATTCTTGTCTAGCGAGTCCTATTTTTAAAGGTATATTCGAATTTTTTACAATTTTGTGACTTATCATTTATCATCTTTAATTAGCGTTTATTTGAGCAGTGCTTCCTTTTACGGTCAAGTAGACGGGTAACGTTACCCTTCCCTTTTTTATCCGGGCTTGGAACCGCCAATGGCGGAGTTAAAACTTCACAACCACTCTACTTAATTATGGACAAATAAAATTGCAATTGTATTGCTCAGGATTGGTTAGAAAATTTATGGAAAATAATGACCCAAGCAAAGAAATAATTAAAATAGGTACGCAAAAAATAGAAAGTGAGTAATTAACTATTTTCCATTTTCTAATAACTTCAATTAGCCTCCTTCAAATTCACGATTACCCAAGCGCTAACAAAGGACGTATATAGTTATTTTTCAGAAACTTGTTATTATGGGTTGATGACTGAGACAAGAAATTTTGGTTCATGTCATAACCAATCTGCACAAAACACAACACAAACACACAACAATATTCAAGTATTAGTGCTGTTTCATTTCGTATTCATTCTTTGAAATGTACCGGGAGATAAAGCTGAAGAACGTGCAGGTTATTTAAAATATCCCGTCTGCTAATTCAACGGAAACTGCCAATAATTTTTGACTTTTGACCATCATTTTATAGTCACCACAAACTACATGAGCTATAAATATTTTAAATTTTTGAAGGATGGGCCAATAATTGCTGTCTAAATCTTTATTTTTTCACAATGCTGTATGTGTTCGTCGTGATTCCAGAAAGGATTATGTATCGACCAAATGCGACAATTTTTTAAATTATTATTTTATATTCTTTGCTGAAAAAAAAACTCATCTGTCATAATCATCCGTAGAAAACTGCTGCACCAAATGGATTTTGGTGTAGGAAAGGTACATATTTTTAATATTTTGCCAAAACTGGATTATAGATATCCTAGTCGATATTTCGCTCGAATTTAACTCCAACACTTATAAACTTTAAAATAGTCCCGGATATTTAAAAAAATTAGAAGCATAAATAAATGAAGAACATTTGGCACCATTAAATTTAAGAAACGACAAAAATAAAAATGAAAATAAAACGTAGGAGACACAATAATAAAAAGAATTTAAACAATGCAGGAACTTCAGAAGTGACGCAAAAAATGTAAGTAATTTTAATGTTTTACCATATATCATGACAAATAACATAAATGTAAATTAATACAAATGTCGTTTGCGGTTATAAAACATCTTAAGTCTTGAAAGCCCTATTCTATTTTATGAATGATTTGTTTATCAAATATAATTTTTTAAGTTTTAACCGTTAATGTTAATTGGTTAATTCGGAAGGTGTTTTATTTCCTAATGAAGTCATATTATAAACCAGAAGTTTTGATTATAAAAAGTCGGGAAATTCCTGCAAACATTTATAAAGCCAAATTGACTACAACTTCTTTTAACTACCATTAGTCGCAGCTTCTTTTCGTCATATCCTTGTTGTTATCTTAAACACATTTGTGATCATTTATATAGACTTAAAGTTGCCATCTACTTTATTTCTTGAAACGACCCATTTTTATAATATCCTTGCTGCCTTCTTAATTTAAGATTAGAATATCAAGGGTAATTTATCATCTTAATATCAACTAAATTGTCGTATGTAGATATACTGAGATACTTTAAATGACAGTTACAAATGATTCATGTTCAGTCTGATGTAAATTCTATTCAGGGAATAGTTTACTATCGCGTTGTTTATGCGTCATTATGCAACTAAATCGAAAACAGAAAATGTGCTAAATCCATTCGACGATTAGATTCTATGCCAACTTTTTAGAATGTAAGAAACGTATAAGAAAAACTTTTTCTTTTAAGGACGTCAAGTTCGTATATTATTAATGTTACTAAAACGCATAAAACTCCATGATTTGATGGTAATTTTAATTTGATATCGTTTTTTGTCTAGCCATAAACGATTTTAACTTTTTTATTTCTAATATTAAAAATGTGTTCAAAAGCTTCTGTTAAATTTTAAATACGATGGTAAATTTGTCCACTATTCGTTTGATGGCACTACATAAGTTGTAGCGTGTGCGATTGGAATCACCCAAAGATATTCCACGATTCTATAGCCGTTAGCGTAGAACAAGGAGATGTCTGAGAAACACATAGGAAGACATAGTAGTACCACACAAAATCATGACCGTTTCTTACAGTTATCTACAAGAAAGAATCCCATGGCAATCTCACGTGATTTGCAAATACGGCTGTTACAAATACATGAAGTACAGATAAACCTCCATACTCGTTATAAATTGATTGACACTTGAGGTTCAAGAGACCATTCTTATTTCTCAGTAAAGACTTGTAGATCATCCAGATGCAAAACGTGTAAGAGTGTAAAGAAAATCAGGAAACGAATACGGTTACAGAATGTACAAGATATTAATTCTTATAAGATAGTTACTGTAATGGTTTTGAAGGGGAATCAGCATTGAGGGAAGATTTGAACTCATTTTGCTAGAGAAGATCCTGGACACTACTCCTGTGAATATGAGATTAAATACTTCGACCAAACGTTCTTCGATATGCAGCTGGTACTGCAGAAAATTGTGTTTATACATGATAACGCACAACCACATTTTGCAAAGATTTCTCTAAAATAATGTCGTTGATGTATTGCTATTGGACATACTCCAAAGACGGGTGTTGAGGGATGCTGATCCCTTTCAAAACCGTCAACAACCACTTACAGTTGTCCACGCAGCATGATTGGCAATACCTTAAGCAGCATTTCAATACATCTGCAATATACAGTCCACCACGACATTTAATATCTATAGACGAATATAAAGATTTCTTTCGAACTCTTGGCAATAGATTTATAGCTGGTAGAGATTGGAATGCGAAGCACACGCACTGGGGTTCAAGACTCACACCGACAAAAGGTCGAAATCTTTTGAAAGCCATGTCTAATAACCTTAATAATGAAATTCCTACATATTGTTCGAGCGCTTCCAGAAAATTTCCCGACAGGATATCTTTATAACAAAAGGAACAACTAGTAACAAATGCTTAATAGAATCCAGCTATGACCTCCAGTTATCACTAGAATGAGTACTGAAATTATAAACATATCACATCTTCCTCGACTAACTTCAGAATACATCGACTGGATTGCTTTTCAGTCATATCTAGAAGAAAACACTAATCTTAATCAGTGAATTAAATCTCCTAAAGATTTAGACACAAGTAGCTCAATACTTCACCACACTAGTACAGAAAGCTATTGGCAATCTACTCCTCAATTTGAATACCAACTGACAACTACCAAGTTCGCCAACTCATTGCTGAAAAACATCGAGCAAAAAGAATTTGGCAGAGGTCTAGAAATAACAGATCAGCATAACTAAAACAGATTAAATAGACACATAAAAGCAGCCATAAGAGATGTGGACAATAACACTTTCGAGCATTATGTCACAAGTCTTGCAGCAAATGATTACACATTGTGGAAGATAACAAAGAAACTTAAGAGACCACAAATGCCCATATCCACAATTCGTAAACCAAATGACGAATGGGCTCGTTCTGATAAAAGAAAAAGCAGATATTTTTTCTGTACATTTAACTACTGTTATTGAAACTGAACCAGGGGCTGTTGAAGACGAATTATAAGAATTCATCGATGCGACATGCCAGGTGTTTCCTCCTATAAGAAATTTTACTCCTTCAAAAGTCAATAAAGAAATAAACAAACTTAACGTACAAAAGATGCCAGGATATGATTTAATTTCAGGTCAAATACAAAAAAATTTTCCCCGTAGGGCTATTATTGTTTTGACAGTTATATTTAATCGCATGGTAAATGTATCTTATTTTCCTGTTATATGAAAATAATATGCCGAAATTATCATTATTCCTAAACCAGAAAAACCGCATAATCTTATCTGCTACCAACCATAATATAAACAAAATTTTCGAAAACTTGTTGCTGCGGAGAATCTACACACTGCTATCAAATCATCAATTTGGGTTTCGAGAAGACCACTCCATAATTAAAGAAGTCCGCAGTATAGTAAATGAAATATCAAAAAGTCTATAAGACAAGAATTTCTGTAATTCCTCGACATCTCCTAAGCATTTGACAAGGTCTGGCATAGAGGTTTGCTCTTCAAACTAAAAAATGCTCTATCCAGTTACTATTATCTCCTTATGAAATCTTACTTGTCAAGTAGGCATTTCTCTGTAAAATGTAATTACCAGCAGTCTAACTTTTGTCCTATTCACTCTGGTGTTCCTCAAGGTAGTGTCTTGGACCACTGCTTTTCCTACTCTACACAGCCGATATACATGAAACCAATAACACACTTATCGCTTTTGCCGACGATGTAGCGGTGCTCACTGAATATACTGTAAGAACTTCCCAATATTTGCAATATCGTCTGGATATGCTCAATGACTGGTATACTCGATGGCGAACAAAAGTAAATCAAGTAAAATCAGTCCAAATTACGCTTACTATGCGACACCACATATGTTAATCTGTGAAAATGGATAACGTCCGCATACCTGTAGCAACAGAAACAACATACCTTCATCTTGATCAATGTCTCACTTGGAAGAAGCGTATCCAAAACAAAAGGAGGCTTGACCTCAAGTTCAGGCAAATGTATTCTAGGTCGAAAGTCAAAATTCTTACTCTCCAACAAAATTTTATTACACAAACCTATGCTTAAACCTATATGGATTCACGGACTTCAACTATTAATGGGGCTGTGCAAAACCAACATTGCTGAACATTATCCAGAGGTTTCAGTCTAAAGTACTAAGATCACTGGTGGATACACCCATGATAATATAAATAATCAGACACTGAAGATTTTATTTTATTAGAGATGAAATTCACAGATTAAAAGAGTCGTTCAACGAATGAATCACAATAGTGCATTCTGTAAGAGAGAGAGAACATACAAATATTTGGGGAGTCAACCAAACTACCACCTCCCCCCGTTTTCGGGGATGCTGAACACGACGGTGATTTTAGTTCTGCTCCCCGAGTTGACCCTACCCTCCAAACGACCTAAAACCACCCCCAAAGGGGGAGATTTGCGTATTTGACGTCTTCCTCCGGCAAAACTGATGTCACCCCCCGTTTTTGAGGATACTGAACACGTTGGTAATGTTAGTTCTGCTCCCCGAGGCGAACCAACTCTCCAAACGGCCAAAAACTACCCTCCAAGGGGGTGAAAAATGTGTTTCGTGCTACAAACGAGAAAACCCACGTTATCTCTCGTTTTTGAGTTGCTGGGCAAGAGAAAAATATTACCAAGTCACCTCGACAAATGTTGAAAATGATTTATATTTACGTATAGTAAATAAGTAATTTTATGCATCAATAAAAATGTTTATGATTTAACTTACTTCACTTACCTCATAAAACCGTGCGCCACAGGGGTAGTTTGTGTCCGAGGGGTTCGCGGGGATCGAGGTGATTTGGTAATATTTTCTCTTATCCAGCAAACTCAAAAACGAGAGATAACGCGGGTTTTCTCGTTTGTAGCACGAAACACATTTTTAACCCCCTTGGAGAGTGGTTTTTGGCCTTTTGGGGCGCTGGTTCGCCTCGGGGAGCAGAACCAACATCACCCTCGTGTTCAGCGTCCTCAAAAACGGGGGGGTGACATAAGTTTGGCCGGTGGAAGACGTAGAATACGCGATTCCCCCTCTTTGGGGGTAGTTTTCGGACATTTGGGGGGTAGAATCAGCTCGGGAGCAGAACCAACATCACCATCGTGTTCAGCATCCTCGAAAAAGGGGGGGTGACATAAGTTTTGCCGTTGGAAGACGTCAAATACGCGATTCTCCCCCATTGGGGGTGGTTTTTTGGCCGTTTGGGGGGTAGAGTCAACTCGGGGAGCAGAGCCAACATCACCATCGTGTTCAGCATCCTCGAAAACGGGGAAGGAAAGTAGTTTGGTTGACTCCCGTACTTGTGTTTTTCAAGGTTTTTTTCGACTCACAGAATGCACTACAAACCACAAGAATGATTTAGCAGAACAGCTAGGAACTAGCATAAAAATTTAGTAGAAAAGTTACAACAAATTAGGTTCTTGTCGTTTTCGTCGATAATATGAATTCCGTATTTACCAATTGTTAACAATTTTTAGTAGTATTCGGTCACCTGTTACAGTTAGTAGTACCATAACCTAAAAATAATTTTTTCTACGCATACATAAGAAAATGGCAATTTTTCCACTGTCTACTCTATGCGAGAAAATGAAAATGTCAAATTTATGGTTAAATACCATAGCAACGACTAAATAAACAATTGATAATTTATATTGTGACGGTTGATTTATAATTTAATAGCATTATATATGTATTTTTCAAGTGACTGTTAAAAATAAATAAAGTTCTGTAAATTTTAATCCAATATTTATTGCAATATAGTAGAAAAAATAGCATTTCTAGAGATGAAATACGTTTTTTCGTTCGTGAGAATTAAAAAAAAAACGGTATTTTCATCTCTTGCTGTAAAATATACTATTAAAGCATCAATTATTTTATTTACTGATTGCTGTATTAAAATAATTGAATGGATGTTTAAATATGAAGTAATATGTTAGAAAGTGACTTAATATTCGAAATGGAAAACTTGTGAAGTCTGGCATATAAAATTCGGAATTCAGAGTAATTTCCACTAAGAGAAATGGAATGCGAGAATATTGCGGTAGAGTAAAAATTCTATTTTAATAAATAGGTGTTTCTACTAAACTTTTCATAACGGGATGGTCAGAAATAGGTGAAATGTAATTCTAATTGCTGTTTTTGTAAATTTACTATCCGGATGGATTTCGTAAAATACTAAAATGAAAACTTACAAAAATAAAAATTATATGACCAATTTTAACAAAAGTAAACATGTGTCGAATATTAGAAATCTAATTACATTTAAAAATAAAATGCAATACAGTTTTAATATGAATAACTCTACCACGCTTTTTTAAATCTAGTACGTATCGGTAATTTCATATATTAGGGATGATAGATAAGATTACTTACTGGTTATTACATTGTAGCATTTTTGAGAAAGCGAAAGATTAGCTAGCATCCAAAGAAAATTTTAAAAATGATTAATTTCGATACATCTTCAACAAATTATTGAAAGAATACTATCAATCTATTTCGCGGAAATGAAACGTTATCGGACCCGATCCATCTTTATGGGAATAATTTGTTCCCTGTGTTACAGAAACCACAGAATTTTAACAATGTAAAGCAGGTAAAATTAATTACTTGTAAACGCTGTTAGTTAATTATTGAAGAACTACATTTTTCATCAACGTGTTTTTGCATAAACTTTGGACTCTATTTCAACTTTACAAATTATGTATTCTAATTTTATATTGTGTGCTATAAATTCTTTAGGGAATTTTATTGTGTAATTGAAAAATAACACAAATAGCGTGATAAAAGATTATCGACATATTATGGACAAAAAATTGCATGTACATATTTTTAATAAAACGAAGGTGGTCGAGCGAATAATATAGATGAAATCTGTCAGATGGGAATTGTTTTTAGACAATAGCAAACAAGCAGCAAACAAGTTTTTGTAAATGTAATATAAAAAGGGGTCGAACATATTATATTTAACGAGCCAAAATAAAGACTAAAACTCGTTGTAACTTTTGTTAAAAACCCGCAAAATGAAATAGACATTGTTATTGTTTGCGAGATGAGGTCGTTAATGCCATTATGATATATTTTCTTGTCCAGACAGTCATTAAAATCAACAATAAATTTCGCTAAAAGGATGTAAAGTAAGTGTAATGAATTCTTTACACAAATATCGGGAAATGGAATATTTAAATAAAATAGTTATTTTCCTAACAAGTGCGGAAAGTTATACTTTTCCGCACGCGACTGCCGTTGACCGAACGACGCGAAGCGGAGTTCGGTCAAGGAGTCGAATGCGGAAAAGACAGTTTCCGAATGTGTTAGGAACAATATTTTTCCTAGGAGCGTGATGAATACATTTTTTACTTAATTAAGAAACTAGACTCTACTTTAAAAAGATGCTACTGTTTGACTTGACGTTTGTTAATTGTTATGTGACTGAGAAACATCAAAATGAGACAGTCATGACTATATGCTACGTGATTTTTTGATATTTAAACTTATAGGAGCTACTTCAAAAGAGTTAGTATAAATAGAAATTATTTAATTTCATTAAATTTGTATAAAATTACCCAAAAATGCGAATAAAAATATAATTACTTTCGCGGAAAAATACGTTTTTCCTACGAGCGTGCTGAAAAATAGGTTTTTCCGCACTAGTGCGGAAAACTACTACTTTCTAAACTAAAGTGCGTGCGGAAAAGTGATGTTTTTCGCACGCTCGTAGGAAAAATATATAGCTCGTATTGCGTATTTAAATTACTTCAACGCCCTACACACGCTAGGATTTTTTGTACAGTACTAAACAGTAACGTTGAGTTGAAACGACCCTCTGACTGATAACATAACGTGTGAATGCAGTGATCGAAATCATGTTTAACAACTAACAAGAATTAGTATCAACATTTTTTTCTTTCTGTTCTTATTTGGGATTTACTACTTTTAGATAGTATCAACATTTTTTAACAAGTTCTGGATCTTTTATTTATTCCAATACCAATAAATAATGTATCGTTCCAAGTATAATAACGGATCACTATGCGTTATGCCGAATGAAAATATATTTGTTTAACCTTCCCTTCGTCGCAAATCGTTGTTGAGTACACAATTTCCTAGTGCAATCATCCGATTGATACCTCATTTTCGACTGTCGACGAATGTTGTCAGAGACTATGATGTGCTGCGTGCTACTTAGATAGTCGTTAGGGTAAAACAAAACCGAAGAAGTATGTTACAGTTTTTGTAAACACCCTCAATCTTAGTCATATCTTTGTTTGCAAAGTTTCTTCAAACGGTGAATTTGCTGCTTTCGCTGGGGTCACGCACCTACCTCCTCGCAACTTCTTAATAAGGGTTGCAACCAACCCCTAAATGAAACACTATGGTCCGCTAAACCGCCGTGTAGTTACAGCCAGCGTTTCTTTTCTGACTGCTTTCGCTGGGGTCCCGCACCTAACTATTCGCACAAATATTCCCCCCAATTTCATTTCATTTCCTATTTTTGCTGCAGAAGCAAAAACCCCCTAGTCTTAATTCCTCCGTTCTATTCCCATAACGCTCTCCTACCATGTGATTTTCTACCTCGAGACCTGATTGGCTAAGCCTGGTTGCTCACGTCTTGTAAATCCGCTAAATCACCTGCTTACTTCGTTGTTTTTCCATAGAGGTCGCTATCTACCCCAAAACTTGCATTAACTCAATTATTAGAGACGAGCGTCTAAATTTACACTCAGCGAAAACGTGATAGACAGTTTCTAAATCGTTTCTCGCCAACCCAGCTAATTCCCGATAACCTATTCTTTCTTTTCGACATGACATTCTTTCCTTGGAATTCAGTAACTTCCTCTGCCGTAGTGGTAGGGATAAACAGCTTTGATTCGTCGAAAACTGTTACGGAGTCATTTTCAGCGTTATAGAATAATATTCGTTCAGAATATTATCATCGTTCAGATGCGATACGTTGGAATAACATTTGCTCCTACAAAACTTTTAGTTGATGAATGCGTAGTTTCTAAAATAGCATTTGTGAAAAATAATTTCATCATTCATTTTACATTTTAAATTATTTTAGGCTTAAATTAAAGGTACCTTGTAATGACAGTTATGGGCATCATTACAAAAAATGTGACCTAGACTAAAGTTATTATCGATCACAGGTAAAGGAATTATCACTGTTATTGAGTTTCCGTATTGGACTCCTACAAGTCTCCACTACATTAATTTTCAGTTGGATGGTGCTTCTGTATATAATATTATATTGTACGAGTGAAGTTGAATGTAAAGTGTAAGTGTACCCGAAATTTATAGAACCAAATTTTACCTCTTTTGATTTTTACCTGTGGGACAAAGAAAGTATTCTACTTTACTTGATATGAGGTAGTATTGCAAAAAGTGCATGGAGCATTTAAAGTGCTTGAATTAAAATGAATTAAGTAATAATGGAACAAAATGGACAAACAAACATATTGACGACATAGAAAAGTCTATTTTTAATTTTTTTCGATTTTGAAATTTGTACTTTCCCTTGTCCGAATTGCTTAAAATATACAATTAATTTATAATTAATAACATATGATATTTTCTTAGCCTTGAATCGCTTCCGCAATTCATCATTACTCCTTTGTGCTCAATATTCTTGTTTAAAAAAAAAAATGGTAGATTCTATGATTCTACGATACTTCTTGTTGTACATTATTTATGTAAGTTCAGAGGATTTTGTCACATTTCGCGTGGATATAAAATGAATACAAACACTTGAATAATTTCCTATAAAGTTATTTTGGATTTCTACGAATATTATGTTAATATTGCTGATTTCATAAATAAAATTCCTGTTTTAAATCAGCTGAATAGGATGATCTTCGATCTTCGTATGTTCAACCTCACCATGTTTTTATCGTGAAATTGCTTTAATACAAACGATTTATTCATCTGCTTGTTTGCAATTTATAGCCGATGAAATACTTATTGGGTATGGAACAAGCTATAATAAAACAGTTTCATATAAAAAGGAGACGGAAATAAGCCCCACGGCTTATACTATTGAACCATTTCCATAGCCAACTTGCTAAAGCTGTACCTCTAAAAAAATTCAACCCCCCCCTTTTGATTGGCTCTTTTGTGGTCTTCTCAGAGGATCTTTTTTATTTAAAATTTTTTTTTTTTTACAAAATCTCCGAGTATTTATATTATATTGAAGTTTCCGCCCGAGGGCGCTTCCTTCAAGCTGTATTACTTTTGATGCATAGCAGTACATTTTGGTGAGCCGATCTGGAGGTGTCATATGGAAGAAGGGATGTAGCTTTTTTACATGATTTGAACTGTGATTGTTTAGTTAATATGCATGGCATATATATTTTGTAGCATCAATATAGTACACTATAGGCAAAGTTAACACCGAATTTATACAGGATGTTTAAACTTATACTGCTGCGGATATTAGGAGACCATATCGTAATTATATTTAATAATCTTTGGAAATATTTGTTTTCTCATTGAAGTCAGTCAGTAAATATAATCAATAATTAACGAGGTGATCATTTTTCAATATTCCAGTATTGACAATAAAAGTATTGGACACCAATTCATTTCGCTTCTATTTTTCTAATTAACATTTATTTATATATTTACACAGACACAGAAATAATTAATACAGAAAGTAATTCTAATACTCTCCCATACTCTCGGGATCTAAAACAGTAATTTACAAAGTGATAAAAAGCTTCATGGCATTTTGTTCATCTTCGTTTTAGATCGTCAACCCCGTTTTATCTGTCTGATCTTTGTTAGATTAATACTTTTGCTGGTTAGTTTACATTTGGTGTTTGTTGTACATTTTTGCCTAGTATCTATGTTAGTCTTATGTTTTGTGTTTTAGTAGTGGTAATTGGTGATTTTATTTTGGTTTTTTTCTTCTTATATTTTGTCTTGGTTAGCTCTTTTGTGACTTTCTCGGAAACTCTCTTGTGAAGTGTTGTTTGTTTTTTTCTTGTTTCGAACAAAGTTACAACTTTTTGCTATAATATGTGGAGATGGTTATGTGGAGTTGTAGATAAAGTGAGAATTTGGAAAGAAAATTGTAAAAAAGGATCTGTATTAGAACCAACTTTGTTCTTCCATACTTTAATGGTTTGTTTTCTGCAACGTCTATTAATGTACACGATTTTACTGATGACACCCTTCATGCGAGTTCTCTTTTTTAAAGACCAGTGATTGTGGCTGAATCCTACACCTTAAGATACAGACAAATTAACTTGATTATTTCTGATTTGGTTAAAATTGCTGAATCTTAATCAATGATAGGGGTCAAATAATATTGTAGATTTCAATCTTTCTAAAAGGCGGTTCAGATGCTTTCGTAAAATTCTAACAAAAATGAACCAAATATTACTATACCAGACCAAGTTGTGAACAGAACCCCCTTAATATCTATGAACTGTTAGTTTACTCCACAGCAGTAACGGTTATGTAAAGCACAAATACGTCCTGATTTGCAATATTGCTCACACATTTAGAGATCTGCCAAAAATAACATTACAATTCATGGAGTCAGTTAAAAATCGAGCTTTACGAATTCGGCACATAACATGCCTTCCCCGAGTCCTATTCTTCTCAGGCCCTCAAAGTCCGAGTGAATAGGCATCTTCTTCAAACTTCCCGCATTCACTACGCACTGTGGGCAACAATTTCGATTCTTGGTCAAAAATCCACAAATTGGCCTGCAAGTCAAATCTCAATTGATTTGAATGAATTTTTATTAAATATTCGTGACGAGCTGTACTTTATCGTGGGTACTGCTTAAAATTTGATATCTAATTGGATGATCTCCAATAAGCATGTTGAAGCCGAGTTTTATACATTACTTGAACAGGCAAGGATTACAGAGTAACATAAAAAAATTCTGAATCCGAGATGAAACATATCATTTCAGACGTTTTTTGGGTCGCTGATCATGAATCCGATGTCAGCTTGCCCTCTACACAAAAACATCAGTTTTAGGAAAATCGAGTGTTTTCAAATATGCAGGTCTCCAAGACATTTGAAATTTATTATATTTGAAGAAAAATATTATGTACCTATAAATTGCAATATCTCAAAATTCGTTAACTTATCGTTATGTGCTTCAAGTAACTTGACCATTAAATTTTAGATAGGTTTCAAAAAGGGTATAAAATGCAAGGCACCATTACTAATAAAGTTGACCTACCTGAGGTGACAAATGTTAAAAAAATATTATCGTATGTAATATCATAAGTGCTTAAAATTTTATCGATAAATTTTTTTCGAGAGCGATATTGCCTAGTAATATTAAGAGTGTAAATTGGCCACTTTATTATCTAATTAAATCACGAGCGCTTTAGCGCGAGGGATTTAATTTTTGATAATAAAGTGACCACTTTACACGAGTAATATTACTGTTGGCAATATCGCTCGAGAAAAAATTTATAGGTAAAATTTTCAAGCACGAATGGTATTTGCGGGGAATATTTCACGAATAAATTATTTAAATACAAAAACATATCTTTAACGACGAAATGTCAAAGTAACGTATTAAGTGACAGTTGACATAAAGAATGATTTTATCGCGATAAAACTGTTTCAGGGATTTTATCAACAGTAAAAACACAAGAGCTTTTTTTTATCGGATAAATTTCTCTTCATAACGAAACAATTTTGCCAAATAGTAATTTTAAGAGAAAAACTGACATGAAAAAATCGCGAGACCGGAGGTCGAGCGATTTTGTCAAATGTCAGTTTTTCGAGCAAAATTACTGATTGGCAAAATTTTGAGTTACAAAGAAATTTATCCATAAAGAAAAAGCTCGAGTGTTTTTTGGCAAGATAAATTAACGACAGAATATGTGAACGAACAACAACAATAATTATTTTTATTTATACAATTATTTGAAGGAACAGTTGTTAAAAATACAGTTGTGTTATAAATGGTTTGGTTTGGTGTACTGATTTTAAAGTGACGTGCGATTACTAGATGTACACTGATTTTGAGGAGCAGGCATTTTTATCGGTGATAAAAAACGATGCACCTTTTTTATCGCTGTCAAAGTGACAAAACGTGACTGTCAAATAGACTTTTTCATATAGGAGTTAATTTATCGATATAATACTGCTGTCATTGGTCCAAATTTAAAAATTGTAGTAGTTTCATTGGTTAATAATTTCTGAGTGAAATAATCAACAGTAAAAACACAAGAGCTTTTTTTTTATCGGATAAATTTCTCTTCGTAACGAAACAATTTTGCCAAATAGTAATTTTAAGAGAAAAACTGACATGAAAAAATCGCGAGACCGGAGGTCGAGCGATTTTGCCAAATATCAGTTTTTCGAGCAAAATTACTGATTGGCAAAATTTTGAGTTACAAAGAAATTTATCCATAAAGAAAAAGCTCGAGTGTTTTTTGGCAAGATAAATTAACGACAGAATATGTGAACGAACAACAACAATAATTATTTTTATTTATACGATTATTTAAAGGAACAGTTATTAAAAATACAGTTGTTATAAATGGTTTGGTTTAGTGTACTGATTTTAAAGTGACGTGCGACTACTAGATGTACACTGATTTTGAGGAGCAGGCATTTTTATCGGTGATAAAAAACGATGCACCTTTTTTATCGCTGTCAAAGTGACAAAATGTGACTGTCAAATAGACTTTTTCATATAGGAGTTAATTTATCAGTGAAAAGATTTCAGCTCATTAAGTTCATAATTTTTGGACGGCGAGGCTGCTTTTATTTATTTCAATTCACAACCGTTTATACGTGGAAGAAGGTAAAAAATATGCTTTGCCTTACTCATTCTTATTACTTATTTCATTGCCTTGTCGACTCGACTTTATATCGATTCTTTAAAATTTATTCTGCATGGCTCATTTCATTCACATTGCAGTGAGCAAGACTCGACTAAATCTATTACCGACCTGTCGATGGAGGCGCTTTGGTGACAGTTGGTCTACCCCTTTTTCAGGATCTGTGGACGTAAATAATTAATTTTCAGTAATTTGATACCTACCGAACGCAAAACCATAACCTCTGTGGTAACAGTGTATAAATGAAATCTCTCACATGTTCCGAGTTAGTCAAGGGCCTGGAGATGAAAAAAACACAATTGAAAATTTATTCTTTTATCGATTTAAAGATTTTGATACTGTACATTTTAGATTGAGGGATAAGATAGGTCAATAGATATTTACAGTGCACCTAGCAAACTTTTGAAAAAATATGTAAAATACATCACGTAATTAAAAAAATATTATACTGAATATTTTTGAGCAAATGAAACACACTGAAAACTTTATACATAATTGTTCTTATATTAGAAATAAATTGATATGACCAAAGCAAATCGTCTGCCACTCGCACAGACCATATAATAGCGCCTTTATTCACAATATAAAAAATACTAATAAATATAAAATAACTACAATTGCATCCAATTAATGTCTATAGCGTCAGTCGAAGTGGAAGCCCGAAGGATAACATGCATTACATTCAAGGGACTCGAAGCATTATTAAATTTAAACATAAGAACTGTTCTGTTCATTACAATCAGTTTAAATTATTCACGTTGTGTTAAGGCACTGTTTAATTTATATATAGTAACATACATAATTCTTTATTATTGTTTTTAACCCTGTGTTCAGACAAACACACATTCACTAGGTAAGTTTCGAAAATTGGTCCACACGTTAAGTCACAACCAGCGCAATAAGCACTGATTTAAGCCAATCTCACACTTCAGTCCCATCTTCTCCCTCGTCCTCGAACAACGTACCAGTAGAAATCCTTTTCTTGGGTTTCGGAGGAGGCGTTGGGGGAATTTTGCTTAGCTTAGTTTTATGATTTGGAGATGGCAAGGACGTTGTGGAATTTCTCTTTTCTGGACTTCTCAAAGCCTCAGCGTTAGCTTTAGCCCACTGAGTCCTTGACGGAGTAAGTTTATTAGAGTTCATATTTCTAGGAAGAGTTTGGCTGGATAATGGCTGGTTGGGAGGGGCCTCATGATTCTCTGCGATAGGATCACAGTTGATTGGGCTCATGGGGAACATTCGATTTGAACGTGGTGTACTTGCAGCTTCCGAACCGATTTTGTTCAAGGACAATTGACTTGCTCCTCCATCTGCAGTCGTACGAAGGCCGAGATTGTCGTACAGAGGTTCAGCTGTTAAATCTGAAACGTTTGGGGGTTCTGAACTCCAGCTTTGTTGCCTAGGTCTTCTTGGTATTGTGACATAACCTTGCCTAGGAACTCTTGGAGGGGGACCAACAAAAGGAGAATGTGACCTTGAGTACGGTAAAGTCCGGTAAAGGCTTAACTGGTCATAAATGGGGCTGTGAAGTGGTGATTGTGGGCCATGATGAGGTGGTAGACGAGTTGTATCGGCTACGGTGGATGCCGAACTAGCAGCTGGGGAAACCTGCGCTGCTCTTGGAGGGAACGGTAGTAGATCCGGTGGGTAGTGGTTATTTAATCGGTAATCTGATGCGTCCAAGAGCATTTGAGATTTTATGTGTGATGGTGTCTCGTAGTCCAGCGAACGAGATTCATCATCGCCATCTGTAAAAATACATATTTTCAATAAAGACAATAGGCCGTTTTTATATAGATAAAATAAGATCTCAATAATAAATGACAATTTACTCAAGTATATATGAAGGAGAAATGTGAAATTGTAGAATTATAGTAGGTATAGCTCTACTATTTAAATGAATTATTTTGTTCTCTCAGACTGATAATAATTGATATTATCATATATATAAGAAAATAGTTTTTATCGTTGGCCAATATGTATTTAAATAAAATGTAGGTAGTCAATATTAGTAGAAAATTATTATATTAGATATTATTTAAAATATATTGCAAGCTGTTGTATTAATATGCAAGCACCGATATCTGACAAATTAATGCATGTAGCGTACTTTCCGTACGTTACAATGGTATTCTGTAAAATTCCAAGCAATTACTAGCAAATGTCATATTTGTATACATAGCAGGAATTTTCCTTATTTTAGTACGTACGATTGTTATTTATATATAATATAATATGCATTTTTTTTATCACATATGTAATGAAAAGAAAATCTTAATTATTCTAATAATAATTCAGTAAAATAAAATTTCTCTTGCTAATGAATTAAATAGTTGCAGTGTATTATATTAATTTGGCCAATATATAAGTATCGATTTTCTATAAAGTTCCACGGAATAATTCAGCAAAATAAAGATAATAGACGAAACTCGACAGAAGGGAATTGTTTTCAGACAATAGCAAACAAACAAAAAAACAGGTTTTTATTAAAGCAGTGAAAAATGGGATAAACATCACATTTATATTTAACGAGCGAAAATAAAAACTAAAACTGGTTAATATCTTTGCGCTAAAAACTCGTAAATGGAAAAGGTTATGGATACTATTGTTTGTGGTGTATAAACAGGGTGTTAGAAAAGTATGGGAACGGTGAAAAATCTCGAACACTTTGCATCAAATCGAAAAATAAAAAAATACGTGTCAAAAATGTTTCAAAAAACTATCTACTGATACAAAAAATGACCTCCCCACCCACCACCCAGAGGGTGGGGCGGGGGGCAACTTTAAAATTTCAAATGGAAACCCCTATTTTTTATTGCGGAATCGGATTCCGAGGCAAAAAATACGTACATTTTATTCCGGACATTTTTTTCGATTCTTGCATGGTGTCGCTGTAATCGCAAAAAATTATAAGAAAACAAGACTGTTTCAAGAGTAGCGAGTGTAGCGACCATAAAAAAACGTCCAATTCAAAAACTGAAAAACACGTATTTGTTATTTTTACGAAATCTATCCAATGCCATTGGATTCGACTCTTCCACCCCCAACCCAGTGGGTGGGGCGGGGGGCAACTTTGAAATTTGTAATGAAAATCCCTATTTTTTATAGCGGATTCGGATTCTACGGCCAAAAATACGTGAATTTTATATCGGGCATTTTTTTCGATTCTCGCAAGGTGGCGCTGCAATCGCAAATAAATTGAAATAAACGTTTAGCCTCAATAAGTTTGTAAATACAGCTACTCGTTTTTATGAATGTTTTTTTCATTCACATTCACATTCTTTTTTATTATTTATTTTTGTAATGTTCAGTTCCTTCCAACTTTTGTAGAGGCAGGAGCGCAATTTTGTACGGAAAAAGTTGTTTCATTTATCATTAGTTCTTCCATTTTTTTATGCAGAATGGCTACTTTAACAGAGGAAGAGAGAGTATCTCTTTTAATGATGCGAGGGTGGGGCGATAAAGAAAGGTCCTATGATGAAGTTGTGATTTTATTCAACGAAACTTTCCGTGTAGATCAAGTGGGAATTTCGAAATTTACTGTGTCCCGTACCATCAAACGATTCCTAGATACAAGGACAAATAAAAATCGCCCAAAATCTGGAAGACCAAAATCTGAAACATCGGAAGCTCGACAAACGGAAGTGGCCCAGGCATTTGTTGAAAATCGAAGGCTATCAATCAGAAAAGCCAGTCAACAGCTTGATATGACTGCATTTCCAGTTCATAAGAATTTGCAACATTTGAAATTCCATCCTTACAAAATTCACCTTCACCAAGAGTTAAATGAAGACGATTTTGATCGACGACTTGAATT
Source organism: Rhagium mordax (assembly GCA_963680705.1). Lineage (NCBI taxonomy): Eukaryota > Metazoa > Arthropoda > Insecta > Coleoptera > Cerambycidae > Rhagium > Rhagium mordax. The sequence continues at coordinate 20,745,600 of OY796660.1, forward strand.
TAGTGAATTAATGATGGAAAGGATTAACCAAAATCCAAATTTTTTGTCATCTCTACTTGTCTTCTCAGATGAAGCAACTTTCCAATTCAGTGGAAAAGTTAATCGCCATAATTTCAGATATTGGAGTGACGAAAACTGTCACTGGATGCTTGAAGCACACACGCAGTATCCACAAAAATTAAATGTTTGGGCAGGAGTTTTCAGGGATCGAATAATAGGACCGTTTTTCATAGATGGAAATTTGAATGGCGAAAAATACCTGGAAATGTTGACAAATCAAATAGTTCCCGCAATACAAGAGATTGCTGGTGATGAGTTCGATAATGTTTGGTTCCAGCAAGATGGGGGGCTCCTCCACACTATCGGAATATTGTTAGGGACTATTTGAATGGTACTTTCGAAAATCGATGGATAGGTCGAAGAGGAATTATTGAATGGCCAGCAAGATCTCCCGACCTCGCGCCACTTGATTATTTTGTTTGGGGCTACGTGAAGGATAAAGTTTATTTCACTAAACCTCGTGATTTGGAAGAGCTGAAGCAACGCGTAATAAACATTTTTGCAGAAATACCACCTCAAATGATAAGAAGTGCAATTGAAAATGTTTACGTTCGTCTCGGACAATGCCGAGAAGTGAATGGGTATCATTTTGAACACCTGAGATAATCTTGAAATTAAAACCTGCTAGAGTAGCAGTTAAGCTGTAAACTTTTTTAAAAATTCGAGTTTTTTGTAAATTGAAAATTACTAGCTGCTAGTAAATTTACAGAATGTTTTTACTGCTCTGAGCACATTAATTTTACTGTCGGGTTAGCAATAAATTAATAGTTGCTGTAATTTTCGCCATGACCGTGTAAAATCACTGTTCTCAAAACAGCTCTGAAAATCATTCACTCTGAGATCAGTAGTTTTCCTTTTCGTATTTTTTTAACTTTCATGTTTCCATTCAATTCTTTGCGATTACAGCGACACCATGCAAGAATCGAAAAAAATGTCCGGAATAAAATTTACGTATTTTTTGCCGTGGAATCCGATTCCGCAATAAAAAAATAGAGGTTTCCATTTGAAATTTTAAAGTTGCGGGCCCCACCCACTGGGTGGTGGGTGGGGAGGTCATGTTTGGTATCAGTAGATAGTTTTTTGAAAAATTTTTGACACGTATTTTTTTATTTTTCGATTTGATGCAAAGTGTTCGAGATTCTTCACCGTTCCCATACTTTTCTAACACCCTGTATGTAACCATAATAGATGTATTCTTCTCATTGTTATAGCACTAATTAAAAGTTTATACATTTATGTATGATGTTACAATTTATCAATATTTTACACGAAATCACGAGTTTGATACACATACTACTTCCAGAAAGTTATTGTCCCGCAAGGCTATTGTCCTGCACAGTTTCGCCTTGTTAATTTTTTTTTGTATGCTGAAAAATCCTAGAATTTTAATTCAAGGTCAATACTATCCTGGAGAGGATTAGTACATTTAATTTAGGACACGGTAGCCGCGCGGGTAAATGCGTTGATACGTACTTACTAGGTTGCAAAGATTGATGGTTCGAATCCATCCTGGGGCAAATTAAATATGTATTTCTGATTTGTTTCGGACTTAGATGGATAGATAATTATCGAAACCCTAGATGTGGTTCGGACTCCACAATAAACTGTAGGGCCTCGCCTCTCTTTACCTAACATAAAAGCCTAGGATTTGTTACTTCGGTGACTTGAGAGGCGTTCAAGAAAACACTTTAAGAAACATTTAATGAATGAGTCGTTTTTCAACCAAATTACCGCCATAAGCACACATAATTAAAATAAAACTTGATCATTGAGTAAAGAATAACAAAGAGGTGCTACCGAGCAGGTTTCGAGATTTTGTGTGAGCGTGTGTCGATCGTTAAGAATCCCGTGTTTTGGCGTCAAGTTGAAGGCTAAGTCTGTGTAGATATTATACTGGACAATCGTGTGATTATTAAAGGGACGGGACACTAAATGGTGTAAAATATTTTGAACTGATTAAGAATAATTCAATCTTGTCCTTGCGGCATTGGCATTAATGAAGTTTTCATGTTTCTTCTCAAATCCAAGGTCTACTTGGCACAACTGGGAATGAAACTATATTAATCCATCTGGAAATCCTTCGTAATGTGTTACATGAATTTGAATTTCATCTTGCCCAAGTGGAAAACAAATTGAATATTTAATTTTTTTCCCCCCCTCAATAAAATTGTTATGTAAATCCTATAATGTCTAATTCTTCACACGTTAAAAGATGTGCTCCTTCAAATGTAACAAAGAAATTTAGGTTATCTTTAAAAAATATTGTCAATCACGTTATTGCTATTATTATTTTTTATACATGAAAAATAGACAAATGTATTTAAACGATTTTATGGAATTTAATCCAACCTCTAAGAGCGTAATATAAAATTACTCGGATTGCTATTTGATACATTAATATTCATTCTTTACATCATTAGTTTGGCATAAATATTTTTACGACTTTATTTAAATTCTTTAAGGAGGAAAAAAACAAGTAATAAAAAATTTATAGAGATCGGGAATGCTATTATAATAATTCATGTTACCGTCTTGCTTTATTATACAGCAGTATTTTTGTGAAAAAAAATCGCATATTTCGTACTTAGATATTTAATAATATGTATTTAGGCATAGGCCTAAAGTCACTTATTCAGGATTTCTTAAAAACAAACTTTATTTATTTCATTAATTTTTTTATTTTGAAATTTTGCGCTATGGGCATGGACTTTAAGACACGATTGATTACTTTTTCTTAGTTTCTATTAATTTTAATCATCATAACTCTAACCTCCCGTCTATTTTAGTTATTCAAATTTTCTTCTAGTATTTGTTTTCGTGAAGTTGAGAGCTATGTCAGTCAACGACCAGTGATATCACTGTGTTGCACCCCGCACCCCGTTGCGTTGGTAGAAATATCTTGTGCCAAGTACAACATTTTAGTAAACAATAAACATTTAATTGGTGATTGTAACCAACCACATTTTCACTCTTAGAACTGAGGATAATACATAATTTCAAGTTCCTGGTAGAACATTATTCATAGTAACACTTTCCTTATTGAACACAATCTTAAGAATAATTTAAATAATCAAGTTAAATATTTTGACCTTAACGAATTTAAAATACAAATAATAATGGCTACATTTAAACAATATAAAGCTAAAAAGGTACTTGGACGCAGTAGTTTGTGCAATCAGTTGACATGAACTAGTACGAGTAATTGGTTGAAGAGTTGAACTGAATAGTTTTAAATATATAATTCGCATTCAGTTCATTAATTCAAATTGCTTTAATCAGTTTCGAGGCGTACTTGACTATGTATTTAGATCGTTGTCTGTCATGTCAAACATTTCAGTTTTCTTAAGTGTACCGCCGATATTATTAAAATTGATTGCTTGTGGTAAAATCAGAGCAATTGAATTGGGACACTAAACTAAGCAACAGTGAACATTTTTTTTTTGAAAAATGTTTCTGAAGTATACATATTTGCTATTGAGACAAGACGTCACCGAACAACCTTCTTTTGAGTTTTGTATCAGTTATTAGCCTTCTTTCATCGGTATAAATTAGAGAGCACTTCCAGACAAAATGACACAAATTAAATATATTCCTTTTTCTTCATTATATAAGTATCATACTTAAAATAATTATTACATTAGTAATAGTTAGTTCCGTTTCTGTATTAGATTTTTATTTCTGCTTGAAATAACCTCCTTTAATTGCCATTACCAAACAAGGGCGTCGCCTCCAAAATTTCCAGGGGGCAGATCAAATTTAGGTACCTTTTATACATGGATGATTGAAAAATTGCAATCAAATTTATTTATGAATATTAATTTAGCCAATTTTAACACTATCTACCAAAATTCGGGGGGGGGGGGGCGCGCCCGCTGACCTCCCTTGGCGACGCCCATGCTACCAAACCGTAGACATTTTAAATAACAGAATTAAGGCAGTATTTATTATGCCTGAATTACGATTAACCTTGTTACGGTTTATTGAGTACCAGCATTGTTTTTAGTGAAACACGTACTAGTAATTTACTAAAATTAGAGAATGAACTGTTCAGTATTCATTTAAAATCACAATAGGTATTTCATCTACTGTTTGTGAAATATTAATTTACTTCATGCAAATATTTGATAAAGCCATTTTACGGAAACATTTTTATTTATTTTATTGAATGTTTTGTATTATGGGGTGCTTATAAGGCAGCTTCAGCTTGAAAATAAAAAAATCTGAAAATCGGTAACCTGTTTATCCCTTACCACTTATAATTAAAAACAATCGCGGATTAATTTTAGCTCTTTTAGTGCCACACTAACAAGTTACACGCAGGCATAATATGAACTGCTGCGTATATATCTTGCCACCAAAATAATTAGCACATTAGCACTCGATTTTGTTGGGATAAATTTAATTTGACAATAATAATTGTACTTATATTTGAAAATTATTTTAGGCACTTAAACCGGTTTTCTGTTGAATGAGTTACATTGTGTTTCGGTACATTAAATTGCTCCAACGATGGTACTATTATTTCGCTTTGACAATGCCCTTCATTTAGATAATAATAACAATATTGTTGGATCTTGTAGAATTTGTACTATTGTACTGTTTTCCAGTAAATTATTGTAAACTATAAACAATTTCAATATCATTAGTAGTAGCATTAAAGGGTGAATTGCTACGTATAACTCGACAAACATCTTAGACGAAATGCTAATATTAAATCATCAATCAGTTTTAAAATGTTGATGCTGAAGTTTATATTATAAGAACCAAAAACTATTTCGTCTGTCATTTTTGAATGTACTTAATATTGATATAAGACATAGAAAATTGTTATCTATTTCTCGTCTTCTTCAAAGCTCGCTTTCTTAGTTTGGACCAAAATATTACAATAAAACTCCTTTCGAACTAAAAAACCTCTCCTGTTTAATAAAAAAAAATTGCTAGAAAGTACGATAGTGTTTCATCAGTCTTTAGTTAGTGTTTCAGTGATTTCTAGTGTTTACTAGTTAATTATTATCTTATAAAGGTTAGGTATCACTAAATAACTGTAATTATTGAAGGTATCACTACGCAATATTATTAACACGACGGTCGACGACGTGTTAACATTGCATAATAATAAAATAAGTGTCAGTGGCGTAACCAGAACTGAATTGAGGGGGGAGCCAAAGCCAAGTGATAAAACTAACTGAAATACGATTTCTTCTGATGATAGATTTTAATCACCTAAAGTAAAGTATAGTGTTCACTGTTTTGGTTTGGTATACGTGGATTTTGCGGCCCCCTCGCCCCTACCCCCTGGTTACGCCACTGGTCAGTGTTGGTGTTGAATTTGAGTACAATCCTATAGGCAGTTCATTAGTAATTAGTCTCTTGTTTGTCTCATCCTATTTAATGTTATTTTGCCAAATGTTTCCGTCTGGTTGAGTGTAAGAATGGGAATTTCTATTTCCAAACTCTACCAATTAGCAAGCTGTTAAATTTTGTCATTTTGTGATTGATATTTTTTCTTTGTAAATGATCACCTTGCTAATAACAGTTATTTATTATTATGAGTTACAGGGACAATGGAAAAAATAAAAGAAAATGGACTGCCCTTAAAAATATTAAGAACTGTTTTCTATGTAGGCTATTTAGTACTCTTGAGTATGCTAATAAATTATATCAAAACGTCGATTATTTGAAAAAGTAGTTTTATTACATATTGGCCTAAACTCATCAACCTATCTCAACTTATAAACATATCTAATAACCAGTAGAAGATTTAAAAAAAATAAGAGTTATTTGGAAGCATCTAAGGTGAGGATGCATGTCGCGAATGTAGGATTGATACAATATTGAAACAAATGGCACATAAATTGGTACACAAACATGGAACACGATTTTATAAAATTAAGAGGTGCACTTATGGCGAGGTGAAAAAAACTGCCATTGTGGAGTAGGTGCTTTATATATACATATTTATAATATAATGCTAACATTTCATGACTTCCAGCTTTATTGCATACAACTTTGATTAAATTTAAACATTTTGAAAATATAAATAAGCCATAATATTAACTGAACCGTAACTCACTAGAAAATATATTGGTGGATATAAAATGAACAAAAATGCTATGCATTAAATAGTGGTACAGTAAATTTTTATGAAAGTGTTGTGCATGCATGAAATCCAAACATTTATTTTATCGGAGCTTTACTAAATTTACTTTAAATTTTGCAGTAGTTATTTAATTTGATGAAGCTTTACACATGAAATATTGGGATTTTATTTTTTAATTAGCTTAGTATATAAAGTCAATATATATTGGTTCAAAGCATCGGTGTTTTAGTGTTGTTTAAATTTCTATTTTAATAAATAATAAACGAGTGTAGGTTAAGGATTATACCTAGATATACAAAAGTAAAATAACTTAAAAAAAAGTATACCTAACTGCTAAAGTCAGACTTTAATAATCAACATGAGGTGCTAGAAAATACTAACATTAACATATAAGAAATAAAACCGGAAACGGAAAATGTGTAATAATGGTAATAGAACTTTTTTTGTTCCAGTAGGTATAAGAATTCAAGCAGATAAATAAATACTTGAAATATCTAAAATAGTAAATAATACTATTCCAGTATTTTCCTCCATCCCATAATGGGATTGACAAACGTGCTGCAAAAATAAAGTCATGGATAGTTTTGCTTGCCAGGAGTGTGTATAATGGATATTGGATATCTGCAAACCAGTTTCTAGATATTAACCCTCATCAGTATGGAGTGTAGGTGTGCGTTACGCATACCTGATAGTGCTGATGAAGCCCAATAGCCAGAATTTGGTTTTATGGACAGTATTGTATGAAGGTTGAAAGTTGCTTAAATTAAAAATAAACCTTTAATGCTGGCTTATTGTAATAAATTAATTTACTTTGCGTACTGTGTTTGCAGGACAGCAGGAATATTGTTGCATTTATTGGATGGAGGAAAAATCTGGAATAATGTTACTATTTTAAGTATATCTATTATTTTTCGGTCGTTTTCTTTGCTAAATTTTAACGCAACTGCTCTGCTGCTATCACATTATTATAACCTATTTACCTAAGCCAAGTTCGTCAATCTACCCGCATAAAAAATACGCACTCTCTTGTTATAAAAGGATTCAAAATTGCAATTTTTTAAATTTTTCAATAATTTTTTAAAATTCTTCACTGATTATGTACAAAAATTCATTTATACTGTTTTCTAACAACAGTTCTCGAGTAAATTGTAATTAGAAACAATTAAATATGTGGATATTGGGTATGGAATCAAGATAAACTAACGAATGTTTTTTTTACTAAATATTAAAAGTAATTATTAAAGCGAAAGCATGTAAATTGCTTTGCTTGACAATGATAGCGTTCAGTTTACATTCAACCATATGTGCTAAACCAGTGGCGTAGAAACCAGAGTTTATAATATTGCACAAAATTGTCGCGAGCAAGTGAATATTCTTAGTTTTTGGTGTCTGAAACAATGGGTTAGGTGCAGTCAAGGAAGTTCGTAGCCATCAATGGAATTTGCTGGAATTTTTGGACGTAAAAGAAATCCAATGAACCACCCATTTCTCTTTATTTATTAACTAATTTTATTATAATTTGGCTTATGGAGTTAATAAGCTATTAAATTAATCACTTCAAACAATTTCATTCCTTTCAGTTCAGCCAAATGGCATATATATTTGCAGTCTGTATACAATTCACAAAGCGACGGTACATTTCTGTTTGAAATATAATATACCAAAATCCTACCAATTCTGTTGTAGACCATTAGGAGTGCTTATTCCTTATTGCTTAGATTTTGTAAATTTTTTGTCAAGCCAGTCCTGGATTTTCCTCCTTTTATTTCTTTTTATATACAATGTGTAATCCGCATTACAAATACGTGTTGCTATTCCCAGCTGGAGACATGAATATAAAAATATTGTTCCATTATGTAAGTACATAAATTTTCATAAACCCCATGAGTGAAAATAGGCAACCAAGTACACACTTTATTTGTTCTGCATGTGTGTATATATGGTTGCCTAATTCTATAGTTAAGTGGTTTACAATTATTTATGAACATTCTATACTATTATTTTAATGGTAATATAAACTAATAACAATTCTTTATTATGTTAAATGTCAGTGAAATATTCGATTTGGTATATTTATATTGATTCTACTGAACATACAGATATAAAATCTGTTTAGGTAAAAATAATTATATACCAAGTATATATTAATGGAATTATCGTCAAATTATTTAAAACAACTACTTTTTATAACCATAATAATTATAAAATACTGAATTAAATTGCAGAATTCATTTTTAAGTTCAACAGATTTTATATTTGTCAGAAGGCATCGATAAGTAAGTATATATAAGTATATCAAATTGGATATTTTTCCTATTATGCTTCTACAATACATTAATGAAGTTATATATAGACAATATTTTAATCTCGCAAAATGTTAAGCATATTTAAAATTATATCGTGTATTACTCTTAATTTCGTAAAACACTAAATATTCGTAGTAAACTGATATGTCGATCAGATAATATATAATCCACAAAACTGTTGTTGATATAAATTCAGATAAGCTGACTGGCGAAAAATTAAATTCAGTAAAGTCCAAAGCGAATGTGCACTGTTAGTGCTTGGATTAAAATGTAAAAAATCATTCGTTTCAGAGGACACTGCTGAATATTTAGCTGATGCAACAGGGAATCTCCGAAAATAATTTGCTACTCGAGTAAATGTTCCTGCAGGTAAAAAAATTAGCATTATTAAAATAAACCAGAAACGTTTTAGATAAAATCGGTAAGTTATAAAGTCAAATTTCTCTTTCCTTAAGCCTTATACTTCTACACCCAAATGTTAGTAAAGTAATGGAGGTGTTGGTTAAAACAAACATAAAAGTCACCTTTATTACTTAGCAGACTGAGAAATCCAAATGTGAGCACCCCCCGAAAACCAAGACTTGCCTATAAAAATGTAAATTCTCGGTGTTACGTACTAAATGAGCTGATATTAAGCTGTAAAAGCTAAATCTTTCTTACGTTGCAGGAAAACAAATCTGATTTATTTTTTAATAGAATTAAATGAACGTGGCACTTGCATTTATTTTAATTTGAGTTAATAATGCCACAATAAACAAGAACAAAGCAATGAGTTAATATTAAACGGGTTGTCAGGAAGCTACAAAATTTCCTTTATTTTAATGAACTACAAAGAGTATTGTAAGTTAATCTATGTGAACAACGGAAGAGAATAAGATTCAGGTTGTGCATTAGCAAGAAAAGCGGTTGTCAGCAGGTGATATAGGCATTGTTATGTAATGGGGACTATTACAATAAATCTAATAATTTTAGCTGGCAGTATTAAACTGTATTTTACCAACTTCCTGTAACGTATGACTAGAGAGGTGTACGAAGTTTGGATTATAACATAGCCCAGTAAAGCCAGCCCTAAAAATGATAGTAAATAGAAAAAAATCCTAAGGCCGCAAAACTTTGATTTTGAGGTTGGTCTGTTCCCTGAGAGGGAAAAAAATTGAACAAGGCAGTTTTGCAAATAACTAAAAATCTACAGAAAATATTTAAAAAATGCTGAAACGAAAGTTACAGCAGCAGGAAAATGATCGTTAATTTTTTTTTATTTATATGACGAAAATTGACTCAGTTTAGAAGATTTTTTAAAGTTCTAGAGTATTCATTTGATGTAACCATTGAGATAGAATATACCGGGTGGTTCAAATTTCTGTATTTTTACGTATACAGAGTTGTTTTATCCTAAATAATGGCAAAAACCTCATACTTCTACCTTTTATCGTTTTCGAGTTACAGGGTGATTCTCAATTGTTGGTAAAATGGACACGCTCCTATTTCTCATTTTTCATACTAGTTGGTGAAATGGTATAAATACTCTTTTGAGATCTATGCGGCGTAAATATAATTTAAAATTTAGTTTTCCTGTTTAACATATGATCAAAACTTAAACACACAAATTTAGAGAATAAGGTTATTTAGTCTGTTAATGCCTGATAATTAATTATTATTAACCTATAATTAAAATTAATAATTAGACTTTGTGTCTTTTACAAAGTAGTTTACCTACTTCATACCCAATAATAGACAATGAAAAATAAACCAAAATCAAATTTTTATCCTAAAAAATTTTCACGAAAAAAAGTGAAAACAGATACAACCTTCATCTAAATTTGAAATTCAAAGTTCAAAATGTCGATGCATATTTGAAATTTTTCAGATTTTTCACAAATATTTCAAAAACCCAAACAATGTTCTGTGGGCGGTTTTAAAAATAACAAAATTGTCTAAAGCCGTTCGATGCTTCTCCTACTTATTATGAGAATAGATTTCGGAATAGATCTTCGATGGCATTCTCGAGTAAATTTTTGAAACGATTTACAATATAAAGTATCAAATTTTATTTTGTTGGCCATGCTTTTGGTGGCTGTAATAAAAAATTATTAATCGGACATATAAAATATTATATAAATTACCCGTTCCCTGAAATGCTAAATTTCCCCTATTTCTAATTGCAATAAATATAATTATTAGCACCAATTATTTCATGTGTAATAACAACTCACTATATACCAAAAATACAAGTACGCAGTTTCTATAATACCTTGATTATTTACTTTAATTTCTTTATTAATTTTGTTCTCTGTCAAAATGCAAAATAATCAAATTTGTTCCTGCTGCTAGGAAATAAAACTATAAGGTTCTTACCAAAGACAGACTCGTTATCCAACAAGTTTCTTTTAACGTCGCTAACTTCGGTACCTCCACTGACAATGGATGGAGGTACAGTAGCGCGGGGAGGTTTCGTCACGGGATTAATATCCGTTATTAATCCCTTTTTAATTTCTGCTTGACCCCCACTCATGCTTATGTATTCTTCAGAGCTGTCCGCATCATCTCTTCTTTTTGCACCTAAACCATGTGTACTTCTTTTGCAGAAGCAGCACACCAGCAGCAAAATTATTAGAAGAACGACGATGAATCCGACGGACAGAGCAATAATCCAAATCAGGGAAGAGGCTAGAGAGCCAGCTGGGCCATCCGATGAAAATGGACCCGGAGGAACGATAAGTGTAATATTAATTTCGTTCTCACCTCCGGGATTTTTTGCTATGCATTTGTAATCGCCTCGATCTCGATAATTCACATTGGTGATTGTCAAATTGTTCCAGGTGTACCCGTCTGTTGAATTTTTAAATGTAACGTACTTTTGCTTATTTCTCCTAGGATCCCTCTCGATTATATGCCCATTGTTCATCCAATCCACATCAGGTGTCGGCTCTCCTTTTACCTTGCATGATAATGTAACATTAGAAGAAGTGGCTTCTATTTGTGTGAATGGTATTGGAATTACTATCTCTGGTATGCAAGCAAAGGTTATGGGTTCCTGCCACATTTGTCCTTGTAGTTTCAATGGCTCCCGACACTCCGTTGGGTTTGTAATTAAATTGCTCTTGATAGTGCTTTGGCGGAATTCTTGCAAATGACAGTCGCAAATCCAGGGATTTCCTTCGACATTTAGACTGTTTAACTTTGGCAGGTTCTTTGTCAAATCGAAAGTAATACGTTTCATATTATTGTATCCTAAGTTAATGTGATTTAAGGCTGGCAGTTTTCTGAATGTTTTTGGAGAAATACTCTCAATCTGATTGTGGTCCAGCGAAATTCTTTGTAAATGCGTCATATTATAAAATAATCCATCTTCTAAAACACTGATATTATTATAGCTTAAAATTAATATTCGTAGTTTGATATTTTCACGGAAAACATCTCGGCCTAGAGTAGTGATTCTATTTCTGCCTAAATCTAGCTCAATTATCAGAGCTAAATCGTTGAAAGCTGTATCGCTTATTGTTTCTATACTACAATTTTGGAACTTTAATTTATGTATATCACGTAGATTGGCATTTAAAAATTCGTAGTTGCCCAGAATGTAAATCTGGTTATTCGAAAAGTCGATTTCTCTAATGGCGTTACTTAAGTCTTTCGGGATACCGGTTAGGTTCTGATTCGCGCAGTTCGCCGCTTTCTTCCCGCTCACCCATCTGCACTGACATCTGTTGCATTCTTTTGTCCAGTCTACATCGAAGAGATCCAAAATAAGAAGAAATATAAACTTTTGAGATCCATCGTTGTGCAGGGTTTTTATGTTGGGCCACGATGTTCTGGAACAAAAAGAAATATATGTTAATTTAATATTATCAAAATTACTAGTTTTTGTTATAGTGAACAATTTCGTTTATTAACAGAATATTAAGTTTCTATTAAAATATAAACGACTGATGTTCTTAACGCTTTTTAATAATGCATAGGTTTATTTATTATACAAATTTGATCTCACGACTTTGATTTGGTATTTTAAAATCGTATTTAAATGATCGCAATTCCTTAGTTATTTGTACATACACTATTGGTAAATATTTAGGTAGTAACGTTGTTGCTGAGCTCGCAACTGCTCACAAACTAATAAGGAACGAACAGGAAGTACGAAACTGCGCGCAATCAAGGACACGTCATACGACGCCGGCTTCTAAAAATTGTTCTTGTTTTCTCTATCTCACCTGAATAAAACGATCCGTTTTGCTGCTACCTTTAGTTTATGTAATAATGATATTTGATATTATTTTCAGTAATTTTACAATAATTCAAACAGTAAAATATGCCTACTGCCATGTTGCAAATATGTATGTCAAATTTTAATTTCGTGAAAAACAACAGTTTACGGATAAAGTTCATAGTATGTTTAAAATTAATTAGTTAAATTAAATTATCAAAACGTAACAACAGCGGATAGCATGAAAAACCTATAAATATTCATGTCGGAAAAGCAGAATATAAAAACTTTATATGATTCTGTTAATGGTAGTATTGATGTTCCAATAAAAACCTATCTACCTAAAAATAATTTAACAATGCGGGGATTCATTATGTAAAGTCATAAAAATGAAAGAGAACATCATGAATGCGGGCAATTCAAATTTATTGGTTGAATTAATAATATTAAATAGGCTATATATATTTTAATGGACAGAAGAGTTGTCCCCTAACCACTCGACCGGTCGAACCATTAAGATATCCCGAGAGATATCCACTAAAGCAAATCACACGGATCTATTTAGAAACTTAATTAAATCAAGTTTTGAATGAATAAATTGTTAGTATATTTTAAAATAGGTGATTTGATAAAATGAAACTAAAATAATTTGCTTTGCTTATTATTAACAATATATCTTTAACATTCATCAACGAATTGAATATGAAATGCATTAAAACTGTTTAATTTTTGCATCAAGGAATTGAATTTTCCTTTTAAAAGCTACTTATAGAATTACAAATTACCGGTAGTCCAGAAGACTCTGCTACAACTGGGAATTGAGTGAGAGTCAAGCCACGAACGAGCTGGCATATAAACAAGTGATTAATGTGTAGTAGATATACCGATTTTCGTCAATAATAACCAATAGCTTAATTTAGACTTTGACTGAAAGAGTTATAAGAGAAGTGGGAATGCTAAGAGATCGTCAGTGCGATTAAAATCGTCACATTACAAGTGTGACGAAACGGAAACAAGGATGTTAACTCCACAACGTTTTAAACCACAGTGACAATCTTAAAGCAACGTTGGGGAAATGCCACGCTTAAGCGAATAACGGGCTCAATTTTTTTAAGACACCAGCTTTAAAAATACCTAGGATGGGAGTAACTTAACGCAATAATTTCCTTTTCAACCTTGCGCAAATTCATATCTACATAAAAAAACATCTAAATCATGACCATATAATAGACTAACGATAACAGCAATTTCATTATTTTCTTCAAAATACACAAGCTAATACGAAATAATGATATAACATGACAAAGAGTAACCTTCGAACTCCTCAGTGGGCGCGTTGGGTTAGATTGAGGGCTTTCGTTTCGGTTTTTTCACAAATGGGAAGAGCCAGTGAATGTGTATTAAAGAAAAGCAAAACGCTCGATTTACGCTCCCACGAGAGGATGACGTGTTAGAGTTTTATGGACCCAACCTTCGCAGTTAATTCATTCAAATACATTATAACCGACCACCTTGTCCACGTCTTCTGTTGTAAGATAAAAAAGTAAAAGTCGAATCAGTTTCCAGCGGTACTGGTCACTTTGGAACAAACTTTTAAAGCACCATGAAGATTTGACATGCGATTTATTGTTAATATTCTTCAAACAAACTATATAATCGTTAATTTTTATTGTAAGAAAGCTACTAAGGAGTGGAAATGATCCATTGGAATCAAGTTAGGTAAATATAGTTGGAACCAAAATAATTTTCTTAAATCAGGACTTACTTAATAAATTGTAAAATCTTAACTTAATCTTAAAACTTTGATACACAAATAAAAACGGAACTCTTATCGAAACATATTTTCTGTGTAGGTATTGAGAACCTACTATTGGTTTAATTGATTTGACAGAAGAGGCAATAACTTTAAAAATTTTAAGTCAGGACATTAATACAGTACCTACCAATTTGTTTTTCCTGTCTAACGCTTTCTTGAATTCAATCAAATCAATTTACGATCAATACTATCATCATATATACCACAGACATTGTGATAGTGGATCTAGGACTAAGCCTTGAGGTACACCTGTCATTTGTTTTACGTTATTAAAATTATTAAATAAATTATAAACCAGTAAATAATTTTAGAGATGCGCTCAATGAAAAACTAGTCACAATCAATATGGGGATATATAAGAAAATTGTACTACAAAATATGGTTAAACTAAAACCCTCATAAAAGACAATATAGGGAACTGAGGGTTAATCGATAATGATATTTATGCTAATATTTTAATAGATAGATTATCTCAAGTTTTTTGACAATTGATATGTGAAACGTATAGATACTACATTTTTGACTCTCCGACTAAATAATAACTTTATCTGACTTTAATTTCATTAAAATGGAAAATTATTTGTTTTTATATTCTCTTATTGCATACTGTTTCGTATATAAATATCTAGTATATTTTTCAAGGAAACTTAGGTAATTAATATTTTAATACATAACTCAGGTGAGTTGAAAATTGCGAATGTATAAAAAAATCATAAATTATAATTTAACGAAATTTTAAAGTATTAAATTAATAATGTTACGATGCCTGAAATACAAAGCAGCTTCCGTGCTCCTTACATTGCTACCTTTTTAATTTCATTTTAATTTAACAGTTTACCTAACAACACCGAAATACAATTTTCTTGGGGAATTACTTAAGAACCGAGGCATCCAAATTTCATTGCCTTTTAATTAAAATACCAAAATAAGACGTGGATGTTATAAAAAGAAACTATAAAATTAATAGAACATTAAAGTCTATATAAACCAAGAATATTGCGGCAGTATAATTTTGGCGTAAAAATAAGACCCCCAATTATATAAAATTTCCAAAACATTTAAATCATAAAAAAAGTTATTGAGAATACTTTAGACGTAGTGGAAGACGATGAGGTGTTTCTGTTAACAAAGAAGATATAGTGCGCAACATAAAAGAAATTAGAAACGGACGAAATAATACAATAAAGGATATACCAAGTAGAATAAAAATACATATGCACGTAGAACGAATGCTACATGGAAATTTGGTAAAGTATAGAACCGCTCTAGTAGACATACGATAAGTAAATAGATTAGTCTATTTCCGTGACCGACACTAGGAGATGAGCTACCTCCGATCTGGAAATTTTACCGAACTTTTTGTTTGTTGAATAGTATGTTTTCTTTTAATTCATTGACATCTGATAAAGAAGGGGCCGACATTTCCTTCGGAGGATGGAATATCATCTACACAGCCTAAGATTGTAGGTACACTGTACAGCTTTTGCGCATAATATGCAAGTTGCTAGAAGAATTACGAACTTCTGCCTAATTTCTATATCGGAATACGAATATATGCTAAGTAACTTATTTCTTGCATTTCGCGCGCTCTAAAAAGATCACTGTACCTTTACTATAAAAGACACAATAATAATTATGCTATCAAAAACTTTTTTGGTCTTTTTGCTTTATTTTGTTCACAGCATGTTGCACAAAATTTCCAAAAACAAAAAAGTTTCTCGATTAGTGAAAATTGAACTGCGTATTTTCTGAACTTCCAAGGTCATTTAAATTTATAACGTGTTTAAATTTTTTCTATTAAAAATACTATGCACACATAGAAGAGCATAAGTGTGTGTTTTATAACAAAAAAAAATTCCCGTCGATAACTCAATTTTTGAGAAATGGCGATGTACAAGAAAACAAAATTTTTTAAGAAAAGTAAAATTTCATATTTTTTTTAAAATAAAAACATCTGTGAACACTAGAAAATGTCGTATTTCGTGATTTCTAATGAACACCGACCTAGTTTATGGAATGGCATATGTCTGAATTTGTTCTAAAGTAAAAAAAAAAAAAATTGAGAAGGAAGAGGCTTTTTCCATATTTTTCACTGCACTAAAGGCAAATATAGGTTTGGTCCTTCCTTAAAAGTAAGAAAATATATTTTTTAAATTCTGGCATTAGAGAAAAGCAATTGTTTATATATTATTAATCCATTTAGAAGTTTCAATAGTCGCAAAATGTATGATGGATACTGTTGTAGATATATGAAAAAAAATTAAAACAATTACTTTATAATTTACACGATACCGGTAAAATAAGAAAAAATAAATAAGCATCCTGAACAGAAGCAAGTGGAACAACTATATTTTTGTCGAGAATGAGAGTTGCACTTGCAGCTTTTAAACACGTGAATTATTCTTCAAGTTCCGTCTCTGTGATGCGGAAAATACGTCGTAATTCTAAAGAAACAGTGGAATAGGGATAAGAAGGAAAAAGGAAGAAGAAATGAAAGCACAGTAAGCATGTGGTTATTAGCCAAAAGTTTAATAATGTAGCAGGCGACGTACGTAATGAATGTCTAAATCTCACGTGGGACCGAACTGAACTCTTCATGCATAGCTTAGTGTGCGCTGAAATGCGCTGAAATATTAAGCTTTTCTGCTTTTACTTTTAAGCCTGAAAGCGGACTTTATTTTGCTCAGCAGTTACGCAATTAGTTGTATCCAACCTTTGCGATAATTACTCCTTTAGTACTTTGAGGATTACAAACATGAATGTTAATATTAGACAAGAGGGTCGAAATTATTCAAATATTAATTAACCGCTGCGAATAAGGTGAGGTCCAGACAGGAACCGGTTTTGTTTAATTAATTTGTGCCATGCTTGGTTTTTAGATAAAAACATGAGCATAAATTCACTGTATATTACAGGCTTTATATTCATCAAAGTCGACCTTAATGTGAATATAAAAAAACAGTCCCAAGTTCTTTGATGTCACAATAGCGACATTTGACTATCAAGATAACGAAAATAATTACATTGTGAATGTATATCCGCCATTTTGGATTGAAAAAATAACACCCTTTCTTTTTACATATAATAATAATCCGAAGCAAAAACGTTCCATTATTCCCAAGGGGTGATTTACGAAATTGTAAACAAAATATAATTCTACAAAGCAATTAATTGTTAGGTATATAATATTGTACCAAATCCATAATCATAATCAATAGACTTTAAATTTATATTTGACTTAGTTTAATTAGACTAAAAACAAATTAGATTTATAAGAAATAGGACAGTATATTGACTTTAAATATATGAGGTATTATAGACAAAAAACCCTGTCATACGTTTTATACAGAGTGTTTTCGAAAGTATGTAATGGCATTATTTACCCTGCTGGGCTGTTTGCACCTTACCGTCTGCAAACAGTCGCATCCAGCTTCGTAATAATTTTTTTTATTACGGATTCTCGGGCGCCAGTTCCTTATTTTAAAGTGCAAGGAACATCACTTTCTGGCTCACCGGGGTGAGAACGCTAGCGGGGCAGCTGACAGTGGAGATACGGTTTTTTGTCCAGAGGATCGAAAGATGATTGTCTTGTCAATTCGATTGGACAATTTCTCAAACGGATTAACGAGATAATTTTCAGATAAATTAATATTCGAAGAGGCCGTTATTTTACAGACGGTTGTACTGGTAGACGGCAAGTTGGCAGGTTGGATCAGAGAGGGAGAGTTTTTGGATGCTCCACGCGAGTATTATTCCTTGCTTTCATAACGTATCTCGGATGCGCGTTAAAGTTGCTGATTGAATTGAACGTATGGCTCGTACTACAGACGTTACTTAGCAAGTTCGAGCGCATTATGTAATTGGCAACAGTTACTCGGAGCATCAATAACCGGAAACGGGTTGCTTGCAATTTTTAGACTATCTTGCAAAAAGAAACGGATTAAAACAGACTTTTAATTTACTACTTGGTTACCAGCGGCTTTTACAACTCAATGTTAACTAAACTAAACAGGACTTGAATACTAACAGAGGCTACAGGGTGTACCTAAGTGACGGAAATCATACAAAAACAAGAGGCAATTCTTGACAGAAAAAATCACTTCGTTACAAGTAGAACTATCTTTTTAACACATAATGTTTGCCTGAAAATTGCTCTTAATAAAAGTTTCGCAATCAGACTCAGATTTATAGATATTTCACGCTTTGAGTCCGGCCCTGTTTACTTGCATAATCACCCACTGAAAGTGCACATTTTGCAAGGGCATTGTTTCTATTGTGGTAAAGTTAGATGTGATTGGAACTGCCTAGTCTAATTATTAGATACTAGTCATCAATTTGGCTTATGAATTCTTTATTTTGTGAAACAACCTTGGTAACAAAAAATTTTTTTTTAATGTGGATGCTTACCCATATCACATTTGTTTTCAATATATTTGTGAATAAGGAAACTTATATGTGTAAATTTCTGGCAATTATATTACAAGTGTCTCGTATTTTTATTTACTATTCCACACAAGGCTGGAGTATTTCAATATTCTACAATTAGGTGCAGTGATAATCGTTTCAGTCTATAATAATTATCCAATTACTATAAAACCTGATAGTGATTGGCTGGGACTCGTGCATTTGTGGGCTTAATCGGAGTGACGTATTCACTTGTGCATTTTTGATAGTTTATTCTGTTCGTGCCCATTGTGCGTGTGTGCTTAAAAACAACTGAAAAGATACATAATTTGTTTAAAACTAACTACCTATTAGATAGCAAATAAAAGTGATTAATTTTAAAATCATAAGACTGAGCTTAAGCTCAACTTGATTTTAGATAATATTGTGTGCAACTGTTTTTATAGCAATTTAATTTATATTTTAATAACTACATATTTTTAGCTAGCGTAAAAACTATACAAATAATTAGTTTAGCATGACTCATTAAAAATATTTATAACTTCTCCTATAAATGGATTGGTAACCGGTGATGCGTTCTTGCATTTAGGCTAATAATATTTTCAATATACAAAACGCTAAACAAATGATATAATTTCGAAACTTATGAAGCATGATCATAAATCATATTTTTTTCGGTGGTATTTTACGTTGAGTTAGAAAAATAATCAGCCAATTTAGTTCAATAGACATAAAAAGGTTAAAAGGTCAACGAAAGTTTGTACTTGGCATAGCTTTTGCGGGGAAGAAAATTAATTTTTCCTACTACCACCATTCAAAACATGCTTTTATGCACGGTTTATTGTACGCAAACTAGATAATTTCTCACAGCTCTTAAGTGACATAAGCGTGCTGCAATGTGATATAACTATGCCGTAAAAATTTTATGTGCACAGTTTCAAGGAAAACTTTAAATATTAATATTATAATAAAAAAAGTTTATTAATTTTCGAGTAAATTTTTTATTTTTGGAGAAAAAGTGTGGTTGTAGAAAGTGAATAGTGTGCTGCACGTGCAGAAATGCAATTTCTCATTCGTTTGAATTGTGACACTCGCTCTCGCTCGTGCTACAACTTCTTCAAACTCGTGGGAAATTTGCACTTTTCTGCATTTCGATAGTGATAAATTGATTGATATAATAATAATAAATAATAAATACACCACATGTAATTACTACCCCCTTTATCCCAGAAGGCTCTAGAAGAGCCTTGTGCGGGAGGGGGCTACACATTTAAAGACAAGGGACACACATCCAATATCCGTGTATAATGGAAAAATCCCTATCACAGTATTTTCCATTGCCACGACTGGGAATCGAACCCGGGACTTTTGGGTGAGAGGCAGGTACGCTACCATCTCGACCATCCAGTCATATAAGTAGTTTCTTCACCTTCCCCATCAGTGTTTGATAAAACTTTACACATGATACTCCATCAGAAAAAGCACATATAATAAGGCACTTTAATCCCATTTTCAAGACAATAAGGGGCTTATGCAATACGTCACATAACCAAACGATACGTATTATTTATTTAGTTGCGAAACTCAATGGTTCAATTTCAACCTGAAGTAAATTGAAAATTTATGTGATTTGCATCGGAGATCGGAATAGGGAGTTGTTGATGCCCTTGATGTGATTCGACCTCCACAGCGAACTGTAGGAAATCGTCCCCTTTCACCTAACACAACATCCTAAGACTTTGGTGACTTGAAGGAGGTTAAAAAAAATGAACAGAACGAAAAATATTGATGTATTCATGTTTTGTGATGAAGTAAATCAAAATAGAAACAGTATTAACATATTTAGTCCTCTATAATAAAAAATTTGATCTGTATACATGATTCAGAATAGTACTGCTGCATTTAAAATATAATGTAGATTTTACACATGCAAACATAAGTGTTTAAAGCTTTCCGATGAAACCAGAAATGCCAAATAAAGTGAGTTAGACTCAAAAAGCTGGAAATCCTTTCTAGTTTATTAGTAACCTGTAGGAAAATTAGAAAAGAAGGTTGAGAATAAAACTTCAGGCATGGGCACCGAGCACAGATGAAATGTATGTTACACCCTGGTTTGCTTATGATAGTTTTCGTTTTTTACGCGACAAATATACATCATCATATTGATTAATTCTACAAAATCTGTAGGAGACATCCTACAAAAAAGTTTAAAATGTTTGTTTTTTAAAAGATTGCTTCCACTATATATTCCTCGGTTTCTAAAAACTCAGACATCCACAATTTGCGTTTCTTTCTAGTTTTTTTTTCTTTAATAAAGAAGGTAAAATAAAAAACATGCACTTGCAATAACCACTTCGTCACTCATTTTGATGAATCCTGCTCGAGCAAGACTCTTTCTACTCTACTACAAGTCACGTTACCAATGTATGGCTCAAAAACCCTCGCAAAAACCAGCGATCCGTACCAAGCCAGAGCCCGCGTCAGCTTCGAGCCCGAGCCGAGCCGAGTAGTGTAGACGCAGCTTTTTACGATATACAGATGACAGAATATTAAAGTCGCTGTAATGGAAGTTTCAAAATTAATTCAGTAATGACTTTTATTTTACCCTAATTTGGAAGCCACTACGATAATTACTTTTAAGACGTAATACAAAAATCAATTAATAATTATTGTAAAACATAATAGTCCCGTAATTTTAAACACCCTACCTTGCATCAAATGGGGTAGTTATAATTTTTTGCTATGTTGTATATGATTAGGGCCTAATGATAAATCCAAGTTTTCGACTTCGGCAGATCTCCGGATCTTTGTCAAAAATCAAAAAACAGCGAAATTTTCGACCTTTTTTCAGTTTTTTCCAATTTTCACCACGAGGGACTAATTTTTCGGCAAATACCATTCTACACTTTTTTAAAATAAATTAAATTTGCTACAATGTGTCCAGAATGGTCTCTGTAGGCCTAATAGTGTTCGAGATACAGCTGTTTAAAAGTTCGAAAATTTTTGATATTTTGCCATTTTTAACTATTTTTAAATTGGACCTGTTTCACAGTTTTTCCAAATCAACCATCTGGGGGCGATTGTAGGTCCCTCGAAACCTTTTTGACGCCTGAGTTCGGGTTCAATGAATTTTTTACCCCCGGTAGGTATTTCACAGCTTTCCAAACGAACTTTTGAACAGCTGCATCTCAAACACTATTAGATCTACAGAGAAAGTTCTGATCTCAAATTGTAGCAAATTTAGTATACTTCCATTTTAGGTGACAAAATTACTGGATTTTAAATTATATACAATAAATAATTATTATTTTAATGGAAACATTCAAAATGGTTAAACATTTGATCCTGACTGGAATGTTTTGAAGCTATGAGCCTCGATTTACAGGGTAGTCTATAGTCTTGTATCATTAATTATTCAAACAGAACATACTGTTTTTTCTCAAACATCGAAAGTATACATAACACACATGTGATTAATTTTCATGGTTCTATGACAGTTTCGATATTTTATTTTCTCTGTAATTACTGGAGAGCCAGAACAGCTTCAGCAAACAAAAGTAGATTATTTGCAATGCTAAGTCGATGTACTTCTTATTTCCCACGTCTAGGAAAACAAAGTATGTTTTGTTTAAAAAACATTTAATTTGATACCATGAGAAATTGAACAAAGACCTCACTGATGTCAGTTGTAGGTCAATTTCGTTAAAATAATGATTGCAGGTATTTTATTATTGGATAATGGATATCAATTAAATTTTTTAAATTTTATTACTGTGCTTTAGGCATACTTACAATTCAATTTCAAATATATAAGAATAGTGTTGTTGCCTCGGTTGTCGTAAATATTTATATATACACATTTTTATTTACCTATCTATGTGTACCAGTTTACAAATCAACTTTGGTCAAGATAAAATATATTCAGAAAATATTTACACACATTTTAATGCATTAAAAAATGTCGACCATTGTGCATTCTCTCCGTTTATTTAATGAGAACTGAGTAAATTTCGCTGAATACTAAAGTATACCACTAGTATATTCACGTTAATTCTATCAGATGATTGAGTGAGTTTTGATCTTAAGGGTCGGCTAGATAGATCGTTAGATCGACAATTCGACAAAATACTCGATTAGTCTTCGTTCCACAATCCACATCTATAGATGAATGCTCGCCAAATATATGAACGGCCGGGTTACAATGCAACCCCAATGGATTTTTTTTTTCAGTAATCACCTATTTAATTCACCTTTTTATTTTCATCGTGCTCGATTTCGTTCAATATGTGCTCTCTATAATTATGCACACGGCAATTAAGAATATGTAGGTATTGATTTAGTTATTCATATGTTTTAATTAATTCACTTCATTATGTAAAATATCTTCAATTTCTCAGGTCAATGAAATAACAACTATTATACATAAATTTAATATAACCATAGATAATTTTTGTTGTTGTTTTTTCTCAGTGAACAAATCTTAAGACTATTAGCCATCAGATTATTAAATTTAAAAAATCAGCAATAATAAAGTTTCTGAAAAAAATCTATCTGCTTCAATAATAATTATAATTATATGCCCCAGTTACATCGGTAGATGTTGAACGTCTCTTTCAAGTGGATATTTAGTATAAATGGATTGTTTAGAACTCTTTAATGGCTTAATCTTTCAGGTTACAAATTACTAAATGCAATTATTAATAGGCAAGATATTGTTTTGTTGCGCATGTTAATATCACCTAGAACCGCCCCTGGTTTTGAATCTTTACGACTACATCTCTTGTTTTCTATAATAGAATTCATAATGACATATGGTTAAAATTACGCAATTTTTTTATTTTATATTAAATATATCTACATAGGTATGTATAAAAAGTATTGCACATTTTTTTATTTACTTAATACCATAAATATTTCTCTAAGTTGATTGGCAACCAAAAAAAGGGAATTTTAAAAAACAAATACAGAGTATAGGCTTGTCAAAATGAGTGAATGATTGATTACTGTTTGTCTACTTTAAATTAAACTACTGCCACTCTCGTTCTCTCATATTGTTTTCATTTAATTTAAAATTTTAAATCAAATAGTTTTTGTACTTCCTGATGAAAACAAAGTTCGAGTAATATTGTACAACTTTTAGTGCTACCTAAGTTAAAAGCTTGTGATGTGAAATTTACTCAGACGTACAATTTAATTACTATAAAGAATTATTCAATGGTTACAGTGAGTATATAAGTAGGTGTTCATTGTGTTCTTACTGAAAGGGGAAAAGTGAAATGATCACACGTATCCAAAATACTGGTTCAGTAGCAGTGTTATTTTTTACGATAGATATATTTTAAATGTTTTCTTAATCGCCTCTCAAATCATCGAAGTAACCCGGAAAATTACCTCCTTTAATTTTCACGTTTCTAAAGGAACAATAAGATCCTCATTTTTTCCAAGCGAATCAATAATACAGTCACTTGGTGCCAAAAAATACCCAAACTTCGAACTAATTCTACAGCTGTTTGTAAATTTTTCTTTGCGGATTCTTAAACTTTAGGGTATCAACAAATATTAAAAAGTCATAGAGGTGCTTTTACCCCTAAGAGGGTGAAAACCACCCCTGAAATTTGAAATTTAATACTGACTCAAATATTAAGAGTTAGTTATTAAAAAAAATCATGTATATGTGTTTGAGGTCGCCGATTACGAATCTCAAGTCAGAATTTTAGAATTCGTGATTGCACCCCTAATATGGCCGATAAAATAGGGTTACAATGGAAAAACATATTTTGTTTATTTTGAGCAAGTAGAACTTTTTCTTTGAAAATTCTTATATTTCAGGACATAAAACTTATTGCTCTTATAATTATTACTCTTACCGCTAAGAGGGTACAAACCACCCCTAAAATCAAAAAATTAAATAATTAACGAAGTACCTACTGAGAATAAATTATTGAAACTTATACTATTTATGTTTCTAAAGTCGCTGATCACGAATGTGAAGTCAGAAATAAAAATTATTATGTTTATATGGCCGATAAAAAAGGGGTAAAATGGATGAAATAATCAATTTTTGTTTATTTTAAAAAATTAGACATAAAAGACATAGAACTCATTCCCTAATAAGAAAAATAATTGATCTTACCCCTGAGGGGATAAAAACAACCCCAAAGCTAAAAAATCAATAATTAATGAAGTTCTGAGACTAAATTACCCCCAAACGAGTAATATCGTAAAATTGCTAAAACGAGGCGCGCTTCTTATTTTTTATTTCATATCTACTTTGCAATTAACGCTAAAAATCATCAAAAAAAAGTATTTTGAAGGTATTTTAATCTTCTTTAAAGTCAGGTAGGTTAAAACAGTACAAAGGTTGTCAGTTTTTCTGTATTCATCTTAAATGTATCAATTTAAAAAACAACAACGTTAAGAGTTAACTTCAAACACTTCGATCTCCTAACCTACTATATTTATCAAAAAATAAAAACAGTAGCATTTTCCATAGGTTATTGCCATCACTGATATTATTCTGCTAAGCTTCTTCCCTGCTAAGTTATTTAACCTCAAAGCCAAAAAAATTCATTATTTCAAAAATTTTCAAAATACCTACATTAAGTGTAAAATCTTTTAGATAATGTATCCATCATGATCAGAAAAATTTGATCGTATACATAATAGTAATGACTAACAAAAAATACAATTTGGAATTTACTGAAACAAAAAAACGGGCACTTTATTTTCCTTCCTTTATTTTCCTTGTATCATTTTTGTTTTAGCAGATATCAAAATTTGCCGAAATACAATATTAAGCTACTGTAATAAGCTTTAATTTGTTTCAAGGTACAAGTCGAAAGAATTTTTTAAACCAGAGTTATCACTGTTTGAAGCGCGTGACCTTTTCAGGGCTATACGTTCCAATGCACCTAACTGTATCTCGACAAGGATGAGCCTAAACAAATTTTTATTTCATCGATCATTTTTATTATTTCATTAGCTAACTTTTTTGTTATGACAAACTTTTTCGAAAATGTCCTTTTTGAGTAAACAGTGCGAAATGTTACCCAGATTTTTGCTTCCATTTTTGAATACTACTTATATTAAGTTATATACCCCGCAAAAATGAGGTGAACATAATATGCATGATATATCAAACCAAACATGTGTATCAACTCTGTTTCTTCGGTAATCGATGTATAAAGTAGCTGTGCTATCCTTTTACTAAGAAATATAATAATAATTAAACTGATTATAAGTAAATAAGAGTTAAAAATATTTTCAAGGACTAAGTAATTCAAGCACAAACTTCAATTTAGATATTTCAAATTAGAGAACTTCAGACATTGCATAATAGGTATAATATAAGGGCGGCGAGCTGTAAAACCTTCTTTAAATAAAAAATGTTATGAAACACTTTCTCACAAACAAAGCATATTGATTTCAACGAACAAAGGGAGATTTTCTGAGGATTTGAATTTTCAGAATTCTACTTTGATGAATAGTTTGTTTGTTTACCTAAAATCAATTCATACAAAGGCGGAAATTCCCCCCTAATCTGCCAAGTTCACACACCGATAAATTTGTTAATTAACGTTAAATAACAATTAGTATTCCAGAAACGTAAACAATTCAATATTTAATTACACCACGCTAAATAAATGGTTATATAAATTATATTACTGACCGCAACGGAGGCTTTAATAATTATCCATTAATTTTTACAGAAATGATAACAGTATGACTATTTCGAAAGTTTCTTGCATATTCAACCAACACTATTAACCAATAAGTAGCAACTTAATTATTTAATTAATTAATAATTAATCATGTTTTAGCTCGCGTCGAGAGAGATTTTAAGTAATTTAGTTGAATTACCTTCCACTGTGGGCAGTGATGATCCATTAATTCGTAGTACTTGTTATAAGCGATAATTAAAATGTTCATCTAGGATTGTCAGAACTTGTCTGTTTGGATAAGGTTACATTAAATGTTTCATTAATGGAAATGCCTCATCTCCGACAGCCATAAAAGGCATTGGTTTACCTCGATTGTACAACGATTTATCTGGTAGAAAATTTCTTCCTGATTTTAGACGTTGGCCAAGTGTACTACTTGAACAAATTCCACCGCCACTAAATCTGCCTTTGGCCCCAACATCTATTGCCTGGAATTTATAATTGGCATCCTCTAGTACTTGCAAGTCAAATATCAGAATGTTCTCCTATTATGCTATTTAGTTTCTACACTTATTAAGCATCAATGGCACCAGTTATACACATATAACCCAAACATAGTTATTTATGGGATCTCAGGCAGTCCTTTGAGTTCCACCGCTCGTGACCTTAGTCGATGTAAGTTAATATAAATGCATCGACTACACTAGTTCCATGAGCTTCATGTAATTAAAATGAGGAACCTAACTTTGAAGGAGCTTTTATTATCACATGCTTTCCGTCGATGCGACTATGTAGTGATCAAAATTCCATTTTTTCTAAATTCAGCAGCTGTTTTTTTAAATAATCTGTTGGTGGATCCGGCATAAATTGCAGTTGCAATCTCAATCACAAAGCTTGGCATACACCTTTGACGCATCGTGGAATACTTCGTGGATTTACTCGTTAACTGTATGCTAATGAATTTCTGTTGCTATTATATCTAAGAAAGAAAAAAAAAAAAACAGAAATTCATAGTATAGTCCATTTTTGCGATTGAACATTTTTTTATGCCACTAAGTATACTAATGGTTAAATAATAAATAAATTTCAATGTCTAATATAATAACCACAAAAGGCCGTATTTTTTTAAGTATAGGTACTTATTTTTTAATTTATAGGCAGCCAAGTAAAAAATAGTAGGGAAAACCGTAGAGACGGGTATAAATGCTCTCTCAAAACTGCCATGTCCGGTAGAAGCGGTGATACCGCCAAGAAAACCAAACCCTGGAAGTTTTCGACCCAGCTGAGTTTTTTAATCTCTTGTATGAAGAATCTACCCAAAAGTTCCAACATTCTATATGATACAAACTGGGGTTGATGGTGACATAAACGAAAATGTACATAACGATTTCTTTGATACAGAAGACTATTATAAGGAACAAAGTTTTCCAATTTACTGACACTCCATCCACATCAACTGAGAGGCACCTTAAGAAAAAAGTGACACAACAGCCAACTCATTAGAGTGCAGCTCTGAAGAAAAAAAGACTTGTAGGAATTGAAATTTCTTAGAGAGCAAGCTAGGAGATGCGAGGACAGATCAGAAACTAGGCAACAAAATCGGAATGAACTGCTTCATCACATGACAGTCTTAAATTATCTTTTGACTCCATGTATGAAGCCACAAAGATTTTGCCTTACCACAGCGTCGAATAAAAACAGCTCCTTTCATTGCAGTTTCTACTGCTGAGGAATAGGCTGAAAATCAATCCGTTGGAAGCACTACACCAAGAGGGTTTTCAGTGTAAGATTCTGTAGAAATTCGTGTTTCTGCAGAATTTGTATCAAATTTACAAGCTGCTACTTATGGAAATCAAACAAATTATATGATGAATAACAAAGATTATACTATTGTAGACGTTAGGCAAAATTTGTCTCGACGCTCATTCCCATAATGTTGTAAAAAACGTTTAAACATCTGATATGACCAAAAATTAAAATAAAGATAATTTTTCCATAAAAAGTGTATTATTTATCTCGTCGGTATCTATTGCTCATTTAAAATTCGTATTTTGCTACCAATTCGCGCAATTCATAAAATAGTTCTCGAACATATTTCGTTTTCTTCTACACAAAAACTGCATCGGCAATATCTTTGAAAAAATTTGATTCATCTGATTCGGACCTTAAATTCAAAAACATAATTTTTGTTGCTACAGAGCACATTCCTTCGTATGAACACAAAATATACGAAAATCGTTCCCAGTAGCCGCTCAAACTTAGTTTAGTTTGGCTGATCAAAGCATTTTCGTCTAATCGAAAACCTGTGATAGCTCTGTGCTCACGGGAGTTTGGGACACTCTTTATATTAAATAATAAATGATTCCACGCTTACAAATATTATTTTTCTACTAGCCGAGACTTAGTGGGGTCTTGTATATTAAGAAATAAATTATTTATTACCTTGCAAGTTCGTGCCGAAGAAATGGCTGTTACGCGGAAAATATTGGGATAATATATCAACCAATTTCGAGAGCATCATATTTATCAGAAAATATCAGTTCTGTGTAAGTAAAGTGCCACTGCGTTCATTTTACTGATGCTATTTCCGACGTGAAATACGCTAGCACGGTATATAAAACAATATATTCTACGATAACTCATTCGTAAGTTATCGTAGAAAGCAAACGAAAACACAGAATACTTGAAATTATTGTTTGAAACGAAATTGCACTCATAAAACTTCGAATTTTTTAATGGCTTGCAAATATAGCAAGTAATAAAGGAACTGAATACTGGTTACGTCATCATAAATTTCTATGAGCAAATACGATTTAAAACTTATAATTGAACTATCTTTCACTGTTTTCTTAAGCGTTTTGGGTTTATTTATTTATTATTCAACTTATTTTTAGATAAATCCGGAAACGCTGATTTTGTTGAGGATTGCATTTTTGAATTCACAAGAACTTACGTTTACTTAAAATATTGATTATGATAGGAATAGAATTTAATATAATAGTAGTATACAACTGTCAGTAGTCCATTTTTCATAGATTTTAATTTAAAATAAGTATCGAACTAAGATAAGTGATCTAAGAGATCTCATGTAGTATTTCATTTACAAAATAGGATTTAAAAAGTGTGAAGGAGTAAAGTAACGGCACTATCTTAAAAGTGATTAAATAACGAGATACTTTATGTACAAGATGACGTTTCTAGTTAATAAAATAAAAAAATATATCTATACATCTATAATTTTTGGAAAAAAGTTTTGTAATAGCTGCGTAACCATAGGATCTCATTATTACGTCATTTTTACCATTCATTTCAATTTGGATTATAAGTAATTGCCTACAACTAATGAATGAAATATTTTCTGTCCAAATTTTCGATATTCGGGATTGTTCGACGCTCAAGTTTTTATATAGGTACATTGAGTAGCATCTAGAAAATGCGAAGTCAACTTGCAAAACACCAAATGGTCGATCTTACACAATACTCAGTCGATTTGCAAATCCTGAAGAGCCTATTCCATGTTTTGTGTTTACAGTAGAAAAGTCCCTTAGGGATTAGGTGATAATATGCGTCATATAGAGGCTGATCGCTGGAAGCGTCCAAAGTTTCATGTTTCAGATAAACTATATGTTTTACAGTAACTTTAGAAATATACCAATAATTAATTATTAATCGACAGATACAATTTCTAAAGTAAATAGTACAGGACAGTTATATAGGGTGTATTTTATGTTAATTAAATTTTGAAAGTAAATTAGTATGTAAGAACATTAACGGCTTACTCCTTAGTATACATTTTTTTATTTAAAATTTTATTATAGGTATCGGTGAGCCCATAAAAGTTTTATCTCTTTGGTTAAAATCAGTTGATGTTAGTAGAGTACCAATCTACTGCGAATGGTAGCTTTTGGTTGTGGGAGAGCAACAGCGGAGTGTGCGATTTTTTAAAACAATAATAATTGATTTATTCTATAAAGGTAAAACGTTGATTATAGTCAAAATTAAACTAAATCTATATAAAATACTTAGGACTTTACGGTAAATTGAAAAGATATTGTCAAGTACTTACTGTAGAAGCCACGGGAAAAAAACATTAGGTTAATAAAGCTTTCCAAAGTATCTGTTCAAGTGCTAAAAGGGAGGAGAAAATTAAAACACATCCAGTAATAAATTAACAACTTCAATTTGGTGGGTAACGTTTTACTTTATTTTGAGACAAAATATACTTAGTAAAATTTTAGCATGGTAATATTGCTAAGCGTTAAGCGACTATCATTTTGGAAGCGTAAAAGTAAAATCAATTATTATTAGGAAAGAACATTTTACTATTACAATATTTTGTCTGAAAATAAATTCAAACCTTAAAAAATCTGTGTGCCCACCAAATTAAAGTTGTTAATTTATCACTTTTATTACTTGTGTGTTTTAATTTTCTCCTCCCTTTAGCACTTTAACCGATACTTTGGAGAGCTTTAGTTAAAAATTTGTTTCGATAATTTCAAAAGTTATACTAAATCTATTTTAACAGGCATCCCTTTACCTTTAATATAAGGCCCAAATTAATTTTATTTATTAAACCGAGTATTAAACTATTTAAAATCCGCTTACATGAGATACCCTAGTTGAGCTGAGATACGATTTTTCAGAGTTTACCAAATAAAAAAGGGACAGTTTCTAAAATTGATTAAACAGTCATATTTTGTAATCTGACAGTTCAGTTATTTAATATTATTCCATTTAGGCTAGTTAATATTGAAAACAAAGTTTAATAAAATAACATATTTTCAGAAGGAATAAGGTAGGTACCAAAAAGGATTTGACACGAATTTTTTTATAAGAATTATAAATTAACATATTGAAAACATTAAAATATGTGACGTTAAAAAAAAACAAACCAAGGCAGACGATGAATATGAGTATTAAAAACACTCAAAATTATACACTTCTCCAAGAAATTAACGCACCACCATAAAATAACCAATAGTTTGAAGTTAATTTTTGTCTAGACCTCTTGTCCGATTTCGATGATTTTTCTTTTGTATGATAGGCTTTTTATTCAAGAATTGAATGCGATTCTATTTTTTCCGACAATTTTTTTTTTATTGATTACAGGGTGTAACAATTGAGACGTGTATTTTTTCATGAAATTTGTAACGCCCTGTGAAGTTCAACAGTTACACCAGCAACTTAGAATTCATATCGTACTGTAGCCTTATCTTTCCTTAACATTCTCTTTTTTGATTCACTTTATTATCTTTATTAGTACTAGAGAAACACAATTTTATATTATAACATGTTTTTATTGTTTTAATTTTGAAAAATCTAAAGGAAGTAGCTTTGGAAAACACAAGAAACGTGTATGCTAATGTGGTGATAACCGTGTTTATTTTCAATATTTTTATCAATATGGAACGTGAAACACGAAATCTTACTGGTGAAAAATGTGCTCAAGCATTAATATTGGTTGAAGTAGGTTGGAGTTATCGAAGAATTGGGCAACGATTTAATGTGGCTCATACAACTAGTCGTCATTAATAGAAGCCTTACAGCTGAGCGGTACATATTAGACGCGCCATAAAGGGCAAGGACTTATGTTAATGCAGAATAATGCCAGACCTCATATTGCTCGAGTTGTGCAATATTATCTGGAAGAAGTCGGAATTGACACCATGGAATGGCCAGCCAAAAGCCCAGACTTAAATCCACTGGAAAACTCTGGGATAAACTTGGTAGAAAATTGAACGTAATTAATTAGACACCTTGATGGATGTTGGGCGAAAATTGGGTCAAATTTGAGAATAACTGAACCAAAATGAAATACGGTCGCTTATTTTAAGTATGAATCGGCGTTGCCAAGAAGTTATTCGAGGCAGAGGCGGAAATACTCGCTATTGATATTCTTTTTTGCATTTTGTTCATTTTCATTCAATTTTTTTTTTTCGATATTACCTCAAAGGAAAAACATGTTACGCTATAAAATTGTGTTTCTCTGGTACCAATAAAGATAATAAAGTAAATCAAAAAAGAGAATGTTAAGAAAAGATAAGGCTACAGTACGATATGAATTCTAAGTTGCTGGTGTAACTGTTGAACTTCACAGGGCGTTACAAATTTCATGAAAAAAAACACGTCTCAATTGTTACACCCTGTAATCAATAAAAAAAAAATTGTCGGAAAAAATAGAATCGCATTCAATTATTGAATAAAAAGCCTATCATACAAAAGAAAAATCATCGAAATCGGACAATAAGAGGTCTAGACAAAAATTAATTTCAAACTATTGGTTATTTTATAGTGGTGCGTTAATTTCTTGGAGAAGTGTATTTTAGTACAAAATACATTATGTAGTCAAGTAAATTTTAGTAGTTCAAAACCAACAAAATAATAGATTTTAAAAATACCCAATAAAAACAAAAATTAATGAAAACTGTCTTAAGAACTTGAGTAAAAGAGAATATTTTAATGAATCAGATTCTTGCATTGGAAAACTAGGATATTTTGGTATTAAGGCTTTCGCAAAGCTGACAACTTATAGAAGAATTTTCGAGTTTCTTTCCGCGTTGAATATTTTGATTTCATACGTGAAGTCACGCCTACTCTTAAACACATAAATAAAGGAACTCGAGTCCATTAATATCATTTCCCTTCAGAGGAAAACTACAAGATGGTTAAAACGTTAAGAATTCAAAATATTTGCAGATGTGAACTAAAAAATTCGTCTACAAAGCCAAGATACATTTTATAAATCCAAGAGCAAATAAATTCGATAACATACATTGATTGGGCACAGGAAGTGACCAATTTGAGGACAGCTGAGTTTATGCAACATCTTTAAGATGGAAGAATTTACAATAAATCAATTTATATCTTTCGAAAAAAAGGTTAGTTTGTCATTAAAATCCAAAACAAAAAGCCGGTGACGAATAAAAATGATTTATCATATTAAATTATAACAAATAACGAATTTAAAACGCAAGTGCATCAGTTTAGATAATACTAATACCATTTGTAGAGGAGTTTCTGGTGCTCCTTCGTGTTGAAGATCACAACAAAACGTTAAGGATCCAGAATATTTAACGTAGAAGAGAACCCGAAAGATTTTCTACAAATCCGCAAAAGCCTTAGAACCATAAAACCAATACGATATTTGCCTTAAACTAACGGTAAAAAAATGCATTTGGGATAGAGTTAATATTTTTTTAACAAATCTCGAAATCAGTTGCTAATATTTTTAACGAACGATATTTTTATTAATACCCTACGTTTTGAATTTTATTGTTTCTCATAAACGTAGTACTTGTTTCTGCAATCTGCGTAATCTTGTATGTCAGTTAATTTCAAGATAATGATCTATTCCGCACTTTCGGTAATAAACTAAATGTCTTGCTCTGTTAATTATTAATTCTGATATTTACGTACACAGAGTGTCATTGTTTTGTTTTGTTTTGTTACTTCTGTAAATTGTTGCCCCTAATTGGGTCTAAGTTGTTGTACAAATAAAGCTATTGATATAATTATTAAACGAACAGGGCGGTTAATTGCAAACCACTTAAATTCACTCTCCCAACTTATACTTGAATTTAAAATTAAATACTAAATTGGAGTTTGTAACGTTGTAATAAATGTAATTTATCAATCAGGGACAATTAGTATATTTTGATTTGCCTTTACATCAATATCAGCTCATTTTCAGTTACGAAAACTTTCTGGTATAACGTTGAAAATAAAAAAGGAGTTAGCTTTCGCAATTGTATTTTTAGCCAGTTGGGGGAATACGCTATTTTCATCAGCTGTTTAGAAAAGCAACGACAAAAGAAAATTAAATTAATAGCATGCAAAGTGCTGTTATTTTAAACATGTAAACCGTAAACATTTTAATTACAGTAAGTGGTTCGGTATAAACAGTGGTTCAATTTTACCTCGAATACACAGAAATCTTGTTTTGCAACTTGTTTGTGGATTGCTTAAGTGGTATATTTAAAATTGTTAATGTAAAGTGTATCTCAATGAAGCATGTTGAGTCTCATAATACCTAATTGATATGTAACAGGTCAAGCGCATAATAATATACATTCCTTAAGTACGTATCAATACTTCAGAAGGTGATTTCTTGAGTTATTTCATTTATAAATCAAGTAATTGTCAATTAATTCAATTATTTATGTTCATGAGAACGTGCAATCAAAAATGCATTATTTCCGAGGTAAAGAGTGCCTGGCTGAAACAAGTTTTGGGACATAAAAATAAAAATAAGATAATATTTTGTGCACATTTTGAGTTATGAATTAAAATTATTTTGATTGTTAAAAATTTGAAATTGCGTGTTATAAATTTATGTCGAAGTTGTCATCATAGAAAGTTTTTTATGACATTGACCCATTTTATGAAAAATAATTCTAAACAGAAACCATTCTTTCGGTTATGTCGATAAAACTGTTTGCAATAAATACGAGAAAACTCATCGTAACGCATTGTACTGCAAAAGTTTATTCTCGTAATATTATGAATTTCATTTCATTGTAAAGGTTGTTCATAGAGCAAGTATTACATATTTGTGCTATGTATTGTTTCTCTTTTATGTAGACATAATGCAATAAAGATTGTATTTATTTACTTGTAACAAAGATTATTTATACCTAGATGGCCACATAGACACAAGGTTATCGTCCATAAATGTGGAATCCAACTACCACAAAGTAGAAAATCAGTGGTCAGAGGGGTACCAGAATGAAATGAAATATTTGAGACGCCTCACCGCAATATTTGTAATCATTTGCACATATTTCATTTCACTCTGGTATCTCTTGCCAGATTGGGAAAGTGGAAGCAATAAGTTAAAAGATAACCATTTATTATATAATAAATTTTCATATATCTAATATATTACTGGAATGATTTTAGTAATATAGTCGTTTTCGGCGCCTACGTCATTATAATCGCACGGATCAAGAGCTCAGTCAACTGATCCCTCCCCCGTAGTAATTTTTTCTCCACGATTTTGCTAGCACGCAAATATTATCCAATTACAAACAGGGCCATAAAGAGAACCTCAAGTTGCACAAAACCTTCCTTTAAAATAAACTATTTAAAAAAAATGTGTATGACGACATCGTTGAGACACGAATCACTTGCGATGACGTAAAGAGAGAAGTGGGTAATTCGTTTTATGAAAGAATTATACTTATCAATTTTAAATGAAAAATTTTTCGAACACGTAAATGTACTTTAACTAGTCTAAACAATGTTCTTTCTAAGATATCAGTTGTAACTGACTACAATAATTAACAAAATTACTATAACAAGTTTAAAAGTTAAATGAAATTTTAAATGTTAAAAGATATTCTCTATTTTTGGGTAACAATTTTCTTACTTATTTGCTAGTTATATTATTTTCGATACACTGGATAAGAGTCTATTTCCAACAAAAGTTAGTTTTAATTAAATGGCAATATAAGTTTTCCTGTAAACAAATTAAAGTTTCGTTGAAAATAAAAAACTCACAGGTTGAAACTGGACTACCTTTAAACTTTTAGTACATTAATTAATAAATCGAGGTCTAACAAAATGCATAGAGAATCTTTTCTATCGCTAGTTATTAAAAACTTCATTAAACTTGAAGTATTTTAACTTCAATCGCAGATATTGGGTTTGAATTCGGTTTTAAAAAGTTTAAAGTACCGAGAGATCACCGAAAATACGATGAATGACATCTGTGAATTTTAATCTCGCCTTTGACTCGA
Source organism: Rhagium mordax (assembly GCA_963680705.1). Taxonomy (NCBI): domain Eukaryota; kingdom Metazoa; phylum Arthropoda; class Insecta; order Coleoptera; family Cerambycidae; genus Rhagium; species Rhagium mordax. The sequence continues at coordinate 20,781,885 of OY796660.1, forward strand.
AATGCGGAATAAATGTGTAATATGAAATTGTGCAATACCGCTGCAGTATTTCTTCCGAAATTATATAATTATTGTCTAAATTGTTCAGAAACTATCCACAACAATTTATTTGTTGAAGAGGCTGCTTGGCAATAATCGATGATGTAAATGATATTTTAGGAATAAAAATGCAGATCGTTTAAAAATTGGTAGTTGTCATCGCAAGACAGATACATTTGTTGGTTCTACGCCTTCAAAGATTTAGAGGGATCGTTTTTCATTATATTTCTAACATTGTTGACTATTTTCTCTGTTCATTTGCTTGGTATCCTACATCCTTTTTTTTTCATCTTTATCGCAAGTTTTAAAGTATGTTTTCGGTAAAAATATTTTTTTAAATGACTTTGTTTAGACAATTGTAAAATAAAAAAATATTTTGTTCCAAAGTGGGCATTTCAAACTTGAAAAATCAGTAGCTAATTTAACTGAAACATTGATGATAGCACTTGATATATCATATTACGGGAATTACAAAAGTCTAAATAGATATGCGTTCGAAAATTCATGTTTTTTGTTGATCTCTTGGTATAAACATGACAAAGGCCACGAGGCAGAAAGCAAGCGCGTGTTTAACGGCCAGATTCGGATTACCAAATGCGTTATAAATGATGGAGTACACAGTGAAGAAGTAATCGGCGCGTTGACATCGAGGTTCAATTTAAATTTCGGATTTCTTTTAAGCTCGAGTAACATTCGTAATGCAGAGTTGTCAAGACAAATATTATCTTCACTGTCCGAGTCTATATTTGTAACTGCATCATTTTAAACTCAGTTTATCTCTCGGCGTTGGCATCAAACGAATAATTTTTTGGTACGGTATTAAAAATTCATTCTTGTCTAATCGAGTTAAAATCTTCACATTAAACACGGGATTTAAACAAAAAATTTCTTTTGGGCTAGACATAAAGTGTCCGGGTTAATGCAACATGAATAACGTCCATCAACCTTGATTTTAAAATGCAGCGAGGCAGTTCACCTTAGTGGCTTCTTATAGAGGCGAAAGTGTACTTATGCATTATTTTAATTGAGTAAAATGTAATTATTAATTTATCATTCGCCACCATAATGCCAAAAACAAAAATTTGGTGCAAAAAAGTAGGTACTCATCTTCTTGTGCGGTATATATTAAGTTTTATACAAATTTACAAAATAAATAAATCCATTTAAAAAATAATATACGACACTAGAGTTTATGTTGAAAATGACTTTCAATTTAGATTTTCCTTTACAATAAAGCACTCTCTTAATTTTCTTATCAAATGTAAGTATGTATTTATCTTAAAATTTAACGAACAGGTTGAAAATATTAATAAACTATATACTTCTTTCAGCAGAATTTCTGTTTCATAAATATGGTAGGTACTTAAAAAACGATTAAATGGCAAAACCAAAGGGGAAGGTTTACTGAATAGGTGGTAAAGTATGCACACTCTTATCACTAAAATAAAGCTGTCATTTTGAAAGCGATAGCGAGGTAATTAAAACGCCCATATCTAGACTGATTAATTACCTAGAGACGTCCCCCAACTTGAGGTAATCCAAATGTTTATCAGCGACAGCACGTGATGAGAAATGACATCTGGTACGATATTTGGGATATTTCTGGAAAGAGCATAAAATTTAAAAAGAGACTGTTTTTTAAAGAGGGAATAGATTTTTATGGTAAGCCATTTAGTTCAATTACACTGCGAAATAAACATGTCTTTGAGCATAATTATTACCAAGGCTTTAACCTGAAAAACTGTTCATAGAATTTCATTGCTATATGTGGCGTTATTATTACTATTATTATTATTATATTGATTAAAAATATGGAGAGTCTTATGCGCGTTAACACACCCACTTATTTCTTAAATAGATTCTACAATATTTTTCCAAATTGTCAAACCATTGAAAACAAAATTGATGAAATCTACGAAAAAAGTAAAAAAGAAACTTGAAAATTTTCCTCAATATATTAATAAAATTTTATATAGGTATGTTGAGATTGGCCAAGTTCAACTTTATGCAAAAATCAATAAATATGAAAATTTCTTAAATTCATAGATGGGTAAAAACTGATAATGTCACAAGTTTCATATTACATACATACATATTATGGAAACCAAAATATTTTGCCAATTACATTTCTTTTATAAAAAAATAGTTTCTAAAATTTTAATTGTCAACTGGCTGTGTGCCAATTTTTTAAATATTATATTAGTACCAGATTTAGGACACGGACAAAATTAATGAAATTTTTCAACTCTTTAGTACATATGATATGATTCACCCCTTTTACACATTTTTTTATTCCATGTAAAATAATTAATGAATAAGAGTGGTTTTTAAATTGGGTGCACCGATATGAATTGTTTTCGATTTAAAAAAAATGTGTTTTCAAACTTTTACGCATTTTATGAACAACGGCAATTTTCTAAAAGAAGGAAACACATTACAGAACAGAGAAATAAGGAAATTCACATAATGGAGTTTAACTTATATTAAAAAATCACGCTGTATAACACTTCCATATTCGTACATCTAAATGCCATTTTTATATTAAATAAACGGGAATGCTGTAATTTTGCACGTAACCGCAAATTGTCCGCATTCACTTGATTTTATTTAATACATGCAAATATACTATAATTAAAAGAGACGTACGTAAACGTATTGAATGAAATTCATGCTGGATTTAATTTAAACCCAGATGTCAATTAAGGACATGACTGCCTGTCTACTGGGAAAAGTACTTGAAATATTTTTGTCAAGGAACAAAAAAGTTTTCCATCGATTTCGTATCGTGCGACATATTAACGTTCGCCTCGAAGGACTGAAATTGCAAGACCGAAACTAAATATTTAAGTATCGGGAGCGAATTCTACAAGAGTTGAATAAAAATTAGGTAGACACAATCTACATGTTTTATTCATTTACTTTCACAGTAATTTACTCGGTAATTTATCATTACTTACTTGAAACGTCAAAATAAATGAACTGTCCCACTTCATATTTACTATTCATCATTTCAGTGATGAAAAAATAATGTAATCGTCCATAAATACAAATCCAAGATGTAGGACATGGACAAAATTAATGAAATTTTTAAAACCTCTATACCTGTGATATGATTTATCTCTTTTACATATTTTTTTATTATATGTAAAATAATTACACGTTATAAGGGGATAAAACTTTTCCATTTTTGATTTCCTTTCAAATCAGTCAATTAAAATATGTCTTATCTTACCTTGAGAACAAATCGTAATAAGTTTTACTGACGAAGTATTTTTCGGGCGTTCCACAAGGACTTAATTTACGTTAATTTTTGGTCAATGTTTTTAAAATGCCTGACGTATCTTTTAGATATACAATCTAAAAACTTTTTTTAAATTTCATGCATAGAATATAACCGAACATACTCGAGATGTAGTTTATAACTACAAGAAAAAAATTATTCCTGCTTGACCTTAAAACACTTAAAAATAATCTACTTTCTACACCAGACAGACATTCACTGATTTGGGGATGGTGTTTAATGAAATTGTCTTTTAAAATTCGTACTAGATAAGTAGTCAACAAATATTATTAATCTCGGGGGTTTCTTACTGGGAATACTATAAATATTTTTTTTCAGTAACGCATCTGGTTTCAAACGACTATACATTTCCATTATTGGAGCTAATTAGTAATATGCCTCAAAATCTGAAACCAGATACATGGTTTAGAAGCTCTCGACCAGAGAAATTTATTACCTAATTAAAAAATTCGTTTCTTGTAAAGATCTACAAAGTGTCCCAAATCGATAAGAATTGAGTAGATGTTTCAGCCATTGGTGCATTAGAAAAACATTAAATGTACGTTATCGAGGTTAATTTTCTTTACAACTGGATGTTGAATCTTAAACATTTTACAAATTTTGAGGATCATGTAACATTAAACAAAAAGTTACAGGGCCTACGAAAAAGTCGCGTGAAGTCAATTTTGGTCTCTCATTTTATTAACGTGAAGTTTCATTAAAAATTGATCAAGAAAAATTTAATAATAATAATGTTTCTTTAACCTCAAAATTAAGGGGTTGAAAACTGAAGCATTGTATATTATTAGACGTATCTACTATTGTCATGCCATTGATTATAATAAATTACATCAACACAATTGTGGCCAAAATTGTATCAATAAACGAGAGAGTAATTGTAGAGGTATCTAATTATTTCTACCTTCAGTTGCAAATTTACTAATATAATTTACGGTAAGGCACTCGAAAAAGAAACGGTAAAATATTAACTCAATTTTAAGCGAACGTGAATTTGCATAACAGTTAGTCACTTCTGAGTAAAATTTTACTCTAAATGTTTTTTTAGGGTATACCCCTATAATAATAATATAAATATTAACTGAATTACGTTCTGGTATTTTATGTTTATGTGACTTGGTCCACTTTCTGCGGAATTTCGAATAAAAAAATAAAAGCCCACACAATTCCCTCGCTTTTATTTTAATGGTGTAATTTAATATACCAATAAATTATAAAAGCCATTATGTCCATAAAAATCAAGAGGCATCCCCAGAGAATGACTTGTTCAGGAAATCCGCACCACATAAGCGTTTTTTAAATTATTGTATAGGGGTAGGTCGTATTAAAAACACTCATGATATATAAATCCAGAAATAATTTGATGATTCAGAAAGGTGTGAGTTTAAATTTAAATAAAAGAGTGGGATTGTGAATGCAAAAACTCATTAGAAAACGATAGTAAATATCTAGATAGAAATGTATTTCATAAAACAATAATTTCATATGAGTAAATAAAACACTGTACAATAGATTCTACACGTAATTTTAAATAAATAAATATGAGATTAATTATGTGCCATTTGAGTTACGTTATTTGGTCAGCGGTTGAATTAACATTTGACACGTAAATATTATTTCATGACCAGGAAAATTACATGAATATTCCATTTCGAATCGTGACAACTGAGTATTTTTCATAGAATAATATTCTGTCGGTTTAGTTCTAGAGAAAAATAAATAAAATAAGCTGATAGGATTGGTTATTAATCGTTATAAGTGCGAAAGAGACAATAGGGTACAAAATAATTAGAAATTACATTTTAATGCACAACTCACAAGTACAGGATGTTTCAATGATGTATGCGTGGAGAATATCTTGTAAGAAATATAAGAGAAATATATATTGTATTTTTAAAGGGTGGTTCGGGAAAAAATGGCCACTTATGTGTTGAAAATTACTTTTTTAAAAAGCACACAATTACTTACTTTACCCATTTCTAGAATAACAAATTATATCGATGAATTATGAATATTATGAGTAGGTAATTATTTTTAGGGTGTTTTTAAGGCAACAAAAAATACATGATTTATGAATTAAAAAAATGGATCAACCTATACCATTTGTGATACTCGAGTTTGTCGTAAACAAAGCTTTTACCCAATTTAGGATTTTAAGTCTTGAGTTTATTTTCAACTTTTTTAATAGCTACCTATTCAGGAATATAATTCTTGATCATTAGAAATATGGTACCTAACTTGAGCAGATTTACATCATCTAAACATAGTAGGTGGAAAGGCTGTAATGAGCCAATCTTGATTTTATATATTGAAAATATAAAAGAATATTTCAATACGGTAACAATTTTCTCATCGATGGTATTTTAATTTATTTAATAAAGTAATTTTGCGTTTTTATATAAACGTGTTTGTTAAGTTTTTAAAAATTATATGCAAGTATTGACTTGTTTTGTATATGTCTATAGTGTACAAGATCAATAAAGATTATTATTATTATTATTATTTATTACTTTCCCTAACTAAAAACTTAACTACATAACTCACTTTTTAATTATTATTAATAGCCACAAATGTTTTCAATTTCCACTGGAAATTTTTTATTGTAAAACTAAACGTTGTAGCTGTATAATATAAATAATTTATCATTACGCTATAAAATTTATAGGATGCAAAACACGGAACAAACAGAGTTTTTAAATCTAAATTGACTGAAACAAACATTTTCTATATGGTGAATATTTATGACATACTATATTTTTTTGTGAGGATATGAAACAATACATCGACGTGACAAATTAATGCTAAATAATGGCGTTGTTTAGCTCTATTCATGAATTCTACACGAAATCGTACATATTTTTCCTAATTCGAAATCCTACTATATTTTTTAAATTGTGTGAAAAATGTGACGAAATACACAAGCCATAAATATCATCAGACAATATAACGCTAATGCGTTCATCATGTAATTTTTTCATTTCGCGTACTGAATAAACATGAAACATTTTAGCACAACATCCTCGTTGCATACCGACATACATAGACACACATAAATAGAGCTATGCAGGAAAATGTGGATATGTGTGGCATGCCTGTGAAGAGTGACGTGAGGCGTTTTAACTAGTCGGCCAAAAAAAGGCACGTATTATCTGATCTTACAGGTAAAGGAGTGGTGAATATTTCGATGCCCACCATTGATATCTTCTAGATTTTGAGCAATGATAGTCAACTTTTTTTTACAGTGTGTCCAAGTTTAGAAGTTACCAGTTACCACCCCCGTAAAATTTATATTTATGGACCGATCTGAACCAAATTTTGCCTGAAAGATAGAACACAATAAGGTCTACTTATCAAAAAACCATTCGCCCCCTTCAAATGCAAAGCCACCTGCGATACCAAAATAAATGGAAAAAAATCAAGAAATCATATTGGGCATTTTTTTGTCGGAAAATTTTACGAACGTTGTTCAGAATTGCCCAAATGCTTGATTTTTAAGTTTGATCTATTTAAAAAATAATGAAATTTGAAGATATTGAAAATTGTAAATCCAAAAATATAATTTGAATGTGTTTTCCAATTTTTTGGGATAAATCAGGATATCCAGCATCTTGGCAAACCTGTAGATAATAAAATTGCGTAACTTTTGTCTATTTCATCGATCCTCTATCTCTTATAATTTCCAAGATTACCAATGGTGGGCATCGAAAAAATCACTACCCAGTATATCTTTCGTGGTACCTCACAGAGTCTTTTGCTTCGATACGGCTGGTTTCGATACAAAATATTATGAGAAGTTCTCAATCAATCTTTGCTGATTTTTGAGATAATTAATTACATGACGTCACTTGTAGACTTCTTACACTTCTTGATACATCTGGATAAACCAATATGCAGACTGCAACACAATTATGGTACGAAACATTGCAGAAGTTCATAAATTCACTGTCAGAAATAGAGCTAACGACACTAACGCCAGTGGAACGAATTAATATATAGTAATGACCGTGCACTATGCATGTGTTTGATTCAGGAGCAATTGTGTCAACATGAACTGTCGAAGATCAAACAAAATGAGAAATAAATATGTAAGCAAAAAAAGAAACTAGTCAGGAAATAGGAACAATATTTAAGTTATTAGTGTGGCTATTAAAAAAATGAGTCCAATGAAATTTTCGCACTTTACCCTATATTTCCTAGAGGCTCCTCACAGAAAAAAAAATGGATTCCATAGATGCACCTCAAATTGGAATTATTAAGACCATGCAAAGGTCAGTTCATACTTTCAAATTGGAACCTCCATTTTTATAGCATATTTTTGTTTCGGATTTTGTAACTGACGTCAAGATCAACGTAATATAAAATTAAGCCATTTTTCATTAAAAACCACTTGAGTTATGCGTGATAAACATTATACCCAAGCGTTCATGCATGTTTGAATAATATGAATGAAAGAGGTTTAATTATACCACTATGGCAATATATGTACATTGTACAATACATCTCGACGTTAACTACGGGAATAATCATTAAAAAGGGGGTTGCCCAGTAAAAAAAACAGAGTGATAACGATAGGTACTTAAGTTTTCATAAAAAAATATTATAATACTATTTAGGTCTTAAAACTTGTAGGTACGTTTGTGTTTATAGGTAAGAGCTCGCTTTTCTCTTAAACTGATATATTTTTTATTAAGTACTGTTCATTATGAGTTAGAATGTTTCATAAAATATGTAGAAATACTCAATGGTAATACCCAAGTAAATAAAATATACCGCATATGTTGTACTAACATTTCCAACGTTAGTGGTTGTTTCAGTGGAAATTAAAGTCCGATAGATAATTATTTACTCAAGTACTAACCTAACAAACGTTTATTTAATTACTACTGATTAACTGATTGGAAGATTTATGGGCTTCGTACATATTTTAAAACCAATAATGTACAATTTGTTTCTGACGATAACAGTAGCGATAGAATACACTTATATTTATGTATACTTATACAGCAATTTGTTAAGATTCTTGGTATTTCAAACATCTGTACCATCGCCATTACCAAATTGCACACAGAATTACCATTCAAAAGTTTTTTGTATTTTGTGATAAAATTTTGGAACTTTGGGAACAAAAACCTACATTTTAGCTCTATGGTGAGATTATACATATATTCAACACAACGGTAGCCGAAAATATTGAAAAATAAAAACACATCACATAAATCAGACAACCCCAAAATCCATAGTCAAAGCTGTTCCAGCTACATATTTGATATGAAGAAACCTGAACATATTGAGATATTGTGATAAACCATTGGGTAAAGGAATAACATAGAGGCGCAATCGAGCAGATTTCGAGATTTTAGTATAATATATATTTTGCCAATATCTTCAGAATTGCCATCAATTTTTAGTGTTATAAGGTATTTGTAATTTAGCTGCTTAGACTCTTAAATCTATTATAGTAGATCTGAAAGTGGTAGCGTAGATTATAATGCAAACACTCCTGTATAATGAGAGAGTTTAATAAAGTCGGCGAGCTTTATTAATACCTACCATTTTCATATTGTCGCTCAGATAAAGGATTAAAGTCATCTTTGGATAATTATTTTTATCTCATCCGAGATGTGAAATAGCGTACATGGCAGTTGGCGCTATTAAGATTAATTATCATCTATGCAGCTGCACATCAGTCCAATACTTAGAAGTTCGCATAATTGTCACTTAAGTCAATTATTCAGTGAATTTGACTGTATCTTCTTCCACGTGACTTGATGAATACGAACTAGCTACATGTAACTAGTTCACAATTCGCTAAATTTACAATTAATCGGATACCTTTGCCATTCAAACCTGTCAAGTAGGTACTTAATATCACCGTCAAGTGATGCGTATTCATATTCTATACTGAAGATACCAAAGATTTAAGTTTAAATTATCTTACTTCTTTCAACGACATTTAGTACAAAATATTAAAGTGGCTACTTTTTATGTTTTCAAACTAAAATTCAAAAGAGTGAATATTTCCTCCTACGCCTACGATAGCCTGAATATTTTATTCTTCATTATATTGAAAGTAAGTAGTTCATATGTCCCACTTGTATAAAAACATTCTACCGGATGTATTAGATTGATTTTATACTAAGGTACACTCATGACTTAAACATTTATACAAAAAAACATCAATGATATGTAAAGCTGCCATCTTTTGTTATTCACGTCGTTCTCACGTGAGGGTAAGCCCTGTTGTTCACAACCGGAGAACAAAATTCATGACACGGTATAGTGCTTAAAAGAGGAAATGGGGACTAGCAGTTGAGATTATTGCGATTTAATTTTCATCGTGGTTATGTGAAAATAATTATAGCGTAATTAAGCATATGTATTAATTTCAGGACTATGTGAAAACCCTTCTCGTTTCTCATTTAGGTTCTGATTTTCATTTCAGATGTGTTTAAAATATTTATCAAGAGGATCCCGCACAGATCTGAAAAATTATTACGTAAGTTTGTAACAATAGTTATTGATTATTGCCACAAAGCTCCAAATGTTTTAGTTTTAGCAGTAGAATTTGTCAACGGTGTGAAAAAAAAAGGAATTAAAAACTGATACCTACCAAAAAGAACAAAACCTAATACCTACTGAATTTTGAAGTAATTTGACTGATATAGGAATTTTTCATAAGGTTATGCCATCCATGTCTGTGTAAATACTTAGTTGAACATTTTGATCATGGGAACATTTAACGTGCTGGCATAGACGACACATACAAAGAAAGTCACAATTTTACATCCCTTTTTATAGATGGTAACTTATTACATCGCCTAGAACGCCTACATAAAGAACGCCTACACAAAATCAATTCATTTGTAGAGATAACAAAACTTAGATCTTTAACCTAATAAAATCAATTTACGTGTAGTAGATACAAAAATTAGATTTGAGATTGGATACCTTAACTTTACCTCTATTTAATTATCTCGACTGATTGCTTATATTTATCTCAATAGAAATGGGTAAACAAAAGCAATTCCAGGTTGCAAGTTACGCGAATATGTTAAAGAGTTTCTCTTGCAATTTAGTTCGATTATATTTTAGGTAATCCATACTTTTACAAAGGCGTCCGTAGTAGTTTTTAGCACTACTAAGTGAAAATAGTAAATTATTAATAATAATTGCTTATATACAGGGTGATTCTAAAATGTATGGCCAAATTGATACGGCGTCATCAGGAGACCAAAATAGGTTGATTCAACCCAATTTACCTATATACAAAAATGCACCACTAAGAAGTTACAGCCCTTTAAATTTCAAATAAAAAAAACTTTAATTATTGATTATTCCCAAATGGCTGTAGATATCTTTTTCTAATTCAGTGTACATTCATTACCAATAAACGCCAATGTTTTGAGATTAACAGCAATAAAATACATTAAAGGGATGGGGTAATTTAGGGGCAGTCACCCTTTATTTCACACCCTTATTTTTCTGTGCGTTAACGTATAGTCGATTTTCCAGTATCATTTGATAGATAATTTAATTTGGAAACTTTTTTCTATCTTTTATTTTTTTGATAATATCAATAGTTTGCAAATTAAACAAGAAAAATGAAGAACATGCATCGAACTATTTTTAACCTCAGTAGCAAATATGTAATATTATTATTTAATGTACAAGTAGGCTGGTTAACAATTAATTAAATTAATAATTAAATAATAATAATTAAATAATAATAATTAATAATTAAAGTTTTTTTTATTTGAAATTTAAAGGGCTGTAACTTCTTAGGGGTGCATTTTGAATCAACCTATGTTTGTCTCCTGATGACGCTGTATCAATTTGGCCATACATTTTAGAATCACCCTGTATTTATAAAAAGTTTTGTTTAAATGTTAATTGTGGCATTTCATAAATTATTTCTCTTCTTTTTCTTTTATGGGATTTATTACCAAGGCTTATAGACTTTGTACAGGTTGCCTCGATGAGCAACATTAGGGCGAGGAAAATGCGGCGTGTGGGCAGAGGTTGTGGCGACCGTGATGTGTTATTTACAATTCTGTGTTATGTGTTATTTACTTTGCCGTTTTATTACGGACTGTTTGGTTGCGCATAACTGCAACTTGTGTACTAGTTTTATATAATATTTAGTTAAGTGTGTTTATATAGCGGATTTTTGTTCATTTTGAAATAATAAACTTTTAGAACATATAAAGAATACCTACAACTAAGTACCTATAAATGCAATAAATAGATTATTTATGTATAATATTCTACAATTTAAGACATTATCGATGATGGTACAAATTCACCTAATTTTTTAAATTATGTTCATTGTTTGTACCACTCTCTTACATTTTCTCTCCAAATGTTTGTATGTATTATGTATTGTAATAATTTCTTAATAAATACCGACTATATATAGGTATTAGGTAATTATATTTTAGTCTATTTTATTCTTTACAGAACTACACAATACCTGGAATGCGATGTACTATAGCGATCTGCAACAACAGCAGAGAAAATGTACACAAATCAGGAAACAAATTTATTTTTGAAAGAAATGAAATCCAAAGAAGTCAGAAATCCATAGAGGTAAACTTTAATAGAATAAAATAGCAAAATAAATTTTACTATTCAGCCTAAATCCTCTAATGTCTTAAAAAGACATAAATACTCTTTTCAGAGCTTATTTGCAAACTATCTACATTTAACTGATAAAAATTTGGTCAGTACTACGAATGTAGAAAGCAAATAATTTAATAATTGCAATAAGCCCCACCAGACGGATTAATCCAAATAAGGACTCCCTCTGTTACCAGGCAGTGCAAGTCACCAACCCATGGACCGGTTTCTGGCTTATTAGCCTTCATCAGCATGGTATAGGCAACTCACACTGCACGATAACAAAGGGACTCCAGATCTTGTCAACATCGATCGACTAGAAGTCGGTAAGATGCGAATGTGGACCGTGGGGCCCTCTGGTGAAACTTATTGCAATGTGGATTTTGCCCAGACTAGGCTCGTATGAAAGAAATGAAATCCAAAGAAGTCAGAAATCCATAGAGGTAAACTTTAATAGAATAAAATAGCAAAATAAATTTTACTATTCAGCCTAAATCCTCTAATGTCTTAAAAAGACATAAATACTCTTTTCAGAGCTTATTTGCAAACTATCTACATTTAACTGATAAAAATTTGGTCAGTACTACGAATGTAGAAAGCAAATAATTTAATAATTGCAATAAGCCCCACCAGACGGATTAATCCAAATAAGGACTCCCTCTGTTACCAGGCAGTGCAAGTCACCAACCCATGGACCGGTTTCTGGCTTATTAGCCTTCATCAGCATGGTATAGGCAACTCACACTGCACGATAACAAAGGGACTCCAGATCTTGTCAACATCGATCGACTAGAAGTCGGTAAGATGCGAATGTGGACCGTGGGGCCCTCTGGTGAAACTTATTGCAATGTGGATTTTGCCCAGACTAGGCTCGTATGAAAGAAATGAAATCCAAAGAAGTCAGAAATCCATAGAGGTAAACTTTAATAGAATAAAATAGCAAAATAAATTTTACTATTCAGCCTAAATCCTCTAATGTCTTAAAAAGACATAAATACTCTTTTCAGAGCTTATTTGCAAACTATCTACATTTAACTGATAAAAATTTGGTCAGTACTACGAATGTAGAAAGCAAATAATTTAATAATTGCAATAAGCCCCACCAGACGGATTAATCCAAATAAGGACTCCCTCTGTTACCAGGCAGTGCAAGTCACCAACCCATGGACCGGTTTCTGGCTTATTAGCCTTCATCAGCATGGTATAGGCAACTCACACTGCACGATAACAAAGGGACTCCAGATCTTGTCAACATCGATCGACTAGAAGTCGGTAAGATGCGAATGTGGACCGTGGGGCCCTCTGGTGAAACTTATTGCAATGTGGATTTTGCCCAGACTAGGCTCGTATGAAAGAAATGAAATCCAAATAAGCTCTGAAAAGAGTATTTATGTCTTTTTAAGACATTAGAGGATTTAGGCTGAATAGTAAAATTTATTTTGCTATTTTATTCTATTAAAGTTTACCTCTATGGATTTCTGACTTCTTTGGATTTCATTTCTTTCATACGAGCCTAGTCTGGGCAAAATCCACATTGCAATAAGTTTCACCAGAGGGCCCCACGGTCCACATTCGCATCTTACCGACTTCTAGTCGATCGATGTTGACAAGATCTGGAGTCCCTTTGTTATCGTGCAGTGTGAGTTGCCTATACCATGCTGATGAAGGCTAATAAGCCAGAAACCGGTCCATGGGTTGGTGACTTGCACTGCCTGGTAACAGAGGGAGTCCTTATTTGGATTAATCCGTCTGGTGGGGCTTATTGCAATTATTAAATTATTTGCTTTCTACATTCGTAGTACTGACCAAATTTTTATCAGTTAAATGTAGATAGTTTGCAAATAAGCTCTGAAAAGAGTATTTATGTCTTTTTAAGACATTAGAGGATTTAGGCTGAATAGTAAAATTTATTTTGCTATTTTATTCTATTAAAGTTTACCTCTATGGATTTCTGACTTCTTTGGATTTCATTTCTTTCATACGAGCCTAGTCTGGGCAAAATCCACATTGCAATAAGTTTCACCAGAGGGCCCCACGGTCCACATTCGCATCTTACCGACTTCTAGTCGATCGATGTTGACAAGATCTGGAGTCCCTTTGTTATCGTGCAGTGTGAGTTGCCTATACCATGCTGATGAAGGCTAATAAGCCAGAAACCGGTCCATGGGTTGGTGACTTGCACTGCCTGGTAACAGAGGGAGTCCTTATTTGGATTAATCCGTCTGGTGGGGCTTATTGCAATTATTAAATTATTTGCTTTCTACATTCGTAGTACTGACCAAATTTTTATCAGTTAAATGTAGATAGTTTGCAAATAAGCTCTGAAAAGAGTATTTATGTCTTTTTAAGACATTAGAGGATTTAGGCTGAATAGTAAAATTTATTTTGCTATTTTATTCTATTAAAGTTTACCTCTATGGATTTCTGACTTCTTTGGATTTCATTTCTTTCATACGAGCCTAGTCTGGGCAAAATCCACATTGCAATAAGTTTCACCAGAGGGCCCCACGGTCCACATTCGCATCTTACCGACTTCTAGTCGATCGATGTTGACAAGATCTGGAGTCCCTTTGTTATCGTGCAGTGTGAGTTGCCTATACCATGCTGATGAAGGCTAATAAGCCAGAAACCGGTCCATGGGTTGGTGACTTGCACTGCCTGGTAACAGAGGGAGTCCTTATTTGGATTAATCCGTCTGGTGGGGCTTATTGCAATTATTAAATTATTTGCTTTCTACATTCGTAGTACTGACCAAATTTTTATCAGTTAAATGTAGATAGTTTGCAAATAAGCTCTGAAAAGAGTATTTATGTCTTTTTAAGACATTAGAGGATTTAGGCTGAATAGTAAAATTTATTTTGCTATTTTATTCTATTAAATTTATTTTTATCGCTTTCCAAAAAATAAACAACTCGACGGCGACAAATTTGGGTTGAAAGATGTCGAAGACACGGAACATGGAATCCCGATAATTGCCGCGTTTGTTCTGACCAATTTTGCTTAAAAAAATCAAGTGGCCTTAGAACCCAATCAAAATGTTAAATGGATCTTCTCACAAAAATATAATAATTTTAATACCTATACAGAATATTTCACTAAAATTAAAAAATTTACTGTTATATCTGGAGAAACCAGAATTGTACGAAAATTAACAGGTAGACATCTCAAAAGAATATTGCAAAATGTTTCATCCGACAACGAACTTTCGTAAGAATTAAATTATATTAATGAAAAAACAAAAGAAAATAAGGACAGTAAAGAAACGCCGTGGCTTTGAGACACATGACAAGACAAAGCACATAAAAAAAACAGTTAATTAATAAGAATATATTTGTTTTGTCCCAAATAAAGTATTACTTTTGTAATAGTTTTTTTTTTATTTTAAATAGTTATATGGAGAAAATTTTTTGCATTATTGATAACTTATTGTCCCTTTTCCATCATAATAGGAATTCTAGGTAAAAACCTTTCTTATTTTTACGTTACATTAAATAGGCTTAGCTATTTGTTTTAAAACAAATTTAGTCATTCAATAAGTTATCAGATAACTTATTTTGGCTAAATTGTTTTTATTTTCCTTCTACATAGGTGTTTGTTGCCAAATTTTATTAAGAAATTAATAAGTAAATAAAATACATTTAATGTTCAATACACATATATTATTATAATTATCATAATAATTAAATAGATGGATGGTCTATTCATTAATAGTAATTTTTATTTTACGTGCTTTAAAATGAGACACTACACTGACCGACTGATCAGCTGTTGTAGAACAGAGGACGACGATCCCGGCCTGAGCACGCCGGGCTCCTTGTGACGTACGATGTGTTGAGATAGGTCAGGTTCGGATGAGGTAACCTTGTAAGTTTACGAGCCTTGATTTATTACCACATTCCTTGAAGAGATTCCTATAAAAAAAAATTCGATTTATCTAAAAAATATTCAAATTAACCAGTTTAAAACTGGAAAATAACTGATCCTCTAACATTACGTCAAAGGCGTAGAGGTTATTTCCCAGTTTTAAACTGGTTAATTTGAATATTTTTTAGATAAATCGAATTTTTTTGGATAGGAATCTCAAGGAATGTGGTAATAAATCCCAAAAAAGAAAAAGAAGAGAAATAATTTATAAAAAGTTAACACGCTATTTTCTAAGTGTATGCGTTATTATTAGACTTATTACACGGCGCGGCGTGAGATGGTAACTTGTAAAAAAAGAAACATAAAATAAATGGGACAACTTTGGAAGTGTTCCTTAGTGAGAAAGCTTGTTTTGTTTCTTATTGTGTTCTAATAATATTTTACCATAATATAATTAGGTTTATATTTGTAGCTGTAAATACAGTGTGACCTCGATATTCCGAACCCCGTCTTATCTGAACCTCCAGTAATCCAAACAAACCCAGTTTAAAATTTCGATAATTCGAACCTACGTATGAGAATATGACTTTCAAGTTAGGGAGATCGAAGAATCTCATGAAGGTGTACCGGAGCGTTGATAACCGATGACTTTTGCGATTCAGCATACCTCTCTATACCCATCATACGAGAAGCGAAACGTGACAGAGCCACCAAAAGAAAAATGAGTAAAACGCAAACACCACACCTTATCTCTTCTTAAAAAAGTGGAGATATTAGAAAAGCTCGATAAAGGACAAACAGCCTACAGCTTTGGCTGAAACATATGGCAACAATCTCTGATATAAAGAAGAATAAAAAGATAATTCGAACTTGTTTTTAGCAACGAAGCAGAAATTAAGAACCGAAAAACTTTAAAAGAATGGGCCATATCCAGCTGTAGACAAAGCAGTTTGCAATTGGTTCCTTCAAGAAAGGGTTCGAAATTTCCGGTGAAACTTTGAAAAAGCCAAGTTTTACCACCACAAAACTACTAAAAAAGATGATTTCCAAGCAAGTGGGAGATGGTTAAATAAATTTAGAAAGCGATTAGTGACTCGTCAGTTGACAGTCAGTAGAAAAAAACTTTCGTCGGATGTTGCAGCTGTAGATCCGTTCAAAGAACGATTTTTATGAAAAATTGCGGAACTCGCTTTAACACCAGATCAAGTGTATAATGCCGGTAATGATTCTATTATAAATAAACCTTTCAAACATATTTCTTGAGTATTTCTGTCTCGCAAAAAATTAATTTGATAATCCGAAAAAATGGATAATTCGAACATATCCGTGCGGAGTTAGTTCGGATTATTGAAGTTGCACTGTATTAAAATAAATAGTGGATGAACCTAATGCCATTAAAAAAGAACTGCCATTAAATATTGAAGAGGTGGTACCGTATTAATCTGGATGTAGAAGAAATAGTTACTAATTATTATTCGATCTTTCTTCTTCTTCATTTTTTATTAAATTATTTGGGTAGGTTCCTAGGATTTCCGGTCATATAATTAAATATTTTTTTTTTTGTTTTCTAATGTTTGGGTTAGTTTATTAATCATCCCCGGAGAAAATTTCTGCATCAATTATAATATAATGAATATCATACAAATTTTATGACTGCTTATGTCATCATCATCAGCCATACAGTCCTATTGTAGGGCCTCGACTTTCTCTAACTGCTTTCGCCATTCGCTCCTGTTCCATGGATCATCCAGTTAGCTGCACCGATCTTTCAAGCATTCTCATATATTCCATCTCTCCATCTGAGTTTGGGCCTTCCTCTGTTTCGTGTTCCTGACGGCTCCGTTTTGAGTATCTTTTTAGCGGAGTTGCTCTCTTTATATCTTGCGACATGTCCTGCCCATCTCAGTCTGCCTAGTATTATTGTTGTGACAACATCCTTCCCTCCTGTTCGCTTGTAAAGGTTGTATAGCTCGAAGTTGCATCTGCATCTCCAAGTGTTGTTTTCGCAAACTGCTCCATAAATTTTTCTTAAGATCTTCCTCTCAAAGATTGCCAGCGCCTCTTCATCGTTTTTAATTAGAGTGCAAGTTTCGGAGCTATACACTAGCACTGGTATTATGAGTGTTTTGTGTATCCTGATTTTCGTATTTCTTTCGATTGCGAAAATATTTAGCAAGACCAAAGTAGCACCTGTTGGCTAGCATTATTCGGCGTTTTATTTCCACGCTTGTGTGTTTACTGAGACGCCTAGGTAGATGAATTCGGAGTGATGTTCTGTCGCTGTTGTTGCATTGTTCTGTTACTGCTTCTCATGAATTTCGTTTTAGCTCATTGATTTTTAGGCCAACATTTTTTGCTGCTGCTTCTAAAGCAGTGAATCTCCTTCGATTTTCTTAGGGAGTGACTATATCCACATCATCTGTATAGGCTAGGACTTGTACCGACTTGGTGAATATTGTCGCCCTAAGCTCAAGTTCAGCATCTCGAAAGACTTTTTCTAGTGCTATATGGAATAGGAGGCACGCAAGTGCGTCCCTCTGTTTCACTCCAATCTTTGTTTCGAAAGGACGTGATAGATCGTTTTGGATTTGTACATACATAGCATTGTGTCTTGGACATTATCATTTGTGATAGGCGTATTAATTTTTCAGGGATCTTCATTGTTTCATACAATTTTGGCCATAGAATGCAATCGTAGGCAGTTTTAAAGCCAATGAAGAGGTGGAAGGTATCGATGTTGTATTCTTTGGTATTTTCAAGGACAGTGGTCGATTTTTCTGGCCTGAAGCCGCATTGATACGGTCCAAGCTTATGTTCTGCATATATTCTGATTCTGAACCTTAGTATGTGGGAGAGTATCTTCCATGCGGTGCATAGGAGGGTTATTCTTCTGTAATTTTCGGAGTTTACCTGATCTCCTTTTTTTGTGGATCGGGCATATCAGCCCTTTACTTTAATTCTCCGGCATCCGTTGTTCTTGCTAGATCCTTTGGATTATCATGTGGATCGCTTCTTCCATTGCTTGCCTTCCTTGTTTTATTAGTTCTGAAGTGATTTCATCCCAGCCTGGGGATTTGTGGTTTCTCAGCTTTTTGACTGCTTCCTGGAGCTTTGCTAGTTATTTCCATCTTTGGAGGATTTTTTCCTTCGAGTTGAGGATGTCTCCTCGTTTACTTTTGCACATATTTACTTTGGGTTTAAAGTCTTTCCTCATGTTGTTAATATTTCTGTAGAACTTTCATGATTCATTTTGGTTTCGTAGTCTTTCTAGGTCTTCGAGTGCTTAGTTTTCGGCTTGTCTTTTCTTGCTCTGATGTACCCTTTTCTCTCCTTTTCTGAGATTTTTATATGCTTCATTTGCTTCTCTAGTATTGCGCTGCTGCTCTATTTGGTACGCATAAGTTTTTTGTCCGTAGCTTCTTGGCACTCTTCTGCTTATGTAGAGATCTTTAAAACAACAACATCGTTTTCTTTCCTTTCTTGTTTGAAAATTATTACCACATATTCTTGAAAATTTTTAAATTTTAACAAGGAAAGAATTTTAAACGATGCCACAAATAACTTTTAAGACAATATTTAAACGACACAATAATTGTTATACCTAAAGATCTCTACATTAGCAGTTGTAAAATTTATATAATATTAATTACATATAACGTAACTTAATGCACAAATTTTCATTCAGAAAATAATAAATAATTCTTTTATTTATTATATGACCGATAATCGATGCTAGGAATTTGCATATCAAATTAATTCATATCAACGGTCAAGAAAAATAAAATCAATATATGTATATTTTTACATTAAAAAAAGTGAAAGAATTTCAAGAAGGCAACCGCGCGATCCTAACTTCTACCAGACTTATCTACTTCTACTTCTCCCAAGACAATGTCACAGCAGTACTGGTGCCCAATTAAATTATCTGGGCGTTTTCAGTAGATAATTCGATCTGAAGATTGCACTGTTTTAATAGTGTCTTGGAAGAGAGAAGCTATAACATAAGATCGCAAGGTTGTCATTTAAATTGCGCTTTCCAAATCCTCCACAATTATTTTTTTTACACTTGAAACGAAAAAATGTAAAAATTTTTGTTTCAAATCAGCATTTTCAATAAGTGCATTATTTTCAATAACAACACTCTATATATATTTAAATAGTAGCACTAGATTATTTATACACACTGAACAAAGCATTTCTTATTTTATAAACATGTAGATATATTTAATACTTGTTTGTAGGTGTTCATATTGAAACTGTTTTTAAAGACACGAATGCAATCAATTTTATTAAATGGCAACTAACTGCGTCCTGCACCAGAAAACAATTTTCAACTGAAGAGGACACAAAAGAATAAAACTTTACGTTCTGTCGAATCGAATCTTTACAACTGCACGTATATTATACTCGTCCCGTGTAAAACCAGACAATGGTGGTCATTATTACCTTGTTTACAGACAATACTGTTCGAGTTAGAGCTCTATTTGAAATGAGTCAGTAAGTGCAGTTCATTGTGTATTGAGTCATTTATTTTGTGGCAACCGTTATTTTGACCCGTAAATCTATTGCCAAAGAAACAATATTCCTCGGAGATTGGTTATTATTTTGACACGTAAACTTTGATTTGAACTAGGTAGGTAGTTTGTTTGAAGATTAATATTTATCACGGTTTATGTTTACTATTTAAAAAATACGTGTGTATTAATTGAACAAATGGAAAATAAAGTAAGTGCAGTGTCGTAGAATACTCGGTGATTCATTTGTCTCGAGTTTTCCTGGAAAAATTATAATGCTGGACCCATACTGGAACCATTATTTAATATAATTTATTAACAACTATTTATATAACTTTTGAATAGTATAATAATTTAATAATAATTTAATTAAAATGGATATATTTTTATTGTTATGTCGGTATACATTGTTTTATTTACCAAGTTTAAGTTACCAAAACAATTCAATTCGACTCCCACAACTAAAGAATCATCGAGCGGAAAATTCCTCAACTCAAATTTTTCGGTTGACTTTAGGTGCTGTCTCGTTAATAAGTTACAATAAGTCCGAGATTAATTGTCTCGTTAATTGTTTATAAAAAATATAAAATGAAAAACGTCAAAATGAAAAATCTCACAATTACATAGAATCCATCAAAATCGAGTCGATTTCTCGACTGTTTAGTCGATTTTTGATGATGTGCGAGCGGCAAATTCCTGGCTAAGAATCGAGTCAATTCTTCGATTTTTCGGTCGATTGTGGATGCTATTTACCTTAAAAAAGAAGAACATCGAAAACAAGAAGATACAGATGAAAAGTAGTTTGGAGAAGAAAACAAAAATGTTCTGCAACGTTAGACGACACTGCAAAAGAAGCAGCAACGTGTTTGAAGAGAGCTTTTGAATTCATCAAGAGCTTGATCAGCGCAAAATCAGACGAAAATGAAGAAATCGAAGGAGTCGTCGACTCCACTTTAAAAAAGAACATCATGATTAGAAAATACAGGCGAAGAGGAAATTGAAGAAGAAAACGAAAATGTTTTGTAAAGTTGGGCTACAGAAATGCAAAACGAAGTCAGTGAAAAATGCGACGATTTAAATCTCATATCTAAAATTCATCACTTATCTTATCAAGCAGTTGAGAACGATTCCGCTGTGACGGTCTGGTCTTCGTCGAGATGCCTTCTGATGTGGTCGAGTACCAGCGAATGGAATCTAGATTTAAAACCATCAAAAATCAGGTTCTATCAGTCATCAAAAGGCTCGATGCAGCAATCGAAACGCTGGTCGTGTAGGTCATAAAGGGAAGTTGCTATTGTAAGGTCAAAAAATGATCCTGTGAAAGGCACTGAAAAATTTGGGATGAAATTGATGATATCCATTTGGAAGAAGATAAAGAGTTTGTTTCCCAGTTTTAAACTGGTTATGAATATTTTTTAGATAAATCAATTTTTTTGGACAGGAATTTGAAGAAAAGGAAGAGAAAAAAGATAAAGAAAATGCATCAATAGATTAAAACCTAGCGAGTTCACCCTTAAATCCATTTTAAATGATGCCATTACCTTTATGTAATTTTATATAATGTCGTTGTTTCTTTGAGCGCAAGTAAATTTTATTAGCCTATTGCTTGTTGATAATGGATATTGAAAATCATCGTTGATTTTGGAAATTTCGATTTTTTTGTACAACACACAGTCCGAACTGCCAAAGTTATTTTGCTAACTACATATGTCATGTCAAGTCCAGTTTCCTCGTGCAGTTAAGATCAGAAGGAAGGTACCTTCTTTAATCATCCAAAAATCATGACAACCAAGTGGGGAAATAGACCATTTCTAAGAAATTTAGATCTAAGGTCTTACGTGGGATGTTATGAAAGATATTATTAATCAAGGATAAAACAGGCTTGCGTATACATAATATACTGTTTTTATCGGTTAATCGTGTAAAATATAAATGAGAGAGGACTAATAATGGATCCTTGAGAAACACCTGCAATATTGGAGAACTGGATTGCTTGTTAAAGTGTGGTATTTTAATTTTGAACAAATAACAATTAACAGTACTGAAAACATTTTAAATTAAAATTTACAATACACCATACCTATATTTATTTATTAAGCAAGTTTTTACTACGTAGATGTTAGCTAAGATACACCCAACTATAATTTCTTCTCATTACTTATCGTTCACGTTTTATATATTTTTAAAAATTCCTCGATTTTATGGCCAAAAAAAATTAAGATCACTGAGAGAGGTACACATTATATTTTTGGACCTTAAAACATTTACAATATAATTCGGAATGTTTTTACCACGTTAATCAATACTTTATTTATTCATAGGTGAGAAAATAATAATTGTTTGTAGGTTCATGTTGAAAATAATTACTACGTAGAAATGTTTATTCGCTTGCTATAATGTAGCCGTTCGATTATACGCCCAAATAAATATTTAGATAACACAAAGTAATAGGAAATAGAAAGGCTAAAAGCAAATAACGATAACATCACTATACCGGGTGGAATAGGACCATGGTACACCCCCGTTTCCTTTCTAAAATATCAAGCATTCCATTAATTAGCATAATTTGGAACAGTCATGGCAGTCACGGAAAACTAAATATTAAATTAAAATAAATATTGGCGTTTGAAATGTCACTTATGTGGTATTATTGGATTCAGAAATTCATACAGAATTCAAAAATATATAGAGCATTCCATTTGAAAATCAAAAGTCAGTGTTACTTTCGGTGAAGTGGAAAAAAGAATTCAAAAAGTGACGTTTATTAAGTACATTATAGAATATTTCAAATTTTAATCATTTATCTTCAAAACTAAAGGAAAAAAGGAGGGATGTATGATGATCCTGTTACGCCCGGTATATGACAAATTAATATTTCCAAATTTGAACAACTTGTTTGGGATCCATTCATCACTAATTGCATTGTTAGAAATTAAAATAAATATTTTCCCTTAATTTTCGATAAATAGAAAATATAATTTCAAATGCCAAATGTTTACCAAGTGTTTCCGCTATTGTAAGCAGGTTTGACAAGTGGGGATGATCCGGAAGAAAAATGGACTTCCAACAAAAGATAACATGAATACGATTAGGGAAGCAAACACTCGAAGGAATAACAACGTCTATCAATTAAACCTGTCTACAAACAAAACAAACAGATCTAGCTAACAAAAATATTGGACTGTTTCAGGGTTACAGCCAAGAAACTAGAGCAAATGGTCCTATCCATCTAACAAAGATTTGCTTTTACTTCTGCAAATAGGGGCAGTTTACGATTCAATAACGGGGAATACTACTCGGAGCACAGAGTTCCAAGGGTCAGTAGTCACTGCACAGTGCAAGGAACAGTTCACATTTTCTTTATACTAGGAGTTAGCTCATATTGGGGCCAGACAATTCAAAGCGGATTTAGCTTTGGAAGCAGTCATATAATTGGGGTGTAGGTATGTTATATCTAGTGGAAATATTTGATTTCCTGGTTGCACTTTCAAGATCGAACAAAAATTAGAAAATTGCTGTGGCATCTTTACCGATGAATATAAATTTAAAAACAGAAAAGGTAAAACATCAAATCAAATCATGTTTTATTACATAATACGGATATGACACTTGAATTCGGTCATAAGTACATAACTACAGCTTATCTCATACCCGGCTTAGAGAGAAATGCGTTATTTACGATTTACCTTATATTTTAGAGACACCGCTGTGGCTTTTATAATTCACGGAAACGCATATACAGCACATAAAGTTCCCATCCAGTTTAATAGGAAATAAACTACTTGTACTTTAAGTTTTGACACTTCCGAAGTATTATGGGATTGAACTATTTAGTATATTTCCCTATTCGTAAAATATAAAGTAGGACCTATATTAAAACATACAATCTGGTTTAACAGAGAATTAAACTTTTGTACAACGAATGCTGAATTCCAGTTTTCATCACCTGAAATATGTTTTAATTTGTTGTAGTTATAATGAATACATGCAATAAATATTAAAAATATCCAAGACATTTACAAAAATAGACAGACATCAGCACTAGATTTAATATTTGAACGATTTTTTTATTTTGTGGGTGAATAAAAATTGTAAAACGTTCAGTTTGATACAATTAAAAAATGGGTAAAAAATATAGATCATTATCACCGAAAATAAATGGCAAATCTTGTGTGTGTACTTGTAATCAGGACCAGTCTTAAAATTCTGAATATTTTCAATGTCTTTTTTTCATCCTTATTATGTCACTTTCATAAGGGTGTCATTCGTACTCTCCAGTGCTAAAATCTCCTTTTCGAGAAGCCCCTAGTAGACGAAGTATTGTAATCGTAAAAAATATCGACATAGGAAGTCTTTGAATTTACTTAGTAATTTGACACTCATCCAGTGCCTCATTCTAAACTGATAATTAAGAAAAATAGCCCTCCTTAACATATTTGTTCTATAAAATAGGACTTTTAGGATATTTCTACTATACCCTTACCACAAGGACGTATCTACTTTGATTGGTTTAAAATATACCTACAGATAATTATTTCAAGATATAAAAAGTAAAATCAAATATTTTTTCAGATACATTTATTAACTAATGTTTAACATCAATTTCCAAAATCGCCAACGAATTTAGGCCATCCTGTACAGTCTTATTTTATATGTAACATTTTTTTATGGAAACAACACATTTTCTTATTAGCAATAATATAGTATAGGGAAAGTCACATAATTTGTCCAAAAGTTTGGGCACGAAGCCACTTTTTACAAGCTTTTATTTAACTTGCAATGTACAGGGTGTTTCCTATAAAACTATACCCCCCCCCTTTTTTTTTTATTCACTTATTTAACGTCGGCCTATTTCCGCTACCAGGGCCTATCACCGACGCCAGGAGACGAGCAACCCCCAACCTGGAAATTTTGCCGAACCTCTTATCTTACTAAGAGTAGGGATTTTTTACTTGCCTAACATTTAATAGACAAGGGAACGACTGCTTTACATCCTCTCCGAAGGATGGTATATCCTCAATACACCTCTCGCCTACAGTTGTATTGCTTCTGCGATATAGCTGATATACAAGCCGCTAGAAGTAGGGCAACGAGACCGCGTCTTTCCGTGGATGGTCACCATCCAAGTACTGAACGCGATAGCTGTTGCTTAACTTCATATCGCTATGAAGTGAGTCAAGTCAGTCCTCCGCTCGCTGTCCTATTAGAAATTTTGCAAATCCAGAATTAGCTACGGAGCAAATAAATGATGAAGGGGAGTTTTATTGGGTAACACAGATAGGTAAGGAATACACAACCATTTCAGTCTTTCACAATAATATACGAAGTGTTTCAAAAAATATAAACGAAATGAATATTTTGCTGGAAAAATATGATTATAGTTTTGATTGCATAATATTTACTGAAACATATACCCCCCCTTATTTCGGTCAATTACCACCGAATTTAATATTTCAAAAACCGGTCTAACGCAGAATTTTCCGTAGATTTTGAATATGCCATTACTTTTTTTCCTACTTCAACCGTATACGAGGGGCAGAAAAAAGTATGGTTTTTTTAAATGGAACACCCTATATATTTTTACATATTTGGATTCGCCTCGTCCTTCTGATTACAAATATATATGACACTTATATATTTGCTATAAAAATGGGGTAAATAATTGAATTTAAACTTAGGGCGTATCCTTTAAAACTATATCCCCCTTATTTCGGTCAATTATTAACGATTCAAAATTTTCAAAACCTACACATAGATTTTTTCGTAGATTTCATATATGCTATTACTTTTTTTCTCCCTTCAACGGTATACGAAGGGTGGAAAAAAGTATGGTTTTTTTTATGGAATGCCCTGTACCATACTTTTTTCTGCCCCTCGTATACGGTTGAAGTAGGAAAAAAAGTAATAGCATATTCAAAATACGAAAAATTCTGTGTTGGACCGATTTTTGAAAAATTAAAATCGGTGGTAATTGACCTAAATAAGTTTTATAGGAAACACCCTGTATGTATGTTTGTTGGTTTGTTTGTTTAGGTCAAATCTTGCAACTGAATTTTAAAATAGTTATCCCCAACCGATTGAGGTGAAATTTTGCATACACGTTTAGTTTGGATGACAATGCATGTTTAGCTAAGTGACGTCATTCTAAATCCAATATGGCGGACGCCGCAAGATGGCGGACTAGTTATTTTTTATGCACCCCCATAATATGGGTATCAATTAAAAGGGTTTGCTAAGAATACGAAAAATAAAATGACGTCACACTTAATTCAATATGGCGGACGCCCCAAGATGGCGGACTGGTGTTTTTTTATGTATCAAATATCAAATAAAAAAGGTTTGCTGAGTAGAATACGAAAAATAAAATGACATCACACTAAATTCAATATGGAGGACGCCCAAAGATGGCGGACAAAATTTTCTTATCTACCATAATAATATGGGTATCAAATGAAAAGGTTTACTGAGTCTTAAGAATACGAAAAGAATACGAAAAAAACTAAAAAATAAAAAATAAATTAATAGTAAAAAAACATTTTTAAAAACAAACTTTTATTTAAATGCTCTAAAAAGAAGAAAATAAACTTTAAATTAAATCAAACCCATCAATTTATTAAATTATACAATTTATGTGATATAAAAGCTTGTCGCGAGATTTGCCTGTGTAAATAAACAAGAATGCAATATTAAACTCTCGCGACAAGCTTTTATATCACATAAATTGTATAATGTAATAAATTGATGGGTTTGATTTAATTTAAAGTTTATTTTCGTCTTTTTAGAGCATTTAAATAAAAGCTTGTTTTTTAAAATGTTTTTTTACTATTAATTTTTGTAATAAGAGGGCATATTCCTGATGAATCCAGCTATCAGATTCTGGGATATTTTAACATATACATACTTTATCCAAAGCTTTTTTTAATAAAGGTGAAAAAGTGTCTTTCTGAATACATCCTCTATTTTTTTGTTTCCATTCTTCAGGCTGATTTAAGGGGCTTGAAGAAACCTACATATAATGGATGATATAAACGGATTAAATTCGGTAGCAATAACACAAACCTAATTTCATATTCTTTACAAGCAGTTATTATCAATAATGACAGGTGACTTGATCATTTATCTCCTATTAACTGCTTCGGTAGATCATTTGGATCAATTTCTTAGAATATGGCAACACAAATGTAAAACACCAATATTCGAAGATATACATATTCAACCATCCACTCTTGGATTTGTTATAAAGTGAACCTGGTAGACCTCTTCGAGTCTGTGTCATATAACATATAAGTGCTCATTTCGATAAGCGATATATGGTAGAAACATTTTTTATGCTGCAGTCCCAGAGCCACCATCAACAAAGGGCTTGCTTTTGATGTACCGATTTTTTCCGGAATCATCCGAGAAATTAGTCTCATCATAAATTATAATATGATTTGGTAAAACATCTACTAGGCGGCTTTTTTTCTAATTCATTAAAATACTCATTTACAATCATATCAGAAATTTGGCTGCGTGCTCTTAATGTTGTCACACGTTCGGGTTGTAAGCAAGTCGGATTTAAAAAACTAATGCACCAACTTCCTGAGTAAATTTTTTTTCTCCCTAATCGCTTTATCGAGATAAATTTTAAAACCTAATGCCATACTTTTCCTGTGGGAAACCCCACTTAGATGCAAGCATACTTCCTTGTTCTAACGTTTGTTCGGCCAGATCGGTAAGGATTTGGATTTCTACCATATTTTAATGGATGCAAATTTCTCAACTTCCTGAAAAGAGTGGCTACTGGAATGTAAAAACAAAACTTTGCTTACCAGAATACATTTTACTTTGTATAATCCAGGGAACTTGCTTTAAACGTCAGATGCACGAAAAAATGAATTTTGAAAATTGGCAAAGCCTTGGGCATGGTAGTGCTACCAAAAACCTAACCGCAACAAATTCTTCCAAATTTTACCGATGATTCAAGTTGACGGTATTCTTGTTAAAGCTGTCACTCTTACGTTTCTTATGAATATTTACAAAAAAGTTGTGGAAGGTATTCTTTTAATTGTTTTATAAACTACTTCGAATGTATAGTTCAAAGAATAAAAGCTGAGTAACAGATAATGACACGTAATATTTGTTTTCATTATATGGATCACCCTATACACAACTTCAAATTAATCACTTATTTAATGTTAATGAATATTTACGCAACCAAATACAAAAGGCGCAGTTACGCCAGGCTGCAAAATTTCCTCTCTTAGGTATTATGTTTCAATGTTAATTTGGATTGGGTGGAAAATTGCTCCGCTGCGTCGAGCTGCTAGTGCCAATCGCCTTTATTCATACACTTAAAATATTCCTTTCCACATAAAATAAACAGTATTTGTTACATGAAAAGAAGGGTGTTGGCATTTTTCTTTTGCCCACTTAACGTGGCAATGCTGTGCACCAAGGCATCCTGACTTTTCCACTTTAAATAGCATTCTACATTCGAAGTCATTCCTGGTCTTGTGTTGGCAACACCAAATATTTACATTAAGTAGGGTTTTTCTGCTTCAGTGACCGTCTCGTCTGTTTACAAAGATTCTTATCACGTACTGTCGACTACACTTGGTCACTTATTCAATTTATCTCTGACTGTTCACTGTTCGACGTTTTATTTCACATGACTGCGTTTTAATATAAGTGGGTAGTGGTGAGTGGGGTAGCCACATAGGTGAGATGGTTCTCGAAACAAACCGTACATTCTTCAACTTCACTATGTAGTTATTTCGGTGTGCTACGGTAACTAAATCAAATACTTATGTATATAATGTCAACTACCTCTGCATTTTCTTAAGGCAAAGCAAATTTTTCTTGAAAAATTTCATTTTCCCGATGTGCTTTTTATAGTAGAAGATGTATACACTGTTATGTTACCATACTAATATTTAAAAAAAATTAATACTTCTCTCTGCATGGATCGATAGTTTGAGGCTTATACGACATGGTAGATAGAAAAACCGAAAGTGTAGAATAAGGAAAAACGCATATTAGAAAAGAAAGTTTAGTAATCATTTAGCATTGTCAAAAAGACATAAGAGAGAACTTATCAATAGACACATTAATAATTTTCTCGTAACAATAACGTGAAAAGAGTTAAAATCCCCTCAAAACTCTAAACTATTATCTCGATTACAAATGTTGCAGCTCTTTTGTTTGGGGGACGCTCAATCGTGAAGTAATGCATCTACACCATTTTCAGTACGATCTAGAACTATTTGAAGGAGATAATGAAAGACGAGTGTCATTTTGCAAGTAGACCAAACATAGTAGATAATACATATGTTTCTTTCGTTTCATGGGCGAATGAAGCAACTTTTACAAATAGAGCAGCATACAGACTCTATATTTCTCACAATATTAGGGTAGAAACGCACCCTTAATAAAATACATTGGAAATCTAATAATATTTAATTGAAAATTTGTAAAATTGGAAACTATTGAAACACAATTTATTTCATAACGGTAACGAATCGGGCATATGCTTACATGAACTTTTGTGCTATTATTTACTACCTGCTTGCATTTGGCACACCTAAAATGAAATACGCAGGATAAGATGAATGCAAATGCTCCTAGATTTAATTAGTTCCCTCTTTCAAGACTACATCAAACTTTAGAATACGTGACAAATATGAACTATTCAAGTGTTCTCAGGTAAACTGAGTGAATAATAATAGAATAGGTAAATAACTAGTTATTGCTAAGAATTTACGTTAAAGTAATAAAACTTAACGTCTCAAGCGTGACCACAACTGAGCTAACCCAAAAAGGGATGACAGTTAATTGTCATGTTCATTCATTCTAAGTAAGTATATTTCCTTGTCTCATAAATTCATCAGTATTATTTCAGCTTTCGAGTGAACATAATGTTAACACTTGAAACATGTGGACACATTTCTAACTGAAATAAAGCAAAATTATTTGGTTGACATCGGGAAAAGTCGGAAGCGTGCAGTCCTATTACAGAATATGAGATTTAAATATAAGAAAGACACTCGAAATGGTTTTTCTAGTATTTGTTCACAAAAATATATGCAATAGAGGACAAGGTAACCGAGTAGGTAAATGCGTTGATACGCACTTACTTGGTTGTAAAAATCGATGATTCGAATCCATCCTGGTGCAACTTAAAAATTAAGTTCTGATTTGCTTCGGACTTAGATGGAGATAATTATCGAAGCGCTAGATGTTGGTCGGACTCCACAATAAACTGTAGGGCCTCGTTTCTCTTTACCCTAACACAAAATCCTAGGACGATTTTCCGGAAGTTACTTGGTTGACTTGAGAGGCGGTTAAGAAAACATTTTGTTTTTGGTGTACACGTGGTTAGCGTATTGTAACATAAATTAATTCTATACTGTTCGAGCGAAATTTAATAATTAGCCGACATGTTAAGGACGATCCTCTCCGCTAGTAGACAGCGAATAAATGAGTCCAACTAATTCCCATGTTTGCAGTTCAGCGATATTTACTTTGTATATTTTAGACACTGGTGGTAAAAATGGGTTTGTCTGTTTCTTTAACATCACCAAGTTATAAAATTAGGACAAAGTGAATATTGAATATGTATTGAATTTTATTTAAAATAATACAAGGAAAAGAAGTGTTACCGAATTTGATGAACTGAAAGTACTTCAGATACTATCCCATATCATTTGGGAAGTTTTCAATAACGCGCCAAACATCTCATGAAGAAGGATTACCAAGAGGAACAATTTCACTACAATATTATGCAAATATCTCTTTGTCTACCATGTGGTTATTAGAAGAAATTAGTTCGGCAAGTTTCCAATATGAAAACACTGTATGAAAATTATTGCTTATTTGAGGTAGATTTAGTTTTGCTACTAAACTCGATCACCGACCGACCGATGCTATGCTAGGAGATGAGATTCAGTGCTTGTCGCGGGGCAGGGATTTTTTTCGAGCTCATATCGTAAGTACATGGATTTAATTGTTTTATACCAACACCAACAGTTCAATCACGAACAAAGGTAGCCTGAATGCACATCTTTGATCAGACTATTGCTATTGCGAGTTTTTTGCAATGTTTGATTTGAAATGTCAAGTAATTGGCTGGGATACTGGTTACTGATTTTTGACAATTATTCGATCTTCACCCTTGGAACAGAAAGCATTTTTATCGTTTACTAGATTATCTCGTTAAATATGAAATCAGTATGGAGTATCCGTATCAGGTAATATTAAAACGAAAATGTGCTGGAAAACAAAGCAAAAGGAGGAGAAAGTCTACAGTATTAGTGGTACGATGGAAAACCTGGTTACTGATTTTTGAAAATTTCATTAGTTCAAAATTTTAATCTGGGAAACAAAGCAAAAGGAGGAGATAAAGCATGTAGTCGACCAGTGTTAGAGGTATGATGGAAAACAATATTTCTAATACTTGACGAGGTTCAGCTAACAGACGAATTTTTGTATTATGACACAATTAACTGTAAAACAACTTTAAAAAGAAGTCAATGGTCAAATAAGGCAACTTGGTTAGTAGAAAACCCTCACGAGAATGCCAAACACTCCTGCATCCCCTCGTGGGTGTTTGAATGCAATTTCACACAAACAAACTTAATTAAATTTCCTTGAAGGAAACTCGAATTAAAATCTTTATATTCAACACAATGACATGTTGAGTACGTTCATTTACCTAGTAATTAAACAATAATGAGCGTACATAGAAATATTTCAAACTGTACACAGTGCACATATCCCATACATGTTTTTGCGATAGCGTAGTCGATTTCTTTTCATTTAATCACTTAAAAAACTGGGTTTATCAAAAAAACCCACAAAATCTTCACAATAAACATTTATTCGTTTCAAGCTTATTCCAGGTACATTTCTTTCTATTTATTTCTTAACCCCACGCTTTGTCGTTCGATTTGAGGCATGAAATTACAGTTATAATCTTCTACCCAAACAAAGAAATGCATTAAAAAATTGTGGGTGTTTTTCTTGATCTCTTGGTAGGTTCATATCTATTCAACGATGTTGAAGAGAGGACGGTCACGGTTACCTGTGTGGGATGAGTCGATATCGTCAATCTGACTACCGAGCCGAGATCTCCATTCTTAAACACACATTTCATAAAATAATAAAAATCTCTTTAAATACCTACTTACTTATATTCAGCATCCACCGACGAGGGGATTACTGTATGATTTTTGTATGCACGGTTGGATGCTACGCTCTCGTTTGTGCAGAAGTTTTAAGTTAGCTTAGCAGGTATTAGTGTTGAAAACTTCATATCGGTTATGACCACATAACTTTCGAAATAATTTGAGAAGGAATTTTGCTTGAGGTGAAAATTCTAAAATTATGAATGAGATGTTTCCCGTAGGTGCATTCCAAGTTGGGCGGAATGAAAGGATTAAATTTAATTTCAGTTTTAATATTTTAATCCGGTCTTTTAAAATTATGTTCGTTCATGCCTAACCTATTTTTCGTATGAAAAGAAACCCCTTATATGTATTTTTTACTTGTAATTTAGGGATTATAATGCAGAAGTACTTACCAATTTATAATCAACTCAGTGACCTAGACACCCAAATATACAACATATTTCCACCAATTTGTGCAAGATGCATCTGAAACAAAAAAAATTTTAGAAAAAAATATTTTTTACTGGTTCAACTTGTTCAGTTATGAGAAAAGAATTCATATATTGATTATGGAGTTGGTTTCATTAATTTCGACCAATATTAATATTAGATGATTTTAATGTATTTGTAATTTGTAGTATTTTTTAAATTTCATACTTTTTCAATTTAATTTGTGTGGATATATTTTTGGTCTGTAGTAATTAGGAGATATTTAATGTTTATTTATTTTGTTATATTTATAATATATGATTTATAGTATATGAATCGAGTAGGTATATTCCAGAATAATTCGAACATTGAGAGCAATAAATGTTTGTTTAACTTTAACTTTTTTTTATGTACGTAATAAATCTTCTATTTATTTTGATTATATGCTCCTGTACATCAATTTATCCAGGCAATGCAAACTATTTTGATATCATAAATATGGAAGTAACCGAAATGCTCTGGTATTACATTGTAAATAGAATGGGCATATCTTGTTATTTAAAATGGTTTCACGTTCTCGCGATAAATATAAGTAAATAAATGTGGAATATAAAATAAAGCACGCAAAGCACAACTATGAGGATACCGTATACAACACGTACAGAATGTAACTCAATTCTGGTAGACAACTAATATTTTCGATATTTTATTAACCTACGTTAACAAAACTTACACGATCAGTAAATCTATAAAAATTTAATAAAAAGCGCAGTGCTTATTAAATGTAAACTCTGGTTTGGCTTAATGTGGTACCAGTTTCTAAAATTTATTTATTTTCGATACAATGATATAAATTGACTGGAAGGGATGGGATATACGATAGCTCATGGCTCTACGGCTTTTGTAATTTTAACACCGCGATATTCAAGATGAGCAGCTTATTGTATTGCATTTTCACGAAAATTTCAAGCTGAAAGATAATAAACTGGTACACAATTGGATATTGGGAAAATATGGGGAATATTTAAACCTCAATATTTTTGGAATTAAATGATTAATCTTGATGCGGCTTTTTGTGATAGTTAGCAAAATTCATTGCCTTTCGTCCACAGTAAATAGATTTTTTAAATTATGGGTGTTTCTCTTATATTTATGTTAAAGTTTATCGTTCGCCCAAACCCCTAAAAAATATTTGGGATTTTTAAGACATGTTCGTTATGATTTATAAGTAATTCTAAAGAACCAATTTGAAGATTTTTTTATAGCTTTGTTATTTTTAGAGATATAATTTTTATAGAAAAAATGGTGAATTCTTTACATTTTAGGTTACAGCATTTTAATACGATTGCCAATATAACAATTCTTTCTACGATATTCGACGCTCCCAGCGTACCCTCTTCGAATGTAAATTAAACAAATAGGTATATAACTTAATGGAAAATTCATTGACAAGAGTCAAGAATTAATTAAAAGTTTTTATATTTTTTCCAATCTTCTTATATTCGGCACTTTGTCAAAAATATGAAAATAATGTTTTATCAATTGTAATAGAATATTTTAGAATCTTGGACAATATTGTCGAAACGGTTCCAGAATTTTTTAGTAATCTCTATTATTAATCGAGATACATTATTTTTGTAAAAAACCGTTTAATTTGTGACTGAGAGAACCACGATTCAAATTAGTTTGGAACTATCACAGTCTGGGGAGATATATCGGTATGAATAATGAATAAGACGGGTCGGGTCAATCAAGAAAGTTCTCTATGGTGCATTATTTCGGTCGATTTAATGTTTTCTGACATATAAATGACTTTTATTTACAAACGTGAAAATTAGTTGTGGCCCCATAAAAAAAACCACAATAAAATAACATGGAACCATAAATATTATATGTATATGTATATATGTGAAATATATCCTTTCGTAAGTCCTCAGATATTTCACAGAATGTTGTCTCTCGTCAAAATTTTATCGTTTTTTTTATTAGGTAAACTCCTCAAAGAATTATAATTATGGACTGTTGTTACTGTGTTGTAAGTAATTCCTTGCTTTAATTTTAGTATGCGAAAGCCTTGTTCGTACTTAATTAAAAATAGTAAAGACATGCACAAGGAAAAATTTGCATATAATTGCAAGACTCTTTTACATAATAAAACGAAAAATAAATATCACACAAATCCCTAGTTAACAATTCAATGTTTTGTTTTATTCTCCGCAGCGGAGTTTTACTTTAGATGTCACTGTATTTCAGTCAAAATCTAGGAGGCTTAATTTGACATTCTCGAAAACAGTGCATTTGCATAATAAAGACAGCGGTGATATTCTCGGTTCTCTATTTTAAATTAGCCAGCTTAAAAACTTGGATGAATGTAAAGTCTGCTAATCTCTTCAATTTCCTACTTTCAACTACAAAGAAAATATAGTACTATTATTTATAAATCTATTCTTGCTATTGCTAGAAAATGTTGTTCGTTTTGATTCAAAATTAAATCAAATCATGTTCATTGCACATTCAGAAGTTGTTTTTCTTTTGAGGCAGTTCTAGGATTAATTTAATCATTCATTGCTTATCCATAAACCATAAAGTTTTCACAATACAAGATTTGTATTAATTACGAAGACCATTTGGCTATGTAAATGGTAAAAAGTATGTGATTTTCGGCAAATACGGCCATGAAATCCTTAAGGTCTCCTCATACAACCCTATTAAAATATCTTAGCGGGTGACTAGGACCTGGTATATCAATCACCCTTCATCTAAATATAGAGCTTAGAATTTATGGGAGAATTATTTATCTACTTTGAATCCTAAGACTAACTCAATTAAGCAGTCCGAAATTTGAATACGCAAGGACTGGAAAAAATTATGGGAATACTTCCACCCATCATAATTTCTTTAGAAGAATCAGATTCTGGTTCTGACAGTTCACAGTCCGACAAAATTTGATTCTGATGCACTAATGATGATCTAGGAAGGAAACTGAAGGAAACAGACCACAGAAAGTAATAATTTTAATTAAGTTGTTTGTTATATGGCTAAAATGTTGAGCCTTAATGTTTTCCTTTTTTCTTTGGTGTAGCAATTGTTATGAATTTTTAAATATAGTTTAATATGTCAAAATTTGCTTCGGGACACCTTAAAATTGACCAAGATTTACAACGCTGTAAAACTGTCAAAAATGTATGGATTTGTGCCGGGTTTTTAGTGTTTCAAGGAAAATTTAATTGGCTTTCATCTTACCTATTTAACTCTATGATAAAGTTACAAAAACATGTTTATACAGGGTGTCAAACGAATGCCTGTTTTTCAGTAAATTTTTATCTTGAGCATAGCGTTAACTAAACACCCTGTATATTAGAATTTTATAAAATTTGTTTGTTTTATGTGTCTGATTTAAAACATTTTTTGAATTTTGCTCCTATCTTTTTTGTAGAAAAAGATACAGAGGTTTTAATGCCTCGCCTCCATAATTTGAATTTTCGCATTCTATATTGCTATTGGAGGAAGCTTCCGCCGTCTTACATATAAACATATGCAACTAAAATAAAATTTTTATAAATCATACATGAACATATACATTTTAACGTATTTTTTAAATGTGAAATAGGTATTGAAATACCTTAAATAGTCTTTTAATTAACATATAGAAATACAATAAAATTCCCGACAGTGTTTTAGCACTATATATTTTAGTCTTTATGGACGATGCAATAAGGCTCCGATTCCAGCATTATAATTTCGACCGTAAACTTGTATGACAGTAAAAGTGGGGGTCCTGACGTCACAACTAATGAGGTCCATTGAATGGTGTTGGCAGAAATTTTCTAAACCTTCTAGATTTTATCAGAAAAAAAAATCGGAAAAATGCTATTGCGATTAACTGGAATCGTAAACGTTCCATCTCTAACCCCAAGAATAACAACAATAACAAGAAAACGAAAATTATTATCTGCTTGCTGTACAAACCTAAATCCAGATCCAATACTTGAACTTCCAAGAAATCATACAGATTGCCACCTACGTATAATAATAATAATAATAATAATAATAATAATAATAATAAATGCGAAATGCGGACCGGCAACCTCCTCGCGGTGCACCCTGGACAGGGAGGGGCAACCCTCCTTGACAAATGTCGGACGTGGGTCCTCAGGGCTAACCATCCTGGGGACTCTTTTCCTCTGGTTTTCGACCGAGACAGAGGACAGGCCCCTCACAATCGACCCCAGTCGGATGGGGGTCAGAGACAGGTGGGAGGGGCCTTACCGGACGGTCTCAATGATGACGACATACGCAATGGAAATGGACGCTTTAGGTGGACGGAGGGATTGAGGGATGACCTGCTTAACTGCTATGAGAGCAGCGAACCTGGGCGCAGGGGATACATGGCGCGATTACACCGGTTGTGGTGCGATATGCACCCGGAGTATCTCGCCTTCTCTCAGCAACATCTGAGAGACCAAGTATCCTTCCTGCGCCGAACAGGTTACGTAAGGGCACCTCGTCAGCGTGAGGAAGTGCCTGCCGCACTTCCACCGCGGCAAATACCTGCTGACGAGGGTCATCCTCCACAATACACCGATGTCGATTTAAGGACGAGGGTTAACCTTAACACCAGGGTTAACCCTAAGCCACAAGACCTGGCACGAATGGACTCGTTGATCAGTGAGGAGCTTCCAGAAGATGCCAACATCTGGCAGATCAACAGCGCGGTGTACGCTGCCGCCAAGCAACTCGTCCCACAACAGCGCCTGGCAACCGCAGTTGATAGGGTCGAGAAAGCTAAGCGGCGCGTACAGAAGATCGAAGCTAAAATTCGATCAGCAAGGCAACACGCTTCTCGAATCCAGAGTGTGGTGGATTATATAGTCGCAGGTAGACCATTTACACCGAAGGTCCGGCGAGTGGCAGCCGGACTGAGACGCCAACACCACACTCTAAATCGCACAGTGCTGCAGACCATCAAGCAGCACTGTCTAGATAGGATTCGAGCGCTTATGGCTATTAAGAAAACTTTGGTCAGGCGAATGCGGAGTTTGGAACAAAACAAATTGTTTCAAACAAACCCGTCTCGCCTGTTCCAAGAGCCACAGCGTGTTGTCGAAAATCCGCCAACTGTTGATAATGTCGAAGCCTTCTGGAAAGGAATCTACGAAGTCGCGAGTCCATTCGATAATGACACTCCAGCTATAGCACACTTCGAGGCTCTCTGTCGTAGAGTCTTAGAAGAGCCAGACGAAGTGTGCCCGGCAATCAGTACGGAAGAGGTTCAACAAGCACTTGTTGGAACCAAGAACTTCGCTGCCCCGGGTCCAGATGGTATAAACAACTGGTGGTGGAAGAAGTTCCCTTCCACCCACCGCCATCTGGCCCGAGTTTTCAACTCATGGTTGAACGAGGGGCAGCAAATTCCGGACTGGTTTGTCGAGGGGCGAACTGTGCTAATCCCCAAAAAGGGGGATCTGTCTGACCCAAAAAATTATAGGCCGATTACCTGCCTCAACTCCTGCTACAAGTTATTTACTCGTATCTTGTATACCAGGATGTTGAGGTCTGTTGATCCGGTCTACCAGCAGATAAACGAACAGCGTGGTGCCAAGAAGGGCCTGGCAGGTTGCAAGGAAAACCTGCTGATAGACCGCTGTATTACACAGGATTCTGTGCAGTACAAGCGGAATCTGTCAATGGCCTGGATTGATTATCGCAAGGCATTTGATACAACATCCCACGAGCTTTTGTTACACTTGCTCGGATGTCTTGCGGTACCAGCACCACTAGTGAGATGCATCGAACAACTGTTGCCGCTTTGGAAAACTCGCTTCACCATAACATCCGGTGCCGAGCGAGTTTCGACAGAGTTGGTGACATTTAAGAGAGGAGTGTTTCAGGGTGACTCTTTGAGTCCGCTCCTCTTCTGCATCTCACTGCTGCCGCTATCTGTTGGACTCCGCCAAACCCGCGGGTATCAGTGTGGGCCACCCAGCAACCGGAGGCATAAGGTCACCCATCTATTTTATATGGATGACCTTAAACTCTATACCTCCGGAGAGCGAGAACTTCAAAATGCTCTCAGGGTGGTCGAGGAATACACGCGGGCAATTGGAATGGAGTTTGGGTTGGACAAATGCGCAGTCGTCCACCTCAAGAGAGGACGATGCGGGGAATTCCACGAAGATGCGCAGCTCGCAGACGGAAGCATCCTACGACATTTGGATGCCGGAGAGACCTACACATACCTGGGTGTGGAACAACGCCACATCCAGGATGTGAACCAAATAAAGGATTCTCTCCGTGGCAAGTACAGACACCGACTCCGAAAGATCTGGTCATCAGAACTTTCGGGGAAGAACAAGGTGTCTGCCACTAATATGCTTGCCGTTCCGATTCTGCTCTACTCCTTTGGTGTAGTCAAATGGGGAGTAGATGAGCTGCGTCAATTGGACAGGAATACCCGCAAGATGATGAATATTCATAGGAGTATTCATCCTAGATCGTCCGTTCCTCGTGTGTACCTCCCACGTCAACGGGGGGGGCGAGGACTCTTGAGTCTGGAGTGCATGCATGGCAGAGTGGCACTGAGTATGGCATGTAATGTCATCAGGAGCTCGGACCCACTCCTACAGTTAGTGAGAGATCATGAAGCTGTGGGAGTTGGCGCTTTATTGTTTAGGGCAGCACAGAGGGCCGCAGATGAACTCGGTCTCGTGTTCGACTACAGGCGAGAAGGCCGGCGAGGTGACTCAGTCACTGAGCTTCCGCCTAATCGTCTGACAGCCCACATCAAAGCTGCCGAACAGAGAAATCTGTTCAGGCAGCACGTCGATAAACCCCTGCACGGTGTTTTCTATAACAACATAGAAGCACTGGGTTTATCGACAGAGCTGACCTTCGCATTTTTAAGGTCAGCGGGGCTGAAGTCGGAGACCGAGGGATACATTGTGGCCTGCCAAGATGGTGTTATTAACACATTGGTCTATCGCAGTCGCGTGATGGGTGTAGAGGTACCTGATATCAACTGCAGGACCTGCCGTCAGGCGCCGGAGTCGCTCATGCATTTATTATCTGCATGCCCGATTTATGCGACTTCGGTCTACATCCAACGACATAACGCGGCTTTACGAGTGCTATACTACCATCTACGGCACTCGTATCAGATAGACCAAACACCAGTGCTGCCTTACGTCCCCGGAGATATCGAGTCCGTTGTCGAGAACGAGAAATGCCGGATTTACTGGAACTACTCGTTCCCGACCGTCAGGCGAATTCACGCCAATAAGCCTGACATAGTCCTCCTCGACCATCAGACCAAGGTGATGTATGTCATCGAGTTCTCAGCACCTGCTGAGACAAACATCGCCTTGAAGGAGGAGGAGAAACGGACTAAATACAGAGATCTCCGGTACGAGCTCCAAGTGCTATATCCAGGCTACTCTGTCAAAATGGTCGTCCTGATAATCGGTGTACTCGGAGGTATGAAGCCCACGCTGCTCTCCGCATTGAAGACCATGCCTGCCTGCCAAACATCGGCAGAATGGTTGGCTGGTCAAATGCAGAAAGCGGTCATCCTGGGATCCCTTCGTCTACTTAGGGCACATGAGTCTGGAATCTACAGTGACTAACCCTGCGGGATGTGGGGAGTTGCTGTAGATTATTCGCTGGCGCTCTCTCTGTGTGGTGTCGGAGGCCACAGGGAGACTGTCCAGCAATTTCTTCCGGAAACGGGGAAAAAAAAAAAAAAAAAAAAAAAATATATATATTTCTTGAAACATACATACATGTGTAAGTAAGGTATACATTTTATTTCAGTCACAGAAGCTATTCAATAGCTTTTACGTGACGCGACGAGATTAACAAAATTTTAGTTTAAGTAGAGTTAATTATGTTTTACGGATAATTTTTGAGAGTGCAAGGACATGAAGTTAATGTTATATTCGATGTTAATATATTTGTTGTATCAAATTCTTGTTTTCATAGATCCATTTTTTTGCCTTGTTAATAAATATTTTGTATGAATAATTAATTAGTTTTAGCTCTATTGGTATATAGTTAAACATTTTATACGATAAGTAGGTGAAACTTTTTGTACCAACTGTTTTATTTTTTTTCGGTATTATTGTTTGTAATTGTGTCTTAGATCTTGTATTATGCATATGGTTTGGCAGGTTGTAGTTATTTTTATTTTTATAGTAAAATTTTAGAGTTTCTAATGCATACATTTCCGATATATTCATTACATTAAATTCTTTATATAGTAATTCAGTTGAATAAGTAGTAGGTTTGCTAAGTATAATTTTAATAATTCGTTTTTGCAATATAGATACATTACTAATTAATGTTTTATTTGTACCTCCCCAAGCCAATAAACCATAACATAGA
Source organism: Rhagium mordax (assembly GCA_963680705.1). Taxonomy (NCBI): domain Eukaryota; kingdom Metazoa; phylum Arthropoda; class Insecta; order Coleoptera; family Cerambycidae; genus Rhagium; species Rhagium mordax. Next base: position 20,823,170 of record OY796660.1, read on the forward strand.
AGTGATTGCACTAATGCATAATAGACATTTTTTATTAATTTTAATGATAATATATTTTTTAGTACATGAAAACAGTAAATTATTTTTCTAATTTTATTGCATAGACTGGCAATATGTACGTCCCAGCGTAAATGATGATCAATTTCTAGTCCCAAATACTTGACATTATCTGTTTTTTCTATTTTTTCACAAGAACATACATCTCTATTTCTACAGGTATTTCTGTGAATTTTTAGGTGGAGAATATTAGGTAAATTATTTTTATAGGATGTAAAAGTTATAAATTTAGATTTATTATGATTTAGTTTTAGGAGCTTACTATCGAACCAGTTAGACATTCTCTAAACATTTTTCTGCATTACATTTAACTTCCTGCCAAGTATTTCCTTCCACATATATAATCGTATCATCGGCATAGGAAATGATGGTATTGTCACTAATTTGGAGAAATAAACTGTTTACATATAAAATGAATAGTAATGGATCCAGTACTGTTCCTTGAGGAGTGCCTGTCTCTACCACCAGCGGGTTGCTCTTTTCATTTTCAATTTGTACTATATGTTGCCTATTTTTGAGATAGCTAGTTAAAATATTTAATATACTACCACGAAATCCATATTTTTGAATACTGACTAATAATTTTTGGTGATTTATGGTGTCAAATGCCTTTGCAACATCAAGAAATATACCAATGGATGGTCGAGAGTTATCTAAGTTATCGTAAATTTTCTTTATTATTGTCGATATAGCATCCTGGGTAGATAAATTACTACGGAATCCATATTGATTTGGTGATAATATATTATGCTTTTTTATAAAATTTTCCATTCTGCATTTAATAATTTTCTCATAAACTTTACCAATATTAGATATTAATGATATGGGACGGTAGTTTTCCATATTTGTATCTGACCCAGATTTATACAGGGGCTTGACTATGGCAATTTTTAAAATATCTGGAAAGATGCCTTGTTGTAAACTAATATTGATTAACTTTGTTAATGGAGTTATAATGTAAGCAGCGATTTTTTTCAGTGTTTCAGCAGTAATTTTATCAATGCCAGGAGCTTTGCCAGGTTTCAAACTATTAATGTGTTGCAATACCTCATTTTCCGTTGTATTTTCCAGAAACATTGTCTTTTGTACATCATTTTCGTGTACTAAGTTTAACTCGTTGTGTGGTTGGATTGTTTCTGCTATTTTACTACCAGTTTTTATAAAATGATTATTAAAATTATTAGCAATTTGTTTTTTATCAATAACTTCTTCATTATCACTATTTACAATTTTTCTTATATTTTTTGTTGATTTTTGATTTCTATTTATTGCTTCTTTTGTTATTTATGACAATAACAATTATTTTGAATTATATTTATCCCAAACAATGTATTTAAATAATTTTTTTTATATAATATAATGGGGTTAATGACATTACATAACTTAAAAATTTATCACCAACAAAGTGAAAATTTGTTTTTAGTCAAATAATGGAAAACGAATGTACTTTATTATAGCTTACAAAGGAGTAGGTAACTTTGTTTTTATCTATATCTAATCCATTATAACTTGTGCTCACAAAATATAAGATCATCAGTACAAAGTAAGCCTACCGTACCTTCTCTAAGTATGTTTGTACGAAAAACGTTTTACCTCTAACACATAGTAATCGAACTCTATACAAAACAACAAATGAAAATCCACAGCAGTTAAGAGTGATGTAAGAATATCGGCTTATACCTGAGGTTGCCATACGGCTTATATTCGTAAGCCGAGCTTACATCAGGCGAACATAACAAAAACAAAACAGCGAATATCCATTTGTAACGAAACGCGGAAATTGTTGGCTGCAAACAGTTCTTGAACAAATTCATATTAAGTGGCTCTTATTCAAATAAAGTACTTGAATACTTTAGACTGATTTTCGATAGATAATAAATATACAGTGCTGGAGAAAAATCCTGATACTGGCAATTTTTGTGGTTACAATAAATTCGAGTATCAAGGTTAACTAAATGCTCTTGAACAGCCGAAAATAAAATTATTGGTTAAAAAGTAACAGAGTGAAACCGTAAGTTGCACAAAACTTTAGCACGAAAATTTTATTCTTCGGCAATAATTTTCTTACGACTACTATAAACTCAAATTCATTCATATAACCCGCCTGCCTGAACCTCAATTACAGCTTCTAAGCGCTGGCATTGCCTAACTATGGCGCTGGCGACGAGGCATACTCGAAATGAGGTTGGCAATCACGTATTGCTTCAATTGTTCTTCTTCCTCTATTATAGCACGTTGCAGTTCGGAGCTAGTGCAGCATGGGCTGGATTTTGTGGTGGTCAATCCAATCCAGTGATTTTAAGTTCGTTTAGGGTTTAGGTATTCCGTAGCGACACTTGCTATTGTCTTGCACAAAAACAGGACCGGAGTGGTGGGTATGGTCATTGAGTAAATATACGTCAATGGTATGGTACATGATCTGTATCACAGTATTAGTAGTCAGAATGTACCTTCGAAGTTATTTTCTCCTTGTCTACAAGAACTACAACATTCAATTGAAAGTGTAATTTATATGTACTTGGAATTTGAACAAATATTAAGGTGTTGTGTGTATGTATAAATATTTTTAAAAACGTGTTTTCCCTCGAGGGAGCAAAAATATTTTAATTTGGGAACAGCTTTACTAGAAAAAACAACAATTGTGAATTGTCTGGAAAAGTTTCAAACACTGGCATGGGTATAGATCACACAACAAAATTAATCGCGTTTTTACTAATTTTACCAATTACCACGAACAACGAAACATAATAAGGATTCCACTTCTAAAGTACCTACTATTTTCATCCATTAAAATTTTCTGATATAGAACTTTACTAAAGAAATACTTGCGCAAAACAGTTTTCTTCTTGGAGATCACGGTCTATATTCTTAGTGGGTATTTCTTTTATTTTTAACTCATAAAGTAATTATTTATCGAAATGAAATTACTTACAAATTATTGCTAAAATTTGTATTCAATCGTTTGTTATTTTTATTGTCTGGCAAGACTTGAAATTGCTAATCCAAGTAATGCAACATCTTGTAATTTTGCAATATATCTAGTTGTGTTGTACGATTATTATTGTCATATACAGGCTGTCTATTTTACGAGGGCCACACCAAATATCTCGCTTAATATCTATTGTTGAAGAATAAAGTTTTAGAAATAGTAATCCCATTTTTTGTGAGCTATATTTCAGTAAAAAGAAATTTGAAATTCATAGCCTACTTTGTGAGATATTTTACAAAAACCTGAAAAGTGGGAAAACTATAAACGGTTATAGCTTCCTTATTTGAAGAGATACGAAAAAAGTTGAAGGGATGATAGTTGACGGCAAAGACAATAAGAATAATAATATGTATCAAAAAAAATCGAAAATCGCAGTTGGCTTTGACATACGCTCTTGTGCAAAAATTAAAAGAACAAATCTCAAAGTAGGCCATGACACCATTAATTCCGTTTATTTTTTCTCTTTCCAACGGTATAAAACATGTCGCAAAAATTTTATCTGATAGTGCCAATATTTAAACTTTATGAAAACCACAATTCATATCGTTAAATCGTAAAAATGCTATGTCATGATAGTAAAAATTCACTTTATAATAATTATAATTCAGTAATTATTTATTACAATTTAATGCAAACTAACAAATGTCTCATAAATAAAAATAAAAGTACAAAATGATTATCCAAAAAAAACGAAAAATTATGTAGGTACAGGGTTTCCACCGAAAATGATCACCCCGATAACTTTTTAATTTGTAATTTTAGAAAAAAAAGTTTCAAGTAAAAGTTGTAGGACATGTTAATGGCTTAAAAATCCCATTTTTAGAAAAACAATTGAACATCGTATTTACGATCTACCGATACAAGTTATGTTTTTTTAAATGGAACACCCTGTATTTTTTTATATTTTTGGATTCTATACGTTTTTCTGATTTCAACCATATGAATATGTCATATGTTTGCTCCGCTAGTTTATTTTAAATAATATTTTGCTATCCCTTCGGCATCTTGTAACAAACTGCAACTACGCTGAAAGCTAGTTTTGCTTTCCCAAAAAATTAATATTTTAATAACTAAATAATTTTTCGTTTTTTTGGATATTCATTTTGTACTTTTATTTTTATTTATGAGACATTTGTTAGTTTGTATTAAATTGTAATAAATAATTACTGAATTACAAATATTACAAAGTGAATTTTTACTATCATGGCATAGCTGATTTTTACGATTTAACGATATGAATTGTGGTTTTCATAAAATGTTAAATATTGGCACTATCAGTTAAAATTTTTGCGACATGTTTTATATCGTTGGAAAGAGAAAAAATAAACGGAATTAATGGTGTCATGGCCTACTTTGAGATTTGTTCTTTTAATTTTTGCACAAGAGCGTATGTCAAAGCCAACTGCGTTTTTCGAATTTTTTGATACATATTATTATTCTTATTGTCTTTGCCGTCAACTATCATCCCTTCAACTTTTTTCGTATCTCTTCAAATAAGGAAGCTATAACCGTTTGTAGTTTTCCTACTTTTCAGGTTTTTGTAATATATCTCACAAAGTAGGCTATGGATTTCAAATTTCTTTTTACTGAAAAATAGCTCACAAAAAATGGGATTACTATTTCTAAAACTTTATTCTTCAACAATAGATATTAAGCGAGATATTTGGTTTGGCCCTCGTAAAATAGACAGCCTGTATATAGTTATTTTTTTTTTTTTTTTTTTTTTTTTTTTCCGTTTCCGGAAGAAATTGCTGGACAGTCTCCCTGTGGCCTCCGACACCACACAGAGAGAGCGCCAGCGAATAATCTACAGCAACTCCCCACATCCCGCAGGGTTAGTCACTGTAGATTCCAGACTCATGTGCCCTAAGTAGACGAAGGGATCCCAGGATGACCGCTTTCTGCATTTGACCAGCCAACCATTCTGCCGATGTTTGGCAGGCAGGCATGGTCTTCAATGCGGAGAGCAGCGTGGGCTTCATACCTCCGAGTACACCGATTATCAGGACGACCATTTTGACAGAGTAGCCTGGGTATAGCACTTGGAGCTCGTACCGGAGATCTCTGTATTTAGTCCGTTTCTCCTCCTCCTTCAAGGCGATGTTTGTCTCAGCAGGTGCTGAGAACTCGATGACATACATCACCTTGGTCTGATGGTCGAGGAGGACTATGTCAGGCTTATTGGCGTGAATTCGCCTGACGGTCGGGAACGAGTAGTTCCAGTAAATCCGGCATTTCTCGTTCTCGACAACGGACTCGATATCTCCGGGGACGTAAGGCAGCACTGGTGTTTGGTCTATCTGATACGAGTGCCGTAGATGGTAGTATAGCACTCGTAAAGCCGCGTTATGTCGTTGGATGTAGACCGAAGTCGCATAAATCGGGCATGCAGATAATAAATGCATGAGCGACTCCGGCGCCTGACGGCAGGTCCTGCAGTTGATATCAGGTACCTCTACACCCATCACGCGACTGCGATAGACCAATGTGTTAATAACACCATCTTGGCAGGCCACAATGTATCCCTCGGTCTCCGACTTCAGCCCCGCTGACCTTAAAAATGCGAAGGTCAGCTCTGTCGATAAACCCAGTGCTTCTATGTTGTTATAGAAAACACCGTGCAGGGGTTTATCGACGTGCTGCCTGAACAGATTTCTCTGTTCGGCAGCTTTGATGTGGGCTGTCAGACGATTAGGCGGAAGCTCAGTGACTGAGTCACCTCGCCGGCCTTCTCGCCTGTAGTCGAACACGAGACCGAGTTCATCTGCGGCCCTCTGTGCTGCCCTAAACAATAAAGCGCCAACTCCCACAGCTTCATGATCTCTCACTAACTGTAGGAGTGGGTCCGAGCTCCTGATGACATTACATGCCATACTCAGTGCCACTCTGCCATGCATGCACTCCAGACTCAAGAGTCCTCGGCCCCCCCGTTGACGTGGGAGGTACACACGAGGAACGGACGATCTAGGATGAATACTCCTATGAATATTCATCATCTTGCGGGTATTCCTGTCCAATTGACGCAGCTCATCTACTCCCCATTTGACTACACCAAAGGAGTAGAGCAGAATCGGAACGGCAAGCATATTAGTGGCAGACACCTTGTTCTTCCCCGAAAGTTCTGATGACCAGATCTTTCGGAGTCGGTGTCTGTACTTGCCACGGAGAGAATCCTTTATTTGGTTCACATCCTGGATGTGGCGTTGTTCCACACCCAGGTATGTGTAGGTCTCTCCGGCATCCAAATGTCGTAGGATGCTTCCGTCTGCGAGCTGCGCATCTTCGTGGAATTCCCCGCATCGTCCTCTCTTGAGGTGGACGACTGCGCATTTGTCCAACCCAAACTCCATTCCAATTGCCCGCGTGTATTCCTCGACCACCCTGAGAGCATTTTGAAGTTCTCGCTCTCCGGAGGTATAGAGTTTAAGGTCATCCATATAAAATAGATGGGTGACCTTATGCCTCCGGTTGCTGGGTGGCCCACACTGATACCCGCGGGTTTGGCGGAGTCCAACAGATAGCGGCAGCAGTGAGATGCAGAAGAGGAGCGGACTCAAAGAGTCACCCTGAAACACTCCTCTCTTAAATGTCACCAACTCTGTCGAAACTCGCTCGGCACCGGATGTTATGGTGAAGCGAGTTTTCCAAAGCGGCAACAGTTGTTCGATGCATCTCACTAGTGGTGCTGGTACCGCAAGACATCCGAGCAAGTGTAACAAAAGCTCGTGGGATGTTGTATCAAATGCCTTGCGATAATCAATCCAGGCCATTGACAGATTCCGCTTGTACTGCACAGAATCCTGTGTAATACAGCGGTCTATCAGCAGGTTTTCCTTGCAACCTGCCAGGCCCTTCTTGGCACCACGCTGTTCGTTTATCTGCTGGTAGACCGGATCAACAGACCTCAACATCCTGGTATACAAGATACGAGTAAATAACTTGTAGCAGGAGTTGAGGCAGGTAATCGGCCTATAATTTTTTGGGTCAGACAGATCCCCCTTTTTGGGGATTAGCACAGTTCGCCCCTCGACAAACCAGTCCGGAATTTGCTGCCCCTCGTTCAACCATGAGTTGAAAACTCGGGCCAGATGGCGGTGGGTGGAAGGGAACTTCTTCCACCACCAGTTGTTTATACCATCTGGACCCGGGGCAGCGAAGTTCTTGGTTCCAACAAGTGCTTGTTGAACCTCTTCCGTACTGATTGCCGGGCACACTTCGTCTGGCTCTTCTAAGACTCTACGACAGAGAGCCTCGAAGTGTGCTATAGCTGGAGTGTCATTATCGAATGGACTCGCGACTTCGTAGATTCCTTTCCAGAAGGCTTCGACATTATCAACAGTTGGCGGATTTTCGACAACACGCTGTGGCTCTTGGAACAGGCGAGACGGGTTTGTTTGAAACAATTTGTTTTGTTCCAAACTCCGCATTCGCCTGACCAAAGTTTTCTTAATAGCCATAAGCGCTCGAATCCTATCTAGACAGTGCTGCTTGATGGTCTGCAGCACTGTGCGATTTAGAGTGTGGTGTTGGCGTCTCAGTCCGGCTGCCACTCGCCGGACCTTCGGTGTAAATGGTCTACCTGCGACTATATAATCCACCACACTCTGGATTCGAGAAGCGTGTTGCCTTGCTGATCGATTATTATTATTATTATTATTATTATTATTATTATTTTTTTTTTTTTCCCCGTTTCGGAACGAAAGTGCTGGACAGTCTCCCTGTGGCCTCCGACACCACACAGCGAGAGCGCCAGCGAATAATCTACAGCAACTCCCCACATCCCGCAGGGTTAGTCACTGTAGATTCCAGACTCGTGTGCTCTAAGTAGACGAAGGGATCCCAGGATGACCGCTTTCTGCATTTGACCAGCCAACCATTCTGCCGATGTTTGGCAGACAGGCATGGTCTTCAATGCGGAGAGCAGCGTGGGCTTTATACCTCCGAGTACACCGATTATCAGGACGACCATTTTGACAGAGTAGCCTGGGTATAGCACTTGGAGCTCGTACCGGAGATCTCTGTATTTAGTCCGTTTCTCCTCCTCCTTCAAGGCGATGTTTGTCTCAGCAGGTGCTGAGAACTCGATGACATACATCACCTTGGTCTGATGGTCGAGGAGGACTATGTCAGGCTTATTGGCGTGAATTCGCCTGACGGTCGGGAACGAGTAGTTCCAGTAAATCCGGCATTTCTCGTTCTCGACAACGGACTCGATATCTCCGGGGACGTAAGGCAGCACTGGTGTTTGGTCTATCTGGTACGAGTGCCGTAGATGGTAGTATAGCACTCGTAAAGCCGCGTTATGTCGTTGGATGTAGACCGAAGTCGCATAAATCGGGCATGCAGATAATAAATGCATGAGCGACTCCGGCGCCTGACGGCAGGTCCTGCAGTTGATATCAGGTACCTCTACACCCATCACGCGACTGCGATAGACCAATGTGTTAATAACACCGTCTTGGCAGGCCACAATGTATCCCTCGGTCTCCGACTTCAGCCCCGCTGACCTTAAAAATGCGAAGGTCAGCTCTGTCGATAAACCCAGTGCTTCTATGTTGTTATAGAAAACACCGTGCAGGGGTTTATCGACGTGCTGCCTGAACAGATTTCTCTGTTCGGCAGCTTTGATGTGGGCTGTCAGACGATTAGGCGGAAGCTCAGTGACTGAGTCACCTCGCCGGCCTTCTCGCCTGTAGTCGAACACGAGACCGAATTCATCTGCGGCCCTCTGTGCTGCCCTAAACAATAAAGCGCCAACTCCCACAGCTTCATGATCTCTCACTAACTGTAGGAGTGGGTCCGAGCTCCTGATGACATTACATGCCATACTCAGTGCCACTCTGCCATGCATGCACTCCAGACTCAAGAGTCCTCGGCCCCCCCGTTGACGTGGGAGGTATACACGAGGAACGGACGATTTAGGATGAATACTCCTATGAATATTCATCATCTTGCGGGTATTCCTGTCCAATTGACGCAGCTCATCTACTCCCCATTTGACTACGCCAAAGGAGTAGAGCAGAATCGGAACGGCAAGCATATTAGTGGCAGACACCTTGTTCTTCCCCGAAAGTTCTGATGACCAGATCTTTCGGAGTCGGTGTCTGTACTTGCCACGGAGAGAATCCTTTATTTGGTTCACATCCTGGATGTGGCGTTGTTCCACACCCAGGTATGTGTAGGTCTCTCCGGCATCCAAATGTCGTAGGATGCTTCCGTCTGCGAGCTGCGCATCTTCGTGGAATTCCCCGCATCGTCCTCTCTTGAGGTGGACGACTGCGCATTTGTCCAACCCAAACTCCATTCCAATTGCCCGCGTGTATTCCTCGACCACCCTGAGAGCATTTTGAAGTTCTCGCTCTCCGGAGGTATAGAGTTTAAGGTCATCCATATAAAATAGATGGGTGACCTTATGCCTCCGGTTGCTGGGTGGCCCACACTGATACCCGCGGGTTTGGCGGAGTCCAACAGATAGCGGCAGCAGTGAGATGCAGAAGAGGAGCGGACTCAAAGAGTCACCCTGAAACACTCCTCTCTTAAATGTCACCAACTCTGTCGAAACTCGCTCGGCACCGGATGTTATGGTGAAGCGAGTTCTCCAAAGCGGCAACAGTTGTTCGATGCAGCTCACTAGTGGTGCTGGTACCGCAAGACATCCGAGCAAGTGTAACAAAAGCTCGTGGGATGTTGTATCAAATGCCTTGCGATAATCAATCCAGGCCATTGACAGATTCCGCTTGTACTGCACAGAATCCTGTGTAATACAGCGGTCTATCAGCAGGTTTTCCTTGCAACCTGCCAGGCCCTTCTTGGCACCACGCTGTTCGTTTATCTGCTGGTAGACCGGATCAACAGACCTCAACATCCTGGTATACAAGATACGAGTAAATAACTTGTAGCAGGAGTTGAGGCAGGTAATCGGCCTATCTATTATTATTATTATTATTATTATTATTATTATTATTATTATTATTATTATTATTATTATTATTATACACCCTAAGATTATCTATGTAGTTTGTTAAAAATGTAACGCTTCCATCCGTTTAATGTATGCTCGATTATAATAATGACTTAACTTACGGCACAATTAACAATAAATCGCAACAGAAAAGTCGTGTTCACAACAATGGAACAGTATTAAACTTACTATAAAAGGTCCATTATTTTTAATGAAAAAAAGTAATTTTTTTCCACTTTTCTACTTTAAATCAAATCCAATTTCTATTGTTATGTTAATCAAAATAAAATTTGGAATAATAGCTTTTTTAAATGCAAATAAATTGAATTATGTCGACTTAACGACAGTACATCTCATAACATAAATTAATACTTCACTGTTATATGAATTTAAGAAGAAACGTGGAAGCGTTGTAAAGGGGAAAATTTCGCTTTGCTGATAAAGAGGAGTGTGAATTCATGCACATATCTTAGTTAAGATTCTGAATGATTCGATTATTGTTTGCGCGAAACGATGCCCTTATCATTTATTTATAAAATAGGAGGTAAAAACATATCTCTAAATTAACGGTATTTAAATTAAATGTACTAAACGAATACATTTCGAAAACTTTGGTTTTCTCATATACGAGAAATAATGTAGGTTTTTTTATATATATTTATATTTATGCTTACGAATTGTGTAAAAATTAGATCGGAGTTTAATTTTATGTCAAAAGTGGAAGTATAAAACGATATTTGCTTAATTAACATAATTGAGCAATATTGTGTTAATTTGGGCATGTTATCTATCAATTAAAAATAAAATAGCCGACCTTTACTGGTACGTTCAGATTTTCTATTTTCTCTTAGCAACAAATCCATAAAATAATTTTAAGGCAAACTGAAGAGCGCTCATATTCCTTCTCTCACAAATAAATGCTTTGGATAAAGCGTAAGCCTGATAATCCGTAGTCAATTATGGGTAAAATGTGAGCATGTGGCAATATATCTGACTTTGTTCGTTCTGCCTTTTTTCTGTTTTCATGACTTATTCATGTTTTATTTTAATGGTCAACATTATAAAGGAAAAAGTGCAGATAACATAGCAGAGTGAATGATATTTATGATATTGAACATTAACTTATTAACCTATCCTAGTTTTCTGCTTTTACTGACTAATTTTCGAATACATAGAAAGTCAATTTTAAGAACGCTCTGAGTACTGACTCCACTGTATGGGTGATTCTTTCTAGATGAATGCCTTTATTCCAGAAATGGTTTGTTTTTTGATCAGTTATACAGGGTGAATTTAAAATACACTGAATATTTTTAATCTGTAATTTCTTATAGCATAATTAATGAATTCGCAGTGTTTTAATTTCAAAATTTCATAGTTAATGTTTCAACACAAAAACCCTAAACTCGTCCCACTGGGGATACACTGACCGGTGAACTTGACATTGAATTGGTTACGAACAAATACCTCTACGCAGTATTCGCAGTGTTTACCAAGTAAAACCAAAACTGAAATATAAAACACTAGGAAAAACTCACACTTGACATCATTGATGCACAGGCTGAACTATGCGGGCAACGTGGTAGCTACGAACACAAAACTGAAATCTAAAACACTAGGAAAAATTCACACTCGACATCATGGATGCACAGGCTGAACTACGCCAACAAACAACACGATAGCTAAGAAGAGTGGGGGTACAGGCATTTATGCATGTAATGATTTATGTCGCTACACACATCAGCTGTTCTGCTCAGGCAGGAGCGTCGTGAATATTTAATAAATATTCAAAAATTGTTTTCTTGGCTGTATTTCATTTATTTTACAAATGACTATTTTTATGAATTTTTACGGACCCTAGAGCTTAACGGATTAAAATTATCCAGTGTATTTCAAATTCACCCTGTATATGTTTCATGATTAAAAATATTTGAAGGATTGTTTATTTTCTATAAAAAATAAATGATGTTATTATCGTACCTACGTAAATACGTAAATAAAATAGCATACAAAAATTTAAATAACCGAAAACGAATCACATACTTTTCTAATAGAAACTAAAATACCTACCTTAATTTTGTGTATTTCTAAAGCGAGGTATCTCAATATTCTCCGTTATTTTGCACAAAATACAAAAATGTTTGTGTATATTGGAAAACTTTCAACCGGTGTTTTCTTGCAACTTTATATTTAATACAGTGTTTACAAGAAAAATACCATTCAATATTTCTTCTGTCAGCAATGGAAAGATATCTTGTACTATTGTTAATAAGTTTTGTTAATAAATTTCCTTAAATGATCTGCAGCACAGTTGCAAAATCAAGTTGAACACTAAATCTAAAATATTTTAAACTTCTATGTCACAATCCACAATCGTTGTAAGTAAGTAGTATAGCATACGTCAAACTGTCGCATATAGGTATTAGCTGTCCGCAATGTACTCATAATACACTGAGGAATATATTATTATCAATAAACAGTATCTATTGTTATTGCTTCTCGGAAACAGTTATCGCATCTTCTAAGAAATTGGCAGTGTAATATTTCTGCATTTTTGTTTTTGATTTTGTTGTACAATGGATTAAGTTTCGAGAAAAAATTTAGCAATGAAATATAAAAAAGTTTTTTTAATTAAATATAAAAGAACGACCAGAATTTATCTCGGAAATTATTAATACCTTAATTACTTCCAAAACAGGTCGGTTACCATAAAGTTTTAATCCGGTAATAAACTTAAGGCAGCATCGGCTGGAAATTATTTACATAATAAAATTGGGTGCTTTGGCTTCATATTTCCACAAAAAAATTCTTTGTTTATATTTATGTAAAATTTATAGGATCGTGCATATAAAGTTTTACAGGTGATCCAAAACTGTCCATTATTTATTATTATATTTTAAATACTTGTAGCAAGCAACTGTAAAGGAAATTTTTTATCCATCCTAATAATTACTGAGATAAAAAAAATATGATTTGCTTACGACTTGCAGTCAAAATGACATCCTTAAAGATTACATCGAACCAATAACTTTTGCTCATTCAAATTTTTTTTTCTTGAACACAATGCTTCAATTGATTTTAAATTTTTTGGATTAGTACAATAAAACAGAAGATAGATTTACTTTATAGTTACCCACTAAATATGTATTCTTCGCTGTCTCTTTTTACTAAAATCGATACAAACACAAGGTTATAAAAGATTAGAAATTAATTATGTCTTTTCGTAAGGTGATGATCAAAGAGTACCAGATATGATTAAACAAATGGTGAATGCTCAGACATTCCTTCTATACTGAAACTTATACCACGGTTCACTGAGGTGGATATGTGGATGCATTACGCTGGTAAATAATATTGTTACTATTTTGCAAAGTAGATATTATTATTTTCGAAAGTGTTCTTTAATGGCATTGTGATTTATTCGATGAATGAAAATAATAAATTATGTCTAGTTAGTAATGAATATTGTTACTAAGAAATTATTCTATTCATTTGAGGTGTTTCATTATCATAATCATAAATAAGATTCTCATTCCAATTCTCTTTCATTTGTTGAAAAAGAAATAATGTTTGCGTGCAGCCATATTAATATTTTAGAGATATTCTGAAGTCTTTTAATAAACTATTTATTAATAAATATACCACTAGTTATTTATTCCTTAATTGAATTTTTATTTATTTAACATCGGCCTATTTCCTCTACTATACCAAGGACTATCACCGACACCAGGTGATAAGCTTCTAACCTAGAAGTTCAGTCGAAGCCCTATTTTATATAGGGTATGGAAACAAAGATACATGGAATATACAGTTTATTTAAGAAGAGATAGCGAATCGGGCAAGTCCATGTACAATACCTTTGCGGTATTAATTAAAGAATGCGGCAGACCACCCTATGAATGTTAAATAATCATCCAAACAAGACTTGAAAAATGCACAGTACGTCTTCAATATGGCATTAAATATACATTCTAGCGAAACGTGTCCTCAGCTTCAACATACACGATAGAAATGTGTGTGTTCTACATAAGCTCGATTGCACATTTCAATACCTGCTGCTGTATTTTTGGTACAGTAGATGGAAATTTCAACTCTATTGTTAGATGTTCTGTAAATTCAATAGATACCGAGAAAGAATTTGAGAATTCGATTTGCAATTGTAATAAGGAATATGTATTCAATTTATAATATCAGAAATAATGTTATTTTAACAATATTATACCGTTCACAGACATAGTGCATTATTCTATGAGATTATATTTGGTTTAACTGTGACTGAAAAAAATTGAAATAGTATTCAACCGGGATAAAGTTTTTAATTTTAGATCTCTACTAAAGATATCTTCCATCTTGGTCTTTTATAGATTTTCACGAAGATAGAAATGAAAATCGAATCTATAAAATACTGAACTGACTTCAAAGAAGATGTTAAGATTGTTAATCAGATTATTAAAAAATATAAAATGTACAGAATGTAAGTCCTGTTGTAATGGTTTTCACGTATTGGTTATTTTTTATGGTATTTTTATTTAGTTTACTTCGGGTTGTTGCTGACGTCATTGGAAAAAATTGCATGTTATGACTTCAGGGAAAAACGTTATAGTTATTTTTAGTTATATCGGTTATTATTGGTGGCTTCACTCATATTATAAATGGTACTCAACGTGTTGATACAATAAATATATTTTATGTTTGTTCCATCATATTTACTAAAAACGCTGCCTATTATGGGATCAGAACTTCCTCACCGTGTGGTGTTTATAATAAAAGTATTTTTTGACGTATTCGTGAAAAAATGTTTGAAATTTTTTTAGATGTTGCTCATCAACGAACTCAATCTTATCCTAGGCCTCTAGAAAGTGTGTACCAAATTTGACGAATATATACCTTTCTCACTTTTGGTGAGGGAATAATAATGAATGTCTATAATTGCTTATCTAGAAAGAGTAGGAGCAATAATGTGTTGACAATGTATGGTTTTGTTACTACATCTTGCAAAATTATAAAATTCTTCGTTATGATAAAGTATTGTATTCCTTTTGAAAAATGTGCTAAAAATTGAGTTACTAAATGGATATAGTCAAAACAATTAAAGGCAAAAATATGCCATAGATGAATTGTTGCGAGATGATGGTCACCAAGTACTAAAATTGTCATCTAATAATTTCCAAAATAATCCATTTAGAGTTGGTATAGTACATACACATTGGCGAAGTTGCTTTCAAAGGCAAACAAGTTTTGAAGATGTGAAAAAAGTCTTGAATCACATAATTAGTAGTAGCAGTAATCGTTTTATTTTACTTCGTACGTCTATAATTGACCCCCTGAATTAAAACTTTTCATGTATTTCCATGTCTTCACTTTCTTTTAAACAAAATTTACTTAAATTTTCCACTGATGTCGGCAGGTGCTTCATATTGTATTATCCACATGTTTTGACGACTACCTACTAATTGGAATTTTCTTTGAAAACAAGGGCAGTTGATTTTGGAGAAGAAAATTTAGTCCATCCAGGGTTATGCTCAGATTAATATCACAATCTGCCCGTGAATAATTTTGCCTGCTTTCCATGAAAACCATAAACCAAATCCAATCTTATTTTGTGCCGTTCGATTAAATGTTGAATACCGTGCGCACAGAGATTTGTTCTTCAACAATATTTAGTGAATATTTTAGTGATTCGTTATAGTTTATAATATATTGTATGTTCAATGTAAAATAAGTAATTTCTACACTTTAACAGAAGTGTAATTCACTATCACTAAAAACATTTTCTTTGAAAAAATTCCTATTTACTTTATTGCATTTGCTACTTGTTTGCGCTGAGTACTCCGGAAAACCCTAGGATTTTGTGTTAATAAAGAGAGCCGAGTCTTTATAGTTTATTGTGGAATCCGAACCACATCTAGGACATCGACAGTTCCCTCTTCATCTAATGTGATGCAAATCACAAACAAATTTAACTTGATTCGCATCAAAAGGCATAGAAATATGAATAAGTGATAGTCGCTAAATAGCTTACATAAAGAAGTGTCAATCAAGAATTTATACAGGGTGATTCGTAAAGAATAGGAAATCTCGAAACTGAAGATACTTGAAATGCAAATATGGCGATTGAGCTCAACATGGCTTATAAAAATGTTGCTGGTTTAAGAGATACAGGATGTTCAAAGTTTGAATTTTATTTTGAAATTTGAAATTAACAGTTTTACGTTTATTTTTTTTTTTTTTTGGTTGACAAATAAGAATTTGTAACTAATTTTAACTCATAGAAGGCGCAATACATTATTGCTCTGATACACACAGACAAATTTTATGCTTTACGTTAATAAACGATTTGTCATTTTAAGCGTCAGAATTATTTAGTTGAACACACATCTATTTATTCGTATATAAAAAAATTTATAACAACGAACGCAACCTTGTTTATCATAAGAAATATAAAAATTTTGCGACAGTTTGCCACAACTAAACCGTTTATTTTCAATATAATTAGTATGTGCAACTAACGTTTCTGTATTAGAAGAAAAATAAAAAATCTGCTTGTATGTAGATTATTTGTTTGCGTTTAATAATATTTCTTTGAAGGAATGAATGCAGGGACGCTTCACTTTTAAAGATATGAGGAGAGATGTAAGAAAAGAACGATTTAGTTGCCATTATTAAATTTAGTTGATATAAATAAAACTACCTATTTCCTCTTAAGTTAATCAGTAGCACTGACCACCAGATGGCTACCCTTAATTCCTCACCACTTCCGTCTTGCTTAGTTTGCCTTAACCTAATTTGGTGTGGCTTTGTTATTTATTTTGTCAATACAATAAGTTCGAAACCGATCTATGTCTTGTGAGGAAAAGAAAACAATGATTTCCTTTAACCGCAGTTTTGATGTTTTGAAATATCATATAATGTGGTAGAGTAGAGTAGAGACTTTGATGTCCAAACACTCCAAACCCCGCACTTCACAGACTCCACAAAAAGAAATTTAAGTGCTCAGTAATAAGATAACAAAAAAAAAATTCCCATGAATTAGTCGTCAAAGAAATTGAAATTTTAAAGCTATCGAAATGTCCCCTCGATTATTTAATTGACACAAATAAATGTAAGTGTCGCGTAATAAACGAATAGAGAAATTTTAATTATGTGTTAGTTGTCAATACTAAACTTTAGTATTTATATGCAAGTAAATGGTTTAGTTCCACGAAATAAAGATTTAATTCGCCGTATTTAAAGAAATAATTTATTGGTGTGGAATTAATTTTATTAATTTCAAATAAACTGTTTTCTGTGTGTAGAGGCATTTTTTTGTGTATGAATTATGGGCGAACTGAATCAAAAGTCTGAAAAGCATCCTTTTCAAAATTGGCAGTTTTATGTTTTTTTTTGACATGACAAATTAGAATTTAACTAATTTTAACGTTGCTCATAGAAGGCGCTAGTTATAGATTATTACTCTAATATATAGAAGCATGACTGCTAGAAGCCCAACGCCAAAGAAAAATAGAGGTATCTTCTTTGTGCATGTAAAATTATGGGTGAAATGAATAAAAAATCTGAAAAAGCGTCCTTTCTTATATAAAAAATTACTTTTGTTTAATATCGATATCTCTATCCGTTTTCGAGAATCGAAATATTTTCTGTTTCAATGTACCTATATTTCGGTTGTATGCAATTTTCAAACCTTAAAATAAAATCGCTGGATCACAAAAAATCGACAAAAAATATTCAAGAAATTAAAATAAAAAGTTGGCTTATATATTCACTTGACTGCTATCATTATTTTTGCTTGCTTTTGTAATCTTAAGTCAATAAGCGTGTTAAGTAAAAATAACTTCATTTGCTTTATTTGTAATAAGATAAACATTAATTAAACAGAAAATGCCACGGCATAATGATGTTTCCAACAGTAAGACGCCGAGATATGAATTGTGTTTTAGCTCAAACAAATTTTAATGGATTTGTTGCAACTCGGAAATATTCACAAGTACATCCAGATCGAAGGCAACCCAATCACCAGCAACATTTTGTATAAGGCGAGGTTAAGGTATGTTGGGCTCAATCGCTATATTTTCATCCCTAGTATCTCCAGTTTCATCTTCATGAATCACCATGTATATGGTATTTTTTTACTCAAGGATGATTTTAAAATTTGTTTCTTTCGTCAAAAAAAGTCTAGTTTTAATTCTTATACGTAATTCAATTTGTGGATATATTTTGGATTTTAGTGACGAAATATATTTAAATCTGATACATTTGTGATCATTGTCTACTACCATAACATATAATTTCTTAACAAGGTTTCACAAAAACAAATCAAGAAGAATACACTCACAAAGCAGGTAGGTAGCTCATATAACCAAAGAAGTAGCATTTTGTAAGTAATGCTTATTATATCCGGCTACTATTAACGACAGTGTGTAGTGTTATTAGAAATTTATTGTGGCGTCTTCGTTAACCTTGCAGTAATTGTTTATCAAACGTGTATTTCCAGCGGGGCTTGAGTACAAATAAATGGACAAACACTACATGTTATACCGTTTTACTGTTGTTGGCGTGATTGGTTAAGTAAAAAAAAAAAAAAGAAAATCGTCCACCTACCTCTGTATTTTACTTATCAAGAACGTTATTTCCTATTTGATGTATAAAATCCTCTTAACTTCCGGTCGGGTTTAGAAAGGTTTTCGTTCATATTTAGGTATGTGTTTATGCTACACGAAACATTGAACCGTCCTTTTTGTGCAGATATGTGAGAGCTAGTGCCATTTTGTAAAGCGAAAGAATGATAAGAAACCACTCAAAAGCGCGGCTAAACATATACTCACATATTTGCGTTGGGATTTTCGCATGAACGGAACAAGATTATCTGTTGCTGACTTCGAGTGATAAGGAACATGAAACCAACAGAAAAAACGACAATGACTGTTTATTCTGGCTCAACACCCAGATTATCGTGTAAACGGTAATAAAAGCCTGTGATAACGAATCCTATCAATCTCTTTGACAGTTGTGCCTCTTTGTTAATGAAAGTACAATAGTCAAGGCGCGACGTATTTTTGTGAATATCTGGTTTTTGACATTTCAGCAGAGATAATGTGGTGTGTTTCCACGTAATGCCTATACTCCATCAGAATTATTTTCATACAGTATATGAAAATCAAATTAAAACTTCCATCTAGACGTACTTTGAAAAATGAACTATAGTCCTACTTAAATTAAGGTAATTTAGCGAAGCAGGAGTTATTTTCAAATTAATACTGGAAAAAATTGTCACTTGTGTAGGTATTGTAAAGAAAAGTGTATTTAAAATCATGGTGTCTTAAAAAAAAACAGAGGAAAATTCCGTTACGAACATTAACTATCCGTAATCACTAAATCTCACAGATTTGGATGTCATGAAGTAATTAACAGGTTGTACTTGTCGAAATGTATTTTAAACGAACACGGCAACTACTCAAGAGCATAGTTACAGAGTTTACCACCAAATCAATTTTGGCGTCGCTTTCTGAGGTCGGCTGAGACTGACAAGTGACAAGTAATTCAGCCCTTTAATCAACTTTGTACTTCCATCACTTCAAAGGGTTGTGGACCGTCATGCAGTTAACGAAAATTTACTTCAAAACATCTGGTCTATATAAACCCCCATTACTTTCATTAGTGAATTTATCTGCCAAATGTACCAATGAATGTCATTTTATCACAACTGCTAACTGGTGAAAAACAAGTAAAATATTTTATTGAAATACCAGATAACAGGATCGTTAATATTGCATTTTATAATTTGTGAATTTGATAGGAATAAACTAGACTGGAATAAAATATAACAGGGACCAAGGCAAATTAATTAATGAATTCTGAATGGAAATACAAATTGCGCCAGAGGTCCATATCTAATTTTTTTTGCCTTACCATAAAAATATATCAACAAGACACTTTTCAATTAATATTAAATCTGAATTTAAATATTTATAAGAAAAGTTCATTAAATTCATTAAATGTGGGAAATAATCTCACAGCTAATCTCATAAATTAATAAAAATTCGACGAAAAGTAATTCTCTTATGGAAATCAAGGGAAGAAAAAATTTTGGAAATTTAAATTTTAAACGAGTTCTAAACTGAAGTAAAATAAATCAGTGGTGGCTGTTGACACTTTTAACTGGGCCAGCAATCTTGAAATGGGTATAGCTGATATTATAATAATTCCACCACCAAGAATCTTATAATCAACGAAAATGTATCTCAGCATGACACACTGACATGTACGTGTGCGATGTTTAATACATACAGATTCACATCTAGATAAGAAAAATAAAATACCTATACAAGAAAAATAAAATACCTATACGAGTTTATACACAGCATTAACACATTAATGTCAAATAGGTATTTTACAATATCGGGAACGTTTACTCTATTTATTTGTTTATTTACCTGTTTCACAAATCCAACAACAATTAATATGAACTTAAAATATTAAACAAGTAGACATTTTGACACAAAGAAGTGTAACGAAAATGTTTTGTTTTTTCCTAGGTATTTGGGCTAGTCACAGAAGCTAGAGGATGAGATGATCAGTACTTAAACACTGGCACTCCCAACTTGTGAAATTAACCGAACGTCCAACTCTAATGCGGAGTAGGAATCATTAACGTGCTTACATCGCAGATTCAGTTGTACATTATTTTCGAAAGTTGTAACGCGTACCGGTTCACTAACTCTCGTTGACTTAATCTCATCCGGATTTTAATCCGGGCCAGCGTCCTTTAGTGGATAGACATACTGTATTCATCACACTATCCGAAATAAAACAGTTGAATTGTTATTTCAGTGACGAGTACCTTGTTAGTGGCGATTACACATAAAAATGGAAGAAAAAGATTCGTTTTTTGTTGCATGAAGCCAATTGGCAAATAAAATGAACATGCCAGACTTGGAATAGAACTAGGTGCAAAATAGAATCCGAGCTATTGGATAGAGTTTCTGAAATGCTTCTCTCAACTTTATCAGCGTGTTTTAAAGTTAAAAATAAGACAAAAGGTCCCACGAACATACGTTGAACTTTTACTAAAAATAGTTGAAAAATAGGGTTCTGTCTGGAGATTACTTATACAGAATTTTTATACCGAAAATATGTTTACTGGAGCTTTTGCACAAATTACTTTTTACGATAATTGCTTTTTATGGAATTCTGTCTTGCTTATTTTTCCCTTATTAGGAAAAAAATTAAGAAACTATCTGAGACAGAACGTATACATTTGCATACCGATCTCGCCGTGGACGAATTAGGGCGGTAGGGAGTTTCTATTACTTTGTTCTAGAGAGACTCGGAATTCTAATGTACTTTCTTCTGCCTCTCATTGGATATTAGCTGCATATACAGGGTGTCCCGGAAATAATGGTACAAAAAGAAACCACATATTCCCGAGGTCAAAATAAATCGATTGGACCAAACTTACCTCTATACCAAAATGCTTCCTAAGGGAGCTACAGGCCCATAAATGTGGGCCCCTGAAGACGGTTTTTATTTATTATCTCCGAAACTGTTCAAGTTAAAGTAATGAAATTTTGCACATCCACTAAACATTCTAAGACTAACAAAATGAGGTAAATATCATCTCATTATTTTTACCAAGGGTGGGTCAAGCTGTAGGGGTGGGGGTAAAAATTACCGCAACTTTTTTATTTGTAAATTTTTTTGAGTTTTGTCTTCAAATTATGAATTGTCAGATTTTTAAACAAAGAAAATGCCCTCTTGTGCAACTTCGATCGGAGGCACTGTTTTCGAGATAAATTCATTTTAATATTCAAATGCTTAGAGCATGCATGCAATGATTAGGGAAGTGGACTAATTTTTTGCTTTTCGCGTCGAAACAAAATTTAAGCATTTTGAGCAGTTGTTAAAATAAATAAGAAAATCTTGGTTTGATCTGGCTCTTAAATTTTGTTTTGACGAGAAAAGGAAAAAATTAGTCCACTTATTCCACTTATCTAATCATTTTAGAGCATGCATTTGAATATTAAAGTGAATTTATCTCGAAAACGGTGCCTCCGATCGAAGTTGCACAAGAGGGCATTTTCTTTGTGAAAAACTCTGAAAATTCACAATTTGAAGTCAAAACTCAAAAAAATTTACAAATAAAAAAGTTGCGGTAATTTTTACCCCCCACCCCTACAGCTTGACCCACCCTTGGTAAAAATTTTGAGATGATATTTACCTCATTTTGTTAGGCTTAGAAAGTTTAGTGGATGTGCAAAATTTCATTACTTTAACTTGAACAGTTTCGGAGATAATAAATAAAAACCGTCTTCAGGGGCCCACATTTAGGGGCCTGTAGCTCCCTTAGGAAGCATTTTGGTATAGAGGTAAGTTTGGTCCAATCGATTTATTTTGACCTCGGGAATATGTGACTTCTTTTTGTACCATGATTTCCGGGACACCCTGTATATTAATTAAATTAACTTCATATTATGCACGAACCAAAATAAAAAACATCTTGAAAAAACAAAATTTAGAGTTAAAAACCAAGACTTTATAACTTTATAGGGCAACATTTACACCAATTGCAGGGGGAAAATGACCACGATATTACTGTCAATATGAAAAAAAAAAACAAATTTTAGATTTATACGACCTATACAAATACGTAAGTGCCTTTGAGAAAATAGGCTATCGTTGAATAAACCTAGTTACATTACGTTGCAGTTTCGTCCAAGCTGGCTTCAATTATTTTCTTTTAACTCCTTTCTGATACGAGATTTTACAAATTGCATTTTCCAAGCACGCCCTAAGATTTCCTAGGAGAAATGAATCTAATTTTCATAAAGTCAGTTTAGGGTTTTATTCTATGCATTATAGAATACGTGACTTTTAACTCGAGTACATATTATTTTACATTCAAAGTGAGCAACTTTGTATATACTTAACTTTAATGGTGTCTTGGTATGGAAACCTAATATAGGAAAGAAATACATGATTTAAATTTGAGCTTTCAGAGATTTCGTTATATGAATAGATGCTCGAGACATTTCATACAAAGTACTATGTAATTTCGAATATGGTTCGATTGTTAGATATCAACAATAATTCCAAAAATTTAATGAGATGGATTATGGTGACGAAAATAAAAGCGTAATTATTATAGAACTTTGTAAGCAAACGTTTTCATTCTTAATTGGACAAGTTTTTAGGCAAGGGCACATGAAAATTTGACCAATATTATCGATCAGATTATCACTATGGTGATTTTCTCATTACATTAGATTCAAATTCGGGTGTTATTTCATTTGAATTAACTAATGGTATTTTGCAAAATGTTTGAATTCAAAATGATTTCATCGAACTAAAAACCTTTACCTAAAACACATTTTAGAAATGTGCCCAAAAAAATTATGATGGTGAGTGGACGATGTTGCACCTTAACTGCTACGATATTGCGATGTAAATTTTGAAACTATAATATATTTATATATTTTCTTACAATCATCACCATTCCTAGGATGATGAGTGAAAGAAAATATACTCTGAAACACAACAAGCTACGGAGGAAGTGGTCAACAAATGGTACAATGGACACGGATTTTAATGTTCTCTTTGAAGAGATAACGGTATTTGTTCGAAAACTTGTCTTATGGCACCTACCAAATAATATTCCATTTACAAGACTACCAAGGGATCTTATCTCATTTTATCGGCTGAATGGGGATTAATTTTGTCAATGCGCCTCCTTTGGCAGGCAAAAAAGTGTGAGGTTTCAATACTTTTAAAATAATAATAATCGAAAAATAAAACTACATTTTTTTCTTCCTTTTCTTTTTTGGGATTTATTACAACATTATTTGAAATTCCTATCCAAAAAAAGTTGATTTATCTAAAAAATATTCAAATTAACCAGTTTAAAACTTGGAAATAACCTCCTATGCCTTTGACGTAATGCCAGAGGAACAGTCAGAGGGTGTAATTTCCCAGTTTTAAACTGGTTATTTTAAATATTTTTTAGATAAATCAACTTTTTTGGATTTCAATAAATGTGGTAATACATCCTAAAAAAGAAAAGAAAGAAACAAATTTATGAAATACCACAATTAACATTTAAACAATAAAACTACATTATAAACATAGAATTTTAATTGGAAATAAATAAATTTGGTGCAGATTTTTACAATCTCGAATGAAATCGATACATGATAGTTCTTATTTCAAAGGTATATGTATAGGCTCGTGTATAGGTGACAAGTGTGATATTTTTTTAATGTTATTGATTTTTTAACAAAACCATCTTGGTTAACTTCTCACCCTAGTCGTACTTATAGTGAGAAGGTTTAGGAAGGTGTAGAACATATATTTACTTTACTGAACCCCATGATTTTCTATAATGTCATTATCATACAAATGATCACCAAAGTAATCTAATAGTGATGTAGATATTTTTAGTTCAGATACAGAGTTTCAGTTATTAATACAAAGGATTGAATGCTTTATCCTTTTTACTTATAAGTCCATGGATTCAAGTGACAATTTCACCTAAAGTTGTTCTGTATTCATAGCTGAAATCTTTCACAGGGTATCAACCCTTTGTAAATGGAATACATTGAAAAATACCGAAAGCAAATTTTTCCGCATTGAACACATGAACCAGGTTGACCTCAAAAGCCACCCCAATAAAACATAATTATTAATGGAAACATTTCAGCTCATACCTATTCATGAATGCATATGCCAGAGGTGGACAAAAATGCTGGATTTAGTGAAAATCTGTTAACATTTACAAACTTTGTTAACAGAGGAACTAGTTAAAAATTACAAAATTTAGATGCAATTTTCAACATTATTTACCTTTTGTAAATATTCACACTTCAAATTAATTGTGTGCTAACTTTGAACACATAAATTTGGTAATTGGATATTGATCATAAATTGTCGGTTTAACTTTTATTATATATATATGTATTTATTATATAATTTTGTGGTTCTCTTATATACATTGATTATACAGTAGTCCTTGTACTTAGTTAACTACTTATAGGTTAGTTTAGTGTAGGTTAATTAGGTATATGTATAACGTCCATTTTTCAATTAATAATTTTATTACAAATAATACTGTAGTAACACAAAATGTTCAAATGTTCTAAGATTCATTACTGCTAACAGTAGAATGGTCAGCGTAGAGTTTTGACAATTTTAAAAATGTTACTATATTTCTAAGTAAAGTACCTACATATAGGCTATACAAAATTAAGACCAGTAGGATTATCAGAATGTGCCTTCGTTAACGGGCTTATGATTTGTACCTCATGAGAGAATGATCTGTAAGTAAATTTAAATAAGTTTATGGAAAGGAGAACTAGAGAAGCGAAAAATGATGATAAATAAATATCAACAAAAGTTAATAGGAACAGACAACAAAAAGCATATAAGGTAGTGGCGGCATATATGGCCCACTTAAAAAAAATATTTTTTTTCTCGAAAACTTTATTAAAAAAAATAACAATGCTTACAGGAACTTAAGCGTAAACACCTTCGCTTTCAGGAAAAAAATTAAACTTTGTAAAAATCAAACGTAAAACAAACAAAAAAAATTTTTTTTTAAATGCAGTCAATGGGCCATATTCCCAACCAGGATTGGAGTTATGGCCCTAGAAAAATTTATTTTAATTGAACGGTTCATTAAGAAAATTGAGCTTAGACATAAGAAACAAATAGACTGACAACAAAAAAAAATAAAAAAGATTGCAAATTTAAAAATAAAAAATAAAATTGTAGAAAAAGTCAATGGGCCATATCATCAAACCCATCTGAAAATATGGCACTTACAGAATTAACATAAATCTGAGCCCTTTAAAAAAATGCAAAATAATTTTTTCCACTAATGTAAAGTAAGTATTTTCTATCAAGATAAAATACTTAAACAATGTGACGAAATAAATACATGGACCATATGACCAGTTGCGTAGTGCACATTATGAGCAACAAGAAAAAACTCTTAAAAAATTTTTAAGTAAAATAAATATGTCACTATGTAACACGTAACTTAGAGTGTCGATCCTCCAAAATTTAGGTTTGTTTTTCAATGTTTCCCGATGATTTCACCAAAACACTTTCATTAAACTTTATTATTCGAACACCTGTTGTGACGCCATAATCTAAACTAGCCGGTATTGCCGATATTGCCGGAAGTTCGGCTTGTTATTTACAGAGGACGCTTAAACGTATTGAAATAAACTGTGAACGTCAAGAAGTTGGGTTTGAGGCGGTTAGTTTAAAATTTAAGGGCATTGGGCCATATGACCGTCCGGGCCATATCTACCGCCACTACCTTAATTAAACAACAAGAAATTAGATTAGGTGCAAGTATTTAAATATTTCCCAATAGACAGGGGAAGAAATTCAGAAAATGTGCTAAATGTAAAAATTAGCTCCGTATCACGAATGTACTTTATCATGAACAACTCTTTCATAGGGGTTAAATAAGTTAATACCAAAACCAAGATGATTGTACATAAAACAATACATAAAAGTGAGCTGCAGGCTATCAACATGAAATAATTAAGAGTAAAAGGAGTACAAGGCGTAACACTCGGCGTAACACTAGAATGGAAATATTAAAAAATAACACGGTACGAGAACAGCTAGAAGCAGATTCGTTACCACCGATTTCGACTATGGTAACAGTAGAACTCATTTCAGAATTTATTAAACGAAAACAATTTAGCCGATTTGGTCACCCCTGTAAAATGAACGACAAAAGACAAGTCAAAAACATATAGGAAGTCAAAGTGCAAAAATTTAAAAAACGAGAAGACCAGGAAAACTTAGAATGATGGAATAGTCGCAGTGCTGAATAAATGAGAAACAATGGAAATTTGGAAAGAAGTCTATAGGAAGACGAAAAACAAGAAAACATAGACCGAGTTCGTACACGAAACAGAGACAAGAGAATATTTCTGAGAAAAAGATGAAATTTAAGATTAAAATCAGTGCAAAAAAATCAATGGAGAATAGAATATTATAGAATTCTCACTCAAAAATTCTCAAAAATATAGTGTGAAATAGAAACATGTAAATGCTGTTTCCGTAATAAAATATAGTGAGTTTATTTATGTAGCAAAAAATAGATGATGCTTTGTTTACGGAAATCCATTTAGATTAAAACATAACAAAGCGAACTACACGGGTTCTCTTCGTCAAAGTCAAAGCATTGATAATGCACTCCATTTCATTTACAAACAAAAGACCTGCATAACATGTGTTTATTGTTATTGTTTCAAATCATGTTTCATGTGTCTACCATTTTTGTGAATACAAATTTTACATCAATTTAATTAATACGTAAAATTTGATACATATGGTTTGAATTTACATTCAAGACTTGGGCAACAAACAAAATGTTTGCTTTTATAGACGTTTTGTAAATTTGAGGCACATCCGAGGGCACATCTCATGAATTAATTTATTTTTGATGCTCCCAAAAACAAGGAAATTGTTTTCCAGTACGTAATTCATGTTATTAATTATATACAATATAAATATGGCGCGGGAACAAACTTTACATTAGTTACTTATTGGCGTGCAGTGCACCGTTGTCATTGGAAAACTGTTGTGTGTGTGGAGCAGCAACATTAGTAAAAATATCGGGGTTTACAAAACGATTGTAGAAAACATAATGATCACAATAATTGTGGGATTAGGCATGATAAAACATTAGTCAACTGAATTAAGTATGAATGCTCTTACTAAAAGAAAAATACCGATTTTAATAATTTATCGAACAAATTATTTTTATAGATAATAAAAACCTTTAGCTTATGTTGAGGATTTCTATCAGTTAAATCTTATACTTACACCCCAAAAAAACTGACCTGCAGAGCATTTCCGATTTGTTATTATATACCTTGTGCCTCGCCTTGTGCTTATTTATATCAATAACAATTTCAAAAAAATTCATGACGACGAGTTTAATTTATCCGGTTCGTACTTTAATCCATCCAAAACTGTTAAATTTTTAACATCGGGACGTTGCAGAATTACTTAAACCAACAAATTCCAACCTGATTAAACGTTTTCACGTTCAAGCTTTCTGAAATTGTATTGGTTTTATTTCATTGAATATAACCATACTTCCACTAAATAGAATTAATAATACCGGGTTGAAATAAACCAATTAATCCTGCAGTATTCAGTGAAATTAAAATTAGTTTAAAAACAGCCCTTTTACAAAGTGCACCCCTATAAGTGTCGAAAATCCTATTAGTAATTATGGAAGTGTTCCTCTAAATATTAATCATTATTATTAAAATTATCTCACCCATTAAAAGTTATAATTAACGTTCCTTCTATTATTTAATGCATTAACCGTTCCTCTGCGTTTCGGGAATATAATAAGCCATTCATTATTTTCCTTGGTTAAAGCAATCAAAGGGGATTAATAAAAAGTTCTGGAGTCTTTGTTTGCAATCTCGACTTTTACCGGTTAGTTTAGTAACTTAAATTTTAGTGTTTTGTACTTTAAACTTCTAAAAGTATTTAAGTGGTTTAATTGGTGCAATATTACGGTTATATACGTTTATTTTTATATCACTTGGAGAATATATTTATTTATAGTAGAGCTTAGAGCTATTGACACAAATTTTTTTTGTAGGATTTTGAGGTGTTTTCTAATTTAATGATTTTTACGAAAATTTTTTAAAAATTATTCGTTATATTTCAGGACCTATTGTGATTTCTCTTAATTTGACAAATAGTTGTCTGCACGAGTAAAATTACTGGACACAAATAATAAAAGTTAGCTAGTTACTTTTGTGCGAGTAAATAAAATATAAAAGCAGATATGACGAAGCTTATTACTATTTAATACTATGGCAATAGCATCAACCTCGGAGACCATTAAGAAGTTATTACCTTTACAAATAGACATACATGTACTTTCAGTTCCTGGTAAGATGATTCGAGCTATAATTACAAGAGAATTAATTTCTGAACAAACCTGATTAGTCTTAGTATATCCATGGTTGTTATGCAGTGACTAATTCAGTTTATTTCTATATATATATATTTATTTAGAGAACACGCTAAACAAAAAACTCAAAATCAGCCGGTGGTCAATTTTCCCATGACCCTACTTCAGTCTTGATGCATCTGTTACACCTATTAAAAATTTGCCACCTACATCTACTGGACAATTTTTTCGCGGTTATCTAATGTGCCTTCTGCATTTCTACATTTCTAAATAAAAAAAATCAATAGAAATGTACGCTTCATTGTAAAAGTTTTCAAATCTTTTTTTACTATGGAACTCTTATGTTCGATTTCAAATTCAACAGAATTTTGTGTCCTATTGTTTACGAACTGTGCATTGAAAATAACTAATATTAAAATTATCTTCTCGTAGAACCTTAGCCTATACAGCTCTTACATAAAAACTCCATTAACTTTTTAACTTTTGAACGAAATCAGGCCCAAATAGAAGTTTTAATTATACTAAATGAATTACTTTTATTTTTCGATGATGAACAAAAATGTAAAGACGATTCCAGAGGTAGTTATTAACTCAAAATAATTTTTAAATTGTGGCTCATATTTCATCTCACATGTATGGTATTTGTTTACAGGTTTAAACTGATGTAATCTATTTTCTGATTATAAACGTTGGTATAAATAGATGAAAAAAGGAATAAATTGGCGTCTAGCTACTTATTTTAATAAAATAAAAAATATTCTGAGAAGAACTGTTAAAGACTTTCTTGAAAATTACCACTGTGTGGAAAGAATATATTCCTGGAAATATCCTGACACATATTATGGAAAGAGTCCTGATGCATATTCGGGTAATAACTATTCCGCAATTTTATAAGACTGTCGTGTTGAATAATGAATATTATGATTTGAAGGTAATCCACAAAAAGAAGTTCCTTATAGTAAAACGCTAAAAGTAAATTATTCCCTATTAGTTAACAACAAATACACAAACAAACAAATCAAGTGACTTGCAACTAGAATATTAACCAAATTAATTACCTCTTACTGGGGTCTTCTTCAAATGGCCGGTGTCTCGTCATCGCAAATAAAATCCTAAAAAGTATGTCTATTCTAGTCACTTTCTCAACAAAATAACCACAATCTCAATCAAATATTACAATTCGGAATCTGACGGAACACCATTCTACTGGAAAATTATTTCTATTCGTTGAAATTCCTAGATAATATTTTCGATTGTTTGAATTACTTCAAGTTCGAAGACATTTTCCAACCCATTAGGGTATAAGAGCGCAGTCAAGGTTTCCTCGATGAAAAATGGCCGTATGATGTGATCATCGAAAATATTCCTCCAAACATTTAATATTTACGTCTTTCCGCCTTTGTTATGCTGTGGTCATAAATTGAATCTGCGTTATCGGGGAAACAAACTGCATAACTTTATACAGCACGCATTAGAACTTTGAGTTTCGGATTACAGCGGTACTAGCGGTCTTTAGGAATATTTTACAACTTGCTGTCTCAATTATTGTGATAAACTGTAACATATTTACTTTATACTGACCACTCTAAGACATTGGAAAATTAAATAATGCTAAAATTATCTGTATATTAATTTATGTATTGCTAGCTATGTAAAGGATTATTTCGTCGTATACTGAACCCATACGATAAGCTACAATTTGGCTACAATTGCAGATTATCTTTGTATTAATTAAGAGGCGCAACCGATATTATAATTTTTCTCCGCCATCCCCCCCCCCCTTTCCGCCAGTAGCTTCAGGATTGTCTTTAATTTTTAGGGCTATGCAGTCAAATTACAAATAACTTCTCGTACCACTAAGAATTGGTGACAATTCTGAGGCTTTTTTTTTTTTAATTCAGAGTAATTGTGAAATACTAAAAATTGCCACTCCTGTTATTAAAATCAACAATCTTGACACCGTTTTGAGATAACAATAATAAAAATTTAGAAATCCCCTCAGAATTATCTGTTTTTCACGACATATTTTGGTTTTGCAGGAGCTCGTTTGTTTATATTTTTTTGTCTTTTCCTTGAGTTTAATGTAAAAACAGTCATGTAACGAATGACTTTCGCCCTTCTATAAGCATTTTTTTCATATACTATAAAAATAAAGGCACGTTATTATTAATCACCTACAATTACTTTGTTTTCTCTAATCCCATAATATCTAATGTCTAAACCCCACTCCAAAGAAGATTGGAGATTTTAATGTAGTAAGTACTTTATTCGTACATTCATCATATCCTATCAAACTTTGGCCAGTCAGGTATCAAGTGATTGTAGTTACTTTAAATACAGTTAACGAAGTATGTGATTAAAATGCAGCGTTTTATTTTATGGATCCATAATTTTGTGACACGTGAAGATTGCAAACATATTACACGAATTTTACCGCACACTGTTTACAATTCCTAATTAATGGTTGTTATGTTTATCTCTGTTTATATATGGTTAAAAAAAACTGACATTAAAAGAAAATCGATTGAAGTCTATTAAAATAATTACTATGGAATTTCAAATATTGATTTTTTCTTCCTACATAATTTCTTGGGTAAATTTGATGTGTTTCTGATTTTACTCATCACAAAGATAATGAAGGATATTTTTAAATAAACTTACCCCTAGTTTGTATCAGCCAAAGTAGAACACCACAAAAAAATTCACATGGGACATATTTACACTCCTAATGATATACGAGAATAAACGTTAAAATAAAACAAAAGTGATTCATAATTTAAAAGAATCACCGTTATTGACAACACATCCGTTAAGCTACATTGCCCTATCAATAGAATCAGTCAGCATGTTTGTTTTGCCTCGATAAAGAACACTTTGCGCAAAACGGTTTGAAAATAAACATGGTTGATACGATACGATCCTACATTACCCAGAATAACAATAAACTGCCGACAATGTATGGTATTATCTGATAAGATAAGAAATAATTTGTACAGAATGGCCTATATTAATAAATGTAACCGTAACTGCTTAGATTCATAAAAAATGACATTAACTTGTTCATTTATCAGTTTATACGAAATGTGCATATTGTGGTGAAAGTGGGGTGAAAGTTTTATTTTGTTTAATTATTTGTTTATTTTATTTTTACTCAATACTTTCTTCCAGCTAACACACACAAAATTTCTTCCCCAGTACACACTACACCTGTTTTAGATCTGTCAACGAGAATGAGTGTGAAACCAGGAGGTTTTATTTACTAGGGTCTGTCTGATCCGTTTTTTATTATAGTTTTTCAGGGCCGTTGGATGAGTTCCTGGTGCTTTAGGAGAGACTTACCTTGCTCTTACTGGTTTACTTTTGTAATTAATGACAATAAATGATATAAAAATAGATTCTGCTTTATTTTATTTGTTTTTAAAAATGAATTGAAAAGTTCTATGGAGCCAGCTGCTCCCTCTAGATAGTAATGTTTGCACTATGATGAATTTGAGAATGATAATTGCAACTCACTATGCCTAGATGGCGTTTACTTTATTCTGTGACATTGAACTGCAGTCTTTAATAGTGATTTTGTAGTTCCATGAAAGATAGATCAGATTCCATTGAACACATAATACAATTTATTGAAAATTAAGGACAAATGATCTTAATATCTAATTAGAATAAGCCTGCGATAACTTAACTTATTAAACGTGCAACAAAATTTGTTCACTGTGTGAACGATTATCAAATTCTTAAATTGATAAAGCTTAACTAAATGAGAATTAGCGATCTACACTGGTTTAGAGTTCTATGCTCGCTGGATACTTTCAGATAATGTTTTAAGTTGTCAAAATTGATATTATGGCTGTCTGTGCCGGGTTATGTGTTTTTTACACTTTGTACATGAAATATTAGTCCACTTTGGATAAATTAAATTGGATTTCTATGTTAGGTAAGTACCTTGTTTATTTCTTCCTTGTCTGGATATTTTCCTCTGCTTCTGAGCCTCAAATTGTTTTTGTTTTGAAATATTCTTGTAACGACTTTTCACAGGTTTTAGATTTGAATTTTCTTCTGATGCCCCATATGTCATATTACGTTTGATGAAATTTTGATCTTCCGAACATGGTACGTTATCACACTGATTTTTATATTTCACTTTTTACACACTGTTTGACGTTTAAATTTCACTTGATTTAGGTTGGTTATGCACAGATTAACTTATTCTACTTATAATCTATTACAAATTTGTCTTAAACTACATATTTGCATCAACTGCAGGTATCTGACCTTTTTTTATGTCTGTTTAAACTTTTAAATATCTCTTATTTTCATCATAGTACATTTGTAATTGGTTTGTTATTGACTATTGCATATTATAAAACTATTTTTGTGTATAGTTTTAGTAAATTTATTACATTTTGACTGTTTTTTAGGTGTTACGAGCCTCTCTCCGTGGACTTTTTTCTGCACGATGGCTGCGAGTACCTTTAAGAGCAAAACAAGTTTCCCAAGATTTATATCCTTTTAAATTGACACTATTTGCTTCGTAAGTAAAATCTCCTGGGTCTTTTCGAAATAGGAATTTTTACATTAATTTATTTTAGAATTTTTTTTTATTTTTTTTATTTTCCACCTGGGGTATACATGACAATATGTTTGTTGCGTTGAATAGGAATATCAAATCGATACAGGAATATGTTTTTGGACTTTGTTTTACAATCACAATTGACAATAAAAATGAAGCTAAAATGCATTACACTTTTTTGTAAATTTCGTTACATTTTTACACTTCCTTCTGAATTTTAAAACAGTTCCTTGTATTTTAGGATTTTAATAAAGCAGTCGTTTACACCTCAACATCTAATAGCAATGCATTCACCAATAATGCTTAATAATGGCATTTGTAATGAGCGCAAGTTAGTTCACCAGATTTACTAGAGCTATTTGCATGATTACGTGAAAAGAGTTAGTTTGGAAACGCAGAAGATAGTAGAAAACAACAGCGTTTCATAAAATGAAAATACATATTAAATGATTAAATGCCAGCGGGTATTCTAAAATAGATAGAATAAATTTAAAAACTACTTCTGAAATATAATATTCAAAATGCTACGAAATATATTCAAAATACGAAGAGAATGAATTTGAAAGCTCCCTGGTGAATTTGCAAAAAACTATTTTCATATTACTCCTTTATAAATTGGCATGGAAAGGAAGAAAGAGAGCAAATTCCTTGTTGAATTATTTTAAGAAGAACAACTAAGAGAGGAAATAAAATTGGAGCAATGTTAAAATGGTTCAAAGTGGTAAAAATAATGGGCACCATGAAAATAGGTTACGCTGACCAAAAAGAATCCTGCGATGCAAAAAAACTACTGAAGATATTGGTCACAAGAAACAGAAAAATTGTTGATCGCTCACTGATATCCTTGACTGATTTAGAATTTTTTTTAAAATTTAGCAAAATTACTAAAATTAGCATTAACACGAAACAACTACTGAAAATTGACACAGCTCTAAATCCATAATATATTTCCTACAAATGGATGAAAAAATATTTCGACGACTATGAAGTTTTCGAGAAATAAAGGGGAAAATCTTCGAGATTAAATTTTAAAGTTTTTCTTTCAGGCTGCCTAACTTTACTATTCTTTACGCATTCTGTTAAAACTAGTGATGTTAAATTATAAGCAAGAACCCTGTCAATTTTATTTGAAATAAAAATTTCGTTACCAATTTTTTCGAATACACACTCAGCCGGAGTGCCGAATGGAAGAGTAGGTAATATTTTTTATACACTGCATGCATTTGTTTTCATATGTTAATCCTGCCACCACAAATGCTCATTTATAATAACAAAGATATTTGATGTTCTTGGCATTTGGATGACTTAATTGAATATTCATATCGTACCCTTTTATACCAGTAACAGCAGCAAAGGCAATATATTTTGTTTTTTGATGTTTAAGTTTTTGCATGTAGGTGTCCAATCAAATTTTCATTTTATTTAAATTTATTTGAGACTTTCTAAACACCGGTTAGCTTTGATCCTAGCTCGGCAAAGCAGCAACACGGTGTCTGTATAAGTTAATCATTTATACAAAAACAGTAAGTTCATTAGCGACGTCGACCTTCTGGTTCCCGTTTTATAAATAATTTATACAGCATTTGATATTCTCATCTCTGTTTTCTCAAGTTTTAAATGAAAGAACGCATCAAAAGATTTTTTGTGAGTTTAATAAAACCTGATACACGAAACGGTGTGGGTGTCTTAGAAAACAGAGAAATTGAATAACTATGTCTACGGAAGAGGAGTTGATATAATTTGTATTCTATAAAGTATTTGTTCAAAACTTTTAAATGTGAGAAAAAGACTTTCAATATGAGTTTAATTCAGTGTTTGGAATCTGATTATCCATATTTTTTTTATACTTTCTAGAAAGTATTTCGAAAACTATTTATTAATGATGTCTACAAAACTACAAATTGTAATGTTTATAATGCTTACCCTTTGACAATGCATTCGCCGTAATAACTCACCTGAAAAAAAAAAAATTGTTATTAAAAATGGTATGAAATTTATACAAAAAAGAAATATATCACTAAAATAGATTATGAGAAAGCTGAATAAATAAGCTTTCTCTGGTACCAATAAAGATAATAAAGTAAATAAAAAAAGAGAATGTTAAGAAAAGATAAGGCTACAGTACGATATAAATTCTAAGTTGCTGGTGTAACTGTTGAACTTCACAGGGCGTTACAAATTTCATGAAAAAAAAACACGTCTCAATTGTTACACCCTGTAATCAATAAAAAAAAAATTATCGGAAAAAATAGAATCACGTTCAATTCTTGAATAAAGAGCCTATTATACAAAAGAAGAATCATCGAAATCGGACAAGAGGTCTAGACAAAAATTAACTTCAAACTATTGGTTATTTTATGGTGGTGCGTTAATTTCTTGGAGAAGTGATTTCTATTTATTATTAATACAGTCACTTGGTGCCAAAAAATAGCCAAACGTCGACCTTTTTTTTGCAGATTCTTAAACTTTAGGGTCTCAACTTCAAATATTAAAGAGGAATAGAGGAGTACTGAGAAGAAATTATTGAAACTTTATATATGTTTTTGGAGTCGTTGATCACGAATGTGACGTCAGAAATTAAAAATTTTATGTTGCACCCTCAATATGGCCAATATAAAAGGGGTAAAATGGATGAATTCATATTATTTTTTAATTTTGAGAAATTAGGATTTTCTTAGCAAATTGTTACAATTTGAGACATAAAACTCCCCTAATAAGAAAAATATTTGATCCCTAATAGGATGAAAACCACTCCTAAAGTTAAAAAATCAATAATTAACGAGGTTATTTAGTCTTATTTCGGCATATCTCCTTTGCAACTAACGCTAAAAATCATCCAAAAAAAGCATTATGAAAGGTATTTTAATCCTCTTTAAGGTCATGTAGGTCAAAACAGTACAAAGGTTGTCAGTTTTTCTATACTCATCTTAAATATTATCTTTATCAAAAAAAATAAAAAAAGTAGCAGTTTCCTTCTTGGTTTATTGCCTTCTTTTTTTGTTTCTGGTAACATTCAGCTAAGTTATTTAACAGTGAAGCCAAAAAATTCATTACTACAAAAATTTTCAAAATAGGTTAAGTGTAAAATCTTTTAGATAATGCATCCATCACGGTCAAAAAAATTTTGAGCGTATACATAATATTAATGACTAACAAAAAACACAATTTGGAGTTTTTTTTAATTTGGAATTTAGTGAAACAAAAAAATGGGCACTTTTTCTAAAAAATAAAGATTTTGCCTTTATTTTCCTTGTATCATTTTTGATTTAGCAGATATCAAAATTTTCCACCAAACAATTTTAAGCTACTGTAATAAGCTTCAATTTGATTCAAGGTATATGTCAGAAGATTTCTTTAAACCAGAGTTGTGACTGTTTGAGGCGCGTGACCTTTTCAGGGCTACGTTCAAATGCACCTAACATCAACTGTATCTCGGAAACGATGAACCTAAACAAATTTTTATTTCATGGATTTTTGTTATCTCATTAGCTAACTTTTTTGTTATGACAAATTTTTTCGAAAATGTGATCCTCTTCGAGTAATTTTCTTAAAACCTTTGAAAAATCGATGTTTTTTTGCTTAAAAATCAACGTTTTCAACCCCTGTAACTCAGCTGGTATTAAAGCAAAAAGAACGTTATAGGTTTTTTTTTTGGGGTAGAATTCGACGATCTACACGTTCCAATAGTCCTTTTTTTTTCGAAACTCCTAAGTTGGAGTGAAACTTACCCCCAACGAAAAAGCACCCTTATTTCTTTTTAATATTTGTTATTTGATCCATTTTGAATCAAACTATCCAAAAATATTTGAATTTAAAACAGCTATAGAATTAGTACGAAGTGATATCACCAAATATTGTACGCTACATCTGGAAGGAAGGGGTTGTGTAAGTGAGTATCTGAAGAACATATGGGTAAAATTTATTTAAATACGACATAGTTTATTATTTTTTCTACTACTGCTCTCGAAAATGACAAAAAAACCACCACCCGAAACTATAATTTTTCACATGATGTGTGCAAAAATCCGAAAACACAGTACTGTCATGTTTTTCACACAGTCCTGTCAAAAACAGAACGGACATCTGTTACTTGTATTTTTTTAGGAAGGCTAGGCTTATTCAGTTTCATAATAACCGACTTGTAATTTTAATTTTTAATCTAATTGGTTTTGTTAAATAAAAATATCTATCAAATTGTTTGTTTTTTTCCAATCGTAGAAAAAATATTGTAAACAACACGTTTGAAAACATCTTTTCACACTTATTCGACTTGTGGGCCTCGCCTTCGGCTCGTCCCACCAAACTGTCCCACTCGTGTGAAAAGATTGGTTTTCAAAACTTGCTATTTAATACTATTTCTTACTTAATAAAATGAACCGTAAGTATTATTAAATATTCCTATACCAGTAATTTAGCCTGCGCCAAATTTTCAAATAAGGGAAACAGTGAGAAGTAATAGCAAAATAATTAGTTTTCTCCAACAGGGTGTAATATTCCATCTGTCATTCTTCTAGAAGTGCATTAATTAGATAACTTTTCAAAAATACATTTACGGTTGTCTGCATTGTGCGTTCATGACATGGTATGAAACAGCTCAGTAGATATTTAATTACTCCCGTTATTCACTGTGTTGTATATTATACAAAATAACCGGCATATTACAAAACAAATATAGGTAATAATAGTAACGTTACAGTTGCCAATAATTCAAACAAAGTTCATGGGCAAAAGGTAATTATTTTTATAACTGAAAGATTAGTAGCGTTTCTTAGAAACTTATTTAGGACAAAATAAGTCAAAAGAAAAAATGAGAAAAAATATACTTTTGAGGCAAATAAATTTAGACGGTTGAAATGGGACACACAAACAGTATTTCTTGGGCGCCTTGTATATTGGAAGTTTGAAAAAAATCTTTATATCTAAGGGAGTTTCAAAGGTATGATTAAACCTGCTATACTCTTTTGAAATTTCCTTAAGTTTGATGGAATGTTCTTTAATCTTCTATAAACAAAACTCCTAAGAAGTGCCCATTTTCGACTATAAAATTGAAATTATTAAAAGATTTTATAATTTTTTTAACGTACCTATTTATCGAGGTATTTATTTCTCTTTTAACATTTTTTTATGTTCCAAATAGGCTTCTAAGAGTATGCTTCGTATTTCAAAGTCACTCTGCATATATTTTTGTGCAGTTTCAGTTTCAAACGGGATCATTGCAAATTAAAAAGAAAAAATTTTTTTAACAAAAGTTTTTTTAAATTGTAGTTAGACTGTAAATTAATAACTAAGCAATAAAAAATGTATATACCTAGCAGAAGGTAGCAGTAAAATTTTTAATTCTGCAGTTGACATAAATAATAAAATAACTCAATAAAGAAATACGCAATTTTTTCGAGTTCACGCACTTTTCCAATTTCAAATAGGAGTATGTAGCGTTTACAATAAGGCTATCTACAAATAACTTAATCAACTCTTTTTGAATTTTTTAATCTACGGCCGTTGTTACCCGTAGGCAAGATCTCACGATAATATTGTTTTGAGCATATCCGAAATATTATGTTAGAGCTAGCGACAGCATGCTTCTAATCTGGCAATAATCTGATTACATTTCCACCAATCTTTGTAAAGTAAAAATTTAAATATAGTTAACAGATTCGACCTTTATTTACTTGATGCTCATCCATATGGCCATTGAACGTAAACATTTTTTAAAAGTTTTTATATACCTACATAGTTTCTTCGCCATTGCATGTGTTGAATATAGGTACTAACTGTGACGTTGAATTTAGGGTTATTTGTAAAAATTAGTTTTATTTAATGGTGCTCCAATAAACGAAGTACCATACCCATCGATATTTGCGCCTCGCATTATTTACAACAAATTAGTGTCACAAGTATACAAAAATAGTTATCGAATGATTTAAATCCAGAAGACTGAAAATGGG
The DNA here is from genome assembly GCA_963680705.1 of Rhagium mordax. NCBI lineage: Eukaryota > Metazoa > Arthropoda > Insecta > Coleoptera > Cerambycidae > Rhagium > Rhagium mordax. The sequence continues at coordinate 20,862,644 of OY796660.1, forward strand.
TAATGAGAAAAAATATTTTGGCCTCTAGAATTACGTTACTATCACTTGCCCCTGAAATACTCCGGATTACGATTTCTGTAACTGAAGAAAAGTTTGTGGACCTGACGCTGCAGAAAAGAGTAGATTGAATAATCTCCAGTTTATGGCGACTGCCAAAGCCAATCTTGTCTCAATACCATATGAAATAAAGATTTTATTGATACCCCAGCCAGGTGATTAATACAGTTGGTATCGATGAAATTAAAGAAATGCATTTTCAATTTGAAGATATGAATCTTGATGTTGAGCAGGAAATTGAAACAACACAAGATATAGAACTGCAAAAAAAACTGCTACTTTGATTTAAGAAACAACTTAAAAAATTTGCATTCATTTTACAAAATATTTTGATATTGATGATTTATGAATACGTATTCAGATTGCTCTGGCCAGAAAAGTATTAATTTTTTAGTTTCGCGCCCAGAGACTTTTGATTAGTAACTTCAGAACAACAATAATCTTCACTTTCACCAAATTTAACTGAAGGCCACTATCATTAATGTGGGGTTGTTTGACAATAACTATTTTAATTGTTATATGAATAAAAACCAATATATTTACGAAAATCTGATTTTTTACCTTTAAGGTGTTGTAAAATTTTGGGAGTTATAAGAGCGGAGTCGAAATTTTGTGATGATATATAAATTGGTGGAAGATGGATTTCATTTTGGTGGAAGAAATTTTAAGAGCAAACGCATAATATACTCGTATTTCCTCCATTTATTTATCTTAGCACAAAAAAGATATCTGTGTATTTTGTGTATATCACAAGATCGGTGTGTATTAAACAAGCAATAAATAATATGTATTACCAAATTACAAATTTAAATAGCTAAAATATGTAAGTACCTTTGTCTGGAAAAAAGAACATTCCGTGAAGGTTGAACATAAAACTATAGATTTATTTGTACACTCTGTTAAAAGAGTTCTGTAGTTGATTATCATATCAGGACATGATCGCCAATGCTAATGAATAAATGGGAAGAAAAATTAATTCAGATAAGTTAGTCACACAATTGTACTGTTTGTTTCCTCTCTCCGAAGTTTCCCTGATAGATAGGTGTGTTTTTCACATTTATACGGTATATATTTCATCACGGTGCTTTTAAATCACTGTTCAAAATATTATTCGCTGACAATTCAGTCTGTGACCATAATAGAAACAGGAGATATTAAGCCACTGGTTATTTCAATGTAATTATAATTTAATTGTCATTGCTTTTGGGTGTTCCAGAATTATTAAATTTCATTTCATTTTGACTCAGCGTTTTATTCTTATGATGAAAATGTGTTTATTTATAATCTTGATAAAGAGCGATGAAGCTTATTTTCACTTGAACGCTTTTGTTAGCATGAATAATTTCAGGATATGGGGTAATGAAAAGTATGGTGCGGTGTTACCCCGGAAAGGAAATTGATCCATACTTCGAAAACGAACAAAGTGTTTTTATCACAACTACATACGGTGATCAATCTTTGAACATGATTAAACTCTTTTTAGCACCCGTTGAGGACAATTCAGAGTTGTGATTTCAACAAGATGTGGCCACTATTCGGAGGTCACACCCTAGACAAACTAGTTTTTCAGGAAAACTTTTGGCAAGCGTTTAATATTTACATTTGCCATTGAATTATGGAATAAAATCATCACTTATACTCCTTCAAGATGCAACAGCGGAACAAAGTGCCGAGATCTGCCATAAAATACGTTCGTAATGATCATCTAATAATGATTATGTATTCTCGTGATTATTGCTGACGTCTTTTAATTTCCTGTAATTTCGTTTCCAAAAGAGAGACTAAGAACTTTTGTGTTTTAAAAAAACTATGTATCTACTTGCAAAACACTCATATTATTCAATTAGGTACAGGTACTTCACGAATAAATCATTACTAACAGTAAATACATTTTCTTTTAAATTAACAATACATGACAAAACGCATATTACTATGTGACATGAAAACTTGACATGACAATATTTATATACACTAATATACAGTAAATCGCTTCTAATCTGTTTTGTATGTATTTCTATATTTGTATACTGTAACTATCATTGTTTTGTTTTTCGTATCATACGATTAGGATTATATTTGGATTAATCATATTCATAAGATTCCTTATTTTGCTATTATTAGATGGCGCCTGCCTGAATATTTAATTACTATTAATGTTCTATCCTGTTAAATATAACGTATCAACATGTATATATCAGAAGCATAGAATAACAACGGCACAGTGTTGCTATAATACAAGTCATTGCCTCTGCAGACATCGTGAACTTTGATAACTCGTAGACATTCCAAACGTTAAATGCCTTAATGGAACAAATAAAAGACATCGACTATCAAGCATTCCTCAAATTGCTTTCTTAATCACGTATTATTGTTTAAATGAAATTGTACTGTATAAACTAATTGAAATCATTTTATCTACAAATAACTAATGGATTTACCAATCAACAGATACGCAGCGAATAATTTGGATTTATTTAAATCATTTCAGGGCCAATTAAAAAATTAGGATTAGGCCAATTAGTATAATTGGTGTGACATATATATTTAGTAAAGTAAAATAGAAAATTAAATTAACATAAATATACCGGGTGGCCACGAGAACCGGCCCAGGCTTATAGCTCCTTTGTTTATGAACCAACTGTTTTGAAATTTGGAACATGTATATAAATCTTATTTTCCAATTTAGTGACTTGTACAATCAAAATGTCCGACTTCCAATTTCGATGGAAATGACATCGAATTTGATTTTTAAATAGGACACTTTGTATATCTTATTTTGGAATCTACACACCAAATCCGATCACGTTGCAAAATTTAATTTTTTTCAAAAATAATAAAAATTTTGAATTTTTTAGTGTTACGTAAATAAAACTAGACATCTCATATATCATCGTATTCCAAATAAAATGCTCTATCTAATGTTGAGGATGGTCCATACACGATTTATTTAAACAATTACCTTTTATCAGAACCAACACTTTAAAATTTCGGCCCACTATTCACTTAATATTAATTTACTACTGTCTACTATCTAAGAATTACTAATCGTGAGAATGACAGAATGGAGATAATTTAATAATGGGATAATTTGTTCCTAAGTCACAGCCTTCTGGATTGAAAAATGAAATTAAAAATTATTTTTGAAAAAATGCAAATTTTGCAACGTATTCAGATTGAATTTAGTCCGTAGATTCCAAAAATAATAAAATATATAGGGTGTTCCATTTAAAAAATCGAACATGATGTTATTTCCGTCGAAACCGGAAGTCGGTCATTTTGAATGTACAAGGTGATTCACCATAAATTCAACCCCTCTATAACTTGGATATTTATGAACGAATTTGAAAATTTCAAAAACCAAATTATAGGATATTTTTCAAAGAATTTAACGTATCCTTTAACAAATATATACCTATGTATTATTTTAAATAGAATTAAAAAAAAGTTAATTTAACATAAACATATGTTTGTTTAGTATGAATGTTCAAATGGCAACACAGCAGAAGACTCAAATATTCGCCATGCTTTGACCTATGTTATACGATCGAGGGTTATTGATATATAAAAATTTTTAATCTGTGAATTATTTGTACAAATAAACCCGATCTTCTGCAATTATTATTATTATTACAAAGATTAATCCGGACTCTCAATAATAAAAGGTAGATACCTTGTACAAGAGAGTTTCTCTCCAGCGCAGCGGATCGAAGTTCTCATACAGTGATTAATAGGCACCTTAGCAATGTTGTCTAGAAGATAACACCGTTTATAATGGGATTGTGAGTTCGAGGAGAAGAGTAAAATGTATATCGGTAGGATGTGCAAAATCTGTAACGACTCAGCGAATATCTCTGTGCTAGTCACACAGATGACGGACTTGATAAAATATGTAAACGGTAGAGATTAACATCTGGAACGTTCAGCAGGTTTATCACAGGAGATTTGCGCATAGCACGGATTGCATTTTAAGATGGGTTCTTTGCCCGGTGGGGATATTATGAAACTTAAGGTTTGGAAAATTTTCAATTACTAGGGCCTATTTATTATTTTAATCCTACCACACTTTAGCTTTGGTGTAAGTAATGAACAACGACAACTTTTCATTCTCGACGTTGGTGTTGTTGACAATTCAATTAAAATAAAAAAGCGACGTGTCAGAGCTGGATGGAATGGAATTATTAAAAATTTGTGAATACACAACCATTTTCTCCGACACTGTCAATTGCTGTAGGTATAATTTAAATCAGGGAGAGACAAATAGTACTTCTATTAATTATAGTAACGTTTCTCATGTGATGTAGCTAACATTTGCACCACTGGGTAGAGTGAGTCAAGCTGATTCGCGTAAAATGAGGAGACAAATACACAAAGCTGGCCATACCACCAATGCAAATGGTGTTGGCGAAACAAAATAATATAAGGATACGCGACTATGTGTTTATTAATGCAACGTACGACACGTTCCAATTTATTGATAAGAGCATTAACATCATTAATTTCATTTGTAAAAGAGTTTCCGGGTTCACTTCCGAGTTGATTTTTTTTATTTCTTAATATTTCGACTTCATTCGCTTTAGAAGAAAACCACATTCGGGTGTGTATTAGTATTTGTGTTGTTCCCAAAACAATAACATATGGATAAGAGACAGAATCATTGGATTGTAAATATTAGTCAGTATGGCAACTGCGAAGATGTTACTTTTCTATTTAACGTAATGACTTTATTGTCTTAAGCCATTATAAATACTTTTGAAAGGGTGGAGTGGCTAGCAGTGTGTATTGTCCCATTAAGATATAAGTTTTGTAATACATTTATAACTACAACTTATGCCAAAATTATCAAACATAACGTGATAACCATCGTTAACGATAACTCGAGGGTTTTATTGTGGGAAAATTTCAAAATATAAAGGTAGCCTATATACTTAAAGAAAATTATCGCATGATTACTTAATTTCGACAATGTAAAATGACTGTCACGTCACGCAGGCAGGGGTGGTTTGTAAGGTGCCACACAAAGAGCCATAGGAAAATAACAGGCTACTTACTTATTTAAGTAGTTTCTTTATTTTTTAGTTATATACTAGGTCTGTTCCAACACCGCCGAAAACCGTTCAAGGAACGGTCCCGGTCATGCGCATATGACCAAAAACGGTCCAATTGGTCTGTTTTTGGTCATATGCGCATGACCGGGACCGTTCCTTGAACGGTTTTCGGCAGTGTTGGAACAGACCTATTATATGTATGTGAAAGCAGTCATTGAATAGATCAGCGTTTCCCAAACTTTTCCTACGATGGAACACTTCACAAATCCTAAAATTTAAATGAGCATTTATATTTTGATTTGATTTTGATATTAGTCACAACATTAAAAAGTGGAATTCTCATATCTAGGATGGTGTCGAGTCTGTTCCTGGATAGTGATTTGGTTGCAGCATCATATGAAAATCCGGCTTCGCATTATAATACTCTGATGTATTTACACCACTATACAGGGGTTTGTAGTGTGTATTCCCAAAGCAGAGTTGTAAATGAGTGATGGTTCAGCAGTCGTCCAATAGATGGCGTCGGAGGTATGAAAACAAATTAGAAAATAAAAGAATTGTGGAGTATTCTAGAGGAACATCTAGATTATTCTTGAAGACATATCCGTAGATATGGATGAGGAAGTTCACAAGCAATTAGGACTTTTTAAGTTAATTGTATTTTTGTTTTAAATCGGTCACTAATGTCAATTAAATTTTCATCACTTGCGTTGAAACCTGCTGGATTCGCTGCCACTGTAAATCAATTCCAAACTCAGGAATCGTCCTCGCTTGATTTTGGAAAATACTGTAGTTGTGCAAGGGTTCTAAAATAAAAAACTTATTTATCTACTTCAGAATTTATTTCAATCAAATATTCATACATTACGGGAAAAAACAAAATTATTTTCTGTTCAACTGTACATACAAATACAGAATTGTAACTTCCTAACCACAGATGCAATTTTATCTCTTGTATTAAAAATTGCAATATTCTTTACTTGTAATACTTACCTAATAGAATATACAGGGTATTATATATGTAGGTACATAGACAAACTTTAACGGGCGATTCCTTGTACGATTTTAAGACGTAAGTTCATATAAACATGTGTCCTAAAAGCTTAGGTTTTCGAGATACAAGGTGTTCAAATTAACTTTTATTGGGTTTTTAAATTTTTCTGACAGTTTTAGAGATAATTAATTAAAATCTAACACAAATAGTACTTTTACCAGTGCCTATGAAACAACAGTTATTAATATTTAAAATTATCTACAGGGTCCTCGTTTTTTGCGGTCATGATCCCTTAAAGCCCCTCCAACTTTTTTATTACAACGCCACTGACTAAGTTTGAGAATAAATCAAAAGCGGCAGTTTCACATGGCAGTCGACTGCTGTAGCAGCGACTGTTAGGTGGGCGTGTCTACACTGTCAGGTGTTTATTTATGTGAATCATACTATTTCGATAGCAATTGAATGTTATGGCAGTTACTGCGATCGACTAGAAAAATTTCTACTTTTGTTATCGCAGTCGATTGCTTTGAACGTACGTATTGCGTTCTCGGATGAACTCATTTTTTATTTAATACAATTATATCGAGAAAATGAATGTTTATGGAACATACAGTCACCACAGTATAAAAATAACATGAAAAGAAAAGCCACACTTGCAAACATTGAGGAAAAGATGGGTTTAAATGAAGAAATTGTCAAAAAAAGATAGCTTCAATAAGAGCCACTTTTAAAAAGTACAGTCAATCAGTACATAGCAGTAAAACTATCGCAGTAGAAATATTCCCCACCAAACAGTTCAGATGTTATGGCAGTCGACTGCTATGTGAAACTGCCGCTTGATACTAAAGTTGTCAACGAAAAATTTAAAAACAAAAAAAATTATTTTAACACCCTCTGTATCTCGAAAACCTAAACTTTTAGGACACATGTTTATATGAACTTTTTGTCTTAAAATCACACAAGGAATCACCCTTTAAAGTTTGTCTACGTACTTAAATAACACCCTGTATACAGGGTGGTCCGAAGTTTACCTGACAAACTTCGGCAGGCGATAGAGGGACTTAAAATATGTGGAAAAGTTCCTATCAACTTATGTCCTTAGGTGATTGCTAACAAAGATACCGGGTGTTAAAGTTTTGTGAAAAACAAACCATTTCTTTAATAACTCTAAAATTATGAGAGCTATTGACTTGAAATTTTAGGGACGGCGATGTTTTTTAAGCCTCTATTGTTTTACGGAATCTTGCCTTTGTACTGCTTCCAGTGGCGCCGTTAAGGGATGGGGGAGTTAAATTTTTCGCCGAAACTATGTAACACCACTGCTTTGTACAGTTGATTTTGAGATTTTCCGAATATCTGCACAATTTGGAAGAAAAAAGGTATCTTTTTAATTTATTCGTACAACGCTTACTTTTCGAGTAAAATAGCAAAAAGAATTTCCATGACTAAACTTTATTGCAAATTTATCATTTAATTTCGAGTTTATTTTACATTTCTGAACAATCTTTTGGCATCTTGATACCCAACATTAACACTATAAAAACTGACAGGGTGACAGGTCAAACTTTGACTGACAATAATGTTTCATTGTTTACCATGGGCAACTAGGATTATTAATTTTATTATTATTGTAGTAAAGGTTTTAGTGTGTTAGTAGAGATATAAAGCAAAAACAGCCGTTTTACTTGAAAAGTAAGCGTTGTACGAATAAATTAAAAGATACCTTCTTTATTCCAAATTGAGCTGAGATTCGGAAAATCTTAAAAACAACTGTACAAAGCAGTGACGTTACATAGTTTCGGCGAAAAATTTAACTCCCCCACCCTGTGACGGCGCCACTGGAAACAGTACAAAGGCAAGATTCCGTAAAACAATTAAGGCTTAAAAAACATCGCCGCTCCTAAAATTTCAAGTCAATAGCTTTCATAATTTTATGGTTATTAAAGAAATGGTTGTTTTTCACAGAACTTTAACACCCTGTATCTTTGTTAGCAATCACCTAAGGACATAAGTTGGTAGGAACTTTTCCACTTATTTTAAGTCCCTCTATCACCGGCAGAAGTTTGTCAGGTAAACTTCGGACCACCCTGTATAATAATAAAATTAATAAAATTTTATCCTAGATTATATGACTTACGAGGTAACCTTAATCCTATGGCTAGCCATAAACTTTGGGATTAAAATGGTTTTTAAAATAGTATAATCCACACGCAAATTGCAAAGCGCCTGATTTTCAAACTTATTTCAACATGTCATTTAAAACCATTCATATTAATTTTGATAATTTTTCATGTAACAACACTTCTTTACTTGCCACGAAATATAGTTTGGGAAACGCTGGAATAGATCAACAAAAGATATTATGAAACAAGAACCAAGTTAACTAAAATGCCTAATTACGTCAAATATTAAAAAAATCACCTAGTCAAGGTCCAAGGATCATTATTTATATTTTTCGAAACTCAAATCAAAATCACATGTTTTCCATCTTTTGCAAAGCGAATATACCAATTGCTTTAGTTAAATTTCTAAATTGAGAAATAAATATTCTATTGAAAAATCATGAACAAACATAATTTACCGAGGTAAATAAATACACCTACGTGCACATCTTTACTCCACAAATATATTCGAACTTTTAAAAAATATCACGTAAAGACCTAATCGGTTTTACACGGTAACAAAGCACATGATTTTTAACTGAATCTGAAGGGAGGTCATAAATACTTTCCTCGCCCAAAACAAGTCCACAGACAATGTCGAGGACAATAACGCAAACACTTTCTCGCGAGTTTGGCATGCGCAGTTCCAAACTTGAAGGAAAGAGTCTCTCCGTCTATGGCCAGCTAATGTGGTCCTATGAGAGGGCAGGATCAATTTTAACTCTCTATGCCTCGTGTAATTTGTGTTGGACTGTACAGTGTACCGAGCAGTGTACACTATGTATTTAAATAATTGCACTAAAAGTAATCCAAAAATACGTATATTGCATAAAAATTCGAGGCATACGCTGAAAAAGGATTTACACTGTATTTATTTATTAGACAAGTTGGCGTGATTATTATCAATTAAAAAAATCGTAAACTATGCACACCAGGAAATTTAGTGTTTGACTGTACAAAAGGATCTAGACAACTTTAATAGGAATGTGAAAATTCATGAAATATGGTTTTAGTAGTTCGATTATGAATTTTGACGTTTATCGTGGAGCTTTACATTAATCTGCTTTTACACGAAGTAATAATTACCATTAGTATAGGAATTTGTCCCTCGAATAATATGCTCTGGGAGTTAATTAGAAAATTTCGAATTCTGTTTGTCTCTTATCATTCCTTTATATATTATTTAATAAATTATTCACTGTGTCATTTACATGATTAATTAATACGTGTATTTACGACAATGAAATATCCATCCTTTTTGGCTAACTATTGTGTCGTAGAGTAAATTTCTAAACAAAATGGGTAATAGAATAAACAACTGGGGTGGGGCTAGGCACACGACATTTTCTCATTCGAAATATTTTGTTTAAAATTAGGAAGAAACATGAGTATTAGATCAGTTTACCCGTTTGGCCGCGTCAAAAAATATTGTAATTATTTTGAATTACATATATGTACTTACATTATAGTTACATTGATTACTTTCTCTTTTAATGCATGAAGGAGATACAATTACTAGATCTATAATAGTGCATTAATTACGGTTGTTTGAAAAAAACGCAATACAATTTCAAAATTTTACGGAAACAATATTTTCTTCAGAATTTCATAGGCAATTTAGAAGTTCTGTACTTTCTAGAAAATAGCCCGTGACGTATTACATATTTCTAGAAAAAAGAATACATAGCCCCCGTATCTACGCTACTAGCTCTCCTATTAGTATTTTTAATCTGAACTGTAGATGCAGATTTATATAAAGGTGGTGGCCTCGGTGGTGGCCATATTTTATAAGGTTAGCTTTTGTTTTCTTTTAGATCTATTAATTTAGAATTTCTTTTTTAAATTTTAACATCCTGTATCTAATTTCCGATGTATTTTTTGAATTATATTTATAGAGAGGAAACTCCAATTATTTGTATTCTGTAAGCTTTCATTAGCACTATACCTGAGTAGAATCCACCAAATTCGGGATAAGCATAGAATTATTTTGCAATGGAGAATTCTTGGGTGGACGAGAATGCACGACCAAGTGAATATAATTCTACTACAGTTTTGTAAAAAATTGATGCGGACAAACAGTTAGTTAATAAATGTTAAGTGCTCCTTTCCTAGAATGTCCCTTCTTTCGGTATCTCAATTCTCATTAGTATTTTTTGGGAGAAGAAAGGAATCTCTATATAATCAGTATGTTCATTGTATCAGTACGTATAAGACTACAAGCAATAAAAATAATAATATGTTACAAATTAGCTTCATAAATATATTCACAACTACAAAAGTAAACAAAAATGTAAATTATGAACAATATTAACTGGTATTTACATAATCTGTTCTCAACTAACGCCTTTAGTAAAATGGTAAAAATTAGTAAGGCTTTGTTTATTGGTATGTTACCCTAGGTGCATATACAAAGTTTATAACGCGAACATGATACACCGTAGAAATACTAAGTCGTGCGTTAATATATAAACACTGACTGGGAGAATTATATTTTACGATAGAGGCTCCTGCAAGACGTAAATTAAGACGGCTTAAATTCATATTTTAAAACCCAAGAAACAAACTACGGACCACACTAGTCGGTGATGTTTCCAACCACACAGTAGTCAGAAACAGGAATTAATTTAACAAATGCCTGAGTTTACATCTTTCAGCAGGCTCTAACTCTGTTTGCAGCATTCGTGGTAAGAAAACACATCGCTGCTTTATAACTACCGTGTTATTTTTGTTTCTTTATTATCTTAAAAGAAATAGAAGCAGCAGAAATATAAAGATATAAATATATATAAAAATCTTTTAGACGTATAAATCGACAAAATTTGAATAAAAATCATATAAGACAAAAGGCAAGCAACATATTTATTAGAGTTCTTATTTACTTTTTAGTTTTTGATATAAAAAATCTTGAACAATGTCCGGAAGAACTTACTACAAATAATTATTATATAAGTGGTATTTTTTACACGTCAATTTTACAGAAAACGCTAGGTTTGTGGTTTAGTGTGTTTCTAGTTAGCATAGCAAAGTGGGTCTAATTTAGAGTAAAATTTTTCATTATACCTTCATTATTTCCAGCAAGTAGTTCGTAAACCACTATAAACTGCTTCCATTACAAGAAATTTATATTTCTTAGATTTTAGTGGGTTGTTTCAGCAACTTGGAAGCTGGTTAATAAACAAAGTGTTTAAATCAAAAGTATAAAATGTCCATTATTGTATTGATTCAATTTCAGTTATCTGTTTTAATTAAAATTAAACAAATATCCACATAATAATACAATATCGCTACTTCAATATAATTTAAACCGAGAAATAAACAATGATAAAACGGTTGAAATATATCATGGAAATATTTAATTTAATGCACTGGACAAGTTGAATACAGTTTTGAAATACATATTACATATTATATATTATAATAATTTTTACCTTTCATTGATTTATCGTTATTAACTCTTCTATATTTATCTATAGGTACATTTTAATTCGAATTTTTTCAACGCCATGAAGTTGTTTTAAAAACTTTTAACAAAAGTTGATTTCAAAATGTACCTATATAATAAAATAAATATGTAAAACTCATTATGAAAACTTATTTCGAGCACAACATTATTAAATGAATAATTTTTCTACTAAGAATTTTCTTCTTTCATTTTAAGGTCTGAAGTATGTATTGTGATGGTGGCTTTTACTTACGGTGCTTTTTGGTCAAGGTACTTACGTAATCTTTTTATATGGAAATCTCGGGCGCCAGTCCTTTAATTTTTAAGTGCAAAGAACTACACTTTTTGGCTCTCCTAATTGGGAGAACAACCCTGAGTAGCGAAACAGCTGAGATACGGAATTGCCAGGGGTCGGAGCTGGAGATCTATCTAATGGATTTCATGCTGCTCAAACGGGTTAATCCGAGGGTTAATCAGAAATAAATTACAGAAATAATAACTCGTGAATTTTACCTCTTTAAAATAACGTATTTATTCAGTAGTAATTGGAAACAGAATAATTTACTCTAAAACCTCCACGACTGTACAGTCGAGTGTGTATTAAACTATTTCAAAATAATTAAAAACAAGTCAAGCTGGCAATCAAGAATCTTTACGCGATTTTACGGCGGAATTTGCGGAGACGTTGAATTAATATTTGATTGTGTACGACAAGCAAACGGACCCTTCCAATAGGATGTATTATAAACGGCGGGCAATCGATTAGCTATAGATATTTACGTCTTTTACTGGTACCTACTTGAAAATACGGCGAACTACTGCCACAAACGTAGAGCTATTTTTGCACGACTGTTTTAATTTGTAGCAAGTTTTCGGGTCACCCTGGTACATTGACACATCACAGATCACCCGAGCGAGAAAATCTAATCAGTGGATGCACTTTTTAGGAATGACTTTTCTAATTACTGTGGGTTTTCCGGAAACCCTTGTACATGACAACTGCGCACCCGAGCGAGAAAATCTGATCAGTTGGTGCACAATTTATCAAATAATAACACGAATCAACCAACGGAATTATGAATCAGCTCTAGTTTGCTTTGGTAGCAATATACGGCGATACTCACGGAAAATAAGACCTTTAAATATCTATACTTAACTGAAGGCAGTGCCTGCAGAATGTAGCAGGTTACGGTGAATTCTTACCAAGATTTAATGCAAATAAATTTACTATCAAAACCTCGGAGCGGCGATACTGAAATGTTGACGGCCATCTTCAATGGCTGACGGTAAATCGTATCTGATATGATAATGCGGAATATCTTGGAATGAACATGAACTGCTGCCGGTTTTCTCGGAATGAGTATGACCTGCTGCCGGCTTTCTCGGAATGAGGACGAAGTGAGCACTCCTCTCCCTTTTGTAACCTTTATGACGTATCTAGGTCTCGTGATAGAGGGGCGGTCACCGACTTTAAACGACGGACCCGGATGCACAACCCAAAGTAACTTGCAGAGGTGCAGCGGCTTATGCATTTAGGCGCATCAATTCAAAACGTTTATAACCGGGAATGAGTTACTTGTAATTTCTAAACTATGTTGCGAAAATAAACGGATGAAAACGGATACGGATTAACATTTTTAGTAACGAATGATTTTTATTTCTAACTCGGCCATTGTTTATAATAATTCCCGGATTTTACTTATACGAGGGATTGTCGAAAATTAATCAATTAATTACTTGACTGCTTGTTTACCAGCGGACTTTTTAACAACTCATTTATAACTTAACTAGAACAGAATTTAATTACTAAACAGCGGCAGGGTGTACCCAAGTGACTGTAATATTTAAAGCAAAAAATGAACATTCCTTGATTGGAAAAATCACTTCCGTTACAGTATGAAATAACTTAGTTTGTGTTCATACAAAAATTGTAAATTGATTGTCAAATGTATATTTCTATTGTTTTTCTTGCAGTAATAATATTCTTCGGTTGAAATGGCCGTTAAAAAGATATATAATGTGTCCCAAAAGAAACACATAAAATTTATTTTCTTTCCTGTTTTGAGTTGGCAACGAGGTTGGCAAAAATAGAAAAACCACGTCAATTAATAACATCAAGTTGCTCTATCTGTACGTAAGGAAAAACATTTTTTTGACAATTTTCACAAATCTGTGACGCCATCAATAATTTTTTTCTAAAAATTGATAGACCTTTTGCAAAGGAATTCACTAAAAAAAATTAATTTATTTTTGTAAACGTGTCCTAGGAGAAATTTCGTTTTCAAAATTTTATTTTCTATTACAATTAAGTATTTAAAACTTCATTTTTATTTCAATAAATTGGTCATTGCCAAATTGTTAACGGTATTTACAATTTGATATTACTAATTGACTTGTTTTCCTATTTTTCCGAACGCAAAACAGAAGAAAAGTTATGAATTTCATGCGTTCTTTTGGGACACAGTGTATAAATATACTTAGTAGTAATATTTCTTCCCTTGGGTGATTATTACTTTCACTGCATTAATTAATTGGGCTATAAACTTCATCTGCAAGAGAGCATATGCTTCCATCACTAATTATACAAATAGCTCATTCTTAGTAATATTTTACACCATATTTATATTATTTTTAATTTAGAACTAATGGGTAAATTAAATTTAAATACCATAAAGGGATACCAATATTCAATAATATGCAAAATAAATCGATTCGCAGTTGAGAATATCTACCCACACAGCTTAAGCATCCCCAAAATATATTTATTAAAAAAATATTTTAAGTGATTGTTTATGGAATTTTTATTTAAGTACCAAAGTAATATCATCAATACATTATTATAATAATTGGACAAAGATTAAAATAATTTAATGTAGTAAATGAAATTTCTCTATACCCTTATTGATATTTGGAGTTTCAGGAGATTTAACAGAATTGTCATGTTTACTCATGAAACTTTTTGGCAGAATACTAATTAATAAATATTTTAATACGAAATATCAAGGAACCTTCTAAAATAATACATGTGAAAATACCTTGTTAAGCCTTTGTTTTTTCACATTTTAATAAAGCTCATCCTTCCAGCCGAAAATAATTCTTTTTGGAATTAAAATAGGTATATTAAATCTTTCCGCCACCATGCTACAGAAACGTGGGTGGAGGAGTTGATCAACAGAATGAAATATGAGATAATTAATTCACTTTTGCTTACGTGTGACTGAATATATTTAATACTATTAACGAATTTAAACTTCAAACCTCCATACTTAAAAAACAAGAGTGTTCTTTTACTAAATTGGAAAATAATTTAATTTTCATTTTCTTCTATATTTTACGTCCATTTTATTTGCTTATTTGTGATGTGTAGAATATAATGATAGAGATATTTGCTTGAAACCTAACCGGAAATGACATTATTTATGTTATAACAATAACAAGTAATTAAAATGTTTACCAATAAGCTAATCAATGCAATAAGTGAATTATTTGAGAAGAAATTATCATCTCAACTAAAACGTATTAGAGAAGTTTAAGAATATATCTTTTCAGAGAGTATTTCGATCTCCCTTGACACTTACATTCGCTTTACCATTTGGAATTCAATTCCGCAAAAGCACATCGTATTTTCATAATACGAAAACACGAGTAAATAGGGAAAGGTCTCTTGTCTCCGCAAACAGATAATATACAACCATATATTGGCAACACTTAAGTAAATTGCAGTGAAACCAAGAGTGAAATATAACAGAAGATGAAAAGAATAAACAAATTAATCCCAACATCTTGAGATTTATCTGTGCAAAGGCTTAGTTATTGTAAAAAATAAAACGGAAATTTTAGTAATACTGGTTCATGAAAAGATTATACTTTTGTTTGTAATATTGGTGTAAGTAAGCGAGATAGAGGTTGAATCTTTTTTTGTACGTAAGCTCCTAAAATTTTAATGTGTCTTTATCTTTGTCGTATAAGTCTATAAAAGAGGCTTAAATGGTTGAAACATCCTGATCAGAGATAGAATTTAATATTTATTACAATTCTTTTATAGGATTCACCTTTTTAACACGATTATGTTTTGTTAGGTTTCTTGTATGGAGAACATATTAGACTGTGTATTGGATGGATTAACGTCAATAAGATTGTTCTTACCTATTCGGTAATGATCAAGTTAATCTAGATGATTTATGTAGGTTTAAGGATCACTAATCAGTCTCTGGAAGGACGAGCTTGTTACATGGAGCGTACAATCATGATTTCTGCACTGAATAAGTCGTTATTAGGAAGGAGAAAAAAGTTGGTGATACAATGGGACCTTACGGACATCAAAGTTGTAAGAGACTGAAAGTGAATAAACAATTGGAAATAAAACTCGTTATCTACAATCAGTACTAAACTGAGAAGCCTTGGGACAGTAACCAAAAGGCCCCAGTGCCATACCATAACGAATGTATCCAACTACTGCTTGGAACTCTCCATATTTCTCGATTGTCTAGTTCCATTTAGGTCTGACATATGTGAAAATCTCTTGCTGAACGTGTTGAACGAGTCATATTACGATCGCTCTTAATATTCTTGCTGATTCAAGATAGTATAAACAGTGGTATATTAATGTTTCCATTACTTTTAAAAATATGGAGTGGAGAGCACGGTAATGGGGTGATAATTAATTCGATCAGTTTACTGCTCTTCCTTGGGGATTGTTTGCTTAGCAATTTTACAGTTTAATTTCTTATAGGAAAGTTTGAGACGTCTGAAGAGCAGAAGAGTTCGTCGTCTAGAACATAGTTTAAGTACGATAGCCGAAAGGCAATCGGAATCTATTTATTTATTACTGTTCCACTTTTTGATATGTTACAAATTACTATTTCTGGCAGAGGAAGGGTTATTTTCAAGGAGTCCAAAGTTTATTTAAAAAATATATCTGCAAAAAATCGGCATTCTTTTGATAAAGTAGCTGCTGAAGCCATCCCATTTCGTAAGTAGTGGGAAGCATTAAATGTAAAATTGAGTTATTATAGGTACAGCATTATCTATGGACCACAAGGTTCGACTTCCATTTTCCACCCTAATTCTAATCCTTTCCAATTTTGTCACAATGGGGAATGCATAAAAATACCTTAGTAGCCAACAAACACTTTTCACATTGTAAAATACACCACAATAAAGTGAGAAAAACCTAACAAGGAAGGAAAATCAAAATAGTGATGACGAATAAATCTGTTCATCTATTGGATGTCTATTTATGCCAGATTTCATTCAGTCACATATTTTTTTATTTTCCACTTTTAAAGCTCTGACCTCGGCTCTGACAATGGCACTTCCGAATTTAGGTTAAATTATTTACGGTTCTTAAAATCGATTAACATTAATCCACTAAACAAAGTTATAACCTAAAAGATGGCTTTGGTGCTTTGTAAATTTTAGGTAGATTAATGTAGATATATTATTGTATCTTATTATGTCCCGAGGACCCCATCCATGCAACCAACGCTACCAAATATAAACCGTCGTTTGCGAATTTCCTAATATAAAAATTTGCTCTAGTTTTTACCTACTAACGACTAAGTAGTGAGGGATAAGTGCATCCCTCTGGTGGTCAGTTGCTACTACCAGTCGAGACATCGAAGATGTCTCTGTGACCGATAGCGGCTTGCCAAGCAAGCACCAAGAGCGGCGACCTCTAGCCCTGATGGACTAAAACGTGCATGATAAATAGGATTTATAGGAAACAACTACTGGACGGGCAAAGGCCCCTACTCCCATTGAATTATACCTATAAATCCAAATTGATAGCCAAATTTGTTATTTGTCTTTTCTCCACCAGACACAGACCGGTTTCGAACTCTTTATGTTCTCATCAGTGTGCCACAGGTAGCTGAAAAGACAAATAACAAAGGCAAACCAAACTAGTCTATGGCAGACCCAGCACAAGTAAGTAGTGAGGGATAAGTGCTAACGACTCTTAATTGCAGGTATTCTTATAATAAATAAGTGTTTATAGAGATAGTGGAGCGAGTCGTCATGCGGATGCCAGCGCCTGCTGATCTCATAACAGATTCGATTACTAGGTGTTTGTGTATGTAAAAGGAGGAATAGTTGAAAATTTAGTACTCAAGAAAGGTCTAGAAAAACCGAGAGAAAAACGCAATTGTCGGTAAATTTCATAATCTTTAACCCTGTAGGTGAGAACTAAATAGAAAAATATTTTATTAAATCCAGTCTTTCTGAAAAATACCAACGATATTTTATAAGACTGCAATAATCGACTTTTTAGAAAACGCAACTCTTCACCTTCCAAGAAGTGTAATTACGTACTTTTAAATATTTGTGACCAAAATAGTGGTTAGTTTCTATTACAGGATACAAATTTAATCTAATAATTGAATATTATTGGACTTCATTCAAATAAGAAAGAGCCAATACATTTGAACATAAAGCTATTCTGTTAAACTACCTATTTGAGCTTCACACAGGAATCCATGAAAAATGATGTCTTGTCGGTTGATTTATCAGTTAACATAGAGCAAGTTGTGAATGAGATTCTTGATAGTTTCTCAATAAAATTTAACAGTTTTATATTTATGTCAAAGTTGCATGTAAAAAAAGTTACTAGTTTTATAGGTCGCGCATTATAAGGGATACGGTTTACTTGAGAGACCTTAAAGAAATATGAAAACAACGTGTAATATATTTTTTAATAATACAGCTAGAATTTAAAAAGCAAATTTAAATGTGTTCAAGTAATTGGCCAGTTGTTGGTGGCAACTGTTTTGGGTTTAGCTGGTGAAATAATAAACATTGATACAGTCGCACCTTAGTAATACAGAATTTAAAAGATTTCATGTATGCGATGGATTTGTGTTAATGGATTCTTGTAATCATCATAAATTTTTATTTGATAGAACGTAAAACGCTAGTGTCATGCCCTTTAAAGCTGCCGTGTATTGTGAATCCCATGACAAATAATTTTAAGTTACCCGTTACTATAATATCAATTGTTTGTAATTATCTTGTTTAATGGCATTATTATACTTAAAAACAGTCAAATATCTACTTTGTTATTTAATCACTCTAGACTAGAAAAAAAGGCTGCTGTTTATAGGTTAAATTTCCTACAAAAACTTTTATTTTAGTTAGGACAACAAATACAAATCTTTATTAAACATTTGTACATCATCATCTAATCACTTTTGAAAAAAGAATATATATGGTCACATTGTAATAGATTTTTAAAATATATTATTTTGCTCCATATGTCTTTTTAATCGCAATATTTATATTAACGTTCTAGAAGAGCTTATTATAGCTCTTCTACCATTCAAACCTGTAATACAAAGAACACAATACAACTCTTGCGACGTTGCCGACTACCGACTATCCCATCCTTGACCCATCGCTGATTCGAACTCGATTTGTAGAGAAACTATGTGGAGAAAATATGAACGGCTTCATTTGGTTCCAACAGGGTTGAAGTGAAATCACGTGGTTTGCATGTAGGTAAATTAATCGAATAAAAAATCATAAACAATTTTAGGCAAGTTATCAAAATGGATTTTCATATAATAGTCGAGTCAATGAAGATTTTGACTTCGGAATCAGGAATCAGGAATAGGACGAATTTAAATGATTTTTGCCCAACATTTTGCAAATTTTATTAGTGAGGTCGTCAAGCAACATTTCTTTTTCAAAAAAGACGAATAACTCGACAACGACGCAATGAAATTTCGAAATTAGATATACTCGAAAAGGCAATTAAAGAGAAAATAAAATAGTGTTCAAATATATGTATAGGGTGGCCTATTTAAAAAAATATAAATTTGATATGCCACTCTCATATCAAACACCCTATATGATTGGAAATAATTTTACAATATGGTCTTCTTGTACTCCTACAATTTCTGTTTAAAAATGTTTTCTATATAATAAATATTAAACGAGATATCGACCGAGCCGATCTTGCCGACTCACCCTGTATAATTGTCCTACATTGGTTCTGTAACTTTCCATTCGGATTTCAAAAATTTTTTAACATCTTTTATTATTTATATTACAGAACCAGCAACACGACACTTTTTGAATATTTTTGTGAATTATTACTGGAATTAAAAAACAAAATTTAAATTTCAATGTTTCAAAATATTATAGCGAATTCCTTACAAATTTATTTATTCAAAATTTTTCACTCCCGAACTGGGACATTTAATTTTTTTGAAAAAAACGTTATGAAAGAAAGAAATTCTCTTCTATCTAATTTTTGAAAATTCTTCGTAAAATTGCATAAATAATGTTTTTTTACAAATCGTATAATAACTTCAAAAAAATTTTCAAATCTTTTTTTTAATAACGTATTTGTAATTAGCAACCCCAAAAACCCTTGCTACCTATTTTTTCCCCGAAATTTCGCTAATTTGTGTGCTTCATTAACTCGACTATACCTAAGTATTATAGCATAAATTGCGATATTATGTTGCATTATTATGCAGGTGACTTTTGGTATTCAATCCAAGTTTACATTGACATCACCTCGGACATCACTAAATAATATAAAGAGGCGCAAGTGAAGAATATTAATACCATCATATTTCAGGTGCATTTTATTTACATTCTATCAAGCAGGTGTTATCGTTCTAAAAAACTAAACTTTCAAAGCTCAAAGAAAGTCAACAGGTTCAGTTTAGTTTTTTAACACGATAACACCTGCTTGATAGAATGTAAATAAAATGCACCTGAAATATGATTGTTAAGTAGAGTATGTTAACCTGAAGTGTCGTTCATTATTATTATTATTTTTTGTTGTAAATGAATTATTTGTTACGCCCCTGTATAGTGGTAAGGTTCTTGGAGCCATGTTGGCCCGCACAAGGACAATCAGTTCAGTATGTAATGATCCGTAGTAGGGCGAAGTCTGTGTTCTGTTCTCATTATTGTATTGTGTCTATACAAGCTAATAAAGCCAAAATCAAGAAGCTGGTTTTATTGAAATTCAAATAACATATACGTCATCTTCATTGTGGTCCTTCAAAGAGCCGTATTATTAATTAATACCAGAAGAATTTAAGAAATTTAACATCAACTACTGGAAGCTTGTGTAAACGTAAACACGTGCCTCATAGCACCATCTCACTCATTTCAACCCACTACGGCGTACTACATCCATCCATCTCGCTCATGCGACACGACCCAGAGCAGGTACTATTCCAGCCGACCAGTCAACTATTATAATCATCAATACAGCAATTCTTATCTGAAATTGAATGGTCAACCATCCAGCCCAGAGATAAACAAACAAGTGAGTTTCATCCTATATCCTATCTTATTTTAAAAAAAAATATATCTAACTTAACCCAGCTATATTTGAGCAGATTATTATTATCTCGATTATTATTCAATCTATTTTCATATACATACGTCTTAGGTTGGGACTTATTAATTTGGATACTTATTCAATTTATTACTTATTGAGTAAATTATTAAATACAATGGCGGAAGAATTACAAAATTTAATTAAAAAACGAAGCACTTTAAAGAGTCTTTTGACGAGATTTCAAAATTTTATCAATAACGTAGATCAAACAGATGAAACAGCATTAACAGATTTACAATTACGTTTGTCCAAAATAGAATCTAGTTTAGATGATTTTAGTTATGTTCAGGATCAAATTGAATTATTAGAAAGTGATAATACGGAAGAAAATAACAAGCAACGGGAATTATTTGAAAATAATTATTTCAATTTAAAAGCAATTGCATTAAGAATTCTTAGATCCGCAAATATAGTCCAAAACGACTTAGATATTCAAAGTGTAGGGGGGAGCAGTGTAAGAAGCGAGGTAAGAAATAGTAATTCATCTTTGGTTCCAAAGCAAACAAATTTCCATCACATGAAGTTACCTACTTTATCCTTACCAAGTTTCTCAGGTGAATTCGATGAATGGTTAGGTTTTTATGACACATTTAAATCTCTAATTCATGATAACGAAAATTTAACTGACGTGCAAAAATATCATTATTTGAAATCCTCCATCAAGGGTGATGCGGCGTTAATAATTCAGGCATTAGAAACATCAGCTGAAAATTACTCTGTTGCTTGGGGTCTACTTAAAGAAAACTACGAAAATAAACCGCGAATTATAAATAATCACATAAAAGCACTTTTCGACATGGATGTTATACCAAAAGAATCGTACACGTCTTTGCAACAATTGTTAAATAATACACGTAAACATCTAAGAGCATTAAAAATGCTTCAAAAACCAACGGAACATTGGGATACCTTAGTTGTATATTTAATTTCAACGAAACTCGATCATACCACCAAGCGGGATTGGGAAAAAACAAAATCTGAATTAAATGTCTTAGCCACGATTGATGACTTGACAACATTTTTAACAAAAAAATGTCAGCTTTTAGAATCCTTATATGCAACTAATAAACGTCAAGTTTTTAGTAGTCGTAATGAAAAATCAAATGTAAGATCCTATGTCTCGGTTCAGAATTATACATGTAAATTTTGTAAAGAGGGACATCCTATTCATCAATGTAAGTCATTTTTAGAATTATCAGTACGTGACAGAATCAATGAAATTTCTAATAGAAAACTTTGTAAAAATTGTTTTAGACATAACCATCAAACAAAAGATTGCACAGGCACAAATTGCAGGAAGTGTAATTTAAAGCATAATACACTCTTACATTTGTCATCAACCGTAACGAATAAATCTGCACCAAATAGTCAATCAGATAATGTCATAGCTGACAATAAGTCAACTAACACAGATCCAAAACCAAATATGAATACAGCCGTAAATATCGTAAATACACCAGTAGGACTCAGTTCGTATTCTACCAAAACTCAAGTACTATTACCTACAGCACTGGTTTATGCTTCGGGTACTAAGGAAATTAAATTAAAATGTCGTATTCTGTTAGATTCAGCATCTCAATCTAATTTTATTACAAAAAATGTATATGAAAAATTAGGTTGCAAGGGTAAATCAATTAATCTTCCTGTCTTTGGTATCAATAATTCTAGAGCACCTGTTTTATGTGAAAGTAAAATTAAAATTGAATCATTATACAATGCGTTTAACTGTACAGTTTCATGTTTAGTGTTGCCTGAAATTACACAACATCTACCCCAATCTTCTCTAAATATAGACGACCTAAATATACCGACTTCCTTGCAAATAGCCGACCCAAAATTTAATGAATCAAGTGAAATTCAAATATTATTAGGCGCAGAAATTTTCTGGAAAGTAATTTGCATTGGTCAAATATCTCTTGGAAAAAACTTACCTGTAGCACAGAAAACTCATTTTGGGTGGGTTATTTCAGGCTCAGTGCTTGTACCAAAAAGTCATATAAAATATCACAACTCATCATGTTTTTCATGTTTATTAACCACCAATGATAATGACAATGACAACTTGAGTATACAACAACAATTAATCTCTTTTTGGAAATTAGAAGAAATTCACCCATCTACATTATTAACTAGTGAGGAAATTCAGTGTGAAGAATTTTTCTCAAAAACAACTAAACAAGACCAAAACGGCCGATTTATCGTTTATTTACCTTTCAAAAATAACGTAAATGATTTAGGAGAATCATATACAATTGCTAAACGACGATTCTTTTTATTGGAAAATCAGTTTGAGTCGAATTCGGAATTAAAAACAGCTTATGTCGATTTTATGCAAGAGTATCAAAAATTAGGGCACATGACTCGAGTACATTATACTGCTAAAGAACTGCAAGATGCATACTTTCTTCCACACCATGCAGTATTTAAATCGGACAGTTTTACATCAAAAATACGCGTTGTGTTCGACGGATCATGCAAAACTTCATCGGGTATTTCTTTAAATAATACTTTGATGGTTGGTCCCACCATACAATCCGACCTATTCTCAATTATAATGCGATTTCGAATTCATAAGTATGCGTTCACAAGTGATTGTGAAAAGATGTATCGTCAAGTTAATATACACGAAAATCACAGAATTAAACAAAATATTTTATGGCGATGCAATAAATTGGAGCAACTTGAATGTTACCAATTAAACACAGTGACGTATGGCACGGCCTCAGCGCCATATTTAGCCACAAGATGTCTAGTACAAATAGCACAAAATAATAAAGAAAACTATCCGGATGCATCAAATATCATCAAAAATGACTTTTATATTGATGATTTAATAAGTGGTAGTGACAGTATTGATAATGCTAAACTTTTAATTACCCAAATCAATCATTTATTACAGTCATCAGGATTTACACTGAGAAAATGGGCCTCAAATTGCCCAGACATATTAAATGATTTAGAATATACCACCACAATAAGGCATTTTAGTGATGAAAACGATACTATTAAAACTTTGGGTTTAATATGGAATTCAAAGCTAGACACATTTCAATTTCCTGTAAATTGTCATAATCATAACAACATTACAAAGCGTACAATCTTGTCAACTATTAGCAAAATCTTTGATCCTCTAGGTGTAGTTGGGCCTATAATCGTAACTACAAAAATTCTACTCCAGCGTTTATGGCAATTAAATTTAAACTGGGACGAATCAGTTCCACATGACATATATACATCATGGGTCAATTTTCGTCAAGAGCTTAATTATTTAAATGAAATCAGTATTCCGCGACATGTTATATGTTCTCAACCAGTATTTATTCAGCTGCATGCATTTTCTGATGCAAGTGAAATCAGTTATGGAACTTGTATCTATTTAAGATCAACCAATTCTCAAGGTCAGCATGTAGTTCATTTGTTATGTGCAAAGAGCAGAGTAGCTCCCTTAAAATCCATAACTTTACCCAAACTAGAATTATGCGCAGCTCATCTGTTGGTCAAGTTGGTAAATCAAGTGCGTACTCATATTCATATAAACATAAATGAATATTATTTCTGGTGCGATTCAACGATCGTGTTAGCTTGGTTGTTAAAACCGCCATCACAGCTTAAACCCTTTGTTGCGAATAGAGTAGCAGACATAATTGATTCTACTGATCCTGCGCAATGGCACCATATACGAACCTATGATAATCCGGCAGATGTAATCTCCCGAGGTACAACCCCAAAAAAACTATCAACCTGTTCACTATGGTGGCATGGCCCAAGTTGGTTAACCGAGGACACTTCCTTATGGCCAAACTCTCAGATAAATCTAAACCAAGTCAACACACCGGAAGTTAAAGAGAAAAAATCACAACATTCATTAGTCGCGACAATACAAGCTGATTTTATATCTACTCTTGTGAGTAAATACTCGAACCTTAATAAATTACAAAATGTTATCGTATATTGTTTGAGATTTATAAAAAATTGTTCAGGTCGAGAATCAAGGACAGTTGGTCCAGTTAATATGGATGAAATTAAAATGGCTATGACTTACATCATAAAGTCGATCCAAGCAATAGAATTTAAAGAGGATATTCAAAATTTAATAAATCAACATGCCTTATCAAAGAAAAGTAAATTACTTTCACTGAATCCTTTTTTAGACGAAAATCAAATTTTAAGAGTAGGAGGTAGATTAAAAAAAATCTGAATTGACGTATTTACAAAAATTTCCTTGTCTACTTCCAAATAAACATGATTTAACAACGGTAATTATACGCGATGCTCACCTTAAGACTTTCCACTCTGGTCCTCAAACAGTACTGAGTAATATTCGGCACAACGGCTTTTGGCCTATTTCAGGTTTAACCTCAGTAAAACGAGTGTTAAAGGACTGTGTGACATGCCGACGTATAAATCGAAATTATTATCAACCTTTGATGGGAGACTTGCCCACATCACGAATTACGCCATCGAGACCGTTCTCGATTTGTGGTACAGATTTCGCAGGTCCATTTACAATAAAAGAATCAAAGGGCCGTGGACGTAAAACTAATAAGGCTTATCTATGTGTGTTTGTTTGTTTTGCAACCAAAGCGGCTCATTTAGAAATTGTCAGTGACTTGTCTACTGAAGCTTTCATCGCGTGTTTAAGACGTTTTATATCTCGACGGGGACTATGTCATACTATCTATTCTGACAATGGAACAAATTATGTCGGAGCCAATGCAGAATTAAAAAAGTGGTATGAATTAGCTTCCAATGACGAACATAATGATACAATCTCAAAATTTCTAACCACTCGCTCTGTAAATTGGAAATTTATACCTGCAAGATCCCCCCACTTCGGTGGCTTGTGGGAGTCATTAGTTAAATCAGTTAAAAGACATCTTTATAGAATAACACGTGATCAAATTTTTACATTTGAAGAAATTATGACATTATTTGCTCAAATTGAAGCGATTTTAAACTCTCGCCCTTTAATTCCTTTGACCTCAACTCCTACCGACTACAACTTCCTAAGTCCCGGACACTTCCTTATAGGTGACTCATTATTGGCTCTGCCTGAACCTAATACTTTGGACATAAATATCAACCGATTGAGACGATTCGAGAAGATCCAGCATCTTCAGCAACAATTTTGGAAAAATTGGGCTAATGACTATTTAAATACTTTGCAATCCAGAATAAAATGGAAACAACCAACTGGACGTTCCATACAAAAAGGAAATTTAGTTTTACTCCGTGATCAAACTCCACCCTTGTCATGGCGAATGGGACGAATCATTGACGTTCATCCTGGTACAGATGGCATCATCCGAGTAGTAACTGTGAAAACATCAACAGGTTGTGTGAAACGTGCAGTGACCCAACTTTGTGAATTGTTAGATGACTCATCACAAGAATGATGAATGTAATGTATCTTTAAAATTATTTATATGTCACTATGTATTTGTGTCAACAAATTTTTATGTAGTTATGTTAACTATCATTGGAAGGCATTTGCTTCCAAGGCGGCCGGGTTGTTAAGTAGAGTATGTTAACCTGAAGTGTCGTTCATTATTATTATTATTTTTTGTTGTAAATGAATTATTTGTTACGCCCCTGTATAGTGGTAAGGTTCTTGGAGCCATGTTGGCCCGCACAAGGACAATCAGTTCAGTATGTAATGATCCGTAGTAGGGCGAAGTCTGTGTTCTGTTCTCATTATTGTATTGTGTCTATACAAGCTAATAAAGCCAAAATCAAGAAGCTGGTTTTATTGAAATTCAAATAACATATACGTCATCTTCAATGATGGTATTAATATTCTTCACTTGACAACTGATTCACATAGTTGAATCTCCAAGTAATTTGGCTTCTGTTACTTCTGATACTCAGAAATAAGATCTTACAAAACACAATTTAAGACGGCAATGTTTAGTTAGAAAATTTTTCGCATTATATGGGTAATTTCAATTTTTCCTTGTTTTGTATCCATTAGTATATACAGATTTTGAATTTTTTGTGGGGCTCTCAGTAACATGTTTTCTTTTTTGTCCAATAATTACTCCACAAAAAAATCTGTATATGGCTAATCTACTTTAATTATATTTTTAATGCATCTTGTCTTGTGGACATGTTAAAATAGAGATAAATTCAGTTGTGGCAAGAAAGACGAATTAATTATTTATAATTCTTTGGAGTTAAATCTTAATTCGACTCATTCTGATTTGATTCATCCTGTATATTGTAGAGAAAACTGAACTTGTGTTCATCTTTCACGTCTTATTATAGTTTCATCTGTTCTACATTAACATTATCATTTATCATAAATTCTACTGAACACGTAAAAAGTACGGATTTTGATAAATTTTAATACCAATCGGAATCTTTATTCTACAATAAAATTATCTTAGTTGGATCGACAAGACACATATAACATAATTACCTAACATTATTACCTAAATACATATAGGTACCAAAAACATATCTAAATAAAGGTAATGAAATTATTTGATGCTCAAATATAGATATCTATACAAATGGAAGTTAATATTCAGAACTGCGTTCATATTTAAATTTTCAACTGTATATTGCAATGGCCCAACCGGATGCCAACATGTTTATTTTTGCACATCTTAACATTGGCTGTATCCGGTTTCTTGTTTACGATCACGATACTAAAATGAGCATAGTTGCGTTTTTTTACTGCACCAGTCGCATATTATAATACAATAAAAACGATGAGTAGTAATTTCACGAAATGTGCTATTACGTTATATACGTATAACAATATCTAATTATTTTGAATTAAATAAGCTAGTTTATATCCTGTTGGAAATATCAGGTTATATTTTTCCGCAGTAGTAGATATTGATTTAAATACGCCGAGAGTATTAATACCCTATTGTACTCCATTTTCTAAAGAATGCTACAACCATTATCGGTATTCTACTCGGTATTCTATTACACTTGCGATTTTACTTTTTGTTAAAGACATAGAGTCACTATCCTATTCATTTCATAAATAAAATCCGATTTGGTTTTCAATAATTTTAAAGGAAACATCTACGGCTCGGAGGCAGGTACCTACTTTAATAAGTTATGTTAAAATATCCACACCCGCAGTGATATGTGAAAAAGTCGAATTTTGCAGAAGCTGTAATGTTAGATATTTATTATTATTCAACCGTCACTTTGCGTCACGGTTTAGAATAATCAACGCGGAGAAAAATCCGAAAATTCTACTGTAAATCATTCGCTCTGCGAGTGCCTTATACCCAAAATAAGATTCATATTTCTGAAGCTTTGAAACTGTGAAAAAAATATCGGACTAATCGATTTTGTTTTCAACTGCTCTTCTTTTGATGCTGACGTTATATCAAAGAAGTCAACATGAGGATGGCATAACCAATTTATTTTTATTAAGAGGTGACACTTCATTCAAAAACTTTTCCAAGACGAATTGAAGCTGTTGTTGATCCTTAGAAAAATAAGATCAAGTTTCTAATAGAAATGCTAGGAGATACTCGAATATTTTCTGTGAATATGTGTCTGACTTCTATTGTTATCCTGCCCTAAGATCTTACCAATAGTATTAGGCCTATTTTTGATATGTATCCTTTTATTAAACATAATACAAAAATAATTTTTATCTTACAGCTTGGGACCCATATGTTCTAAGTAATTTGCAGTTTTACTGTAAATGAGTAAATATTAATCTTTATTTGGTAAACCGCAGAATAATAAAATCGAACTGTTTAAAATTCCCTGACGATGTTTCCATTAGAAGTAAACAGAAATATACATAACCGAACCAAATATGGCTATAAGTTATGATTTGTTTAGTCTCGAGCCCGAGATGGTTGTTTTTTGCTTTTCATTTTTATTTTACTTTGATTTTACATTCCTCGACGCCTCGACCATATATAACGTATAATAAATGTCTTAATATTTCTAAATCTAGAGAGGAAACTTATTGTACAGAGTAAAATATTACAGGGGACAAACATCTATACTCGGGCCAAAAAGAGTAGTCAGTAGAGCCAGGGGCGTACGGATTTACGAATTTCATAAATTCCATAATTCGAACAAATGAAAGCGGATTGTGTTAATTATGCATGAGTATGAGTTACCATGTCTTAAATTTTAAATAATATGCTTACATCTGGTAACATTATCTCCACGAATTAGGTATAGCAACGCAGTTGAACAATGCACATCCTTTGCGTTGCAGCATATGTGACGCCACTGAATGCGCTATCTAAGCGCTCTCGACGACCTTTATAATAGTCGAACAAATTATTGGGTATAAGGGCGGCACGTTCAAGCATGTACTATATTTGATTGACTATACCAATTAAACATAATGACCTAGTTGTGGTTTTCATCTCTGGTAGGCGGAGAAAACTGGATATATTTCTCTGAATTATATGGGATTATATGGTAAAACGAGCTGCCGCTTCTGTACTCCATAACAGCTAAATCCTTTGAAGAATTGCCGGAGAGTTTTTTGCTCTACTGACTACTCTTTTCGGCCCGAGTATAGTTGAAGAATGTATCCGACAATGATGGATTTCATTCCTTAAAAATTAGGTAAGTATGTACTTTGAGAATACTAGGTTTCATAAATTTACATCAAGAACACAATGAATTTAATTTTTTTATTTGCTTGATGTGTACTTGAATGAGATAATATGATTATTTTATTAAATAAATAAATTATTATTAAATTGTTCTGATTTAGAGAATACCTTATAGCAAAAATTATATAATTGATTAAAAGTGGGTAAGCCCGGGTAAGATTCGAGAATATCGCCATGATTGACATTTAAGTATATAATATATACAAGATGTTCTCGACAATCTACCTTAACTCTCAACATGTAATAATTTACACCTCGATTTACACTAAAATATAGATACAGATTAAAAGTGAAATAAAAGAAAATTTAGAATAGAATTAAAAAAATATGGGTTTTTTACAATTAACATGCTAGATTTATAAAAATACAAATAAAGAGAAACCTGTAGGTAGGTATATCACTACAAATACATATTCAGGTTTATACTACGCATAATTTAAAGGTTCTTTCGGTTCTTTCTTTCTTACCCTTGGCTCTGCATAGAATGATATGCCTCCAGTGATATATTACAACTTGCTCCATCAGACCATAAAATCACTACCAGAACAAGAATTTAAATTTAGATTAAAAAAATTTCATTATATAAAGCATATTATAATGATGTAGAACAGTAATTTCAGTCAAACTTAATTTTAACTAATTGTAGACATATTAAATATCTTATTTCTTATTTATTATTTTATAATATTTTCCTATTTTATCTTTATAGATCAAGTATATATTTTCGTCTGACTAGTTTGTTTAATATGCATTGTTTGTATTTTTTGACGTTTGTATATTTGAGCATTAATAAATTATATCTAACAACCTACTTTTTGCATGACTCTTAGCTATAATGGAAATCTGGTAAGTGGTCATAGTTCATAGTATAGCCGAATCATAAATAATAGGGTAAGCAGTTTCTCGAGTTTTCTTGGTGTAAGTAAATAATATAAATCACTTAATCACTTCAAATATTAAATTGGTGTCAGCGATACAGACATTAAATCATTTTAGTTTATTCGATCTAGTCTAGTGAACAGGGAGCATTGACCATACTGGCCAAAGTCTGGGTTGAATAGGTAGATTGAGAACAAACCGTTTGATAAATGCTTTGTATTTTGGGTCCAGTCCCGTCAAAATCTTTAGGTGCATACCGATGGCATATCATCACCTGGAAAACTCCAGTTTTCAGATATTCTTCGGTAGAATAAATTTCACAGTTAATACTTTACACACCAAATTCAGTTAAAACATCCGCCATCTGCCTCATTTCTTCAGTTAGAATAATAGTAAATGATACATGTTTGGTATATACCTAATGGCAACAAAAAAATAAAGTCGGATCCATATACAGATAAATAAAAAATCTAATCGCGTTTAGTTAAGGATTCAATATGTTTTAAGCTGTTAATTATCATTCGGTAGAATATATAATGAATAATTAATTACGTTAACTATTCAACGATTCAACGATTTCTTATTAATAACTTTAGAACACTGGTTATTGGGAACTTTTAGTTCTCAGTAAAAAAAGTGCTTTGACGTAATAATGTAAAAACATGTATACCACTTTCGATTAAACCGGAACTAATTCGATTTTGCTACAAAAAGTTTATACGGAAGAATTTATTGAAAAGGTGGAAAAGTGAAGGTATTCATAAAGAAGAGAGACATTTTCAGCATTTAGTGTAATATTTAGAAAATATTAGGTTAAATTTTATTGTCAATATTTTTCTACTAGCGTTTCAAATATTGTATTTACTTTTATTTTATTTTTTTCTTATTGTTGAATTATTTGAATTTGTCAGAATTATGAAGATTATTAGATTTTTCTCGATTGTAAAAGTTGTATAATCCACAATTTCACAAACAAATAACTATTTTCAGCTTGTACTAATTTATTATAGTGAAATATGGGAAAGTGCACTTAGTAACTGCAACTAGTTCACAAAATATAAAATCGTGTCAGATATTTTCCCGATGCAGAAATATTAATTATCTTGATTCAAACTTTTCTAAACGTGCCCTAAATTATTAACTGTTATGTGTGACCCACAATAGAATATTTATAATCGAGGTAGTCTTGACAGAATATTATTGTTATTGAATATTGCGAAGGACAAGAACATGGAAAGCAGGCTCTTGAAGACAATCGATATTATAAATATAGAACCGGCAATATTCGACATTTCAAGTTTAGAGCTACGACGATAAAACACAAAACGTCCAATTAGCTCACTTAACGGATTTTATGAGTGTCGGCGAAGAGCTAAGTGGAAATGACATTTTACACTTTGCTTAAGCTTCACTCGAAAGCAATTGAGAATGTTATCTTTCGTTGGTTTAGAAGTGTTTTGTGTAAAAACGTTTCAAGGCATCGAAATTGTTTAAGAACTGTAAGACAATTCAAAGATATGAAAGTCTGCTAATAAGTTCTCTGTCTAAAATCAGGAAACAATGATTCCAAGACTGCGTGGGATGTAATTATTGATAATAGTGTGTACAACAGAACCAAAGAACTAATCAAGTTATAAATGATTCAATGTATGGATCATTCAATCCTATTGAAGGAAATACGCGTTCAATTAAAACGAGTTGAAAAGTAGGTAGGTATATACCTATTAAAATTTGTACCTATAATCATTTTAGTTGTGGCAATAATTTACATCGGATCGTTTAACGAATATTTTACGTATGGCCAAATCACTTCATTGAGCCAAGTGAATAAAAAGTAGTAGACACTAGGAAGCATTTACTATTTAGTAAAGTAGAGTCTGACAAGTAGAAGCAAATTCTTAATTTTGAGAGAATAACCGTTTACTTTTAGTAGGTAGTATTTGCTGGAAAATTGTAAGTAATTACTAACAAGTATTTACTTATAAACGAAATAATTAAGTATTTGCTCCACTGCACTGTTAAAGCTTTACTGATTTACGTATCTTCTTGGTCTTTTTCTTCTGACATGGGTACAATCTAACGACATATTACAGTAGGAATAAAATTGTGAAACGCGATTGCCACTTTAATTTTAGTTTAATACTGATGGTCGAGATGGTAGCGTACCTGCCTCTCACCCAAAGGTCCCGGGTTCGATTCCCGGTCATGGCAATAGAAAATACTGTGAGAGGGATTTTTCCATTATACACGGATGTTGGATGTGTGTCCCTTGTCTTTAAATGTGTAGCCCCCTTCCGCACAAGGCTCTTCTAGAGCCTTCTGGGATAAAGGGGGTCGTAATTACATGTGGTGTTATTATTATTATTATTTCGCTTCATTGAGTTCAATAACAGTTGTTAAAAGTTTAATCCACTGATTTGCCTTTTGGCACACTTTAAATGCATGAAAGCTGCCATTTATCAACCATAAGTACACTGTCAATCTACCTTAGAAAAGATCGAGTATTTACTGTCAACAAAAAGTATTAACTTCGAATTATTCACTCGATTTTAAGTAAATATTTGGAAAAACTGAGGCTTTGCTACATATATAAGTAATAGTTTATTGATTATTCTTGGACTTTGATTTCATACAGCTTCTTATTCTTTCTTAGGTTTTTTCTTCCATTAATTTTAATTTTTTAAAACATCAAAAGGGGGGAATAACGATTATTAAAAAATGTTTTTCATAAAGTCATGTTTATTATATTATTCTACACGTTAGTTGACGTTTCGCCCATGATCACGGGCTTTTTCAAAACACTTTTACATTATTAAGAACATTACTAAAAGAGAAACAAAAACAATTAAACATTTTTAGTCTGAAATTACAAGGTTATATAGATAAATTAATGATCGAAAGTTGGCAAACATACATACCTAAACAGGAAAATCGATAACAATAATAGTTAAAATATTAAACTTTTATTAAAATTTTGTAATTACAGTGGAGACATTTAAAACGTGGTTGTGGCCATTCCACCATTTTGGACCAACAAAACGAAAAAACAAAAGGAGACATGAACAGCATTGAAATATTAAGAAAACTTAGTCGGTAAAATAGTGTGCGGTAATAGTAGATAACTATACTAGTAATAATTTAGATTTGTATTGATTTGAGTAATAAACTATTATGCCGGTAGATGGCGCATTGAAAATATATAATATAATCTATAGTTATGATTTGTTTTGGTAATAATAAATTAGTAATAAAATTAGTTTTTAGAAATAGGAACTATGGTTGTAATCATCTATCAATTATATTATGTTATGGTAAATTTGGCTTAAATATTTTATATCAGATCTGTCGTTAATAGAATTTTTATTTTTTTTGATATGGATCATCTCTTTAATTGTTCTTTTATGGTAGTTACTTTCAAATGTTAAAATTGTAGTGTTGTTGTAATTAGCGGTATGTTTTAATTGAGTTAAATGTTTGTTTAATGCTGTGGTACTGTTTTTTGTGTATTTATGGCCTTTTATACGGTTTTCTAATAATTGTGAGGTAATACCAATATAAACTCCATTGCAGTCGTTACATGGAATACTGTATACTAAATTTGAATTTTTCAGTAAAGGTGTTTGACTTTTTAGGGGGGTATAAAGTTGGTTAAGTAGGTTATGACCTTTGTAAGCGGTATTAATGTTATGTTTTGCTAGAATATTTGTTATTTTTTCTGATAGGTCTTGGACATATGGAATTGAGATACAATTTTTTTCATCAAAAGGTGTATTTTTAATTTTGGATTTATTATAAAATTTGTAAATTCTTTTTTTGAAAATGCGTGTAATGAGTTGTAATGGGTAGTTATTATTTAATAAGGTATTTTTAGCTTTTTCTAATATATTAGGTCTAAATTGTGGAGAAGTTAATATAATAGCTCGATCAGCCATTCCAATTATAACGCTTCTTTTATGTGATGACGGATGATGGGAATTGAAATTGAGATATCTACCTGACCATGTTGATTTAGTATACCATTGTGTAAGTATGCTATGATCTTTACGGATTAAAGTTAGGTCTAAAAAATTAATTTTATTGTTTTCTTCTACTTCAGGTGAACTGTAATTTGGGGTTAAAGGAGTTAAACATGTTTACCACTTCATGGAGTTTATTTTTAGGTATTGCAAGGAGACAATCATCTACATATCTTTTGAAAAAAATAATATTGAAATCTTTTAATTTATTTAAAATAGAGTTTTCTAGAAATTCCATTACTAATTGTGCTATTGTACTTGATATCGGTGAACCCATTGCACAACCATCAATTTGTTGGTAA
The DNA here is from genome assembly GCA_963680705.1 of Rhagium mordax. NCBI lineage: Eukaryota > Metazoa > Arthropoda > Insecta > Coleoptera > Cerambycidae > Rhagium > Rhagium mordax. Next base: position 20,897,517 of record OY796660.1, read on the forward strand.
AACATTTCTTTATATTGAAAATAATTTGTGGATAGGGTTAATTCTATTGCTTTATGAAATTCTTCAAACGGTAAATTAGTGTGATTTTTTAATAGGTTCCATTTTTCTTTGATAACTGTTGTGACTAAATCTTTTGGGATATTGGTATATAAGGATACAACATCTAGTGACATTAATATGTAATCATCGGGAATTTGAATAGAGTCAATAAATTTTTTGAAAGATTCAAAGATTCTTTTTCTTTCAAAAAATTTATTGACTCTATTCAAATTCCCGATGATTACATATTAATGTCACTAGATGTTGTATCCTTATATACCAATATCCCAAAAGATTTAGTCACAATAGTTATCAAAGAAAAATGGAACCTATTAAAAAATCACACTAATTTACCGTTTGAAGAATTTCATAAAGCAATAGAATTAACCCTATCCACAAATTATTTTCAATATAAAGAAATGTTTTACCAACAAATTGATGGTTGTGCAATGGGTTCACCGATATCAAGTACAATAGCACAATTAGTAATGGAATTTCTAGAAAACTCTATTTTAAATAAACTAAAAGATTTCAATATTATTTTTTTCAAAAGATATGTAGATGATTGTCTCCTTGCAATACCTAAAAATAAACTCCATGAAGTGGTAAACATGTTTAACTCCTTTAACCCCAAATTACAGTTCACCTTCGAAGTAGAAGAAAACAATAAAATTAATTTTTTAGACCTAACTTTAATCCGTAAAGATCATAGCATACTTACACAATGGTATACTAAATCAACATGGTCAGGTAGATATCTCAATTTCAATTCCCATCATCCGTCATCACATAAAAGAAGCGTTATAATTGGAATGGCTGATCGAGCTATTATATTAACTTCTCCACAATTTAGACCTAATATATTAGAAAAAGCTAAAAATACCTTATTAAATAATAACTACCCATTACAACTCATTACACGCATTTTCAAAAAAAGAATTTTCAAATTTTATAATAAATCCAAAATTAAAAATACACCTTTTGATGAAAAAAATTGTATCTCAATTCCATATGTCCAAGACCTATCAGAAAAAATAACAAATATTCTAGCAAAACATAACATTAATACCGCTTACAAAGGTCCATAACCTACTTAACCAACTTTATACCCCCCTAAAAAGTCAAACACCTTTACTGAAAAATTCAAATTTAGTATACAGTATTCCATGTAACGACTGCAATGGAGTTTATATTGGTATTACCTCACAATTATTAGAAAACCGTATAAAAGGCCATAAATACACAAAAAACAGTACCACAGCATTAAACAAACATTTAACTCAATTAAAACATACCGCTAATTACAACAACACTACAATTTTAACATTTGAAAGTAACTACCATAAAAGAACAATTAAAGAGATGATCCATATCAAAAAAAATAAAAATTCTATTAACGACAGATCTGATATAAAATATTTAAGCCAAATTTACCATAACATAATATAATTGATAGATGATTACAACCATAGTTCCTATTTCTAAAAACTAATTTTATTACTAATTTATTATTACCAAAACAAATCATAACTATAGATTATATTATATATTTTCAATGCGCCATCTACCGGCATAATAGTTTATTACTCAAATCAATACAAATCTAAATTATTACTAGTATAGTTATCTACTATTACCGCACACTATTTTACCGACTAAGTTTTCTTAATATTTCAATGCTGTTCATGTCTCCTTTTGTTTTTTCGTTTTGTTGGTCCAAAATGGTGGAATGGCCACAACCACGTTTTAAATGTCTCCACTGTAATTACAAAATTTTAATAAAAGTTTAATATTTTAACTATTATTGTTATCGATTTTCCTGTTTAGGTATGTATGTTTGCCAACTTTCGATCATTAATTTATCTATATAACCTTGTAATTTCAGACTAAAAATGTTTAATTGTTTTTGTTTCTCTTTTAGTAATGTTCTTAATAATGTAAAAGTGTTTTGAAAAAGCCCGTGATCATGGGCGAAACGTCAACTAACGTGTAGAATAATATAATAAACATGACTTTATGAAAAAAATGTTTTAATAATCGTTATTCCCCCCTTTTGATGTTTTAAAAAATTAAAATTAATGGAAGAAAAAACCTAAGAAAGAATAAGAAGCTGTATATAAGTAATTACTACACAAGTAGAAGTAAACCCTTAATATAAAGTATTTACTTACTATTTTATTCACTCAACCTTAAGTATTTACCTATGAATGCCATAGTACAAGCATTTACTACATTTTATTCACTTAGCTCAATGTACTTAGCTTGCATTAGACAACATTACATTATAGCGACATTTTAGAAGCATTACAGCATTAAAATTATTAATGCATGAACTCTTATCTTAAACATTATGACATTTTTTATTTTTATTATATTTAAATTTCATCTAACCATTAGGAATGAGCACACATCGTTAATGTTTGCTAAAAAATATATATTAGTTTGAATTAGTCTCTTCCGCGTTGTATATTCTGAATATTCGATTTTTCGCTCATGGTCTGAAGCGAGTGTAGGTCTTGGAATCAAAAAGTTTTAAGGTAGGCCTCAATGGCATTGGAAAGTAATTTTAACCTTAATAACTATTTGGGGTAGTAATCACAACTTCATTAATTGTTTTGATGTATGAAAATTAATGTTTATGTCAGCCCGGCTTTCAAATCATCATTAAATATTAAAGTATTTATGGTATAATGAAAAATACTGAACGACACACGGCCGATACGCAAATAACAGACGCGATTGATAATAAAATCTCGGCTTCGCCTCGATTTTACAAACTTCAATCTTATCTGATATTTGTTACATATCGGCCTTATGACGTTATTAACTATTCTGAGAGCTGTTTTTTCGATTAAGCGCTTATCCGAATACAGTGATTTTTGGCCAAGTAATTAGTATGCTACTTTGGCTCCTCAGAATTTCGTTCAAACCAAGAGAGAAACTGTGAATCAGAAATTTCAGAAAATATGTAATACTACCCAGCAAACATTTTGGTTTAATTTGACGTCGAGACTACCTAAATTACGTATAATAAATTTAGTCGCAAATTAGATTTAACCATATTTAAGTAAAATATACGTTGACGCGACGTGGATTCGACATAAGTGGAGAATAAGACGACGTCGAAATTTGGTTATATTGACCAAAATAAGTAGAATTACATCTAAATTCATATTGTAGTAGCCCAGTACGTTTGGTTAATTAATACCTGTCTAGGGAAATTTGACGTCAATTCGACGTTGATTTAACTGGCTTTAGGTAGAAACTACGAACATATATTTACAGATGACGTATAACTCCAAGTGCAAAAAAGAAGAATTTTATACTTATTTGGTATTTTAATCTATAACCAGTAGAAATATTGTTGGAAGTCACCAACACAACTTAAACATATACCTAATTCACAGCAATGATTCAAAGGAAATAGATGGCGGTGATAAAAATATACAGGGTGTCCCACTTAAGATGTATCCACCCTCCTAAAATCTTTATTTGTGAACCGATTTTCGAAATCCTTTTTTTGCTGGATAGGGCTTTGGAAAACTGCATTTAAGCTATACCTTATATTTTTTAAAAAGGTATATCATGACCTACTGAGACATATTTTTTTTAGCGAAATTTCGAGAAAAACTATTAGCGATTTTTTTAGAGAAAAACTAATACCAGAATTAGATTCAGGACCTGTTAAAACCTAAGTGGTGTGAATTTTGTGACATTAGGATACAGGGTGTTAAAGAAAATGGAGAGGAATTTTTAACAACGGCAAACTTTTTTTTGTAAACAAAATCGGTACTATTTTGAAATTATCAGTAATTTAACATTTTTCACAATACTCTGGTTTATTTGAAGACGTATTAAGAAAAAATCGACAGTGCGGTAACGACTAAAAAATAAAAATGGTATCTAATTTCTGTTGATACGGCTATTGAAAACAAATAAAACATTACATTGGTTATTAAAACTAATTAAACAATTCACTGGAAAAAATATTGTAATAATCCTTTGAAAAAACAAATGGTAAAAATAAAAACAACAAATAAACAAATAAAAAATTATTAAGATTTACTGGTAACAAAACTACGACAAAATTATTAAAAGAACAAGGTTCCTAAAAATAATCAAATTAATCAACTAATAATTAAATTGAACTATTCTCAATGAGTCCACCATTCACCCTTACGCATTTTTCAATACCGTTTGTTTTTTTCAAAGGATTATTACAATATTTTTTCCAGTGAAAGGTTTAACTAGCTTTAATAACTACTAATACCCTAATAACCGTATCGACAGAAATTAGATACCATTTTTAGTCGTTACCACTGTCGATTTTTTCTTAATACGTCTTCAAATAAACCAGAGAATTATGAAAAATGTTAAATTACTGATAATTTCAAAATAGTACCGATTTTGTTTACAAAAAAAAGTTTGCCGTTGTTAAAAATTCCTCTCCATTTTCTTTAACACCCTGTATCCTAATGTCGCAAAATTCACAACACTTAGGTTTTAACAGGTCCTGAATCTAATTCTGGTATTAGTTTTTCTCTAAAAAAATCGCTAATAGTTTTTCTCGAAATTTCGCTAAAAAAAATACGTCTCAGTAGGTCATGATGTATCTTTTTTAAAAATGTAAGTTATAGCTTAAATCCAGTTTTCCAAGCCCTATCCTGGAAAAAAAAGATTTCAAAAATCGGTTCACAAATAAAGATTTTAGGAGGGTGGATACATCTTAAGTGGGACACCCTGTATGTAATGTAATTGCGACGTTTCTACAGTTTACGCTTGTTGAAATTAATGCGAAGGAAATTTTGTCGTGCATGTTAACACTTCTACTTTGAAAAATACCAATGCCCCTCCAAAATACCCTTGAATAAGAAAATTTCCATTATCGGGTAAAAAAATTATAATAATATTCTGAGCTAAAACTATGTTACATTTGTTGTGTATGACTTTAGAAAAATATTTATGTTTTTTTTTGTAATTTTCTTCCGTTTGTTCTAGACAAATTCATTTTGAAAATTTTAATTTTGGAATCGTACTCCAAACATGCTAAAAAAA